>JARHVA010000176.1:5517500-6137500 GCA_037957365.1 Torreya grandis
AAGGATGATACCAATACCCCCACCACATTGACACTTTGATCTATCAAATAACATGGTCATTTGATAAGCAATGTATTATTGAGAGAGAGAGTTATGATGGACTCATCGAGAAATTCAAGAGGAGGTTGGTTGTATTCTAAATGTGTTTCATCCAATTGGTCAAAAATGATTTTCCCTTTGATTGAATTTTATTAGAGGAACTCAAGATCAAAATCAATGAGAAGCATGAGCCATCTAGTCATATGTTAAATTTTATATGGCTTCGAATGCATGTAATTGAGTAGGTCGGTGTTGGTTATGACAAAGGTTTTATGGTTAAAGAGGTAGTGATGGAGCTTGGAAGCCATAAAGACCAAGGAAAGGCATAATTTCTTGGTATGGGTATAATGAGTCTCATACTCTATAATTTCCCAACTTATATAGTATACTACTTACTCTTTATGTTGATCATCACGATGTGTAAGCATGGCCCCTAAGGAATGGTCTGTGGTGGAAATGTAGAGATAGAATGGTTGGTCCTCTTTTGAATGGACAAGAATAGGTAGTGAAAGAAGGTATTCTTTGAGTGAGACAAATGCCTTTTTATAGTATTTATTCCACTTAAATTAAATATCTTTCTTAAGAAGGTGATGGAAGGGCTGTCATATATTAGATAGTTAAGAGATGAAGTGATGAATGGATCGAAGCTTCCCCTATAAATTATGGAGTTGCCTGAGGTTAGTTGGATAAGTCATGTCAAGGGTTGCCTTGACTTTATCAAGATAAATTTTTATTCCATGAATAGAAATAATAAAGCCAAGAAGTTTACCTAACAAGACCCCAAAGATGCACTTCTTAGGGTTAAGGTAGACATGAAAGTGGATAAGGTGCTCAAAGATAACCTTAAGGATTGCCAAATAATCCTTATGACATTTAGAATTTCCAAAGAGTTCATCCACATAGTCCTCTATAGTTTTATGAATAAGGTCATGAAAAATGTAAGTCATGACACATTGGTAAGTTGCATGAGCATTCTTTTGACCAAAAGGAATGACCCTATAGTAGAAGGTTCCCCATGGGGTGATAAAGGTAGTTTTATGTTGATATTTTTCAATCAAGATCTGATTATAGCCCAAGAATCTATCCATAAGAGATAACATCTCATGGATGATAGTAAGATCAATAAGCTGGTCAATGCTTGGAAAAGGGAAGTCATCTTTTAGACAAACAAGGTTAAGATCACAAAATTTTATGAAAATATAAAGTCCCCCTATTGCTTTGGTAATAAGAATGACATTTGAGACCCATTGGGGATAATCAATTATTTTGATGAAGTTAACAGATAAGAGGCATTAAAGTTATTCTTTAACAATAAGGGTAATGCGAGGGTGCATCCTTCGAAGATTTTGCCTAACAAGCTTGGCATCGAGGTTGGTGACAATGTTATGGATGACTATGGAAGGGTAAATTCCTAGCATATCACTGTAAGACCAAGTAAATTCTATTCTACAGTCTCATATAAAGGAAGATAAATCCTAATGCTTTGAGGAATTTAAGGATTTCCTGATTTTGACTATGCAGGGGTTATCCTAAGTGCCTAGGTTGACATCAATGGTAGTTTCATTCAACATGATCGATGTCTCAAGAGGAAAGGATTTATGAATAGCATAATCTTAAGCACCAAGATAGATGAGAAGGGAATTATCATCCTGATTCTTGATAGTAGTAATGGTAAGATAATCATCTTCTACCATCTCAAGATGAGTCATAGGAATGGTTCTAGTTTCCCCATCCTTTTAATAAGTTAGGTGTCCAAAACTAATCATATTGATAAAAAAAAATTAGGGGGAATGGAATCAAGATCCTCAAATTTTGAAGGAGAAAAGGTTGTTGAGGATGGGATTTATTCATTAATGATGGTGATGGGAGGCGGGTTGGTTGACTCTTCTGGTGGGATGAATCCAAGACCAAATAGTTCAATAGGTTTTTGAGTTTTTCATGGTATAAAATCATGTGGTCCATATTTATAACAACCTAAAATGAATCCCTTCGAAGCACACTAATGGAGGTATCCCTTGGTAAATATTGGTTTATCCAAGAAAGTGGAATTAGAGGTGAATGGTTTAACAGAAGAGGAGGCATTGGAAGCACAAAGTGGTTGATCAAGTACCCCATAGATAAGATTGGTTTGGTATATGGGAGGACTTAAAGTAATGATGGTTCTAATGTTGGAATCATAGCTAGGATGTTGGTCAAGATTCCCATACTCTTATGGATTAGGAAGGGCATCTAAGGTTAATAGGCGATACTCCCCAAGTGGGAGATGTTGGAATGTAGATTCCAAAGGGTCTTTCATGGGGATTTAGGAGGAATATATGGATGAGCTTGTGGAAGCTTGGTTGATGGAGGAGGAAGGGGATACATCCTTTATTGAGATGAGAATATCATTGGGTTAGTAAGTCATATTGTATGACTTAAAAATACTAGGGTCAGTTGGAATGACATGAACTTGACCCTCATGATAAAACTTGATGTACTGATGTAAATTTGATGGCACATAACCCATGGAATGGGTCTAAGGGTATCCAAACAATACACTCTATTATAATTCTCCTTCTACCATGTAGAAGATCTAAGGAAGAGTACGAGGGCCCAAATGTATATGAAGGATGACCATCCCTAAGGTTGTTGCCACGGTATCGTTACAAGATCAAAGTATAGTGGTAGTTTATAAGATGATGTTCTTTGAGAGTTTAAGTTGATTATACACATGGGAGGAAATTATATTAATGCTGGATCCCCCATCAATCATAACCATTTTGATATGGGTTTGGTTGATGTGGGTGATAATGAAAAGGATAATATCTGGGTCATCTAGATGATTAAGGGGTATCATTGAATCCTGGAAGGTGATGAGGGTGGAAAGTTGAAGGGCTCCATCTAAGGCTACTAGAAATCATATATCTTTAGGTTGAAACTCTATTGATTGTAAGGCTTCTATCATAGCTTGATGGTGTTGGGGTGAGGTTTGGATTAACTCATACAAAGTCATCTTCACCAGTGTTTGGTGAAGTTATTTTAGAACTAAACTATGTATTAGTCTGGAGGGGTTGGATTGGGGTGTTTGTGTACCCAAGATATAAATCTTGGGCTTGGGTGAAGGTGTTTGGGATGATTTAGTAGAATAAGGGTATGCCCATGGGATGGACACCTTGGATTTCCCTTTATCCTTTTGGGCTTGTGATTGAGTGACCACGGGAATGGTATGGATTTGGAAAGGATGTGGGCTAGTGGGTTGCTTTCGTTCATTCATACTCTTAGATGAGAGTTTGAGGATAGGTAGATGTGGGTTGGTAGCTTTTGGATTTTAAATTGGAGATGGGATCATGGGAATCTCCTTTGTTAAAAATCATTTGCATCACATAAAATAATCATCTTCATCACATAGTTTTTGGATTATGTCTTGGATAGATTTATAGTTTTCCATGTCATGTCTAGGTGTACTATGGTATGCCCAAATAAAATTATCATTAAACCAAGCTGGTTTCAGACTAAGAGGATCAAATGGCTTGATGGGAGGTAAGACTAAGTAGGAATCTTGTATCAACCTTTTCAAGATGGTAGAATGTGATTCTAGCAAGGGTGGCAAGGAGGTGGAAGTTTTGGTTTTGATGGTTGGGGTGGATACCTTTTTAGGGGTAGGTTTAACTAATGGAGATTTGGGTGGTGGAATGTTTTTGGTAGATTGTTTTGAGGTGGATGGTTTTGAGGTTAAGGGTTTTGAAGTTGAGGGTTTTGAGGTAGATGGTTTTGAGGTTGAAGGTTTGGTAAGAATAGGCAGAAGTGTGGCTAGAAGTGGAGGTTAGACTTGTGGTTTCCTTGGAAGGCTTGGTATTTTTAACAAGGTGGAAGGGTGACATCCTAAAATGGATGAGATATATGACCCTAGAATGGAAGGTAAAGTGGAAATGGGAGGTAAGGTGATTTTGGATTTTTGAATCCTAGAAGATTCAATTTTATTTATTTGCTTGGATTGTTGATTTCTAAGTGGGTTTGGTGGTGTCAAGTCTAATTTCAATGGAGGGTGGGTAAGATTATAAGTGGGAAGGACACCTAGGTTCTTAATAGGCTTTAACGGGGTAGTGTAAGGTGTTTTGGATGGTTTATCTAAAGTTTGGGAGGTGAAGGCTTTTGTTAGTTTGGTTGAGGTAGTGGTGGTCTCACTTATTGAGTTTGAAGGTTGGGTGGAAAATAGTGTGGTTGGTTACTCTTTTTTGGTTGCCTTCACCTCCCAAAGTGATGCTAAAACATGGCTCAATTAGGGTTTTGGTTGAGATAAAAACTCTAGATTTTGGCCCAACCTTGGGAATGGCTTATAGATAGGCTTAATTCCCTCAGTAATAGACTTTAAGGATAGACCAAGAGGATGTGGGATGGTAACATTTTCCTTTTAATCTATAAATGTATCTAAGTATTTATAAGGTGATTCTTCCATGGAAAGGGTAGGTGAAACAATCTCTTCCTTAGGTACACTTTCCAAAGGAAGGGTAAATAGCTCTAATATGGAAGCAAATGGAATGGGAGTGATAGTTTCCTTCTTTGCTATGCTTTCCAAAAGAGAGGTTGGTGATTCCACTACCTCAATAAGTGGAGAAGGGATGGTGGTTTCTTCCTTTTTTATGTTTTCCAAAGGAAGGGTAGGTGATTCCACTACCTCAAAAGGTGAAGAAGGGATGGTTGTTTCTTCCTTTGTTATACTTTCCAAAATAAGGGTAGGTAACTCCACTATGGAAGTGAGTGGAGAGGAAGCTATGGTTTGGGCCATGGTTTTATTAACTATAAGTTCTTTAAGAACAACATTAATTGTATGAACCTCATGTTTGTGAAATGCTTCCACATTAGTATGTTCACTATTTGTGAAAGGTGGGTGGTTTGGGAATGGTTATCAAAAAATTTCAAGCACCTAATTAGGTGTTGCATTTGGGTTATCCATCACAAGATCATCCTTGTCAATCAAGTCTTGGACAATGTTTTTAAATGTCTTACATCTATCAACATTATGTCCAATGACATGGTGGAAGCTACACATCTCATTTTCCTTATACCAAATTGGTATAGGATGCAAGGAATCAAATTGTTGAAGTGGTTTGATTGGAGGAAATTGGATTATATATTCCTTCAACAACTTCTCCAAAACTAAAGTGTAGGACTCCCCTAGTGGAGTATACTACTTTTGTACATAACGGTTTTAGGATTTAAAATTTTAGTTGGAAGAGGTGGAGGGGTTAGATTGGTTGGGAACTGGAGGAGGAGCTATTTTAAGTACAATGGAATTTGATGTTCCTTTAGCTTTAGTATCATCATGATTTATGGGTTGGAGGAATAAGCTTTGTTAGATTTGAAACTAGCATTTTTATTCCTCAATTTAAGCTTTCCCTCATCAATATCTCAAATATCTAACTTTCTAGCCATGGTAAATGCCTCATCAAAGTTTTGGAAGGTTGGAACCTGTAGATTTGATAAGATGTGTTTATCACACTCCCGAGAAAAAATCTTAATTAACTCAGGTTGGGGTAAGAATAAAGAGAGTTGATTGATCAACCCTCTCCAATGAGAAATGAAATTGACAATTGATTCATCATCAAATTTTTGAATGGGATATAAGTTAAAGATAGAAAATTTCTTAGAAATGTTGATATAAAAGTGGTCCAAGAAGGTTTAAGCTATTTGGGCAAAAGAGAAGAGGGAGTGCCTAGTGATGGCACTATACCAATCTAATGTAGGTCCTACTAAGGACATGGGGAAAGTTCATAGAAGAAGAGTGACATCATAGCTAATTAGATAACATGAATGCCTAAATGCTCATATGTGTTATTGATGATCTTATTTGCTTTGGAATTTAACAAATTTTTAAAGTTCCCATTGTGTAGGGTATGGTCAGATTGGCACAAAAGGGTGGATTGGCTCATTATAAATTTAATCATATGACAAAAGTTTATTGGCCCCAAAAATGGATGACTCTAGATTTGTCATCTTGTCCATCAACATATTAATGAGTCTAGTTTATGGTGGTGTACACCCATAATTATAAGGTACATGGTGTTGGGGTTGTGAAGGTGAAACATATTGATAACTAGTAGAGGGTTAGGAAAAAGCCACATATTCGTAAGTGGCCATGGAAGGTTGGGAATAATGTGGAGGCATATACCCTTGTGGTTTGGGGATATAGCTCGGGTTTGGTGAAATGGACTTTTTTTGGGTCATAGGCATGGTTGGGTTGGTGGGTTGAAGGTGTGTAGCCACCTTAGTGCTTATGCATGGGAGAGTAGATGGTATGGAAAACACCAAATTTTGGAAATGGGTGGAAGATATTGGGTTTTGAGTGGTAAGTGGTAAATAAGCAACATTAGTGGAAGGCATCCCAATGGTAAGTGGTGTTTGGGTTGTTATACGCTGATTTGTTCCTAAATTGTAAGGGTTAGTGATGGGGTTGGTAGAGGTAGAATATGTTTGGGCATTGGTTGGTGGAATGGACTGGTTTTGGGTAGTGGTGTTTAAAGGGTTGTTGGTGGAATAAGAAGCTTGGGTCACCATAGGTTGGGTGGAGATAGTGGCAACCGAGGTCTCACCCATAAGGTAAATGGGAATGCCATAGGGTAGTTCAATAGAAGGCACCAAAGCAGAGGTATAATTAGCAATGGTGGAAAGATAATTTTGGAGAGCCATGGGATTATTATCAATAAGGTTGGCAAAATCCATATCTCCTCAAATAAAAGATCAAGGCATACCAAGATTTCTAAAGTGATCAGGGGAACTTTTTGCATCTGGAATGTGCTCCATGGATGAGGAAGAAGAAGATGGGTGGTTGGGAGTTAGATTTTGGTTTGATTGGTTTTTAACTTGTTGCCTTGTCAAAACCATGTAATTAAAGTTGGAAGAAGGGTGGAAACAATCTCACACACTAAAAAAGAGATCAAACAAAATAAAAGATTCAAATAAATCACACATACACTAAGAGTAAGTTTAAAGCCTAGAATTCTTTTTATCTCACATTTAGGCGTATGCCTTAATTTAGAGGTTTATGATATCAACTTGACTTGTAGAATGGGAAATAGAAAAAGAAGTCTAAAGATGGTTTTAGGTTTATTAAGGCTCTTAAAATTTGTATTAGAATTTGGTACGTGGCTTGATATTGGGGCCTACCCCCTCACTTCACACACCAAAATGATAAGGGTGTTGGGTGCTTAACCAAGATATACCAAATTATTAGAGTTTATACTCAGCTAGTGTACTAAGTTTTGGTTTCTCCCCTTGATAGTGAAGTCCAAGCGATATAGCCAAGGGTGAAGGTTTACCGCTAGGTGATGAAATCCTAGTTGAGACTTATGTCAATGTTTGATGTATGAATTATATGAATGGTTTGGTATTGTGTGTGTGACAAAAGTGATTTTCAATGATTGATTTCACCATTTAATTTTAAACTATGTGATCTAACCAAGCAAGCAAGAAATGGATGCAAGTATTTTTTTAAACCAAAGGAAATTTTTGAGTTCCTTTAAATGAGTACAAGAACAACTATGATGCAACTAAATATAAAATGAGGATGCATGTCCTAATCCTAGGATGAATATTTTTTTGAGTTTTTATAAATGAAGGAAAAATTCAAATTTTACCTTTTCTAAGAATGCAAAGAAGACAAAAACTTGCTTTGGAAAATAAGAAATTGAAAACTATGATTTCTAATAAAGAAATGAAAGAGGATGTTTTAGTTTCAAAAATAAAAGAATTGTAATGGATGAATCTTTCACTAATGCAACTAAATGTCCCAAATAATTATGAACCCAAGAAAATTCTAGGGTCCCACTGGGCTTGCCAGAATGTTTCACTATGTTTTGTGTTTATTTTCTTTTTCTTTTTTAGAAAACAAGTAAAAAATTTAAAGAAGGGTATGGTTTAGAAGAACTTAGATTTATTTGCATGCTTGTGATCCAGTCAATGTAGATAACTCCTCTTTGGCTTGGGAGGATGACCTGGAATAAGAAAGAAGCTAGAAATAGATTGATTAACAAGACAGGTGGGTGGATTGCCTAGTAAATTCTAGATCCAAGAAGTACTAGACTTCCTTGGAGGGTTGTCAATCCACTCTTTAAACAAGTTAAGTTCTAGAAAATGAAAAGAGATGCTTACATAAAGTAATAAAAAGTACACAAACTCAATAAAATAAATGCTTTTAAAGAGAAAATGAATGTTTTTAATCAAAATGGCATTAAATTTTTAAAAACTAATGCTAAAATGTTCAAACCTGATTCAAAAAATAGTTTAAGACCCTATGATGTGATAGAAGTCAAAAACCCATACTTTAGGTGAGGGTTGATGAGTGGAATTGGTTTGTTGTTTTTAGGAAAATAAATTACACAGTGACTGATGTCGATCACTATGCAATCGATAATGGTTAAGGCAACTGATGTTGGTTAGTGGGTGATCGATGCCGATCAGAGGTGATCGATGTTGATTACTGTGGGTTTTATTTTTGGGTAGAATAGGTTTTGGGTCAATTGTAGAAGGGCTTATGGGTTATTTCGAGATTAGATGATGGTTGTGAAGACATAATATATTCTCATAGGTATCAAACTCAAGGCTTTGGCACTCAAATGACTAGGAATGTTTTGTGGGTGTTTGGTGGAAGGAGTGTTTGGAGTTGCAGAACTCCAACACAAAGGATGGTATGAAGAGAGATGGTAAGTGGGTGCAAGTAGTAAAGCTATTGAAAACTAAGTAACTAAACTTAAAACAAGTGAAAGATACTTATATTTTGGTGTTTACTAGCCTGGAGAAGTCCTAAAATTGAATGTAAACTATTTGGGAACCTAGAACAATGTGGACATAGTGACGATACTTGAGCTCTTCATAGTGAGGTGTTAAAACACTTTCTTGTATCTGGTCTAGTTTGTTGGTTGGATTGGAAGATTGGATTCGCTTGAGAGTTATGATTCTCATTCAAAATTTTCAACCCTCTGAGATAGGTTCTTTGGGTTACCTTAAATAGTTGACATCGATCCTAATTAATTGGCATCGATTGAGGGGTGACCGACATCGGTTCAGGTAGACATAGTCAAGTTTGCTAAAATTATCCCCTTGCACTTAGGATTGGCCATTAATACCAATGGAAGTGGTTTGAGTTTATTTAAGGCAACATTAGCATGCATGAAGTGTCAGGACCCCTGCTCCTCAAGAGCACACATGATTACCTTTGTATAAGCAACTAAACACGGAATTTAACCAAAAGTAATAAGTAACTAGAATTCAGAAATAACATAGAATATGAGAGACAATACCCAATTGTATTAATACTCTTCCAGAAGGAAATACAATAAGAAGATGCCACAATCTTCTTTACACTCCTCTAGGGCTCTCACCCTCTAGGGCATAAACAGTAAATCTCTTCAAGAGTTCTCTCTCAACCATGATCACAACAAACAACTCAAACCCAAAGTTATTGTTCACCTCCAACTAGTCAGTAACAATACTGCCAATCCACAAGTAGTCAAAGTACTCCAACCAGTAAGTGATAATGAACACAACCATTGTTGCCTAATTCCAGTTCCACAAAGTATCACACATACTCCAAGTCCAAGTACACAACGTACTCCAAGTAGATCTCACCTGATCTTGCTACCTGTTGTGTTGCTGATCTCCCTGATCTTGTTGCCACCTGCAAATCAACTTGGTTTTGCAACACCTGCAAACTTAGACCACGCATACACAAACACCTGCAGATCAACTGATCTTACTTACCATGTAGATCTCACCTAATCTTGTTATACCATAGATCAACTTGGCCTTGCACACCTGTCAATCGAGATCATACACCTAAGAGAACCCTTGTCTTTGCCTCACCAAGTCCTTTTGATTCTCCCTCTTGAGGATTTTCTCCTTCAAGGATCCTTTTACAAAATAAAGGATAAATTAAAATATAGCCCATGGGTCTATTAAATAGCTCCCATAAAAACAATAATTAGACTTTTTAAGTACAATAATTAGAAACACAGCTCCAAGACTAAAATTAGTCTTTACATGCAAACAACCGGTTCAACAAACTAACTGTTCATGCAACGAACTGTTCTAGAACCGCATAGGCGATCGGCGTCGGTTCTTGTCTTTTTAGAGGTGACTAACGTCGGTCGACTCCTGACTGATATCGGTTACTACCTATCCACCACTAATCGACGTCAGTCAACCTAATCGACGTCGGTGACTGTGACACTCAGCAACCTCCATGTTTGCATCTGAGTGAAGCTTTTAGCTCCACAACCTAACAATCTCCCACTTGGAGATAAATAACTACACCTGTACCTATACCTGTACATCATCTAATTTGTTTTTTGGCTTGTATCCCTCTTCAAGCTCAACCTTGAAGACCAACCACCACAGTGAACCCTGTGATGCTCCACCTGTCATCTAAGTAACATGCCACATCTAATTCTACATACCCATGTAGAGAAGTCCCTGACCTTGCATAGCATGAATCCCTACTGCTAGTCCCTCTCAGATACTTGAGAACCCACTGAACTGCTCTCCAGTGCTTCTTTCCTAAATTGGCTATGAACTTGCTGACAACACCCACTGCTTGGGCAAACTCAGGTCTAGTACACATGTACTTAACCTCATCATGTGAATTAGGACACTATTCATAGAACTGTCCAACCATCGGTGTGTTAACCAGTTCTGCATTCTGCATCTTGAACCTCACCACTACCTTATCCACACAATCATCTAGAGACAAAATCAACCTGTGACCTTCCATGTCTCTAGAAAAATTCATGCCAAAGAATTTCGCTCCTCCAAATTCTTCATGACACACCTCTAAGCTACCTTTACCTCTAGCTCAGAAAAAACCCTACATGTGTGACCCTGCAACAAGTATACACACAACATACAGTAATAGGATAATGTTGTAATCATCATCCAACCTGGTAAAGTAAACATAATGGTTATAATGACATTGACTAAAGCCATGCTTTGTCATACACCTGTCAAGCCTGTACCACTATCCTGGAGCTTCCTCAAGACCATATGACCTGGCCTTCTGTCTCACATATCCATTCCCTCTCTTCTTTAACCAAGGAATCCATTCATCTTCTAGTGCTTTCTGGCTAGCTGGCAACCCTACCAAATCTCCCATTTGGTTCTGCATCCTAGGAATCAAATTCCTCATTCATGCTATGCTCCCACTGTTTCCTGGATCCTTCCTGCTCTGCAATGAGCAACAAGTATAAAGAAGGGGAATAACGAATTTGAGGCTTACTTACCCTTTCAGTCTTCCACATGGGCATTTGAGACTCCTTGACAGCTGCTATCCACCCAAAATCTATTCCAGTGACCGATGTCAGTCACCACCCAATCTGCATCCGACCGACATCGATTCCATGCGACTGACCTGACTATCGACGCTGGTTCCCTGACTGACATCGATGTCCTCCAGGTCACCAACGTCAGTTCTCTGACTAACATCGATAAACACCTGCCCAACACCACCGACTCTGATCTGGACTTGACTAATGTCGGTACGTACCTATTTGATGTCAGTTCCACCTGACTAATGCTGGTAACTATGTTCTCCTATGAGTGATGACTTTTTACCTGTGAGCTCTATTTGGATCAAAACCCTGTCCAAACTGCCTTGCTTAGAGTTATTCAGCCTTCTCCACTGATCTTTGTCCATCATCTCCTCCTTGAACACCAAGGCTTTCCAGTTCTTAAGTTTGTCAAAGACATCTATCTTCCTCTTAAGAACATGCATCTCCTTCTTACTCATGTGACCAAGCCTACAAAGCCACGTCTTTGCAACAGAAGGAGAATCAGTAATATAAGTAGATAGATAAAGAATACCTACTTTCTTACCACCTGCTAATTCAAGTGCATCCACTGTGAGAGTTACTGCGCATCTCTCATCACCCAACTTTCCTAAGATTAGACTCCTCTCCAGGACTAGGACCTACATGACATCCTTCAACACCCATGTGTTGGCTGCCTACAATTTCAGCCGCACTTCACCTTTGCCACCAATTTGACAAGGCTCACCAACCCCTAAATAAATCTTTCCAAAGTCTCCAAAGACATTAACATGGAAAAATACTCTATTTTGAGCTACATGGAAAGAGGCAACAGAATATATAAACCAAGATTCTACTTTATCTAAGGAACATACCAGAGCATCCTGTGCAACAACACCTGCAACATTTGCTTCTTCAGTTCCTTCATGCTGATCTTCTACCAACCAACAATATGTCTTTACCTGCTCTTTATTTCCATAACTCCGTAATTGATCATTTTTAGCATTGAATTCTTCCATTCTTAGCTTACTTTCTTCTGCCATTGCTACACTCCCACTCCAATAGAAACCCCTGTGAGTGACCTGTAATCAAAAAACACTTAACACGCTTGACCACCTATTAGTGTACCTAACCTACTCTAATACCACTCATCAGTGGTATCACGCTCTTGAACCTACAACTAGGCTCTGATACCAATTTTTTAGGACCCCTGCTCCTCAAGAGCACACATGATTACCTTTATATAAGCAACTAAACACAAAATTTAACTAGAAGTAATAAGTAACTAGAATTCAAAAATAACACAGAATATGAGAGACAATACCCAATTGTATTAATACTCTTCCAGAAGGAAATACAATAAGAAGATGCCACAATCTTCTTTACACTCCTCTAGGGCTCCCACACCTCTAGGGCATAAACAGTAAATCTCTTCAAGAGTTCTCTCTCAATCACGGTCACAACAAACAACTCAAACACGGAGCTATTGTTCACCTTAAACCAGTCAGTAACAATACTACCAGTCCACAAGTACTCAAAGTACTCCAACCAGTAAGTGACAACCAACACAACCATTGTTACCTACTTTCAGTACCACAGAGTATACACACATACTCCAAGTCTGAGTACACAATGTACTCCAAGTAGATCTCACCTAATCTTGCTACCTATTGTGTTGCTGATCTCCCTGATCTTGCTGCCACCTGTGAATCAACTTGGTTTTGCAACACCTGCAAACCTAGATCACACATACACAAACACCTGTAGGTCAACCAATCTTACTTACCATGTAGATCTCACCTAATCTTGCTATACCACAGATCAACCTAGCCTTGCACACCTGCCAATCGAGATCATACACCTGAGAGAACCCTTGTCCTTGCCTCACCAAGTCCTTCTGATTCTCCCTCTTAAGGATTTTCTCCTTCAAGGATCCTTTTACAAAATAAAGGATAAATTACAATATAGCCCATGGGTCTATTAAATAGCTCCCATACAAACAATAATTAGACTTTTTAATTACAATAATTAGAAACACAGCTCCAAGACTAAAATTAGTCTTTACATGCAAACAACTGGTTCAATAAACAAACTATTCGTGCAATGAATAGTTCTGGAACCACACAGGCGATTGATGTCGGTCCCCATCTGTCTGGAGGTGACCGATGTCAGCCGACTCTTGACCGATATCGGTTGCTACCTGTCCACCATTGACCGACGTCGGTTGGCCTAACCGACATCAGCAACTGTGACACTTAGCAACCTCCATGTTTGCATTTGGGTGAAGCTTTTAGCTCGACAACCTAACATGAAGAATAATTCTAGGAGGTTAGGGCATTAAATGCCTAGGTGGGAAATAGTCTTAAGGCTAGGTGTCGATCAATTAGCCATGGGTCTAGGTGGGGAGGTGTAAATAGGTTTATTTAACTTAATTTACTAATTAAATTAGTTAAATGGGGTAAATGGATGTTTTTAAGGATTTTAATAAATATCTTAATCCAAGGGGGCCAAAGGGTCCAATGGGGTTTTTACGATGACTAGAATTATGTGGTGTGGTTTTCTAGTGTCTATAGTACCATGATGGGAGCATCTTATATAAAGGTTACAATATTTACATGTTGTTACTATATAATCCCTATACTCTGTCGAGTTGTATACTCTTTACAAATGTCTTACTAACTTATATATCATTACATTTTGTGCATATATGTGTTATTTTCTAGGATATGATCACATGAAATATGTATGATGTAGATTATGTTTCTGGTTCTATGCTCTGTTGATGTTATTACTTGTATATAGTAGAATTTACTTGTATATTGTGTGTGGTGCTTGGCCTTCTTTGAGTATTTGGCATACTTATGCCTTTTTCATGTTGTCCCTTGGCCCTTTGAGTGACATTTCACTTTTTGTGTTTGTGTGTTTGTTGATATTGTTGAGTCTGATGAGTGTCATGATCCATATCATACACTAGTTATATTTCAACTACTACCATGAGCTTCATTGATACATTTATCTAGATTAGATACTTTAGGTCTTGCATTATATGTTACATATCTACTTTGAATGATACATATATTACTAAGATGTCATACTATTTCACATATGCTATGATATTCAATAATTATGTCATGATAAACATGATATTATTAACTTTTATTTTGAGATAAGTGACTTTTAGGTTATATCCATCACCTCAAAAGAGGAAAATTTGAGTGGACCTTAAATACATGAGATAAGCCTCTATGAGCAAAAATTATTTTTTGGTACAAAATATAGTTTTAAAGAATTCATAATGGTTCAAAATTTAGTGATTGGTATAAATTATGGGGTTATATGCCATCAATATGCTTTCGCATTACATGAACAAATTACAGATTCATATTTTTTGGGTGCATATACATGGGCATATGTGCACAAGCTTTAAACAAAAATTACAAATTTTACATCTACATAGAGTTACATATTCTACATTTATCCCATGGGAGCATGAAATGGATTCATGCACACTACAAAAAATTTCAAATCTAGGGGTGTATAATATTAATTCATGCACACAATTTTTTTTTTGTTAAGTACAAAGTCATGATAAGGATAAGGATACCGTTCCCTTCTCCTATGAGTTTTTACAATTTCCAAATTCCGTTAGAATCACATTACCTAAGGAACAAAGTGAAAACATAATCTATATGACATCTCTGGTGATTGATTCAGTTAAGTGCATAATACATATTATAGATTCAGTGCCCTCTAGATTATAGCTTATAAATACATTATGAATTCCAACCCATTTTTGTCTTTAGGTTACAAATGCCACCATCATATATTGAGGTTTTAGCATCCCTCAATGGATTATATTTTATATATATGTTCACTTCAAATTAGGGTTTGATCACCTTCAATTTTCCATGATTCAACAAAGGAACCAATTCCTCCAAGTGTTTCATGGGAAACATCAATTCTCTAATGCTTCAAGGAAACATCATTTTCAAATAAAGATACAAGAGAACTATCGATTTCACACATAGGTGTAGTCCTTATTCTTTAAAATCTTTTCAAATTCAATTCACATTTCAATTTTCAATTTATCATAAGGAGATTAACTAATTTTACATCATTTTAGGATTTACTATGGAATACCTTGCAAGATTGGAGATTCCTCCCAAAGGAAAAGTGTGGTGTGCACACTTAGGTACATCTTTCCTTTTACTATAGTAATTTTATTTCTAGTTTAAAGTAGGGGGGATGTGAATTAAATTAATCATGCTTCACTACCTCAATCTATCCTCAGTACTTGTACATGCCCACCCATTCTAAGTTAATGGTTTACACTTACTTAAATATTATTAATTTTTGAAAACCTCTCTAAGCATTTTTACATACATTGAAATTTCTAATCTCAATTGTCACCCTTCCCAAATCAGAATCAACCTATATGGGTTTAAATCATTATTTGATTTCATTCTTTATGGGTTAATCCTACCCTCACCAACAATGACTATTTTTTGAGGTTAACCCCTCTCTTACAAGTTGGTTTATATTTTTAGCATAGGTAGCATTAAGATTCATCCTTTTGGATTTTTATAAATACACATGTAAGCGACTTATTCTACCACTTGGAAACATGGTAATTTCACTATTGATACACACTTATACTATTTCACACTAAAAAATAATTCTTTATTATTTCAAAATTCAATGTTATTCACTTGAAGTATCCCTTAACCAAGTCATGAGCATATTTTATTTGTGTCAAGCAAAGCACTAACAATTATTCAAACCATCTCTAGATACATACATATAGCAAAGGAGCAATATTGCACAAAGCACTCTAGGTGAGAGTACTACATAGGATTAATTACCTCTTTGGAGTACTTTGGATAGGTAGGAAACATTCAATCATTATGGAGGTGATTGGGGTCAGCTCAATCCATTACACTGCCCTCTCACTTTTTACAAGTTTTTAGATATCACAAGCCTTAGTGGGGTTTCAACCTTAAAGAGGACCTTTTAAAGCCATTTTCATACAATCTAAGGTCTAAATTCCACATGAATTCATGTTTCAAGTATGTATAAGTTATTTTACCATTAGTTTCTAATTTCCCACACATGTTAGGATCGACCTGCAAAGATTAATATTGACAGTCGATCTTGACTATTTCCATTCGATTATGTCCCAAAATTGTGATCATGTTATTTCAGTTGCATGCATATAAGTAGGTCCAAGTTAATCATTTACAACCATCTCTCAATCACATATAATCAACCTAACAAGAAAAAATGAGCTAAGTACTCTAGTGCTTTGTATAGTTAGTTTCTTCCATTTCAGTGATTTAATTTTATTTTACTAGTTACAAGTCATTTACAACATTTTATACTCTTCAATTCATTTTATATTGATTAAATTTAATATCCAAATTAATTCCACATTTTGATAAAATAATAAATAAATTTCAATTATTGGTATAGATTATTGGGGAATGTGTCATGCATATACATTCATGTTACATAATAGATTACAAATTCATACATTTTGGGTGCATATGCATGGACATATCTACATAAGCTTCAAATAAAAATTACAAAGTGTACGTCTACATGAAGTTATAGATTTTACATTTATCACATGAAATCATGAAAAAAATTCATGCACACTATACTATTTTTTATATTTAGGGAGCATGATACTAATTCATGCACACATTTTTGCTAAGTACAAAGTCATGATAAGGGCAAGGATACCCTTCCCTTCTCTTGTGAGATTTTACAATTTCAAACTTCTATTATAAGTAACACAAGAAGTAAGGAACAAAGTTACAACATAATCTTTATTCCATCTCATTAGTTGATTCAATTAGGTTCATAATGCATATTGTATATTCAACACCTTCCAACATTATACCCTAAAAATTCATTTTATATTCCAACATATTTTTATCTTGGGGTTACAAAGACCAAAAACATAGATTAAATTTTTGCATCCCTCAATGGGTTATTTTTTCTATGCATGATCAATTCAAATTGAGATTAGATCACCCTCAATTCTCCATGGTTCAAAAAAGGAACCAATCCCTCCAAGTGCTTCATGGGAAGAACCAATTCTCCAATGGTTTAAGGAAGCATCATCTTCAAGCAAAGTTACAAGAGCAACATCGGTTTCACACAAAAAATTATTCTCCTTCATTATTCTTTAAAATATTTTCAAATTTAGGGTACATTTCAATATTAAAATTCACATATAGACATTAATTTATTTTACATTATTGCAATATTTACTATGGAACACTTTGCATGATTGGAGCTTCCTACCAAAGGCAAAGTGTGTTGTACACAATCAACTATATCTTTCATTTTGTTAGGAATTTAATATTTCATGGTAATATACATATGCATGCAATTATTTTATCTAGGATAATATAATATTGTATTGTGAGAGTGATTTGTGAGAGCAACTCACATAGATATGCTTGGTCAAGATATCTTATGGATATAAGACAGATAATAGGGAGAAGTTGATTTTTTTGGGGATAAGAGATAAGGTTGTTTCCTATATTATAGGAATAAAAATCTTATTTAAATGTAACTTATCTCATTAATAAAATATAAATATAATTGTGCACTTGAGTTGGCCTAATGGTGAAGAACATGTGTTCCCAAAGGGAGGTCACGGGTTCTAATCCTGCAGGGGGTAAGGTGTGCACACCTTCATGAAAAGTATGCACATGCAATGGGATAACCAGATTGGTATTCAATGTGATAGGGGTTAGCACATGGATTGAGACCTATGTTCAATGAAATGAGTCATGTACATGGTCTACGGCTAGGGATATTATTCACCATTGGTTTAGACATTCTAGTTACAAAATGTTAGTATTCAACATTTTTAGAAACACACAGATATCAATAACTCTTCTAACTTATATTACAAGATCAATAGAATAAAAATGTCATGTTGGAGGGGGAAAAAAAACAAGAAGCCCTTACTTTTATAGTATGCCTTGGGCACAAACATCTGAAGGCTAGACTATAGAGCATGGAAGAAGATTTGCACATGGATAATAAATGGATCAGGTTTTCAACCAGAATTAGAGTGGGAGGAGTAGATGGCCAAATGTAAGATGAGACTTGGGAGGTTTTTGAATGTGTGGAGAGGGATATTAACTTCCAACATGGAGAAGATCTGAGTTGTGTGGTGAAGGTACCATCTTCAATTTCCAGATGTGAAGATAAAGAGGTGGAAGCAACTACCACTAATTTTGAAGGGATTGTTGATTATGATACTTGAGCCTCAAATGGTCTAAAGATTTTTAATGATAAGGAATTCATCTGATAATCCACTAAACACTTTCACTTTGTTTTGTGCATGGAGGAATGGGCTCTTATAGGTAAATTTTTTGGGAAATGGCTAGCGATTTGCAAAATTGAATCCTAGGTGGAAGAAATTTGGGGAAGGGATATTACAATTAAATTATTACCAAAGGGTTTATTTATATCCATATTTTCCAATGTTGATCTTAAAAACTAGGTTTTCAAACAATCCCTTTGATCCTTACAAGGTGTTGGCCTCTAGCTTTAGAACTAGAAACCTAATTTTGATGTTATTTTAGTTCAATAGGGTAGTTACCCTATTTGGGTCAGATTATATGGTCTCCCCTTAGAATATTGGGGATTTGATTATCTTTTAGCTCTGGTAAATATTATAGGTTTTTTTTAGAAATGGACTCGGTTACTAAGCAAGGCTTTTTGGCCTCTTATGCAAGAATCAGGGTTTTGATGGATTTGGATGTTGTTATCGTGAAAAATATTCTCATCAAAACACAAGGGCACTCTTGGACACAATCGGTTGACATTGAAAATCTTTTTTTTAGGTGTTTTAATTGTATATGTACCGGTCACATTGAGAAATTTTATGAGCAAATCTTGATGGCATCATTTATCAATAAGGGAAAGACTCAAAAGGTTTGGAAACTAGTTGTTTCATCTTCCAAGGATTTTTGAACTTGCAATGCTGGGAATTTTTGGTCTAAGCAGGTGGATAAAATATTGGAAAGAAAAGATAATAAGGTGGCTTTAGTTCAAATTACAACTTAGTCTATTCTATCTTTTTTGGGCCTCAAGGGATATGTCCCTCCAAATATTCAATCGAGCTTGCATAAAGCTTAAAATTTACCAAAGGCTTCTTGCTTCAACATCTTAGAAATAGAAGCTTTGCTTGAAAAATTAGGAAATATTGATGAACTCTATCCAAATTTGATGATTAAAGGTTGTGAATTTATTAAATAATAGTCTCAAACTATAGAATTTATTAATCAAAATTAAGAATTAAATCATGTAATGAATATTGACAG
The DNA here is from genome assembly GCA_037957365.1 of Torreya grandis. NCBI lineage: Eukaryota > Viridiplantae > Streptophyta > Pinopsida > Cupressales > Taxaceae > Torreya > Torreya grandis. The sequence goes on from JARHVA010000176.1 coordinate 5,537,161, forward strand.
TTTAAAGGATGGTTTAAATCAGCTAGAAGGTAATCCTATGTTTGCAGCACTAGATAGTGATTCAAATATATAAGAGTATGATTCAGATGAAGAACTAAACTCTAGAGAATTTTTATCTATCTCCCAATCCTAAGTGCCTTATAGAATCCTAATTATGGGAAACCTAAAAATAAAGGTAGAAAATCTGTTAAGGAGATTGTTGCAGGGGAAGTCTCAATAGGTAAGCAAGGCACTCTTTCTAAATAATTTGGACCTGAGAAGTGGGAGGTGTAAATCCTCCCTTAATTTTCATGAAGATTATTTTGTAGAATTTTAGGGGCCTCAATGCCCCTAACAAAAAATTCTTGGTTGTCAAGCATATGTTCTTTTTAGAGAATCCTAATGTCATTTTGATACAAGAAACTAAACTAAATCAGATGGAAGCTTTTAATTTGATGAAGCTTGATTGGAAGAGATGGAATAATTCCTTTGTTGAAGATAATGGGGCCTTAGGAGGGATGTCTATTTTATGGGTTCCTTTCAAATTTCAAGTGGAAATGATAGAGGCTGGCAATAATTGGCAATTTTATAAACTCACTTGCTCAACACTAATTTGGGTTTCTTTCTTTATAATGTTTATGGACCTATTGAATATAATAGTAAACTATTATTATGGAATTATTTATCTAACCTTTTTTCTCATTTTGTGGATTCAAATATTGTGATGGGCAGAGATTTTAAAGCCCTCTTATCTTCATCAAAAAAATGTGGTGGAAAATCTTTAGGGACTTCTAGTAACCCTGATTTTATTCAATTTGTTTCTGATAATGAGTTTATATATATTCAACCAAATAAGGGGATATTTACTAAGAATAACAAAATATGTGAAGATCATAATAATATGGAGTGTTTGGATAGATTTAGAGTCTCTAAAAACTAGATATCACAAAACTAGACTATAGAAAACTCCATTCTTCCCTTCAAAGGTTCTGATCGCTTTCATGTTGACCTTTGTGTCAATATTGACCATAAAATTTATCTTTTCCCCTTCAAATTTGAGAATATGTGGCTCTAGGATCATTCTCTACTAGGACTCATGGAATTTTGGTGGAAGAACTACCATATTTAGTCTTGCTCTCCAATGTTCAAAAGGGCAAACAAACTTCAATTTATTAAAAGGTTGTCTTAGACATTGGAACATTAATTGTTTCAAAAACATTTTCTAGCAATTTTTTTTTATCGAAGTAGATCTTAATAATATCAATCGAATGATCTATCAAATAGGAATGGATCAAAATTCTTATGGCAGGGAAAAGTTTTTTTCTAGCTGAGTATGAGGAACTCCTACAGAGAGATGAAATCTTTTGGAAGCAAAAATCTAGAACATACTGGTTAAAAGGAGATAGAAATTCTACTTTTTTCATGACTCTATAATATTAGGTGAAATTTTTCTTGAATTTATAAAATTAATTCTTTTAAAGGTTTTAATTTAGACATTCAACCTAAGATTCAGAATGAGGCGGTCAACTTCTTTAGTAATTTGCTAAATAGGGATAAGGCTTTAGACCTTGAAGCTCATAATCACAACTTCAGTTTTATCCCTAAGTTGGTATCTCCTGATAAGAATGTGAAACACTTAACTCCTTTATATTTGGAGGAAATTTGAGCAGTGTTTTTTTCTATGGAAAAATATAAGGCCCGAGGTCTTAATGGTTTTCCTATGGGTTTTTTTAGACCTTTTGAGAACTTGTTGGGGAAGAGATCTTAAAAATGGTGGAAGAATCCAAAATAAGGAGAAATATTCTACTTTTTCTTAATGCTACCTTAATTTCACTTATTCCAAAATGGGATATTCAAGAAATATTTAATTATTTTATGATTATTTCTCTTTGCAATACGGTTTAGAAAATCATCTCTACATCAATGGCATCTAGACTCAGACCTATCCTAGATTTTTTGGTTTCAAAAAAGCAAGTTAGTTTTGTTCTAAGAAGGAATATTTAGGTAGGTATAATTATTTCTCATTAAATTTTTTATTCTTTATCCACTACTCATAGGAAGGGTATGTTGATAGGGCTTGACATCAATAAAGCATATGATAGGGTTGATTGACATTTTTGATCAAAAATTTGGAAAAATTTGGGTTTGATAAAAAATTGTGTGATTAGGTTTTTACTTGTATTTTGAGCCCTAAATACTCAATCTTAATCAATGGAAGTCCTGCTATTTTTTTTGGAATCTTCAAGGGGCACTAGATAAGGAGATTCTCTTTCTCCTTTTCTTTTTATACTGTTGGCCAAAGCCTTGGGATGGGTGATGAAACAAGTTAAGGAAGCCTCTTTGATATAGAAGATTTAGGCTACAGAATGTATTGAAAAACTTAATCATCAACAATTCATTGATGATACTTTCCATTTTGGCCAAGCCTCTATAGGTGAAGCCCAAATCTTTAATTCAATCCTGACTAGTTATGAGGTGGCTTCTGGTCAAATGGTGAACATCAAAAAGTCTTAAATTTTCTTTATCAATTGCACAGAATAAGAATAGTAGACCATCTCCTTGGTATTAGAGGTACAATCACTTAGAGGGGGGTGAATCAGTAAGCCCAAATATTTCAATTTCCATTACAGTCTTTTAAACTATTAATCAATCAACACATATCAATTTGATCAAGCAACATTAATAAGAGAGCTCATTCATTCAATGCTTACACACATGACACATAGTTCCTATGGGAAACCCTCATGGAGAATAAAACCACTCTCAATCTTAGAAAAAAAATGGACTATTGTCCTAGAATAAATTACAAACAAGAGACTGATCAACTCCTTTAGATCATTAAATCTTGATCATATCCTCCTGACCAAAGGTATTTAGTGAAACACCTATTCAAAAGGAACAACTGCCCCTAAGGAATACTAAGTCCTTTAGACCCTCCTTTGAACACCTCCACATTATAAATTATATCTTCAACACCTGATGATGGATCTCTATTTTCTAATCTCTACACAAACTCTCTCTGTCTCAAATAGGCCTCTCACATAAGCATGTCACAAACTCTTTCCTTCTTCACTCAAAATGTCCTCATATGCACACTCAAACATCTTCACATATCCTAAAACTAAAAGAGAACTATTATGACATTAATAACATGACCTATCAGTCATACACATAGTCAATAAAATATTCTACTTATTAACTCAACCAATAGGCACACTACCTATCCTTCACTCCACAACTCTCACATGCACCTTGCACTAGTCTCTCTCACATACAAGTCTAAAAACTAACACATTTGGTTTCACTATATATAGATTAATCATGAATTATCAAGTCCAAAATAAACCTTATCAGCCAAAATACATGTATTCACCCTTAATTCATCTCACATGGATCACACTTAAGCACAATCCATTTTCAAATAGGCCTAAGTCACTTTTAGGTCCTATGGAGACCCACCCAGTTCTTTGACACTTATTTAAGCACAATAAGAACATAGGAACACTTTCACAAATCATGAATCCATGCCACATGATCTATAGGTCCACCTTAAGTTTCCAAATATATCACAATACCCTTCTGCTTAAGCACAAAAGGCTTAAACAATATTATGTGCACACAATCATTATGAGTGAACAAATAGTCACTTTATAAGCCTTTGATCATACAACATATGATTTTTCAATCCTTCATAATGAACATATAGAATCCTTATGAAGTATACAACACTCCCCAATATCCAATTCACCATGAAACATCAAAACAACATTTACATAAGCTTAATTACTCTTCTAAGGTCATTTTTAGAATAAGCACAAAACCACAGTCAACATTAAAGCTCAATATGTTTGTCTACACACACTTATAGATATTAAAATTAGGTTCATTATATAAATCATGGAGTTTTATTCATATTTTCTTTTTATAGCATGAGAAAACTCATCTTCTATCAAACTATATGGACAAATTACTCAACATTAGGTTTTCCCTTAGTAAATTCAAATATTCAAATGGAAACGATCATAGTTAAACCTTGAACACAATTCTCACATCTCATGTCCTCTCATATTAGATTAAAATATGCACCATCAATATTATTTGATCTTTAACACATAGGCACTAATGCTGAAATGTTAAACCTCAGTCACTTTGACCTCATCTCATTCATCCTGGAAATTTTGACTCAACATGCTCCATCAATCTTCATGGATCAATCAAGTCTTTAATATGTAACACGTACCATTTGATCAACCTATAAAAACACCCTCTCACCATTGATCTTCTGAAGAAGCTTGATATTTAACTCTACTCATCATTAAACTTCAAACAATTGTCTTCATCATATAGCATCCTAATATCTAGAACCAATGCACTCCTTTGATCTTTTGTAAGATGTTCAATCTTTACCTTTGTTAAAAAAATATCATATTGAACCATTTTAATCTAGATATGCCATTAAATCTGAATTTATGAGCTCTCACATGCCATTGGATATCCACTAGGTTCAGATCTTTAACATCATGCAAATTAACTATGGGGACCAACTACAATATACCTGAAAGGCTTACTTTGGACCTCAGTAACTCTTGTTTTCCTTAGATGCATGATCTATAATTTGGACCATATGATCACCTTTTAAATGAGAATACATCTATATAAAAACAATCTTGAAACCTTCATGTGTGCAAGATATAATTCCATTAAAATGCCTTCTCAAAATCTTCTATCACAAAGCCAACTATGCTTGGAACTTGTCTGGGAGTCTAACTTTGCTCCTACATAACTTTTTTCATGCTTCGATGCATGATCTAAAATTTATCAAAAACCAACTATGTATAAAAATAAACAAACCCATATGATTAACTTCTCCTAAAACATCCACACGTGCAAGATATTCCACCATCAAAATGCTAACTTGGCTCTTCTTTCCATATTCACTATCAAAATGCTTGGGGACCCAAATTTGCACATGTTTATATTTTGACACACTTCTTCACTTGATCTAAAATTTATCACATATATACTAGGCACAAAAATGAACAAACTCTTCTGATCATTTTTCCCAGACACCTTCACACATGTTAATGTTGACATCATCAACATGCTTACTTGGCTATGCTTGAACCCTTTGCACATTTGGCTAAGTATGGGAACTTAGTGAATTATATATGAGAATCCAAATTTTAATCCTCATATATTTGACCATGTTTCATCCCATGACTTAAGATCTGGTGTATAAAAACTAGGGACTAATGTGATCACAACCATATGAGAAACTCCCCTTGACTCACTTCCACGTGGTAATGGTGAATTCATCAAACTGCCTACTCATTTTTTTTGCCACTGGATCATGTCTAAATGAAAAATATGGATAACCAGATGAATTCCAATTATGTACACAAGCACTCAAATCTTATAAAACATCATATAGGACCCTTTTCAATGATGAAAACTTCATACTCATCCTTGAGCATCTCTTACCATGCTAAAAATGAAGATCAACCAATCCAAATTTAAGCACACTTTGTCAAGCATATTGCACACTTTGTCATTGTTACTTAGGGTATCAAATCACATCATTCACCAAGACACCTCCATGACATCACTGAAAACTCTCCAAAAAATCTCCCCCTTTGTCATTGATGTCAACAACCATCATATATAACAATATACAGCTCACCTTTTCTCTCTTTAAGCACTCCCTTAATAGGAACTTTCTCCCCCTTTGACACAATGAAAAATTGGGCACCAACTGATCTTGATGACCTAAAAACACCATAAATATGAAAGGACCATCTTATAAATATGATACAAACTCCCCCTTACCTCAAGCCTACTTCTTCTTGCCTTGACAACATCCTTCTCGCTCCATGCCAACACTCTGTTTAACCAAACACTAAAACTAATGAATAAAGAGCACACAAAAACATTGGAATCTAATTAAACTCACCAATAATAATCTAAGAGGGACTTCCCTTAAGAACACTAAGTAATTTCACCTTTTGAGCATCTTCAGATCTCCATACACCATGAAGAACCACCACATATGCTAACTAGCCTTCTCTCTCAAGCTACCATAAGGACCATCAACATAAATTCATGCCACTCACCAAATAGGAAACATGCTCTAAAAAAACTTGAGAAATATTATTGAAACAAACATACGTTTCTATTTTGGAGAAACTGAGCAAAAAAGCACTCTTCTTCAATCTAGCCCTATCTAGACTCCTTATAGCCCTATATGGAACTTGCAAATCCCACATATTTTAGTAGATATATCTTCAAGACCTAAAAAATCATATCTAGATCACTCTCATACTCCCCCTTAAACACATCAATTTTCAACAACTAGCTCAACTTTTACAATATACTTCCTTCACAAACCAACTACCCAATTAGGCCTCCAACTTAAAATGTTTTTGAATAACTTAAGAACCACAAACCTTAAAATCTCTATGATTATTGATTTGAGAACCCATATTTCCCATTAAGTATATTAATAATCCTTAGAACTCAACTCATATGTTAGACCACTTTTCTAGTAGAGCGCATAACCCTAAAATATCAAAAATAAACAAGGCCAACACAACATCTTCCAGTCAATGTCCACCTCTAAAACTTCTTATAAACCTGAAGACAACCATTACTCATTTTTGAACCAAGATTTTAGCTTCTACACCATTGGGAACCTTGACTTCCTATAACCCATTTGAGGACCTACAAGCTCTTAGCGCAAACTAGGAAACTCGAGAGCTAAAAAAGACTTCAACATACCTTCAGGTCATAAAATCACCTAGAACATTCTAGAATAAGGTCAATAGACCTATCTATGCAACAAGATCATCTTTACATTGCATCAATCTCATTATTCCATTTGGGAACCTTCAATTTGACCCTATAGACTGCTCCATATATAGTTATCAACAACATGACATCACCTCAGCATATTTTCCACCTAAATATACATGTTCCAATTGAGAACACTCAACTCTAGTCTTCTAGGACCATCTCAAAAATACCATAGCAACACATTCTTCTCCATTGAAAGGAGTCTCTTGAGAATCATAGATAGAGACATCCTTTGCACCTCAATACTCTAAAATAAGGTGAAGCTAGGAGTGGCCCACATCTCCTCAATAACCACTGGAATCCTCTTATAGATATAAGTCCTCATGATCTTATTCTTCTTATTCTTAGTATAAACTATGCCAACTTGTTCTTCTTCTATATCACTCTTATTTTATTCAAAGATATAATTGACAACACATAGAGCAACTATGGAATCTTGACATACCTTTTTATTTGAAGAATCAACCATGCAGCTTGGAAACTCATCACTAGGTATAAAAAAATGATATTCTTTGCATGAATATTACTCAACAATAGCAAGATGTTCACTTGGATCCATACTTACCTCAGAAGTAACCTCAACCAGTACCTTGGTCTTCTCCTTGAGCTTGGTCTCTTCATTCTCAACATGAGCAATCAATGAGAGCTCTTGGCACTCTTCAACATCTATAGCATTATCCACCATATCAAATAGATTACTTGGACCTACAGACTCATCATAATTCCTACTTACCACCTTTGGTATTCATGAGTTCACTTGCCTTTTGTCTTGCAATCTAGGATCCTGATAAAACCTATTTTGTCTTGTAGTCCTTTGCTTGCGTAATCTAGAAATGTGACCTATTTATTCATAGCTATAGTAAACCATACTCCTTGATGGAAACTCAGCTTGTCTTACCTTGAATGGAATTTTTTTTGTAGAGTGTCTTATACCATGACAATTGAATCACTCAACCTTGCTCACACTTTTTGAGTGATGACCCCCGTCATAGTTTCATGCAAATTCATTCGTAATAGGTCTTCTACATTATCTAGGTCTATGCCCAAACTGATTACATGTATAGCAGTAACCATTGAATTTTTCATACCTCATGGTATTTGGCTATCTGATCTAATTTGTCTTCAATATATTTATACCATCATTCCTTGTTTGATGATTTGTCTTCAAAGGTTGATTTTCCTTGTTCACATTAGTCTTCATCTTGTCTTGAGTTACATTTTCTGGTTCTTCTTTGTATCCAAGACTAGTTTTAACACTTACATGCTTTTAATCATTTAGAATATTGTATAGATCACTTGAGATATTTTCAAATCTCATAAATGGCATTATCTTACTAGATACCTTCTCTAACTCAGATTTCAATAACTTATTTTGAATTACATGCCTTACACATTCATCTTATTTAGCTTTTAGGCTTGTAGATAGAATTTCTAATTAACAACTAAGATGTTTAACCATATCTTCATGTTTCTTGGCATCTTCATCCATTCTTGCATCAAACACACTGAATTGATCTTTGAATTCCTTGAGTTTATATTTCATCTTCTTATTAATCTTATCAGTCTTTAGTTCTTCATAAGCATTAGTCAATGCAGTCTCATAGTCCACCTCATCTTCATCATCATTTGAATCACTCCAAGTAGACTCTTTTTGTTATGAGAAAATTCCTTTCTCAACCATGAAAAGGGATTTGTATTCAATAGGACCATCATCTTCTTGATCATCCTCTGAGTCAATGTCTTCACTTTCATCTGATGAGTTGCAATCTTCTTTAGTGTAGAGACTCTTTTTGTACTTGAAGTACTTCTTATTATGAAACCTTCTGAATCCCTTCTTCCTTTTATCAGACCTAAAAGATCTCTTGCCATCATCATGAACTTGATCATTCTCTTCTTCATCATCCTTATTATACTTATGAGGGCACTTATTATCAAAATGTCCTATCTCACCATAATTGAAGCATTTGAGGGCTAGTTTACCTTTATACTTGCCTGAACCTATTCTCAATTTCCTTGAAATCAAAGAAATTAGTTCATATTCATCTATATCAATAATGTCATCCCCTTTGATTTTATTACCTTAGAACTTATTTTTTGTGTTTATTTTAGTCTTAAAAGTTACTTCCTTCTTTGTTGGTATATCAACATTATTCCTCATCTCCTAGGAAATAAGGGTGTCATGCAATTGATCCATCTCCAACTGAGTAAATTCATGACTCTTCTCTATAACATATACTTTCATATCATACCTAGGTGATAGAGAAATTAATATATTTTTAAGAATAGTATACTCTTCAATGTTCTCACCAAGACCTCTGATGATGTTCACAATCTCATCAACTCTCTTCAGAAAGGATGCCATCAAATCTTCTTCATTCATCTTGAGACTTTCAAATTGCCTTCTGTGAGTATTTAAATTAGCAATCTTGACCTTTGAATTTACTTCAAAAATATTATTCAATTTATCCCATGTTTACTTGGAAGATATATAATGGATTACTTTGTTGAATTCAGTCTCTGTAAGACAAGTGATGCCATTCATTGCGTTAGAATTATTCTCAAATAACTTCTTCTCTAAAACACTAGATGGAGGAATAGCAAGAGCAACATAACTATCCAAAATATATTGTCATACATCAAACCCTAGGGACATAATGTATGTCCTCATCCTATCACTCTAAAAATCATAATTGAATCCATTGAACATCAGTGTTTTCTTAGTAGAGAAACTACCTTGCACATTCTGACCAATCATTGTACCTTGGATCACCTTCAAGTTGTTAAGCCTTTACCAAAGGACCCATTATGATAATAAATGTTAGAGGTAAAATCATTGAGAGAGTGGGGGTGAATAATTGAGCCTAGATATTTCAATTTCAATTGCAGTCCTTTAAATTATTAATCAATTAGCATATATCAATTTGATCAAGCAACATCAACAAGATATTTCATTTATTGAATGAATACACACATACCACATAGTTCATATGGGAAACCCTCATGGAGAATAAAACCCAATCTCAAGGATATAACATAAATAGAATAATATATTATAATAAATTACAAATAAGAGACTGATAAAGTCCTTTAGATCAACAAGCCTTGATCAGATCCTCCTGACCAAAGGTATTTAGTGAAACACCTATCTCACAAGAAAAAATTGCCCCTAACAAAGACCAAGTCCTTTAGACCATCATTTAAACACCTCCACCTTAGAAATTATGTCTTCAACACCTGATGACGGATCTCTATTTTCTAATCTCTACACAATCTATCTCTCTCTCTATCTCAAACAAGCCTCTCACATAGGCATGTCACAAACTCTTTCCTTATTCACTCAAACTGTCCTCATATGCACACTTGAACCTCTTTGTATATGCTCAAACTAAAATATCACTATAATAACATTAATAACATGACCTATAGGTTATGCAAATAATCAATAAACTATTCTACTTATTAACTCAACCAATAGGCACTGTACTTATCCTTCGCTCCACAACTCTCACATGCACCTTGCACTAGTCTCTCTCACATAAAAGTATAGAAACCAACACATTTGGATTCCCTATATATAGATAAATCATGAATTATTAAGTCAAAAATAAACCTTATCAACCAAAATACATGTATTCACCCTTAAGGCATCTCACATGGATCACACTTAAGCATAATCCACTTTCAAATAGGCCTAAGTTGCTTGTAGGTCCTATGGAGACCCATATAGTTATTTGACAATTATTTAAGAACAATAAGAACATAGGAACACTTTTACAACTCATGAATCCATGCTATATGATTTATACGTCCACCTTAAGTGTCCAAATCTATCACAATACCCTTCTACTTAAGCATAATATGCTTAAATAATATTCTATGCACATGATCATTATGAGCAAACACACAATCACCTTATAAGCCTTTGATCGTATAGCTTACGATTGTTCAATCCTTCATAATACAAATAGAGCATCCTTATGGAGTCTAAAACACTCCCCAATATCCAATTCACCATGAGACATCGAAACAACATCTACATAAGCTTAATCACTCTTCTTGGGTCATTTACAAAACAAACATGAAACCAAAGTTAATTTTTAAGATCAATATCTTTATTTGAACACACTTTCAAATCTTCAAATTAGGTTCATCAAATTCACCATGGATTCCTCTTCATCTTTTATTTTTAAATCATGAGCAAATTTGTCTTCTATCAATAGATATGGATAAATTACCAAGCATTAGTTTTCCCTTAGAAAATTCAAATATTCAAATGGCAACAGTCATAGTTGACACTTGAACACAATGCTTGTATCCCATGTCCTCTTAGCTCAAATTAAAACATGCACCATCGATCTTATTTGATATTTAAAAAATAGTCACCAATACTCAAGTGTTAAACCTCAGTCACTTTTATCTCATCTCATGCATCTTGGAAACTTTGACTCAATGCGCTCCAATATCAATGGATCAGTCAGATCTTTAATATGTAATGTGCACCATTTTATAAACCTATATGAACACCTACTTACCATTGATCTTTTGAATAATTTATTTTTTTAACTTTGCTCATTATTAATCTTTAAACACTTGTCCTCATCATGCAACATCATAGCATCTTAGAACCAATGCACTCCTTTGATCTTCTGTAAGATGGTCAATCTTTACCTTTGTTAAAAAACTATCATATTGACCCATTTAACTCAACACGCACCATTCTATCTAAATATATAAGTTCCCATGAGCCATTATATCTCCACTAGGTTTAGATCTTTAATATCATGCAAATTGACTAAGTATGGGGACCAACTACAATATGCCTACAAATATTAATTTGGACCTCAATAACTCTTGTTACACTTAGATGCATGATCTAGAATTTGGACCACATGATCACCTTTCAAAGGAGAATCCATCCATATAAAAAACTACTCTTGAAATCTTTTCACATGCGAGATATAATACCATTAAAATGCCTTCTCAAAATCTTTTGTCATAGAGCCAACTATGCTTGGAACTTATTTGGGAAGCCAAATTTGATCCTACATAACTTTTACCATGATTTGATGCATGATCTAAAATTTATTTCAAATCAACTATGCACAAAATTGAATAAACCCATATGATCACCTTCTCTTGAAATTTCCACATGTGAAGATAATCCACCATCAAAATGCCAACTCGACTTTTCTTGCCATATTAAAAATTTAGCTATGGGAAAACACTATCAAAATGCCTAGGAGCCCAAATTTTCACTTGCATATATTTTGACATGTTTCATCGTATGATCTAAAATTTAGTGCATAAAAACTAGTCACAAAAATGAATAAACCCATGTGATCATTTTGTCTAGACACATTCACGTGTGTGAATGCTGGCATCATCAACATGTTTATTCAAATTTTCTTGAACCCTTTGCAAATTTGGCTATGGGAACTTGGTGAATTATGTCTAAGAATCCAAATTTCCATCCTCATATCTTCAACCACACTTCATTACATGACTTGAGATCTGGCACATAACAATTAGAGACTAATGTGATCACAACCATATGATCAACTCCCCTTGACTCACTTCCATGTGAAAATGGTGATGTCATCAAATTGCCTACTCAATTTTTATACCACTGGACCAAAAGTGTCTTGATGAAAACTATGGACAACCAAATGAATTCCACTTATGCACATAAGCACTAAAATATTAGAAAACATCTTATAGGACCCTTTGTCTATGCTCAAAACTACATATGCATCCCTAAGCATCTCCAACCATGCCAAAACTAAAGATCAACCAATCCAACTTTAAGCACACATTGTCATTATTGCTTAGACTATCAAAGCACATCATCCACTCACCACGACACCTCCATGACATCACCATAACATCACTAATAACTTTTCAACCCTTGGTCCTTGGTTTTAAAATTATAAATTTACCTTCCAAGTATTTAGGTATTCTACTTTTCTCTAGGTTAGCCAAAAATATTCACTAGGAAGGACTAATTAATTCTTTTAAAGCTCATTTGGCTTCATGGCAAGGTCATCGGTTTACATTGGTAGGTTGTATCACTCTGATCAAATTTATTTTGAGATCTCTCCCTATATACTATATTTTGGTGCTTAAACCTCCTTATCATGTAGTTAAGCTAGTAAATAAGATCATGAAAGACTTTTGTGGCAAAGCATGTAGAGTCAAAAAAGAATTCCATTGATTAAATGGGAAAGGGTTTGTAAAGTCAAGAATATGGGAGGTGCTAGAGTGAAAAATTTGAGTCATCAAAATAAATTTCTTGGATCTATACTTGTTTGAGAAATGCTTTATAAATCTAACTCTCTTTGGTCTAGGCTATTGAAAAGTAAATACCTTGATCTAAATAATCCATGGAGCATGGTTTCTATTACTAACCCCCCAAGGTTCACACTTTTAGAATTTTTTATTGAATTGTAGGTCTTTGATTTAAGATCATGTTTCTTTGATGATCAATAATGGATAGACAACTAAATTTTGGGAATATTCCTAGAATAGTCATAAACCCTTAGTTGTTATACCGCATTCGGAGGAGGCTTGATGTATTCTCTCTTCATCTTGGGGTAGTTTGGTTGTCGATTATATGGAACTTAATCAGACTATTAATGTGACTTCTTGGGTTTGGATGAATTTTGAGGCTCTGGATATTATAGTGGAGCAACAAATGCATTTGACTAAATTCTTGGGGAATCAAAATGTCTTTTTAAATTCCAAGGAGGATTCGTTGCATTGGATTGGAGCCAAATCAAGTTTATATATAGCCAATATTAGTTACCAGATGGTAGATTCTACTGATGATATGATGAACTGGGTAAAATTTATTTGCTAGGATAAGATCATAATATAGAAAGTAGGAGCATTTGCATGGCTTGTTGTCTAGAACTTCATTCTCACACAGGATAGATTAACATAAATTGGTTTCCTAATTGAGAGATTGTGTGGGGGATCAATGGTTCATAGTTGGTGTGGAAAAGTAGTTGGATGATATTCTCCATCCCCACAATAGTACTTATTTAGAAACTACACTTGAAATTACCATAGATATTGGAGTTCATGAGACTCATGCTCTGTGGAGCCTTGTATCTTGTATTGTATTTATTATTATTGAAACATTATTCCTGATGAAATTGTAATTATTTACTCATTGTACATTGATATCAATGGTTGTATTATTATACCAACCATGGCTGAAAATATGTAATTACTTTCTATATGAAAACTTTATGTTTTATTTCATATGATGCTAGTGATCAGTAACTAATAGTATGTTAAACATAAAATACACATGTAACATCTATTAGTTACTGATTACTAGCATCATATGAAACAAAACATAAAGTTTGCATATAGAAAGTAATTACATATTTCCAGCCATGGTTGGTATAATAATACAACCATTGATATCAATGTACAATGAGTAAATAATTACATTTCCATCAGGAATAATGTTTCAATAATAATAAATACAATACAAGATACAAGGCTCCACAGAGCATGAGTCTCATGAACTCCAATATCTATGGTAATTTCAAGTGTAGTTTCTAAATAAGTACTATTGTGGAGATGGAGAATATCATCCAACTACTTTTCCATACCAACCATGAACCATCGATCACCCACACAATCTCTCAATTAAGAAATGGCCCTCCCTTCATAAATAGGTAGATAGTGATGGTTCAAGAATCCAAAGAGACAAGCTAGTACCCGTGTGATGTAAGATATCTAATACATGATGTGTACCATAAAGAAAATATGTTCTAACATGATATCATACAAACATGTAAATCATACATATGAAATGACAATGTTTAACTAAAAATTACTTTAGCTAATTTTTTTTATTAGTTAATGATCTCTAGGATCAGTCAAATTCATATACACCCCTTGATCGAATCACCTTCATCTGATATTGGTGATGCTAAGTAAGCTAGTGAAGTCCATCTCATTGCTTATTTAAAATTAATAGTGCCATATTTGGTTAATATAATATATAATCAATAGATTAATTAGATCAATTCCTACTATAAAGTATAAAACATGTTAAATATAGGAATGATCAATAATACTTATATCTAATCCATCAAACATATGCAATGAATCTCACCAATATTATTTATCACATAAATAATAAACATAAACAAATACAGTCTATACCAACCGGGTATAATTATATTTAGACTTCATGTTTCTAATTTTTATTATTAATTCAAATGTAGTATCATATATGATGAATAATAATATCACAAATTATTCTCCATGTACACATTTATCAATTGCAAATAGTTGGTCATAATAATTACAGAGATCAAATATCTCATAAATAAGGTCATATCTCACATGAAACCTTCTTAGCCAAAATACATGAAACAAAGTCATATAACATAGATCATGATTTACAAATTCCACAATAAACCTTATTGACCAAAATAAATGCCTTCATCCTTAAGGCATCTCACATGGGTCACACTTAAGCACAATCCACTTTCAAATAGGCCTAAGTCACTTTAAGGTCCTATGGAGACCCATCCAGTTATTTAACACTTATCTGAGCATAAGAAGAACATATAAACACTTTTATAACTCATGAACCCATGCCACATGATCTATAGATCCACCTTAAGTGTCCAAATCTATCACAATACCCTTCTTCTTAAGCACAAAATGCTTAAGAAATATTCTGTGCACATAGTCATTATGAGAAAACACATAGTCACCTTCTAAGCCTTTCATCATATATCATATGATTGATCAATCCTTAAAAATTCACACAAATCATCCTTATGGAGTATACAACACTCACCAATATCCAATTCACCATGAAACATTGAAACAAAATATACATAAGCTCAATTACTCTTCTCATGTCATTTTTTAGAATAAGCATGAAACCATAGTCAAATTTGAAGCTCAATATATTTGTCTACACACACTTATAGATATTCAAATTAGGTTCATTATATGCACCATGGATTCCTCTTCATCTTTTATATTTACAGCATGAAAAAATTCATCTTCTATCTAAAGATATGGAAAAATTACTAAGCACTGGTTTTCCCTTATCAAATTCAAATATTCAAATGGCAACAGTCACAGTTAAGCCTCAAACATAATGCTCTCATTTCATGTCCTCTCAGCTTAGATTAAAACATGCACCATCAATCTTGTTCAATCTTTAACATACAGGCACCAATGCTCAATGTTAAACCTCAGTCACTTTGACCTCATCTCATGCATCTTGGAAACTTTGACTCAACACACTCCATCGATCTCCATAGATCAGCCAGGTCTTTAATATGCAATGCCCACTATTTGATCAAATTATATGAACACCCACTCATTTTTGATCTTCTAAAGAAGCTTGATATTTAACTCTACTCATCATTAAACTTTAGACACTTATCCTCATCATGCAACATCCTAACATCTTAGAACCAACGTGCTCTTTTGATCTTCTGTAAGATACTCAATCTTTACCTTTATTAAATAATTGTCATATTGACCCATTTAACTCAACACTTGCCATTAGATCTAAATGTATGATCTCCCATAAGCCATTAGATCTACACTAGGTCTAGATCTTTAACATCAATCATATTGACTAAGTGTGGAGACCGACTGCAATATGCCTCAAAATCCTACTTTAGACCTCAATAACTCTTGTGCTTAGAGGCATGATCTATAATTTGGACCACATAATCACATTTCAAATGCAAATACATACATATAAAAAATTACTCTTGAAACTTTCATGTGTGTGAGATATAATTCCATTAAAATTCCTTCTCAAAATCTTTTATTACAGAGCCAACTATGCTTGGAACTTATCTAGGAGGCCAACTTTACTCCATAAATTTTGTTGTGCTTCGATGCATGATCTAAAATTTAGTAAAAATCAACTATGCAAAAAATTGAATAAACCCATATGATCACCTTCCCCTGAAACATCCACATGTTCGAGATATTCCATCATAAAAATGTTATTTTGGATCTTATTTCCATGTTACAAATCTGGCTTATGGGAAAACACTATCAAAATGCTTGGGTACCCAACTATGCACATGTATATATTTTGACATGATTAGTTGTTTGATCTAAAATTTAGCACAAAAAAAATAGGCACAAAAATGAACAAACCCATATGATCATTTTTTCTAGATATATTCACGCATGTTAATGTTGACATCATCAACATGCTTATTTGGCTCTGCTTGAACCCTTTGTAAATTTGGCTATGGTAACTTAGTGAATTTTGTCTGAGAATCTAACTTTGCATTCGAATATATTAAATAATGTTTCATCGAATGACTTGAGATTTGGTGCATAATAACTAGGGACTAATGTGATAAAATCCATATGACCAACTCCCCTTGACTCACTTCCACATAGTAATGGTGACATCATCAAACTACCTACTTAGATTTTATGCCACTGGACCAAAAGTGTCTAGATGAAAACTATGGATAACCAGATGATTTCCACTTATGCACACAAGAACTCAAAGCTTATAAAACATCTTATATGACTCCTTGCACATGATGAAAAATTCATACTCATACCTGAGCATCTCTAACCATGCCAAAACTAAAGATCAACAAATCCAACTTTAAGCACACTTTGTTAAGCATATTACACACTTTGTCATTATTACTTAGGCTATCAAATCACATCATCCACTCACCAAGACACCTCCATAAAATCACCATGAAATCACTAAAAACTATAAAAATCTCCCCATTTGTCATTAATGTCAACAACCATCATATATATCAATATACAACTCACCTTCTCTCTCTTCAACCACTCCCTCAACATAAACTTTCTCCCCCTTTGACACAATGACAAAGTGGGCACCAACTAATCCTAAGGACCTGAAAATACCATAAATAAGAAAGGACCATCTTATAAAGATGATACAAACTCCCCCTTACCTTGAGCCTACTTCTTCTTGCCTTGACAACATCCTTCTTGCTCCATGCCAACACTCTCTTCAACCAAACACTACAAATAATGAAGAAAGAGCACACAAAAACATTAGAATCTAATGGAACTCACCAATAATAATTTGAGATGTACTTCCCCTAATAACTTTAATAAATTGCACCTTCTAAGCATCTTCAAATCTCCATACACCATGAAGAACCACCACATATGCTAACTAGCCTTATCTCTCAAGCTACCATAAGGACCATCAAAAGAACTTCATTCCACTCAACAAATAGGAAACATACTCTCAACCAAATTAAAAACTCTTCTTGAAACAAACATACCTTTCTCTTTTGGAGAAACTGAGCCAAAAATCACTCTTCTTCAATCTAAGCCTATCTGAACTCCTTGTAGCCCTACCTAGAAATTTTAAAGCCCACATCTTTTAGTATATATATCTTAAATTCATGAAAATTCATATCTAGAGCACTCTCATATTCCCCCTTAAACACACCAATTTTCAATAACTAGATTAACCTCTGTAATATACTTCCTTCACAAACCAACTACCTAATTAGGCTTCCAACTTGGATAAAAATTGAATAAATTGAGAACTAAAAACATTAAAATATTTTTGAATCTTTATTTTATAACCCATTTGTCCCATTAAACATATTAATAATCCTTAGACCTCAACTCATAAGGCAGACCACTTTTCTAGCAGAGCGCATAACCCAAGAATCTCAAAACAAACAAGGTCAACACAACATCTTCCTGTCAATGTCCACCTCTAAAAAAAATGTATACTTGGAGACAACCTTTACTCACTTCTTAAAAAATAATTGAGCTTTCACACCATTGGGAACCTTGAATTCCTATAACCCATTTTAGGCCCTGCAAGCTCTTAAGCAGAAACTAGGAAACCCGAGAGCTAACAATAATCTCCAAATTGACTTCAACATACCTTCAAATCAGATAATCACATGGAACATGATAAAATAAGTTAAATATACCTATCTATTCAACAATATCATCTTGACATTGTATCAATCTGATTATGCCATTTGGCAACCTTCAATTTGACCTTACAGACTACTCCATATATAATTATCAACAACATGATGTCACCTCAACATATTTTCCACCTGGATATACCTATTCCAATTGAAAATACTCAAATATAGTCTTCTATGACCATCTCAAAAACACCATATCAATAATTCCTTCTCCACTGAAAGGAGTCTCTTGAGAAGCATAAAAAGAGACATCCTTTGCACCTCAATGCTCTAAAACAAAGTAAAGCTAGGAGTGGCCCACATCCCCTCAGTAACCACTAAAATCCTCTTATAGCTATAAGTCTTCATGCTCTCGTTCTTATTATTCTTAGTCTAAAATATTACAATTGGTTCTTCTTCTATATCATTCTTCTTTTATTCAAAGATAGAATTGACAACACCTGGAACAACTATGGAATCTTAACATACCTTTTTATTTGAAGAATCAACCATGTAGCTTGGAAACTTATCACTAGGTACAAAAAATGATATTCTTTACATGAAGCTTGCTCAATAATAGTAGGATGTTCACTTGGATCCATATTTACCTCAAAACTAGCCTCAACCAGTACCTTGGTCTTCTCCTTGAACTTGGTATCTTCATTCTCAACATGAGCAGTCAATGAGAGCTCTTGGTACTCTTCAACATCTGTAGCATTCTCCACCATAGCAAATAGATTGATCAAACCTGAAAAATCATTATAATTATTACTTAACACCTTTGGTCTCTATGAGTTCACTTGTCTTTTGTCTTGCACTCTAGGAGCCTAATAAAAGATATTTTGTGTTGTAGGACTTTGCTTGCATAATCTAGCAATGTGACCTCTTTGTTCATAGTTGTAGCAAACCATACTCCTTGATGGAAACTCAACTTATCTTACCTTTAATTTAAAATGTTTTACAAATTTTCCTATATCATGATAGTTGAAGCACTTGACCTTGATCACATCTTTTGAGTGATAAACCCCATCATAGTTCCATGAAAATTCATTCTTAACAAGTCTTCTCCATTCTCTAGCTCTATGCCCAAACTAATTACATGTATAGCAGTAACAATTAAAATTTTCATACCTCATAGAATTTGGTTATTTGATCTAATTTATCTTCAATCTATTTGCACCATCATTCCTTGTCTGATGATTTATTGTCAAAGGTTGATTGTCCTTGTTCACATTAGTCTTCATCTTGTCTTGAGTTGTAGTTTTTGGTTCTTCTTTGTATCCAAGACTAGTTTTATCACTTGCATGCTTTTGATGATTCAAAATATTGTCTAGATCACTTGATCTATTTTAAAATCTCACAAATGACATCACCTTACTATATACCTTCTCTAACTTATATTTCAATGACTTATTTTCAATTACATGCCGTGCACTTTCATCTTCTTTAGCTTTTACGCTTGTTGACAAAATTTCTAATTGACAACTAAGATGTTTAACCATATGCACACTCAGACATCTTCACATATCCTCAAATTAAAATAGATCTATTATAATATTAAGAACATGACCTATAGGTCATACACATATTCAATAAACTATTCTTCTCATTAACTCAACCAGTAGGCACACTACCTATCCTTCGCTCCATAACTCTCACATGCACCTTACACTAGTCTCTCTTACATAAAAATATAGAAACCAACACATTTTGTTTTACTATATATAGATAAATCATGAATTATCAAGTCTAAAATAAACCTATTCAGTGAAAATGCATGTCTTCACCCTTAAGTCATCTCACATGGGTCACACTTAAGCACAATCCATTTTCAAATAGGCCTAAGTCACTTTTAGGTCCTATAGAGACCCATCTAGTTCTTTGACACTTATTTGGGCATAATAAGAACACAAAAACACTTTTAAAACTCATGAACTCATGCCACATGATCTATAGGTCTACCTTAAGTGTCCAAATCTATCACAATACCCTTCTACGTAAGCACAAAATGCTTAAACAATATTTTATGCCCACAGTCATTATGAGCAAACACACAGTCACCTTGTAATCCTTTGATCATATAGCATATAATTTTTCAATCCTCCATAATACAAATAGAACATCTTTATGGAGTCTAAAACACTCCACAATATCCAATTCACCATGAAATATAAAAATAACATCTACATAAGTTCAATTACTCTTCTAGGATCAATTGCAGACCAAGCATGAAACCATAGTCAACGTTTTAGATCAATATCATTGTCTACACACACTTATAGTTCTTAAAATTAGGTTCATTAGATGTTCCATAGAGTCCTCTTCATCTTTTATTTTTATAGCATGAGAAAATTCATCTTCTATCAAAAGATATGGATAAATTATTGAGCACTAGTTTTTCCCTTAGCAAATTTAAATGGCAACGGTCATAGTTAAAACTTGAACACAATGCTCACATCTCGTGTCCCCTCAGATCAGATTAAAAAATGCACCATAAATCTTATTATATCCTTAACACATAGGCACCAATGCTCAAATGTTAAACCTCAGTCACTTTAACCTCTTCTCGTGCATCCTGGAAACTTTAACTCAATGCACTTTATTGATCTTCATGGATTAGTCAGGTTTTTAATATGAAACATGTACCATTTGATCAACCTATATGAATACCCACTCACCATTGATATTCTAAAAAATCTCAATCTTTAACTCTAGTCATCATTAAACTTTAGACACTTGTCCTCATCACGTAGCATCCTGACATCTTGGAACCAACACACTCCTTTGATCTTCTATAAGATGCTCAATCTTTAACTTTGTTAAATAGTTATCATATTGACCCATTTGATTCAACATGAACCATTAGAAATAAATTTATGAGATCCCATGATCCGTCTGATCTCTACTAGGTCTAGATCTTTATATTATGCAAATTGACTAAGTATGGGGACCAACTACAATATGCCTGGATAGCCTACTTTGGACCTCAATAAATCTTGCTACACTTAGATGCATAATATGTAATTTGGACCACATCATCATCTTTCAAAGGAGAATCCATCCATATAAAAAATTAATCTTAAATTTTTCATTCATGTGAGATATAATTCCATTAAAATGTCTTCTCAAAATATTCTATCACAGAGCCAACTATGCTTAGAACTTGTCTAAGAGGCCAACTTTGCTCCTATATAACTTTTATCGTGCCTCAGTGCATGATCTAAAGTTTATCATAAATAAACTATACACAAAATTGAATAAACCCATATGATCACCTTCTCTTGATACATCCACATGTGCGATATATTCCACCATCAAAATGCTAACTCAGCTCTTCTTGCCATATTGCAAATTTGGCTAAGTATGGGAAAACACTATCAAAATCCTTGGGAACCCAACTTTGCACATGCATATATTTTGATGTGCTTCATTGCATGATTTGAAATTTAGAACATATAAACTAATCACAAAAATTAACAAACTCATATGATTTTGTCCAGACACCTTCATCCATGTGAATGTTGACATCATTAACATGCTTACTCGACTCTACTTGAACCCTTTGCAAATTTGGTTATGGGAACTTAGAGAATTATGTCTAAGAATCCAAATTTTCATCCTCATATCTTAAATCATGCTTCATCACATGACTTGAGATCTAACACATAACAACTAAGGACTAATGTGATCACAACCATATGACCAACTCCCCTTGATTCACTTCTATGTGGCTATGGAGATGTCATCAAACTAC
This sequence comes from Torreya grandis, assembly GCA_037957365.1. Lineage (NCBI taxonomy): Eukaryota > Viridiplantae > Streptophyta > Pinopsida > Cupressales > Taxaceae > Torreya > Torreya grandis. The sequence continues at coordinate 5,559,688 of JARHVA010000176.1, forward strand.
CTACTCAAATTTTATGCCACTGGACCAAAAGTGTCTAGATGAAAACTATGGACAACCAAATGAATTCCATTTATGCACATAAGAACTCAAAGCTTAGAAAACATCTTATAGTACTCCTTTCATATACTCAAAACTACATACGCATCTCTAAGCATCTCTAACCATGCCAAAATTGAAGATCAACCAAGCCAAATTAAAGCACACTTTGTCAAGCATATTGTACACTTTGTCATTGTTACTTAGGCTATCAAATCACATCATCCACTCACTAGGACACCTCCATGACATCACCATATCATCATTAACAACTCTCTAACACTTTGTCCTTCTTTTTAATATTATAAAGTTTCCTTCTAAGTATTTATCTATCCTGCTTTTCTCTAGGTTAGCCAAAAATATTCATTGGGAAGGACTAATTAATTTTTTTAAAGATCATCTAGATTCATGGCAAGGTCATTGGTTTACAGTAATAGGCTGTATCACTCTCATCAAATCTTTTTTGATTTCTCTCCTTATATATTATCTTTTTGTGTTTCAACCACCTTATCATGTAGTTAAGTTGCTAAATAAGATCATGAAAGACTTTTTGTGGTAAGGAACGCAGAGTCAAAAAAGAATCCCATTGATTAAATGGGAAAGGATTTGTAAAGTCAAGAATATGGGAGGTGCTAGAGTGAAAAGTTTAAGTCATCAAAATAAAGTTCTCGGAGCTAAACTTGTTTGAGGAATGTTTTTTAAACCCAACTCTCTTTGGTCCAGCCTGTTAAGAAGTAAATACCTTGATCTAAATAATCCATGAAGCGTGTTTCTATTACTAACCCCCCAAGGTTCACACTTTTAGAATTTTTTGTTGAATTGTATGTATTTGATTTTAGAGCATGTTTCTTGGATGATCAACAAAGGATGGACAAATAAATTTTGAGAGGAATCCTGAAATAGTCATAAACCCTTGGCCAATATGCCACATTTGGAGGAGGCTAGATGTATTCTCTCTTTAGCTTGGGGTGGCTTGGTTGTAAATTATGTGGAACTTCATCAAACTAATAGTGTGATGTCTTGGGTTTGGAATAATTTTGAGGCTCTAGATATTCTAGTGGAGTAGCAAATACATTTGAATGAAAACTTAGGGAATCAAAAGGTCTTTTTAAATTCCAAGGAGGATACATTGCTATAGATTAAAGCCAAATCAGGTTTATATATAGTCAATATTAGTTACCATATGGTATATGTTATTGATGATATGATGAATTTAGTAATATTTCTTTGCTAGGATAAGATCAAGTTTCAGAAAGCAAGAGCATTTTCATGGCTTGTTGTCTAGAACCACATTCTCACAAAGGGTAGATAGACCAAAATTGGTTTCCTTGGTCTGTCTCACTGTAGTCTTTGCAAATCTTATGATTAAACTACTAACCATATTTTATATGAATTCCCTTTTACTACCTAGTGTTAGTCCTGGTTGTTTTTTAAATTGGAGTGGTCTTGGGCTTGGCCACCTTCTTTGTATTATGCCTTCTCTTTCTAGCCTATTGTATAACATCTCCACTAGGATTTACAAGAATAATGTAATAAAAATAAAAATAATAATAATTTACATGTATTCTTTCGTTAGATTCACCATGAGAATCTAATTAATGACCCTAGTAAAACACATTAAGTATGTTAAACATAAAATACACATGTAACATTTATTAGTTATTGATCACTAGCATCATATGAAACAAAACATAAAGTTCGCATAAAGAAAGTAATTACATATTTTCAGCCATGGTTAGTATAATAATATAGCCACTGCTATCAATTTACAATGATTAAATAATTACATTTCCATTAAAAATAATATTCAATAATAATAATAATATAATACAAGATACAAGGCTCCACAAAGCATGAGTCTCATGAATTCCAGTATATGTGGTAATTTCAAGTCTAGTTTCTAAATAAGTATTATTGTGGGGATGGAGAACATCATCTGATTAATTTTCCACACTAGCCACGAACCATATATCCCCCACACAATCCCCTAATCATAGATTGGCCATCCCTTCATAAATGGGTAGATAGTGATGGTGCAAGAATCCAAAGAGACAACTTAGTACTTGTGTGATGTAATATATCTAATACATGATGTGTACCATAAATAAAATATGTTCTAACATGATATCACACAAACATGTAAATAATACATATGAAATGACAATGTTTAATTAAATATTACTTTGACTAAATTTTTCAATTAGTTATTGATCTCTAGGATCAATCAAATTCATACACACCATTTGGTCGGATCACCTTCATCTGACATTGGTAATGCTAAGTAAGCTAGTGAAGTTTGTCTCACTACTTATTTAGAATTAGAAATGTGATATTTGGTTAATATAATACATAATCAATAGATTCAATCAAATTACTTCCTACTAGAGAGCATAAAACATGTTAAATATAAGAATAATCAATAATACATATATTTAATTCATCAAATGTATGCAATGAATCTCAACCATATTATTTATCACATAAATAATAAACATAAACAAATACAATCTATACCAACTAGGTATAATTATATGTAGACTACATGTTTCTAATTTTTATTAGTAATTCAAATGTAGTACCATCTATGATGAATAATAATATCACAGATTATTTTCCATGTACACATTTATCAATTACAAATAGCTAGCCATAATAATTATAGAGATCAAATATCTCATAAACAAAGTCATATCTCACATGAAACATAATCTTTCATTTATACAACTTATCGTACTTTTAGAAGATTGTATGCATATAATCATAGTGTTTAGAAGATTGTATGCATATAATCATAGTGTCTTATCCCTCGGGATTATATGACTTAATTAACGATCCATAAAAACTATAGTTATAGGCACACATCCTAATGTACAAATATATATTATGTGTATGGGTACCTAAGTTCTTCATATAGATATATTTCATATATCCATGCACTTGTACATATTAAATATATACATAATGTATACTTCATACAAGTATTCAATCACATAAATAAATATTGTATATAAATACTATTTTGTATTAAACTAGCAGTCATTATATTTTCTAACAAGAAATTCATCTGATTTTAGAAAACCATTATCATTTACCTATTCACAAAATGCCATCATGTTCCATCATAGGATATCAACATTCCCAAAAACCCCTATTCTTGTTTACTTATTTCATTTTAAATTCATAATACAGTTATGATAAAATCCATTCAAGTCTTTTACTCTATTTTTCCCAACTCAGATCATTAACTAGATAACTTTCCTGAATTGATAATAAATAGAGTACTATAATCAATAAACTATTAATATCTATATTTTGTTCTTCTTACTTACTATAGGTTTTATAGATTTTTTATTTTCATAAGTATTCATTTTAATCAAGTTGAATCTAACTCAGAGTCTTTATAAGCATTTAAACTTATATAGGTGATTCTCAATTCAAACACATTAACATATGTATTATTCCAAGTTTAACTCTATCGACTTTTCCATATATAAAAACTCCTATGCTTGATGATTCCTTAACATTTTAAAGGTTTCATAATAGAATTTGCACCTAATAACCTTTCACATAAATGATATACGTCTTATGACCTATATGTGTATGTGTATGTATGAAAATCTAGATTATATTGTTTTTTAATTCAACACAATTACCCACTATTTATATATGCTATTGAATAACTAAATAACTAAAATATCTACCTAACATATTTCCCAAACCTTCCCAAAATCATCCCTCCTCCAAGTGCAGCTCAAAAACATGATTTTCCCCTTGATTCTTGATTAATGATCGGTGGCTTACTCCTCCATCATCTCTCAATGCACCAATGAACTAGGCTCATGAAATTGATTAAATATGTGTCAATAGTTGAAGCTTTCCTATTGCAAATTCAACATAATAACATTACACAAAAAGAGCTTGAAAATATGAGTGAGGACCCTTGTATTTGTAGATTTTTGAAAATGATCATAATCAACTGTGGTCATCCATCTTGAGATCAAGATGTGTGACCATGAATCAATTCAATTTTGGAGGCTCAATCCATAAATATCCCCATTAATATTTAGAATAAAGAGGCATTAATGAGGCATGGGAGGGCTTAAACTATATATTTATTCCATTTATGGCTTAAAGATGCCACCCCATTGATGATGTCACCAAATGATGCAGATATTAGAAATGATTTTTTAATTAATATATCTTCAATAACTTCCATGGATTTTCCACTTAAGCTCTTAATATGGTTTAATTTTCTTAAGTGATTTTAATTAATTTTCTATAATTCTTTGGAAATAGGTTTCTCACTTAATCAAACTGGTTGAAATGTCAAGTTATTGAGTCGTAATTTGAATGGAATATAATTCAAAGGTGTTAGTTGCATACAGACCAATACCTCATTTAGACTATTATAAATGTTAAATAACACATGCACATATTGTGTGCTTTTGAATTATAAGAATTAAGTGGTTTAGAGTGTCAAATTACATTTTTGCCATTTTGACTCAAAATTATTTGAGAAAAGTTAATATAATCACATAAAATGCATTACCCAATTCAAGGATCCATTATCCTAAATCGACACTTGTACATGACAAGCTCAAACCATTTATTGCATTTTAGTGATTTTGGCCCAAATTATGTGTTGTCATAGAATTTTGAGTAACATTAACAATGTCAACATAATGGTGGTAGGAATTGGATGTCTACATTTTCTCCCTGTTTGAGAAGGCATGGAGAGACATTCGATCAAAGAAACATATTTTCAAAGAATGAAATATTTTTCAAGAATAAGTTGGAAGGAAATGACTCATGATGCCCCCTCGAGAGGACATATGAGTATGAAAGAGAGGGATGGAATCTTGAAAAGAGAGAAAGAGTGAAATTAACCCATGGATGAGATTAAATCCATACAAACTAATGGTTTCATGTATTTATTCTTAATGATCAAAATATAATAGAATATAATGGGCTCTAAGGTGGGGGGGAGTGGTAATAATGCAATCCCAAAACATAAGCAACACACTTTAACATACCCAAAAGAGAGTGAAAGCTACGTGCTTAGGGAATGATCAATCCTGAGACAAGTTGTATATTTTAAAATTGCCAAAATAAGGGCAAAATCTATAGAGATTCAAATTAGAAGAAAAATGAGAGCATTGTTACAAAGAAAGAAAATAATAATGTGCCCCAGTAGAGTGGATTCGATCACTTGATAAATTTATTTTTCTCTAGTAGGGCTGATTTTGATCACTGATAATTAATTTTGCCCTAGTAAGGTTGATTGATCGATGATTGGTTTAAATATTGCACCCTGATAAGGCCAATTTCCAAGCATAGCTCAAGGATATAACCTATTTCATAGATTAAATATGAGTTAGCATAAATAAAGATGTGAGTTTCTAATGACTGAAGAAGCCACAACAAACTTGACATACGAGGATGCACAAAGGGATGAAAGAGATGAATAGAAGAATGAAGGTGGTCGAGCTAACCCAAGATACATCATGTATCCAAGTGTTGCCTTCATAGTCTAGATGGACCTCAAGCCAATGTAATTCACCTAGAATCAAGAGAAAATGGGATGAGGAATGAAAAATAGAAGAAAAATGGACCATTGTTCAATTAGACTCATAGTTAGGCCAAGAGATGCACATATTGCATAGAGTTTGGTGTTAGGTATGGTGTATTAAGAGTTTATCTTCAAAGCTTCATCAACTTTTAGACTTGAAATCCAAATCACTTGGTGCTTACTTTAGAAAAATGAAATTATGCATCATAAGCATAAATAACCTATAATGACATTGTATTTTAATTGTGATGAGTTGGTTCAAATGTGAATACTTATAACTAAGGATAATGTAATATCCCCTTCAAATAGGGAATATAGAAAAACAAAATCTCTGATACCAGTGTAATATCCCCTTCAGATAGGGAATATATATAGACAAAAGCTCTGAATTGCTTTTCTGATTATTCTAAAATTTTGTATGAAATAAGAACAAATTGCGTTCTTTGCAAAATATCTTCAAATAAATAAATCAACCACAATATAATCTCTCAATAGAAAATCAAAGATCTTATCACTTGTTTAGATGATTACAATTACAGTCCTCTCTTATGCATATAAAAGAATATGAAAATATAGTCTTGAAAACCTAGGCTCTTGCAAATCTGGGAATCAGATCTGGTTCTTGTCTGTCTCAAGTTGTTGTGTCGGCACACAGTCACCGTCGTCAGTTGATATACTGTCGATGTCGATCGCTGACAGTCAGCTTCTCTACCGACATCGGTCCTCAGTCGGCTGATGTCGGTCACTGGGGTGCCGATGTCGGTTCCTGTATCCCCTACGGCTCTGTCTAGCTCATGGCAGAACAGTACAGAATTGTGCAGATTGGTACAGATTTCATACAGAAGCCAAATACTATGCTGCAGCCTGTATTCTGAATCCCTGATCTGGAAATCTCTATCTGTATAAATTATTGAAGCAAAACATAAAGAAATAAATACCTGGAATATCTGTGATAACTTCTGTGTGAAGTTATCTCTCAACCCTGTAAATCTCTTTGATAACTTTTGTATGAAGCTATCTCTCAATTTGGCAATAGATCGGCTGATATCTCACAACCTCTGAATCACACACACTAAAGAGTGGACATTCTCCAATGCAAATGGAATCCTGGAACCCTTGGCTCAGTCTTCACAGAAGAATTCTTCAAAATCAATAGTCAATAATCAATGCATAATTTTAATGGTCTCCCATGAGAAACCCTTATACCCTCAAAAAGATGTGCTTGACCTAATTAGGGTTTCTTAAATTAGAATTAGGGTTTCTTAATTAAAAATAGGCCAAATAATTAATATTTGATTAAATCAATCAAATATTAATATCTCCCTCAATATATGTCTGATCCTCGAACCGAGTGAAGCTGGTGAATCAGGAAGTGATTTTGCAAATGACCATACCAAAATAAGGGTGCTCCACTGCATGTCAAATATCCCTAAATAATAGGAGCTCAGGCCAAATGTGTTCGAAAGAGCTTGAATGAAAGCCAACTGTAGAATTTCTACTAATTGAAGCCAAGCCAAGCTCCATCATGACCCTCTATCCATCCTATCAGCCTACGAGGGTCGCATAATAGGCTAATCATCAAGTCTGTCGATGTCCACTAAAAAAGGGGACATGACAGATAATGATAAAAACTACCAACACTAGAGCTAAAACTATTCACATTTAAATAAAAACAAAGACAAAGATAAACAATAAATACAAAATGCATCCTAACTTAAAATCTAGATATGAACAATCAAGATTTAAGTAGGAATAAGAATATATTAAAAAAAAGCAAGAATAATTTAATAAACAACATGAAAGCAAGATATGAATAATGAAGATCCATGTGTCTTGACAAGATGCACTTGAAAAAACAAAAAAAATAACAAGACAACAGTAATACAAAAGATCAACACAACCAAACAACAATCAAAACCAATTAAACACACATAAAGCCTAAAAGTAAAAGCAAAAGAAAGCATCCAAATAATGGATTTACTCTAGTAGGGTAGATCGAGGATGACTAACTAGGCTTAGATAGGACAAATGTTTTTAGAATTTTTTAGGTATCTTAACTCGTTAGATATTGACAAGATACCACTCATAAGACATCAAGAGCTTATATAAACGAGGTACTGATTTGATCATAATGTGAGTCGATCACAAACTATGTAGTCCCATTAGGACCTGAAGTCACTATAATTCCACCCACACAAAAGGTAGTGAGATTCAACTAGGTAACAACAAACTCTTGAATTTGGCTAAATAACAAGGTAAATGATAATAGTAATGGCAAGGTGATGCGACAATGCATGATAAAAAGGCATTGTTCCTAATTTGTTAATAGATTATTATATTTAAGAAACAACAACATAAATCTATGATATTAATTTTCCCATGGGCAGTTATAGTTATTAACACAATATGGATATTGATTTGTCCAAAGGTAGTTATAATCAGTAACACAAGGTATAACATTGATTTTCCCATAGGCAATTAAAATCAATGATATGAGTCAAATGTAAATGAAATATAACTTGCCATATCAACTATCACACTACTTTCATAGACTATCATTTAAACATAAAATTCTAAAACTGCTAAAATTGGACCAAAATCCCCTCTCAAAACATGTGAGAAGAACCAAAGGAACCAAGATAAAAAAGGGGTTGGGTAGGATAAGCTAAAAAAAAACTTTGGTCAATAGTAAAGACATGGTATAATAAAATGGTATAAGGCGTGACATAAAGAAAATGATAGGATGACAAATGGTTATAATGGTAACAAGGTTACCCCCAAGTGATGGTTGCTCACAAAATGGCGAGAACATGGGCTTAGTTTGATCACAAAATGGTGAGAGTGTATGATACTTTAAAAATGCTTGAATAATGGTGAGAGTGTTCAAACTTAAAAATTTATCATAAAATGGTGAGATCATGGTTGAGATGACTAAGTTGACATTAATAGAAATTAAGTGTTGCCTACATAGTCCTGAAGGACCTCAAGTTAATGTAGTTCAAATGGTATAGTAAATGGGACACAATTGTATAATAATCTTAGAATGAAATGGTCTATAGGGTAATAAGGTTGCCCCTAAGTGATGAGGAAATGAAAATGACAAATGAAAAATGGTTATGATGTTCTTGTTGATGTGGAGATGCATGTCCTAGTTAACATATGAAACAACTAGAATAATTAATCATGAAAATTAATAGCCCACACCCTTTCAAAATAGTTGCTCTATCAAGAACCTACTCCAGAATTGGATGCCAATAATATTATTGTGATCCTCATTGGCTATTTATTTGGCTTCCTCCAAATGTTGAGACAAGGTATCTTCGTAGCCTCTATAAAGGAAAGTGCAGCCAGAGATGGTAAATAATGTTAGGCATGGGATAAATGGTATAAGTTCGTAATGTAAAGGTGGATGATAATAGAATGTATAATGATTGGGTAATAAATGAAGATCGAGAATTTTAGTCACACACAATGTTATTGATTTTGGATTTGACATAACTTTGGTTGTGGTGGCGTTGAAGACTTATGCACATGCTCTTGATAGGACCATCAAATTTTTATATTGTTTGTGCCTAAGAGTTGTGACCATCTGATTATGCTATAGATTAGAAGTTGCATTGATTTTATCTTGAATATTATCCCCATCAAGTAATAAAGAATTCTTGTGCTTAGCTATTGGCACCTTAATGAGTTTTTCACCAATAAAGTTGTTTTTATTATCTCATAGTGCCTCCGAAAAGGTTTCACTAAGGAACATTGACTTTTGACTTTTATTTTCTTCTATCACCTCAAACAAAGTTTCATTATAAAATGTTGAGCTTGAATTTTAATTATTACCTAGCACCTTTGAAAAGGTTTCACTAGAAAATTGTTCTTATTTTGCATGAATGTGGTCTTGACCCCTTGATATTTTGTAATTGATATGTCACCATGGATGCAATTTAATAAGGTATGATTTTATCAGTCCTAATCGATGATCTTGGGAGGTCAAATGTCAATATAATGGCTATGTTGGATAGTGATAATGAAATGATGAAAGGCAACACAATCCTTTCAGAAGATACTAGGATAACGTGTGTCTATGTTGAATTAATCATCCTCAAAAAATGTAGAAGTATCACAATTGATCAATAAGTTAAGTGTAACCAATGTTTTAAAAAACATGAATGTATTATGATTCTGAAGCTAAGTCTAAGTCAAGGGACTCTAAATCTGATGTTGAGACTGATCTTAGTTCTACTTCTGATGCTAAATCTAATGTCAGTTCAAAAATAAAACCTAACTTCAATGTGGATTCTTCATCTACTATAGATGTTTCTATAATGATGTCTTGTTGAACGTTTGGTTTTGGACAAAGAATGGTCTATGATGGCATAATGGGCTCTTTAAAAATAGATTGGTCTAAGAAGGTTTCAATATACACTAGCTCATCTAGGTGAAGCCCCTCAAAGAGAGGGAACCAATCGAGAGGTGACTCCATAGAGACTGGTTTGTCAAAATGAGACTCCTTAATGAGTAGAAAAAGGTCAAGAGACAACTCTGCAGAGATTGTCTTGTCAAAGGGTTAGGGCTCTTTAAAAATATGAAAATGGTTGAGATAATGATTTGTCCAAAGGAAATTATAATCATTAAGAAGCAATTTAACAAAGACTGGTGTGTCACAGTGAGACTCTTCGATAATAGGTAAATGATCAAAAGGTGATTCATCACAAGTTGACCCATCATAAATGGGTGGTTTAACAATAACATCATGGCCTTGGTTTATAATTGGTTGTAAAATATCAACTTTGAACACATTTTGGTCCTCAAAATATGGTTCTTGAAGTGGTAATGGTTGGTTCTATTATGGCTTGAAGCCCAACACATATTTTCTAAATTAGGGAATAGTTAGTACTAGATGATTGATGGTTTGTGGTTTAGTAATGGGATCTCCAAAAATTAGACTATCGAAGAAGGGATCAACAAATACTAACTCATCAAGTTGACATTTCTCAACAATAGGTTCAATAAATACCAATGATAAGCCTAAATTGGTAATGACTAGGTGTTGCAAAGTCTGGTTAAGAGTGCAATCCAAAGGAAGAGTGCCTACAATGTAATTTTCAAGCATTGTGGAGCTTGGTTGTTCATGTAACCTAAAGGAAGATAACATAAAATGGTAACTTTGAGCATTACAAATCTTAGTTGCTCACACAAACCAAAGGAGGATAACCTAGAATGGTAACCTTCGAGCATTACAGAGCTTGGTTGCTCACATAAGTCAAAGGTGGATAGCCTAAAATGGTAACCTTCGAGCGTTGTGGAGCTTGGTTGCTTGTGAAATCATAAGGAGGATAACCTAAAATGGTAACCTTCAAGCATTATGGAGCTTATTTACACGCACAAGCGAAAGGAGGAGGACAGGGATGGCATATGAAAATTAACATGGATTGGTTTGGTATTTAAAGACTATGCCCAAAGAGGGAAACATCCTCAAACCTGACAGAGTGCTCATGTCCATCACATAATTGCTCCCCATCATAACTAGGGCCACAAGAGACCCTATTGTGAGTATACCTTTGCATCATGTTTAAAAGGTTGTTCTCTATGTTTATCAATATTTGAAATGTGTTTTGTAAACATTAAAAGGCATGTTTTGATTTCTTCAAATAAGTGATAAAGTAGAAAGAGACTATAATAAAATAAGTGGCATAGTACCAAAAAATAATAATAAATGGTTATGAAATTACTCAACTTTGGTGGGTTGAAATCATCAAATTGGAAGAGGGTATGATAAATTTGAAACCTAAAGTGTAAGATAGCACAAAAAACTTAGGTTAAATATACGTTAATACCATAAAAGATAGGTATAACTATGATGATTTGTGACTAAAAATTAGAATAAGGTCCTTCTGATCAGGAAGGTAACAATGAGAACTAATAAATTCAAAATGTGAAAACACACAAGAAATCCTAAGCATAAAGCTAAAACCAAATGGGCAACACAACGTCGCCACTTGGTAATAAGAAGTAGAATCATCCTAGAACTTAGAGCGTGAATGAATGCAAGATAACCTAAGTTCATAATGATGATAAAAAGATGATGAGTCTATATAATGGCCTTCAACCCAAATGGGAAATCATACCTAAGTTAAATCAAACCAAATGCAAACAAAAAAATTGATTAACACGTTGGCCTAGAACTTATAAAGGTGAGATTCTGAATTTAAATTAAAAATGGATTTGGAGATTTTTTCAAAATGGTCTAGACTCAAATGGGCAAAATAACAATTTGTCTTAGTAAATACAAACACAATGTTTCAAATGATGATTTAAATAAGGCAAAAAGAGGTTTTAATTTGGTCAGCATAACGCTTCCTTGTTCAAATAAAATGATGGATAATAAAATTATTTGGTTCTGATGCATTTTGGTTTTCAAACAATTTTTAGACTTAATAAGACCAAGTAAGTAAAGGATAAAAATAAAAAATACAACTAAGTACAACATCCAAAGTCATAAAACTGATAAGTTTGTATCATATCATTGAATTCCATTTATATACATGCTCTTCGAAGGATTTTAAGTGTTAATCCAAAAATAAAAGTGCATGAATAAGTAGGATTTTTACACCCCCCTTCTCCCAAGAGATTATACGGTAACATGAAACTTTAGGCTACTCATCTTGCGTCAACAATATGTCCATGATAAGTGGGGTTATTCTAAAACTAAATTTTTTTACATCTAGATCATCCCAAGTATGGATAACAATAGATATACCTCATGTCAATTAGATCTATGTGAATCAACTTATTGTGAAAAGGTTTTATCCTTTTCATAACCACTACATCCATTGTTTACTTAGTGTAGTGTGATGTCTGAGTTTCCCCTATGATTTGAGTTAGAGTACCACTAACAAATTTTACTTAATGAATCAAGCAAATGTCCTAGTGGGTCACCCTCTATTTTTATACCCCACCGTTGAGTGGGGTTGAAATTATTCTGAGAGATGAATTCTTAGGTCAATGCTTTTCTAGAGAACCCATGAGGAGGCTATGAATTCCCGTTCATAAGCCAAGTTGCATAAAAATAAATGATAAAGTGAAAAGACTTTAAGGTCACATTTAGATTACCCAAACCATATGGATTTGAGGAGAGCCTTAACAATGTTCTTTTCATGCCTTTGGACAAGGCACAAATGAAAATAAAGAGCATTTTTAGTCACCCAAATTCTCTAAAGGGGATGGGAGGAGAACACACACGCATCAGTTATTTTGTGAAAAATAAACAATTTTAAAATATATGCCATAAAGTAAAATACTCTTAAGAGTTGTAATCTAAGTGTGAGTGTTTATTTTAATGCACCAAAGTGAAATGTTTTATGAAATTTGGCCACTTAGCCTTAGTTGAAAACTTGTAAAAACTTTCACAACACAACTAAGCATAAAATACCTAGATTTCTTTTAAGCACAAAATGAAGTATTCAAGACTTAACCATTTTCAAATTTGTTTTTTTCCTAGCTCGTGACCAACAATTTTTAGAGGGTTTATGTCTGCCTTGAAGCCCAAATATCATTAAGAAAACAAGGTTTTAAAACTTACTCTCAGGTCTATATTTTTTTATTACAAAGATTGATGTTGATCCACACAAGGATCGATGCCAGTTACAAGAAAACCAATGTCAGTTACAAGAAAACTGATGTCGGTCAGTTTAGGCAAGATCAACATCAATCGACTAGAATCAATGCTTGTTGCCTGTACAAAAGCAAGAAAAACATAATGAATTTCATGAAAAATATAGTTAGCAAAACAAGTGTAAAAACTTGAAAGGTCTCTGGATCCTACAAAATAAATGTTAGACAAAGAATATGCAATTTCTAAAATAGAGGATAAAGCTAGCAACTTTCAATAAAAACTCAAAAACCAAGTTTTACACCATGTTCTACCCTTCACATAAGGACCGATGCCAGTTAGGATAAGATCGATGTTGATAAGAGTAAACCGATATCGATCACTATGTAAACTATGTTTCATTAGAAAGAACAAAATCATGTGAAAAATAGAGATCAAACTTGATTTTTAGAGACTTTTAAGCATGTATTAGATGATGTAAGAGTTGCAAATTAGTAACCTTACTTGTATGGGATGTGTGATCCCACCAGGCATGTCAAGATGTAGAGTAGGAATCTAAAGTGAGTTAGGTAATGCATTAGTCAAGTAAAACCCAAATAGGCATAAATAACATAACTCACTAAGCTAACTTCCTCATAGAGTTTTGCAAATGAAAACTAAGAGCTATTAAAATAAGGAATACAACATCAAACCTTCCCAAGAACATCCCTCCTCTAAATGCAGCTCAAAAATATGGTTTTCCCCTTGATTTGGTGCTCTAAGTCTTTGTAAATGATGTGTGGGTTGCTCCCCCATCATCTCTCAATGCACCAATGAACTAGGCTCATAAAATTGATCAAATGTGTGCTAATAGTTAAAGCTATCCTATTACAAATTTAACATAATAACATTATACAAAAATAGCTCGTGAAGATAATTTTGCATAATAAGTTTACACAAAAAGAATGAAAAGATGAGTGAGGACCCTTGTATTTATAGATTTTTTGAAACAAACATAATCAACCATGACTTTACATATTGAGATCAAGATGTGTGGCCATGAATCAATTCAATTTTGGAGGCTCAATCCATAAACATCCCCATTAATATTTGGAAGAAAGGGGCATTAATGAGGTATGGGAGGGCTTAATCCAGATATTTGTTCCATTTATGGCTTATGGATGCCACCCCATCAATGAGTCACTAGATGATGCAGCTATTAGAAATGAATTTCCTATTATTAGATCTTCAATAAATTCCATGGATTTCCCACTTAAGTTCTTAATTTGGTTTAATTTGCTTAAGTGAGTTTAATTAATTTTATGTAATTCTTTGGAAATAGGTTTCTCACTTAATCAAAATGGTTGAAATGTCAAGTTACTGAGTCATAATTTGACTAGAATATAATTAGAAGAAGGTGTCAGTTGTGTACAGACCAATACCTCATTTAAATCATTGTCGACATGAAATAACACATGCATGTGTCATACTTCTGAATTAAAAAAATTCAGTGGTTCAGAGTGTCCAATTGTGTTTTTGCCATTTTAACTTGAAATGATTTGAGAAAAGTTAATAATCACATAAAATGTATTTCCCCATTTAGGTATACATTAGCCTAAATCGACACTTGTACATGACAAGCTCAAATCATTTAGCGTATTTTAGTGATTTTGGCCCAAATTATGTGTTTTCATAGAATTTCGAGTAAGATTGGCAATGTCAACACAATGGTGGTATGAACTAGATGTATACACCAGACATAGTTAAATTATACAAACTTAGATTATTACACTAGGTTTTATACAAATATGCACACAGTCTGGCTATTTAGGATCATCATTTTAAAAACAATTGAACATAGTCCTACATATATGTTCACAAACTTATGAAACAAATGTATATAATTCCTATATATATATATATATATATATTCACATTTTTGTAAAACAAATGAACCTAGTCCATATATATATATATATATATATATATATATATATATATACACACAGACACATATTTCCACAATTTTGTTAAAATAAAGGTACACAATTCATATCTATATGCTAACCCTAAGTGAAGTTCAAAACAAATAGTACATAGAATTTCTATGTCAATCTGTTCTTTCATCAATTTTAACTCAGACTTTACATTTTTCCCTTAATAATTAAAAATATACATATAGCCTTACATATTGTATATATGGTATCAAAATCATGATTTATACCTATCTGAGTATATATAGATAATACAGTTTTCCAAAATAAAACACAGTCCTCACATTTATTAAAACCATCTGCCAAAGCCTATAGTTCTTTAACTTGGGCTTATTGTCATCATAGCAAAATAAATCCATTTAACCCTAATGTTTACACACACATATTTTTTTTTTGCATTTCCTAGGGATTTAGAGGATAAAGGTTTAGTGTTATAGATGGCCAAGCCATCCACAAGGTTAAACCTATATCTATTATAAAATGCAATCTTTTCCAAAATCCTAAGAGACAAATTTATACACAATTCTTCTAAGTTAAACAATAATAAAATAACATCACCAACCTTTTAATAGCTTCTATATGAAACTATATGAACTAGAACAATCCTCGCCCTTCTCTCTTTGTTCTTCTTTCTTCTCTTCTCTATGTCATGTCCTCTCTTTCCCTTCACCATGTCTCCTTGTATCCTTATTTACTCCATCTACCTCCCTTAATCATGTTTTGCATGAAACTGTTAGCATGAAGCTCACAATTCTCATATTTCCATCACGCAAAAAACCTGGCCGCAAATCTCTTTGCTTAACTAGGTTAACCCCTATTTGACACAACAAGAAGCCCTAATTTTCTCAAATCTTCCCCAAAGCATTAATCATTATTTTATTCCTTTATTTCCTACATGGTTTTCTTAATGTTACATGCTCGTGTATTGACTTCAAAATTCCACTATTAATACTATTGTTAATGATAACTAACACTTCGAACATCACCATTGTCTATGCATTCAAATAATGACTAGGTTTAGTTTATAGGATAGTTTTAGAATTATGATGCAATCTTTGTAATAACTTAACAAAATTAACACAATCATTATGACTTTGAATAATAAAGTGACTAGTATAAATTCAATTATATTATTTTAACTTAAATGGTTAATCACACAACTATTATACCAAAACATAATGGTATTATAACAACATAGTCATTGTTATTATTACCTTATATAGACCATCCAATGTCTTTAATTATATTTAAATATTAAGGCATTAATTTGAATAATGATATTTTCCAAATATTATAATAATAACCAGATAATGTTCTAAAACATTACAAATACATTTCAGTTACTCTATAGACAGTAGTAAATAGATACTATTCACATAGATTTAATTTCTCATAAAACATTAACAATCATGAGTAAAATAACATGGCATAATCATACATTAACATTATACACTCAATCTACATATAACATCCACAATGCAATCATACAAGATTAACTCCACATAAGCATTCAACTGAACTAAATCACAACTAACTCACATAATTAATTATCTAAATGTGGATAACAACAAAAACATACTAAAGCTAAAAATTCAAACAATGCATTTAATAAGTTTTATCTATCATGGTGTGTGCATGGGTTCTATTTGTTCTTCTATCATCCCCCAACACCTCTATATATGTCATCCTCTCTAATGATGCTCTCCCTTTATCATGATCTGACGGATGAATCTCTCTTGCATCCAACTCATGATAAGAACATAGTTAACCCATAACAACATGATATATATCATAAAATATTATTTTAATAATTAATCAACATTATTATAATTTAAAGAATATACAATATAGTTATCTCATAGCAATGAAATCATGTAATCAAAACAACATACAACTATCCCATAACAACATATAACTTACAACTTGGTCAAATAGTAATTAATCAATTTACAAACCATAATAATCCCTAGATGATCAAGTAAATTAGCTTAATGAAAAATCAATATGTGACATCTTTCCCCCCTAAATCTTGTCATCTACTTGATGACACTTATTCAAATACTAATTTTGAATTAAAAACATTATTCATCAGAAAAATAACATAGTATGAATCATCAAATCAAGAAAACAAATGTGCAAATAGCTTATAGAACCTATCATAGTCCTCCCAAGTAACATTATCCTTAGATTATTGGTCAGATAGGACCTTGCACTGTGACACTTCTCTATTATGCAAATGAATTTTTCTAGTACCAATTACTCTAATTGGTTCTACTATGACCACCCTAAGATCCATAACCTGCAAAGCATTCCAATCCAACACATGTGAAGGACTAGTTATACAATTTTTAAGATAAGATACATGAAATACATTATGCAATACAGCTAGGTCTAGTGGTAATGCAAGTATATATGCAATAGAATTGACCATTTCTAAAACCTTGAAGGGTCCCACAAATCTTGGTGAAAGTTTCATTGACTTCCTAAATTTAATCAAGCTCTTGTGCATTTTAACCCATAAGAACACTTTATCACCTATTGAAAATTGCCTAGTTGTTCTCTTTATAATAGCATAACTCTTTTATCTATCATTAGCTTCAGTCAACCTCTGTCTGATTAGTCTGAATTGATCTTCCATTTATAAAAGCATCTTAGGACTAAATACTACTCTATGTTCCAACCTATCCCAATTGATTGGTGTCATGCACCTTCTTTCATATAATGATTCGAATGGTTTCATCTTCAAAGCTGATTGGTATGAGTTATTGTAAGCAACCTTAATCAATGGAAGGTACTCCTCCCAATTTTATTTTTGATCCATGCAATATATATGAAGGAGATCCTTTAACACTTGATTATCTCATTTAGTTTGATCGTCAATCTTTGAGTGATATTTAGTGTTGAAGTCTAGTTGCATACCCAAAGCTAAATTTAAAGTTAACCAAAACCTAGAAGTCATCCTTGAAACACGATCTGAAATGATCTTATCTAAAAATTTATGCAATTGATACAATTATTTTACAAACATCTTTGCAAGAGTAGGTGCATCATATATCAAATTGCTTGGTATAAAATTAGCTACCTTGGTTAGTTTATCAACTACAACCAAGATCATGTCATGTTTATTTAATGACAATGGTAAACCTTGGATAAAGTCCATATTGATCACCTTACACTTCCATTTTGATATGTCATGTGGATACAACAATTCAATTGGATGCACATGTTTAGCTTTCACATGTTGACATTTAGACAATGTGAAACAAAATCCATTACAACTTTATCGATTACCTTCCATAAATATAGTGGTATAAGTTCTTCCATAAGCTTGGTTAATCCTAGATGTGCTAAATATGGGGCATTGTGAAATTAATTTAGCACTATGATCCTTAGATTCTCCCTATTCGATACATACATCATTTCATTGTATTACAAAAGACCATCATTTTATATTTTATATATTTCATACCTAGGATTCTGGCCATTCTCACATTAACATTCTCCTTACTTGATCATAGAATTCATCTCCTAACGAGAATTTGATCACTTGATCTTTAAAAGTAATCCTGATAATAACCATGATTACTAAGTATGTCCTACGAATTAATGCATCAACTATTCTATTTTCCTTTCCTTTGATATAATTTATATCAAAATC
This sequence comes from Torreya grandis, assembly GCA_037957365.1. Taxonomy (NCBI): domain Eukaryota; kingdom Viridiplantae; phylum Streptophyta; class Pinopsida; order Cupressales; family Taxaceae; genus Torreya; species Torreya grandis. The sequence goes on from JARHVA010000176.1 coordinate 5,578,533, forward strand.
ATATTCAAATAAAAAAGCTAACTAGCATCTTTGACGAGCATTAAGATTTGGTTGGATGAAGATGTACTTGAGTCCCAAGTTATCATTCTTGAGTTTAAACAAAATTTTCAATAAATAATGCTTCTAAACTGTAAAGAATGCATAATTATTATAAGTTCTAGGTCATGAGGGGCATAGTTCACCTCATAAGGCTTCAATTACCTTGACTCATAGGCTACCACTGCACCATCCTACATAAGGACTCCTCCAAGTCTATCCCAAGATGATTTTTCGATCACTAAAAATTGACCATTGGGATCAAGAACTCTTAGTACTGGTGCTAAAGTAAGCCTCATTTTTAATTCTTGAAAAGCTACTTCACACTTATCTGACCAAATAAAGCATTGGTTCTTATGTTGTAGAGACGTAATTGGATTAGCTATATTAGAGAAATTTAGAATGATTTTTTTATAATAGCTCTTTAATCCCATGAAACTTTTTACCATGTAGACATTATTTGGTGCCGACCACTCCATAATGGCTCTTATATTTACTGGATCTATTGAAATACCATCTACAGAGATAATATGTCCTAGACATTGTACTTTATTTTGTAAAAATACACAATTGGGAAACTTGTCATATAACTTGTGCTTCCACAATCATTGCAAAGCCAATTTTAGATGTTGAAGATGCTCTTATTCATCCTTAGAATATATAATAATGTCATCTAAAAATACTAAAACAAAATGATCTGGATAATATCTGAACACACTATTCATGATATTCATAAATGTTGCAAGAGCATTTGTCAACCCAAATGGTAACACTGTGAACTCATATTTCCCATATCAAGTTCTAAATGTTGTCTTTGGAATATCCTCATCTTTTATTCTTAGCTGATGATATCCTACTCTACGATTAATATTAAAAAATATCATTGTTCCTCGTATTTGATCAAAAATATCATCTATACAAGGTAGCGGATACCTATTTTTGATAGTCACTTTATTCAATATTCTATAATAAATACAAATCCAAATAGTACCATCCTTCTTCTTGACAAAGATAACTAGTACACCCCATGGTGACACACTTAGTCTGATCAAAATTTTTGACAATAAATTTTAAATTTGAACCTTCAATTCAACAAATTTAGTGGTTATAATTCTATACATTTCCTTAGATTGAGGTTATGATCCAGGTATGATATCAATATAGAAATCAAACTCACATTTGGGAGGCAATCCTAGCAATTACTCTAAAAACACATCATGAAAATTCCTAAGGAAAGGGTGATATTCAATAAATAGTTACTTATATTTTTCCACTTCATTTATCTTGATGATAAATGCTTGGCATCCTTTTCCTTGAGCCTTTTTGAGTTGAATTTTAGAAATTTGTCTAAGCTTTAACTCTCTTTTCTCACCTTAAATTTGTGTCTGATTTCCAAAATTGTCTAGACACTCAACCTTCTTCAGGTAGCAGTCAACCTTGGCTTTATGCTTCATAAGTCAATTGAATCCTATGATCACATCATATTCCCATAGCATTGTTTCATAAAGATCCACTACTATTTTTAATTCGATCAACCTAATCTTAGCTTCAAATAAACACTTATCAACTTTGACTTTTGAATCATTCCCATATTGTACCGACCATGCATTTGCCATTACTCTAGCTTTTCTAAATAACTTATTTAGTATTCTAAGAGATATAAAATATTTTTTAGCCCCTATATCTATCAAAATGGAAATTATATGATCAAATAAAATATGTGATATTTCTATGGGTAAAGATTGGAATTCAACTTATCAATTATCAACTGCCACATGAATATGTTTCTAAAGCATTCCTTATCAAGGATAAGAATATTTGTTCCTTGACTTATCTTAGGTACACTCATGAACAAAATGGTCACCTCCATAAATAAAGTAACTTACAGGTGGTCCCTTCCTATCAAATTGTTGGTTACCCTTGAAATCACCTTTGAAACCATTATCTAGTTTCTTATTACTTGAACCACTATTGAATTTAGTATTCTGATTCTTGAACTAACTCTTAGAGTCTCCACTCCTATACTTCTAGTTCTTATTTTTGAAGGTTGGTTTAGAACATCCTAACTTTTTCTTAAATTTAACTCTGACTTGAGTAAGATATTTTAACTTTTGTTCTTATTTGACTACCTTCTTGAAGACTTGGTCCATGGTAGATGGTCCATGAACATCCACCTCTCTACCAATTTGGGGCTTTAATCCTATGATGAACTTCATAATTCTAAACCTCTCATCTGTCTGATGCTGAGGTACATATTTTAGAATCTTGGTGAATTATTCTTAGTACTCATTTACCAATAGGTCTCCTTTCTTTAGATTCTAAAAATTTGTAACCTTCTAGTCAAAGTATAATTGTGGAAGCCACCATGATCTGAACAATGTTACAAATTTCTCCCATGTATTGGTGGTTGAGTTAAGATTCATTTCCTGACTTTTTGTTGGCCCACCATGTAGTTGCTTCACCAGCCAACTAGTAAGATCTCCAAACTACTTTGGTGACCTCACAGTAGTTTCAAATCTTAAAATAATTTTCCATCTCAGTCAATCATGGTTCATCTCCATTTCCCATAATGATTCCATCAAACTTAGGTGGATTCACCTTTTTAATATCTCTTGACAATTATACAACTACACACGCTCTCACATCTTGAGGCACTTCCTCATGTCTTTTATCTTGAGGGATTTCTTGCTCAGAAGGATGCTCTTCAAGCACATCTTGATGTGCTTCCTCCTCATGTCTATGATTTTTTTGTTCCAGGGATACAATTTGGTCCCTAGTTTCATTCATGGATGTAAGAATCTAATCCAACTTTGTTGTTTGTTCATTAGCAAATTGATTAGGATCAACTGGAGGTTTATTATCATTGACATTAGAAGGACCCTCACTAAATACTCTAGCTCGTGCCATTCTTTTTTAATTAAATATAAGGATACAAAAATGTTAGTGGACTCATTAAGTCCTAGATTTCAATTCACAACTTTGATACCACAATATAGCATCCCCACTGGGATTTACTAGAATTAAATAATATTTAAAAAAATCCAGGTATTATTTTGTTAGATTCACCATGAGAATATAATTAGTGACCTTATTAAAACACACTAAGCATGTTAAACATAAAATACACATTAACATCTACTAGTTACTGATCACTAGCATCATATGAAACAAAATATAACTGCATATAGAAAGTAATTACATATTTATATCCATGGATGGTACAATAATATAGCCACTAATGTCAATGTACAATGAGTAAATAATTACATTTCTATCAGGAATAATGTTTTAATAATAATAAATATAATAAACTATACAACGCTTCACGAATCTTGAGTCTCACAAACTCTAGTATATATGGTAATCTCAAGTGTAGTCTCCAAATAAGTATTATTATGGGGAGGGAGTGTTGGCATAATGTTGTCATTGATGTTAATTTGATTTCATTAATGTCAAAGTATGTTGCCATTGATGTCTAAGCTGCATCTGGTAAAGATACATGGTGAGTGGTCTTTGAAGTATGCATGAGTGAAGTTTGATGTCCAAGTAAGCAATGATAGTTGAGGCATCAGCATGAGGTTTTCAAAGATGATCAATGGTCAAGGTTGATATAATTTGATGTCAAGGTTGATGTCATTGATGTCAAGATGCATAGTGTGTGGGGTATGAGCTTGTATGTTTGATATGACAAGGAAGCCAGGCAACCTAATATCTCTCTATTGAGAGAGAATTTGAATTCTTAAGAAGTCATCAACAATTTTTACAACACCTTTTTTCAATAGTTTTGAAGACTTGACATAGAACATAGTGGTCTATGAAGATCCTTAGTCAAGCTTTAAAGATCTACATAAATAGCTCTAAAGATGCTCCATCAAACTATTAATATGTTCTATTGAAGCTCCAAATAATAAGCCATATGAGGTTGTTTGATCATGATAAGAGGCATTGGATCAGTTAGGAGAGTTTCAAGGTGAAGCCTACAGGGATAAGTACTTCAATCCAAGTCTATAACTAGACTAGTTCTAGACCCTATCTGGCCCAATGAGGCATCATGATCTGTTGTCTAGGCACATAAAGCATGTATGGATGCATTTGAGTATGGTAAGAGGTTTTATGTCATGTACATGAGGTGTTGAGATCTTGGACAATGGTTATAAGGATAGTTTCAAGGACTAATTTAGCTTGCAAGTCAAGGTCTAGAGAGCAAAGAGAGAGATGGTGGCCAAATGAGGTATAAGATCCATATTTAAAGATAAGAATGAACATGTGTGCATTTTTAGTGGTTTGATAGGCTTTTACAAGTGTGTTTATCAATTTTGAGGTCAAAATTTACAAGAAAAGGCAAGAAAAAGTGTTTTGAAGTCTCTCATGTGCACCAAAGGAAGGATTCTCAACCAGAGAACTTTCAAGTGTTCATTGGCAAGTGTAACATATACATGAGAACCTAAGTTATTCATCATAGATGGGAAAGGTCCTAGCTCTAATTTATAAGTAATAGTTTTTGAAATAAGGGGCTAAGATTTATGAGTGATCATTAAGACTATAAGATGGTTTAAACCCCTAAAGAACCCTGATAGTGACCTCATGTGAAAGAACTTATTATAAAGTGCTTAAAATGGATTGGTTTGGCTAGTTTAGCTATTGAAATATGAATTCAATATCTCAATCATATATAGGAGTGTTTTGTTTGTCAGGAGAGTGAGTAGATGCTACAATAAAGGCCTTGTTTCTCATAAATTTGTTGTAGCAGACAAAGTTAACCAAGTTAAAGTATGCAAATCATTGGAGGATAAAGTTTGAGACTTGTAGTTGATGCCCATGATGTCCATGACAAAGTTTGAGACTTTATATATACCATATGATGCCTTTAGTGATCTTTAAATTTAAGGCATTAAGCCAAATATCATAATAATAACTAGTTAATGTTCTAAAACACTATAAAGACATTCTGGTTAGTCTATAGATAGTAGTAAATAGATAGTATTCATGTAGATTTACTTTCTCGTAAAGCATTAAAAATCATGAATATAATAACATGACATAATAATACAACATTATACACTTAATTTATGTACAACAGCCACAATGCAATCACACAAAATTAACTCCACATAATCATTAAATTAAACTAAATCACAACTAACACACATAATTAATTATTGAAATACAGATAACATCAAAAAAATACTAAAGCTAACAATTCAAACAATGCATATAATGAGTGTTATCTATCATGGTGCGTGCATAGATTCTAGTTGTTCTTCTATCGTCCCTCAAAACCTCTATCTACACCATCCTCTCTGATGATGTTCTCCCTCCATCATGCTCTAAGAGATGAATCTCTTATGCATCCAACTCATGAAAATAAAGTAGTTAGCTTGTAACATCATGATATTTATCATAAAATACTGTTGTAACAACTAATCAACATGATCATAATGTAAAGAATATACAATACAGCTAACTCATAGTAATGAAATCATGTAATCAAAACAATATACAATTATCCCATAACAGCATATGACTTAAATCTTAGTTAAATAATAATTAATCAATTTATCAACCATAATAATCCATAGATAATTAGGTAAATTAGCTTAGTGAGAAAGCCGGATGTGACATATTGAAGATTGTAAGAATTTTTTTTATGGTTTGAGGCATGTTAGTCTTGCCATTATTGTTTGGACACTCTAGAAAGAAAGAAATCAATGAATTTTTAAAGGAAAATAAAAAACCCTTTGTGTAATCATAAAAGATTCAGAGATTGCAATTTCAAAAGTCATTTCTTCTCAAATTAAGTGTAGGAATGATTGTCTCTCAGCTTGGGGATATAAGGATGTGTGTGAAATGGAGGCTTATTAATCTTTAACCCATTAATGGGTCATTAGTAAGATTAGGTAAAAGGTTGATAAAGGACAAGTCTACTTGGATTCATTCACCACCAGGGTGGTTTAAATTAAATTTTGATAGTGCCTCTCAAAAAAATATGGGTGCTTCTAGTACAGGTTGTATTCTTCGAGATTGTAGTGGATCCTTGATCAGGGCGATTTCTAGAAAAATCTTGAATGACACAAAAAATGAAGTTGAAGCTCAAGAAATATACATTGGGATTGATCTTACAATTCATTGTAACATCAACAAGTTTTTATTGAAGGTGACTCCTAGATCTTGATTTCTACCCCTAAGAAAAAGTCATCCACTTCTTGGAAACTAGATAATATTTTATCCAATGTATGGGATAAATTGGATATTTTTTTATCCTTGGACTTCAAGTACTATTATAGATGGGCTAACTTAGCTGTGGATTTCCTTGCAAACTTTGGGATTGACCAAAATGAATAAATTCAGATGGATAACCTTAGAGCTACTTGGGAAGACTTTTCCAATTTAGCCTCCATTAATATGGGTTTTTAAATTTTTTTTAAAGAATTGAAAAATAAAATCAAATTCTTTTTTAATCCATTATAGTAATCAATTGGATTGATTATTATTTATGGAGGTTTGTTACAATCATTTCTATCTGTGCCACCTCATTAGGCTTTTTGATGGCACTATCTCTGCATGATTGACTTACCAAGCGATTAAGGGTGGTGGTTGGTTGCATTCATGGCAAGGGTGTGGAGGTGATTTATTTATACCTTATAGCTGATCTATATTATCATTTTGGATACATTTTGGACGTCATGGATGCTTAGTGCTTAGCATGGAGAGAGAGGTTGATCTAGTTCTTGCAACTCTAACGGTTTATGGTAGCAGCTCAGTTTGGGAAATAGATTTTGATAGGGCATCTCTCGGGCTAGGCTTAAACATGTTTTTTGGTTTCCCTTAGAAGATATCTTTTAGGCCATTTTGACTATCTTGGGCACGAATTACTTGGATCATTACATGCATAGCAGGGTTAACTTTATAATTATTACAATGTTTGCATCAAATATCATGGCGTTAATGGCAAATTCTGAGTTGGTTTCTAAGTTGGTGGAGTTTTTTATAAAACTATAGCATCATCTTGGTCTTGTATTGGTGATAGGTAGTGCTGAGTTGGGTCCTCTTCCCAAACTACCCTTCTTTGGTTCTGATGGTGTTGGGTTGATTCTAGTTTTAGCATTAAGGGCTTTGGAGACGTGTTTCACGGTCTTGATAGGCTTTGTGGAAGAAATTCAATAAAATATTGGCAATAATGATGCTACTGAAGGCCAATTTTTGGCATTGCCTTCATTGGCACAGTTCAAAAGTCCAATTCTAAAAATTTCTCGTTGGAAGGTGGCTCACCATAACAAATTCCAAATGGATGCAATAAGATTATTGCCTAAATTGGTGAATCGTGGGTCAGTGGTTGCTCCTCCCTAGCTAGTAGGGTCACCTCATCAGGTTGTCATAGTGGCTATGCAAGGCTACATGGCTAAAAATCAAAGGGTATAAATTAGTAGGTTGTTCTTCTTTTGTGGTTATTTGTAGTGATGAAGTCATCATTATGGATGATATTGAGGATTAGAATGTTTTAGGTTAAACATTGTGGTATTGCAAACTATTTTTGGTAATCTTCCTCAAAATAGCATATGTGTCTTACCAATTTTTTTCATGACCCTTTAAGGGTTTTATAATCTTAGTTCATTGAGTATATGTACTTGGTTACTATTGGCATGCCAACCTGTTTGGCCTTGCCCTAGTAATATATATACTGCTATGTTTTGTCATGTTTTTTGTTGGTTTTGCAAAAAAAATTATAAGGCAAGAGGCCTGTTTAAACCCCAAAAAAAATAAGAATATATATAAAAGATAATTATTTTTGTGTGTATTCAAATTCTTATGCAAAATAAATAATTTATGCGTTTAGCTTTTTATACTATGTACCAAAATATGCATGTGGTATCAGAGCTTAATTTGATCTCTGCAATGGAATAATAAGTGATTTATAGGGGCATGTCATAATTTATATTATTACCCTATGTTATGACATTCATGAATAGATAAAATGCTTGTAGATTAATTCATAGAAATTAAGATATTTGGTTAAGATTTGAGGGGATCTATGTATAAGCTTTATGGTCCATCATTGCCTTTGTTAATCAGTCCATCTGTATTTGTCAGTTAATTCATCTATACTCTCAAATGGGATTTAGGAAAATTGAAATCTTGTAGATGTTGAATTCATCGAGCAGAAGCTCCGACCAACTATGTAACAACCATAATTAATAACACCACCATGAATTCAATATGAAGCTCCATCAATATGATTTGAGTGTAGATTACTTGACTGGAAAATGATTTTATGCTTAAGATGTTGTTCAACATGCCAATCATCATACAAACTATTATTTCCATCACTATCCATGTTGAATATCAATCTGCAGATCATAACATGTCTTCATGTGGTTTTCAGTTGTGATCCTTTATCAACATTGGTTTTAGTCTCTAGATTTTTTAGATAGTATATTGTTTAAGTATAGTATTATAATATTTGAGTCTAGTGTCACTATTGAAAAGTAGTAGATTTCATTATAACATTTTTCTTTATTAAAAAACCATAGTAGGTCTTTCATTCTATATATTAATTAGAATGTGGTAGTTTTTAAATGTCATGCTTAATGGCATAGTTTTTAGGTTTTAGGTTATAGTTATTTTTTATACACTTTAATTTCATATTTAGGTATTAGCCTTCTCAATTATGTCTAGTTTAATAGTGTAAATTTTTGTATGTTGTCAATAGTCATCAAAATTTAAAAAATTATCAAAATTTAAAAAAAAAAAAAAAAAAACTCTTTGTAAATGGATGTATTTTTAGGTGAACCCAACATCCAGTGGGTATGTCAAGATTAAAAGGGGGAATATTTTATCCTACAAATGACATGTAGTTGAGCCTCAACACCAAAATTTTAGAATAATAAACACGTCAACGGGATGATGGAGGCAATGGAGGTTGGATGACTTTCAGTCTCCTCTCGTCGGCCACTAATGATAAGGTTACAAAACTATTTTAGTGGCAATTGTTTTTAGTTTAGTGTTGGGTGGTGTGTGATAAAGAATAATAACATAAGTGCATCCATATTCACATGTGTTTACTTGTTTCTATTGTGTTTATTAAACCCTGCAACAACATTTGTGAAAGATTCATATTCCAAAGCACAATCTTTGAGGGCAAAAGAATATTTTGAGGTAAATTTGGCATGATGGTTATCCAAATAGTTTTAATCTCTAGAAATCTAGAGGATTCAGAATTCAGGGACCTAGAAGATGGGAATGAAACCATGGAATTAAACTCATAGCTATGCCTTCACGAGGGTAAAGATACAACTTAATAGAGTTGTACCTGGTCTAAGCAATGTTTTAAAAGAGCATGGTTAGTAGGATATGTTTCTCTTCTCCCATGTGCATACTAAGGGTGGGAAGGGTTGAGGGGCGAGGGTGAGATGTAAATAATTTAGTGATTCATGGTAATATGTGTATGTGTGAAATTATATTATCTAGGATAATATAATATTGTAATGTGAGAGTGAGTTGTGAGAAAAACTCACAAATATACTTGGTTGAGATATCTTAGGGATATAAGATATAGATAATAGGGAGAAGTTGAAAGTTTTATGGAATAATAAATAAGGTTGTTTCCTATATTATAGGAAATCAAAAGCCTATTTAAATTTAACTTCTCCCATTAATAAAATATAGAAGATAATTATTTTTGTGTATTTGATTTGAAATGCATAATTATAATTTGTGTGTTTAGCTTTTAATAATCTATACCAAAAAAAAATCACCTTTTACTCAAGTAATTTCATTTATATATTGAAGGGGCAGGGGGCAGGGGGGAATATCGACATTTAAATTTAGTCATGAATACTTGATAATGTCATTTTTGACCCACATTTACCTTACTTGACTCGAGCCCTTAAATTGATCATATTTTGCCACCTCACTTATCCTTAGTACTTATACAGGTGCATCCCTTCTAAGTTTTTTTAAACCTAAATAAATATTCTTGATTGAAAAAAAACCCTCTAAGCATAACTACAAACATTCAAATTCCTAAGCTCAAATGTTACCCTCACTAGGTCAGAATCGACCCACAAGGATTGGGATTAGCATTTGATCTTGACCTTTATGGTTGATCTTGCCTTTTACCTAGAAATGACTCTTTTTCAAATTTAAACCCTCCCTCATAGGTTGGTTCATATTTTTATGATAGATAGCATGAGTTTTTACCCCTTTGGATTGCTATAAAGTCATATTTAGGCTACTTATTCTACTCCTAGGAAAATTTAGCAATTTCACTACTCAAGAACACTCGTATTATTGCACACTAAGTAAAGCTTCCTTTTTTTCCAAATTCAATTGTATTAAATTAAATTGTCCTTTAGGCAAGTCAAAATCATATTCTATTTGAGTCAAGAAAATTATTATCAAGTATTCAATCCATCTCTAGATGCATACATGTAGCAAAGGAACACTATTTCACTAAGCACTCTAGGTGAGAGAACTACATGGGACTTGATTCCCTCTTCGAAATAATATGGATACATAAGCAATGTTTAATCCTCATGGGGGTGATTGGGGTCAACTCAACCCATTACATCCCCCTTTTATTTTTGCACATTCTCAACTATCACAATCCCTAATGGGGTTTCAACCTTGAAGAAGTTATTTTTAGGTCATTTTCATAGAGCTAAAGGTCTAAATTTTGAATACACTCATGTTTCAAGCAGGCAAAGGTGAATATACCATCAGTTTCATGTTTTTCCACATCGATCAAGATCAACCCATTGGGGTAAAGAGTGATAGTCAATCCTAACTATTTTCAATCGATTCTGACCCAAAATAGTGACAATGTTGTCTCAGTTACATGCGTAAAATCAGATCTGAGTTGATCATTTCCAGCCATGTTTCAATCACATATAGTCAGTTTAATCAAAAATCATTAGCTAATTCTTCTTGGTCTCTTTTTACTTTTCATAATTAAGTTATTTCATTTATTTGAGCTTTATCCATTTCAATATTTTGCTTTTATTCTTCTAATTACAAGTCATTTACATAATTTATTACCCTTCAATTTATTTTATCTTAATTAGAGTTAATATCTCAATTAATTTTAAATTCTAATAAAACACCTACAAAGGAGAGCCACTTTCCCTTCTAGCCTTCCAACTTCATAAGGATCCTATCCACCTTGTGCTTCCATTATTTTGATGAGTTTATCCCTTTGAAGAGAGGGATAACCAGATAAGTGCTAGGTAATTTTCCTACATTTATATCTAAAATTCTACAAATGGTAGTCTAGGCAACCGTGTTAATCTTAAGAAAACCAATTTTAGAATTATATTTATTGATTTTTTTTCCCAGAGACAACTTCATATAGGTTAAGGGATTGCTTAAATGTGTGTGCTTTAGGTATCATTGTAAATCAATCTAAACTATTGTCATAAACAAACTAAAGGTGATAAATCTTAGAAGCATTGTTAGCTACCAATACTCCTTTCAATGTGTCTGCTTCTTTGAGTTGAGTTAGTTGTCTACCAATGGCTTATGCAACTATTATGAAAAGGTAAAGAGAAAATGAATATCCTTGTTTATGGCCCCTAGAAGCCCCCAAACACCCTACTAGTTCATACTTTATCAAAATAAAGAACTTTGGTGTACTTATGCAGCTGAAAACCCAATCTTTCCATTATTTATTAAAGTTGAATATTTGCATAATGCAAAGTAGAAACTCCAACTTAAATTTATAAAAAACTTTTTTCATATCTAATTTGATCAAAAATTTTTTTTGGTTTTAAGAAGAAACGTAATTGATCAATTCATGGGCAATGATGATTCCATCCAAAATTTCTCTACCAACAATAAAGCAACTTTGTTATAGGGAAATATTTGGGCAAGATATTGTTTAGCTTATTGGCCATAAGTTTAGAAGTCGCATTATAGGAAAAATATTAATCTAGGGGAGGAGAGTGATGTCAAAAGCACAGGTGAAGTTAGGGGAGGAGCAGTAAGGAAGCTAGGAGCAGTCGTGGGCCAAGGGCAAAGGTAAAACAAGGGTTTTTAGGCTCCATCGACCAGCATGGGCTGTCAATAGGTTTAGTGCAGGGTTCAAGTAGTGAAAAAAAAGTAGTCAAGGTAGGATATGGCATCATGGGAAAAGAATATGGTGATGCGAAGCTCAGGGACAGCTAGTTGGAATGCAAGTCAGCTATTAAATATGGTAGGGGTAAGGGCAAGGGATCCTGCAAAGCAATGGCTAAAATGGTCTATGCATCTAATCATTTGGGAGTAGATTTTGATTTGTTAGAGAAGGGGCTAGGGCAGTCTCATATGGAAGAGCTTTCAGGCCTATCCAAAGGAGCAATAAGTCTAGGGCAGAGAGTAAATGGAAAAGATAAAACAAGGGTTATATAAGCCCTAATTTTTTTTACATGTCTTAATAGCTCAAATCCCTTTCACACCCATGGGTATTTTTGTAAAGGAAATATCCTCAATTATAATCCAATCTTTGAACCTTTAGTAGTTCCAAGAGAGTCAGTTTCTTTAAAATCTTCCCTTATTAAGGTTACTGTTGCAAAGGAAGTTCCTCAAGAGGTGGCTCAAGAAGAGAGTTCACAGTGTTCTGATCTAGAAAAAATGCATGTAGGGATGTTCCTATAATGTTTTATAATGCCTCCCCTATCTTTGATTTGTCATATTTAGAGCTGGAAAAGGTTTGTTCAGATAAAGGCAACATTTCACTGATTGGGAGATGCATTGGGAAAAGGCCATCATGGGAAGGGATTCAATAATGGGCAAAGGGTTCTTAGCTAGCATTAAAACCTCCTTCAATATATATGTTATTCAACGGTTTCTTTTTGTTAAAATTTTAGCTGGTAGAAGACAAAGATTTTTTTTGGTTAAATGGCTTATGTTTTGTTGGCAATCAGAGGGTGTTTTTGGGCCCTTGGGCTCTATTCTTTAATCCAAAATATTCATTGATTACTCAAGCTTTTGTGTGGTTAAGATTTTATAACTTACCATTAGACTTGAGAGAGCCTAGGATTTTCAATCAAATGGTGAGTAAATTGGGGTTTTTTGTTAAAATTGATAATTCATTTGAAGCTCATAGAAATTTTATCTGGGTTTGTGTTCTGGTTGATCTTTCCAAACCACTATTTCATTATGTTAAAATTTCCTCTTCCCATGGAGTTTGGTCTAAATTTTTTAACTTTGAAGGTCTTCCTTTTAGATGCTTCAAATGTAATAAATTAGATCATAAGATGGTTACATTTTAGGTGGAGTTTTTGGGTCCCAAAATTTTGATTGTTCAGAAATGGGTGAGAAAGATTGGGTCCCTGAATCGTGGTCTGGTTAATAGTTTGTTTGGGTCAAAGAGTTCTAAATCTATTGAGGATTTAGCTATGAATATTTCAAAAGAGGCTCATCTCTCCTTTCAAAAGCATAAGGATCTGAAGGCAGCTGAGATTTTGGGTGTTATAGAGCCAAATTAGCCTCTGCTCAACAATTAGGATAAGGAAGGAAATGTTTTAGTTTCCAATCAAGAGGTTTTGAACAAATCTTCTCCTATAAAAGATATCCCTCTAGTGCAGGTTAGCTCAAAGGAAGAGGAAGAAGAAGAAGAGCTAGTTAGCAAGGCAATTTTGTCTATAGCTCAGTCAGCAAGTGCTATTAAGACTCCCAACGGTTTGAAAGGGAAGAGAGGTAGGAAGACTAAAACTGAAAGGCTATAAATGGATGCATAAAATTATATTAATGATCTCAATGGACCATGGAATCACTACTATCTAGTAGAGGTCGGCATTTGCAAGCAGTTAAAGGTTGATTTGAAGCATGGTTTTGGATTGGTTATCTCTAATCCTTATAGGAATTATTTTTCTTGATCTTGTCTAAATTTTTTACTTTTGGAGGGATTTTTTCCTTTTAATTCCTTATTGTTATTTGGGATTAGAAAAGGGATTAAAATATCATTTTCGCGTGTTAGTTCTATTTTGGTCTTGGGAGATTGGACCTCTTGTTGTGCTCCAGAACCGGTGATGGCTCCAATCAAAAGCCATTTTAAAGGGCCTGGGACCCGTATCATTCCCAAGTATCGATCCAAAAAAAGAAATGACATTACAAATATAAATAGGTATATAAGAATCAAAATAGCTGGCATTTTATTTTTTTGGAATCAGGGCAATAAAAGTGGAATTCAATTGTTTCATAATATCCTTAATTCTAGCTAATTCCTAAACTACAACTGTAACATCATTCCCAACACTAATAGAATTGAAAGAAACCCATAGAAAATTAATTTGGTCCATGAGCTCTATCTAATTTGCGAGTGAATACAACCAACTTGACTTATTCATTGGTGATAGGATCAAAGAGAAAATAATTATCAACATCTTAAATTAATTATGGGATATAGCTCAACATCTGATTTCTATTAGCTGATATATTTTGTATAGATTCATAAAAATATCTTTGTAAAATATTTTAGCTTCTACATGGATTTACTCTATTTCCACCAGAGTTTCACTTACTGATGTAATAATGTTTGAGATCTTATTAAAATTTCTCTTCATTACTATTGTTTTACGGAAAAAAAAAAAGGTATTCAAATCCCCTTCTTTCATCCATCTCACCTTAAATTGTTGTTTCCAATATAATTCTTCTTGTAAAAGAAGCTTGTTTCAATCCTCCATAAAATTTTATTCCTTTGCTTTCAAAACTTCAATCATACCATTCTGTTGAATGAGAATTTCAACAATAAATATCTTGTTTCAAAGATCAAACCTTTTTTCTATTCGCTTCCCAAATTCTTTTCTATTCCCATATTTTAAATAATTTTTTACTATCTTCAATTTTTAGGCTATTACATACATATTTGTCCCAATCAATTTTAAATTCCATCATTCCTTAATTTTGTTTTTTAGGGAGTCTTCTTAAGCCCATATTAATTCTAATTTAAAAGGCTTTCTCATGGAAGGAGAATTTAGAGATAAAGAGAGACATGTGGGCTAGTGAAAAGAACCAACTAACAACATAATTTCTAATTCAAAATTAATATCTTGATGTATCCAATATGTCATTGGGATAATTTGGGTACCCATTGCCCTAGTGATTTTTGTAGCATTTTGGCTAGAGATAAAGAGAGACACATGGGCTAGTGAAAAGAACCAACTAACAACATAATTTCCAATTCAAAAATAATATCTTGATGTATCCAATCTGCCATTGGGATAATTTGGGTACCCATTGCTCTAGTGTTTTTTGTAATATTTTGGCCATCCATTTTTAATTCACCGTAGCTCCTATTTTCCCAATCTACCATTGTTCTTATTTTCTATGGTTGATTTTATGCGAAAGCTTGTTTGTCAATCGCAACTCACTCCAATATTTTTCCAATTTTTTTACTTTAGCTAATATATATAGAAATTCGTAGATCAAGGCACATTATTTAAGATGCACAATTGTTTTTTCTATCTCTTTTCCATGAATCTTAAGGATTGTGATTTCCTTTACCATTGGGATAATTTGGGTACCCATTTCTCTAATGGTTTTCGTAGTATTTTGGTCATCCATTTTGTATCCACCCTCGCTCCTCTTTTCCCCATCTACCATTGTTCTTCTCTTCTATGGTTAAGTTTATGCAAAACATTGTTTGTTGATCACATTGCAATATTTTTCCATTTTTTTTACTTTGGTTTATATATATATATATAGAATAATATATTATTATTTAAATATATTATGTGTATTTATTTATGAAAATGCTATTTGTGTGTATTTGTATAATACTTTTTTAAGGGATTCCTAATTTTTTTAATTTTTTTATATTAAAATGTTACTTCTCAATAAGAAATAACCTAAAAACATTGACAAAATTTAATACTCGAAAAAATTGTTTTGACGTTTACACTAAAAATGAAAAATTGTAAACATTAAGTGTAATGAAAATCCCTTGAGGTCAAAAATAAGTTTTTTAACCTTAGAAATGTAGTGGGGTAATCGAATCAACACCAAACTTGCTAGATCATAATACTTATAAATAGTAGAAAACTAATGTTTCCTCAAAACGTATCTAGATATCAATCACAACCAACTTGTATTGCAATAGTTCTAGACTAGTCATAGGGGTGGAGGCTCAAACTATCATGGAGATACTTTATTACCATCGATGATGCCACCAACATTTTATGGGTAAAAAAAATTAGTGAGGCTCAAGTATCAATGCAAGTTGTACCACAAATTATCTATCTTTAAAAAAATAAATACTTAAAAAATGATGTAATTTTTATTTAACTTGCCTCCATCTATAGTGCTAACCGTTCTACAATCCAAGATCGTCTCTCAATGCTTGGCCCTTGATTCAGCTTAGTCCTCATCTCAAGCCCTAGGTTTTCTATAAGTTTTTCAGGTTTTTCATAGGGTTTTCTTCCTAAGATTTTTAAGGTTTTATTCCTAGGGATTTTAGATGTCTTTTATAGGATTTTCTTCCTAGGGCTTTTAGAGACTTTTGAAGAATTTTTATAGGATTTTCTTTCTAGGGTATTCTAAGTTTATTTCATAGTTTTTCTTTAAGGACAATGGCTGAAAAAATATACAAAACCAATTAATACTTCTTTGAGGGACCTTGACATAATTTTTGGAAACTTATAATAACATTTCTAGTAGTTGCTTCTATGTATAAAAATATGTATGATCTCACAAACAAATCCCTAATGTAAATACAATGATAGAATAAGCATTGACCGACCTGTCTTTGTCTTTGTCCTCCATCATTAGTGGTTGCTCTTCTCACCTACTCTCATCTCATCTCCTTGCATAATGTAAATATAAATGAGAAAGAAAGTCATATAAAAATAAGGGTCGCATAGTGGCTAGTCTTTGCCTCAATATTGTAAATTGTTTATGGTTCACTTTGTATGTAAATTTATAATATAAGTTTATTGTAACATTGAATTATAGGTAGGGACTAATAAGAGTAAACAAAGAAAACATAATAATTTGTGGGAAAGGGGTAGTGGCTAATGTTTGTAACATATAGATATTAAATGTATAAATGTAAAAAAGATTATTAATGTTTTAAATAAGTTAAAATACAAATGTGAAAAATAAGGGGGAAATAATAAAATAGATAAAAAAGCAAATGTGAAATATGATAAAAATAGGAATAGGAGCTATGTTGGTGACATGAATGACAATGAATAGTTTTGCCTTGAAGTGGTTGTAGGGATTCAATTGTGAAGTTGCATTTGTTGCAAATGACTTCAAAAGAATTGGAATATATATTTGTAATTTTCAATGTTCCTTCCACCTGCATGAATATAATTAGAAAATGTTAAAACACGTGTTGATAAAAGCTAAATTTTGGAGGGCATTATAATGCAAAATAAAAATGATAATTGAAACCAAATGTTATGTCAGGAATCTAGAACAACAAACATGCTCTGATCCACTCGTTAGGATCTTGCTCCTCAGAAAGAGCACAGTATGATTACCAAATATATAAGCAATTGAATATGCGGAAATAACCAGAAACACAAGTAACTAGAATTCACCAATAGCACAGAATATGAGAGACAATACACTATCTTGTATTAACACTATACAGAAAAGAATACATCAAAGAGCTGCCACACTCTTTCACCTTACAGAGATTCGCCACACCTCAAGTGTACAGTAATTCTTCTCACACACACTCTCCTACACAAAAACGGTCCCAACAACCAACTCACACACAGAATTGGTGTTCACCTCACCAACCAGTCAGTAATAACCCTGCCGGTACACCAAGCACTCTATAGCACTTCAAGCTGATCTCTCATGAACCTGCAACCTGCAATTCAAAGACCAAACTTACATGTAGATCACCAATGAGCTTGCAACAACCTGCAACTCATAGATCTTACAACTAGAAGGAACTCTTCCTTTCTATCTCATGCCTTAAACAATACATGCCAATGGGTCTATAAATAGATCCCTAACTCAAACACTAACTTAGACTCTTAATTTAGACAATTATCCTTGCAGCCCAAGACTCTGGCTGGTCTTGACATGCAAACTCATCGTTCACTTAACTAACTGTCCGTGAAACGAACACTTCGGGAACACACAGGCGACCGACGCCGGTCCCTGCTGGTCTGGTTCTGCCGACGTCGGCCGACTTCCTGCCGTCGCCGGTGGCCTTCTGCACTGGATTCTGCCGACGTCGGTCATGCTGTCGACGCCGGTTCCTGTAGAACTCAGCAACCATCTGTTCCTAGTTTGCAAAGGTTGAAGCTTTTAGCTCCACAACCTAACAATCTCCCACTTAGAGATAAACAGCTGCAACCTGTACCTGTACCTGTACACCGTCTAGTTTGTTTCCTTGGCTTTGTATCCCTCTTCAAGATCACTCTTGAAGACCAACCACCACAAAATCCGTGATGCAAAATCTGTCACTCAAATTACCTGCCACATCCGCATCTACAACCATGTAGAAAAAGAACTTGACCCTGCATAGCATGTGCACCTGCTGCTAGTCCCACTGAACTGCCCTTTAGTATTACTTTCCCGGATTGACTCCAAACTTGTGACAACTCCCACTGCTTGGGAAAACTCAGGTTTAGTACATACCATGCACTCAACCTCATTATGTGAATTAAGACACCTGTTCTATGAACTGTCTAACCATCGGTGTGCTAACCGGCTTCACACAATCATCCTGAAACAAAGTCAACAAGACCTCCATGTCTCTAGATCACACTCATGCCAAAGAATCTTGCTGCTCCCAGATTCTCCATGACATACACCTGAACTAGCTTTACCTTTAGTTCAGCAATACCTGTATATGTAACCCTGCAACAAGCACATCATACAGAAAATAGAATAGTGTAGCTAATACTATCCAACCTGGTAAAGAGAAACACAATGATCAAACCTCCATTGCCCTGTAGCTAATACAAGATCATATACCCTGATCTTCCATCTCACATAACCATTTCCGCTCTTCTTCATCCTCAACATCCATTCGTCTCTCAGTGCTTACTTCCAGCTGGCAACACTACCCAAAACACCTGTTTGGTTCTCCTCCAAGGAATCACATCCTCATCCATGCCTAGCTCCCACTGTTTCCTGGATCTACCTGTTCTGCTTCTTCAACAACTTCCTGGTCCTATGCCATAAGTGAGCAACAAGTAGTGTAAAGAAGGGAAATGACGAATTTAAGAACTTACTTACACCTTCAGTCCTCCATATGGGCGCTTGAGACTCCATGACAACTCGCTGTCCACCCAAAATTCGTCTCAGTAACCGATGCCGGTCACGTCTCAGTCTACAGCCGACCGATGTCGATTCCCTGCGACTGCCTCTCTGCCGACGTCGGTTTACCCTGGCCGACGCCGGTCTCTGTCTGCCCCGAGTCACCGACGTCGGGCTGCACGTAGCCGACGTCGGTCCCTGTCTGGACGCCGATGCCGGTTTTCCTGCCGACGTCGGTCTCTGTGTTTTTCTTGTGAGACCTGACTTTTTCCCGCGAGCTCTTTTTGGATCAAAACCTTGTCCAAATCACCCTTGCTCTGCTCAGAATTCCTCTGCACCTTGTGCTGAACTCTGTCTGTCACTTTCTCCTTGAAAACCAAGGCTTTCCCGTTCTTGTCACTAACATCGGATTCCTCAAGAAACCTTACCTTCTTCTTCTGCATACAGAAACCACGATCCATGCCTTCCAAATCCGAAAGCATATTCTTTGACTCAAGAACCAGCATCTCCTTCTTATCTATGTGACCAAGCCTATTAAGCCACATCTCTGAATCTACAGCTGAAGTAGATAACCCAGAAAGAGAATCAGTAAAACAAGTAGATAGATAAAGCGTACCTACTTTCTTACCTCTAGCTATAACAAGTGTACCCTTGGTAACCTTCCAAGAGTCCGCTGTGAGAGTTACTGTGCAACCCTCTTCACCCAAACTTCTAACCGAAATCAGATTCCGCTTCAGAACTGGGACATGCATGACCTCCTTTAACACCCATGTGTCACCTGTCTGCAATTTCAGCTTCACTTTGCCTTTGCCAACAATCTGACAAGACTTACCATCCCCTACACAAATTTCTCCAAAGTCTCCCTGGACATACTCATGAAAAAATTCTCTATGTGGAGATGCATGAAAAGAGGCACCATAATCTAATACCCAAGATTCTACTTTATCCAAAGAACATACCAGAGCATCATGTGCAACGTAGCCTGCAACATCTGCTTCTTCTTCATGTTCTTCATGCTGATCTGTACCCGATCTGCAATCTCTCTTTAAGTGCCCTTGCTTTCCACACTTCCAGCAGGTTATTCTGCCATACCTGGACTTGGATCTTTTGCCTGTCTTCGACCTTGATCTCCCACGCTCTGTCCTCTCTCTTGGCCTTCCTCTTCCTTCAACACTCAAAGCATTTCCAGATAATTCACCTGTGCTTTTCCTGCGTATCTCTTCATTCAAGATCACGCTCACAACATCATCCACTTTTAAGACTTTTGAAGGAGACACAGTATTAGAAACTGCCATTACCAAACCTTCCCAACTTTCAGGTAATGAACACAAGATTAAGAGAGCTCTAAGTTCATCATCAAATACAATATTAACTGAACTTAACTGGTTTACCAAACCATGGAAATCACTAAGATGGCTATGAATAGATCCACCTTCCAACATTTGCAAATTAAATAAACGCTTCATAAGAAATACCTTGTTTGAAGCCGAGGGTTTTTCATACAAATTTGCCAAAGATTTCATCAACTCCTCCGTTGTCTTACACTGTGATAAGCTGGAAATCACAGATGAATCAAGACTCAATCTAACAGATCCCAGAGCCTTCCGATCAAGAACCTCCCATTCTTCATCTTTCATATCCAAGGGTTTGCTAGCAACCCCACCCAACGGTAAGTACAAATCTTTCTGATACAGATAGTCCTCAATCTGCATCCTCCATAATTGGTAGTTCTTGCCATTGAACTTTTCCATTCGTAGTTGACTGTTTTCTGTCATTGCTCAACTCCCACTCAAACAGAAACCTGTGAGTAACCTGTAATCAAAACACACTACCCAGATCTACACCAATCTGTTAGTATCCCAACCAAAAGCTCTGATACCACTTGTCAGGAATCTAGAACAACAAACATGCTCTGATCCACTCGTTAGGATCTTGCTCCTCAGAAAGAGCACAGTATGATTACCAAATATATAAGCAATTGAATATGCAGAAATAACCAGAAACACAAGTAACTAGAATTCACCAATAGCACAGAATATGAGAGACAATACACTATCTTGTATTAACACTATACAGAAAAGAATACATCAAAGAGCCGCCACACTCTTTCACCTTACAGAGATTCGCCACACCTCAAGTGTACAGTAATTCTTCTCACACACACTCTCCTACACAAAAACGGTCCCAACAACCAACTCACACACAGAATTGGTGTTCACCTCACCAACCAGTCAGTAATAACCCTGCCGGTACACCAAGCACTCTATAGCACTTCAAGCTGATCTCTCATGAACCTGCAACCTGCAATTCAAAGACCAAACTTACATGTAGATCACCAATGAGCTTG
This sequence comes from Torreya grandis, assembly GCA_037957365.1. Taxonomy (NCBI): domain Eukaryota; kingdom Viridiplantae; phylum Streptophyta; class Pinopsida; order Cupressales; family Taxaceae; genus Torreya; species Torreya grandis. The sequence continues at coordinate 5,600,113 of JARHVA010000176.1, forward strand.
CAACAACCTGCAACTCATAGATCTTACAACTAGAAGGAACTCTTCCTTTCTATCTCATGCCTTAAACAATACATGCCAATGGGTCTATAAATAGATCCCTAACTCAAACACTAACTTAGACTCTTAATTTAGACAATTATCCTCGCAGCCCAAGACTCTGGCTGGTCTTGACATGCAAACTCATCGTTCACTTAACTAACTGTCCGTGAAACGAACACTTCGGGAACACACAGGCGACCGACGCCGGTCCCTGTTGGTCTGGTTCTGCCGACGTCGGCCGACTTCCTGCCGTCGCCGGTGGCCTTCTGCACTGGATTCTGCCGACGTCGGTCATGCTGCCGACGCCAGTTCCTGTAGAACTCAGCAACCATCTGTTCCTAGTTTGCAAAGGTTGAAGCTTTTAGCTCCACAACCTAACATGTTATTGTATGGTCAAAGAATAAATGCTTATCTATCCATGTTCGTTAAATATGAGAAGCATATATGCATAGCTTATTAATTGTGGTTGGATACTATAAGAGGTCTATATTACTATAAAACCTAAGTGAACTTGCATATAGAGTAAGTTCATTGTTAATTTAGGTAAGGGGACCTGTATACCAAATGTTACTTTTGAAGATGGTTAATAAATCACTACATCAAAGAATTATGTTTTTTATATGCATGTTAGTAATGTTATTTGGCAATATGTAATATAAAAAAAAAATTAGAACTATATACGAAATTAATAAATCCAATATAGCAATGTGGAAGACTTATGAATAAAACTATGTAATAACCATTATCGGGTTTGTGAATTGCTATCATGTAGTATCTTATCTTTGCCATGAGCTAAGTCAATTGGCATAAGATGATGTGAACATAATTTTGCTAATCTTATATCTTCTATGACATTATTTATTTTTGATTATCATTAAAGGCATATAAATCCACCGGTATAAAATATTAAGATAGCAATAAAATGATTAAGAATGAATATGAATGAAGGTAAAAAGTATAATAATATGGAGGAACAATTATATTATATTTATTCCAACATGAAATACATTGTAGAGCTCCATATTTATACAGGAATATGAGCTTGTAATAGTTCCTATAAAATAGGAGAGATAAAACTGAAGTAAACTGAATATCTCTCAAATATTACATGGGAGTAACAAAATGTCAAGTTTCAAATATTTACATGTTTTAATAACGTAAATAACCCATCAACCTATCTATGGTAAATAACCATATACTAATTAGTAATTACAGATAACTATGAGTAATTAAAAATTACTCATTTATTTATAATGGTGAATTAATCACCTTAATATTCCCTCCTTAATTCAACATTGTCTCAAGTGAATAGGAGAAAAATTCTTTGAATGCCTGAAAATTTTCCCACGCAAGTGCTTTAGTAAAAACATTTACACGTTGGTGATCTATTTGGCAATACTGGAGTTGGATGTTGTTATTCTAAACATGTTCACGGATGAAATGAACTTGTACCTCAATGTGTTTAGTGCATTCATGAAATACTGGATTGCGAACAAGCTTCACTACTCCTTCATTGTCTATATGAAAAAAAATTGGTTGATTTTGTGGTAATCTAAATCCTTCAAGTATACATTTGAGCCAAATTGCATCATAGACAGATCCTGCAATGTGATATTTTGATTCTGTTGAGGACCTTGAAACATAATTTTGTTTCTTACTCCCCCATGATATCGATCCAAATCCCAAAAAGAATACAAACCCTGAAGTGGATTTTCAGTCATCAATGTTCCCTACATGATCTGAATCTGAGTATCCTACCAAGATGTTATCATCCTTCTTGTATTTTAGGCCAAAATCCATAGTTCCTCTAATGTACCTCAATACTCACTTTGTTGTTTTTCAATGATTGATCTTAGGCTCTTGCATGAACCTTGAGAGATAACTGACAACATAGTTGATGTCTGGCCTAGTGTACATTAGGTAAATGAGACTCCCCATCAACTTTTGATATAGAGTTGCATTTACCTGTGGTGATGAATCTACTCAAAACAACTGAAACTGTCTCCATAGGTGTGGCAATTATATTGTTATCCATCATTTGAAATTTCGCAAGCCTTGTCCTGGCATATTTGAGTTGAGATACAAAAATATGATTTTCTCTCTGCCAAACTTCTAATCTAAGATAATAGTGCAGAAGCCCAAGATCTGTCACGTTGAATGATCGATTTAGATCTTTCTTTGTTGATTCAATCATCTTCACTCAACTACCAGTGATGACTAGATCATCGACATATACAACAACAATTATTATCTCCCCTTGTTGTTTGAGGTAGAGATCCAGATCATATGGAATTTTTTTGAATCCATGTTTGAAGAAACATTCATCAATCTTGATGTACCATGCCATGAGAGTCTATTTAAGACCACATAGTGATTTGATAAGTCTATAAACTTTATCTTCTTTTCTAGATTTGACAAAACCTTTTGGTTGAGTCATGTAGACTTCTTCCTATAAGTCCCCATTAAGGAAGGCACTTTTCACATCCGTTTGATGGACTTTCCAGCCAAACTGTGCAGCTAGAGCAAAAATCATCTTGATTGTTTTGATCTTTGTTGTGAAAAAATTGTCTCCTCATAGTCAATGCCTTCTTTTTGAGCATACCCCTTTACAACCAGTCTTGCCTTGTGCTTGTTGAGACTGCCATCTGCTTTGTACTTCATCTTGAAAATCCATTTGCATCTGATTAACTTCTTCTCTAGTGGAAGATCTACAAGTTGTCATGTTTTATTTTTCATCAGTGAATTATATTTTGCATCCATAGCATCTTTCCACGGTTTCAACTATAGGGCTTCCTAAACTATAGAGGGCTCGACAGATTCAACAAATGTACTCATTAAGGCCAAATTGACCTCACCATGAGCCATACTATGAGTCCTTTGTCCAGTGGTGGATGTGCTTGGAACACCATCAAATTTTGCATTTTTGAGTGTATTTGTATACCATTTAAGCACACGTTGAGTAGTTCTTGTGGGTGGTGGAGCTGCAACATTATTCCCATCATCATTACTATATTCATCTGGGAGATTACCATATTCTATATTTTCTATGTTGATTTGTTTATCAGATGCATTTGTAGAAGGATCTTCTACTTCTTTCTTTTCAAAGAATTCAACATCCCTGCTGGTGTAGATTTGTCTGGTTTTTGGATCCATGAGTCTATAGGCAAGTATTTTTTCACTATACCCTAAGAACATATTTTTTGGCTTTCATATCAAGTTTGGTTCGTTTCACTTTGGGAATGTGTATACTTGCTTGGCATCCAAAAACTCGAAGATGTGCTATAGATGGATTTTTCCCTGACCAAGCTTCATGTGGAGTTACTCCATCAAGAGCTACAATGGGTACTCTATTAAGTAGGTATATGACAGTTTTGATAGCTTCTGCCCAAAATACCTTTGTCAAGCTTGAATCATGTATCATACATCGCACCATTTCTACAATAGTACAATTCGTCCATTCAACAACTGCATTTTTTTGTGGTGTATGCGGAGGTGTCATTTGATGATGAATGTCATTTTCTTGCAGAAAATGTTTTAACTCATTATTGGTGAATTCCCCCCATGATCTGAGTGAAGGTTCTTGTTTTTTTTACCAATTTTTATTTCAACAGCGACTTTGTATTTCTTGAAAGTTTTAAAAGCTTGATCCTTTGTTTTCAGATAGTAGATCCACATTTTTCTAGAATAATCATCAACAAAGAGCATGAAGTACTTAAATACAACATGGCTATGTGTCATTGGTATACACAAATCAGTATGAGCCAGATCAAGTTTACCATTAGATCTATAGATACTTTTCAAAAATGGAACTCTATGTTGCTTACCTGCTAAGCAATCATGACATGTTTCTATACCCTTTTTAAGAGGTGGTAAACCTCTTACTATGTTGTAGCAGTGGAGTGTGTCAAGATATCAAAAATTGATATGACCAAATCTTATGTGCCATAATTACGCTGAGTTTGTGTCTTTTTTTATGAGTGCTTGATTAATTTTTTGAATGAAATCAAGTTGAAACATGCGGTTCACATTAGATGCTCATGCAATAATTTTGAAGTTTCTGGGTTTGTCTCTGATCAAACACAATTTCTTTCCACCTTTACAATCAAATTCAATCTTCAAATTATGATCTAAGAGTTGACTTACTAATAACAAGTTTTTTGTTAACCCAAGTACATAAAAAACATATGCGATTTTACAAGTTTACGTGCTTAAGGGTAAGGCAATGTTGCCAATTTCTTGCACACTGTATGAGATATCATCACCCAAAGAAACATGATTTTTATTGGGTGTGTCTTTCAAAGTAAAAAACCAAATTTTTCTACCTGTCATGTGTCAAGTTGCACTCAAGTCAACATATCATATGTCACTTTATGATGTGGATTCATCATGGATATTTGCAAAGTACATGTAGTCATCCTCCTCATCTTCTTCTTGTTCAACAATATTGCCTTGTTGCTTTGATTTCTTCTGCCAAGTCCCCTTTTTATGTCCTTGTGGCTTATTGAATGAGCCATGGGATGATTGTTGGTTAGTGGACTTCTGACCACTAGAAGATCTTTTTTTGAAGGTATTGCACCAACAATCTTTTAGTTTATGCCCCTAACGACCACAAATGAGACATTGTTTCTGAGACTTTCCTGCTTGTGAATTCTATCTTGAATTATGTTTTAATGAAGATTTTACTCGTTTCTTTTTTTTTGTTGATAAGAAGCTAACACATGTTCTTCTTGGCTGTCATGAGTATTGAAAGACTCTTCCCGTTGTAACATATTCACCAGCTTTTTAAAACTTAGTTTCTATTATGTGACAGTCAAATTGGTCACAAATATCCTGTATGAGGGTGGCAATGCTCTCAAAATAATAGGTACAAGAGAGTCATCTAAATTTGTCTCACCCAAAGATTGAAGTGATGCCCTCAGCATTGCAACATGTTTTAAAAAGGCCTCCACCATTTCTCATGATCTCAATTTGAGAGAGTGGAGTTACCTTTGCAGATGCATAATAGTACTCTCATTTTGAGTTTATACAGTTTAGAGCTTGTCTCAAAATTCTTTAGCTATTTTGGCTTCACGGATGTGTGGTTGAACTTCATCCGATACTCCAAACATGATTATCAACTTCGCCTTTTGATTGGATTTGTCAAACTTACATTGTTGATCAACGTCTATTGCATGTCGAGTATACGAACCATCTACTACAGACCAAATTTCTTCAAACTCTAGTTGAGTTCTAAGCTTTGTCTTCCAAACAGAGTAGTTGTTATCTTTGAGGAGCTGTGAATCTGACAGAAAGAATTTTGGAGCCCGTGCAACCATTATCAAGATTGCGGGTGATGGATTGGTTCCTTATCACTCTAGGGATACAGGTCCCCCTTTCTATATACTGTCAGACCGATATACCAAACATTTCTTTATACATGCCCTTCCTTTATACTTGTCAGTACGGAGTAGAAGCTCGCTCTTTCTATATACCTGACGGTACGAAAAAAAATGCATAAACATACAGAAAAGAATTTGATACTTGGTACCTAGATAATATTGAAAAAGATTTGTCTAATCACTAACACCTGCTTAGATAGATTTCTACATATGCGTGCTCGTATGCATAACCTCGCTATAACTTGAAATTTTCACTTATCAGGATTTACGCCTTTCGATTGTAACGAACGGGTAAATGAAGTGAAGGCTATGAGTGTATATGTCTTATTTCTCTCCAAGGATTTAAAGGATCCATACCTAGATATCATTATTGCAGTTATGTTAGGTGTTGTATGCAGTAACTGAAGCATGATAGCATTACCCTTAAGTGTGAGTCAGAGGCATAGTTATGACCGAACACTGCTTTGAGTTTAAAAACTCATGATTTTATGCACTATAATATGCAATTTCTTGCAATACAATATGAAAAATGAAATATACAATGCTTGTAAAAATAAAATTTCACTTTTCCCTTTTTTCATGTTTGGGTTCTTTGACTTTTTTTGGTAAAAAATCACATTTTTTTAAAATTTTGCCTTTTTCCTTTTTTTAAAATTTTGTATGACTTTTTATGCTAATTTAGTTAGTTGTAACTAAATTTAACGACTACTAAAATTTTCACCAAAAAAAAGTTCGTTTGGGAGATTTGAACCACCCACCGATGCCTTATTAGAAAAGCTTCCCACCAACTCCCCTGTATAGCATTTCAAATGCTTAAAAGGACAAATAGGGACTTGAATGCTTAGAAATCTAACTTTAAAGAAAACCACCCTCCTACCTAATACCACGGGTTTCCTTATAAGTGGTTTTTTAAAAAATTTTGCAGCAAAAAAATTTTATTTAGAGTGGTTTTGGATATATTTCTAGCAAATAGTATATTTAAATGGTGATTTTGGGGATTTAATGGTGGTTGGCACCTTAGATTGAATCTAAAAAACTTATACACTACATATTTTAATTTATAAGCTTAAAATAAGTATAAACACCAACCTATTTTCAAACACCAAGCTCCAGTATCCAACAATGATGCCAACATCAATGGACACCAAAAATGAAAGCCAGAAATGGACTTTTTTCAATGCCTTTCTCCTTATGACGTCGACAATCCTCCAACGCCAATCTCCAACACTCTGTATGTTGGGTGTGAGCTATCCAAGCCTCACAGCTTCTCAGGCAGACTGCTCACGTTTGGCGTCATTTGCGCTTTCTCTTGGCTCGTGGCATCTACTGCTCATGAGTCAACTCAATGCTTTGAAGAATTTTGATTTTATTAACGCCAAAAAATAAATTGGCTGATCTTCTATGCTTTATATATCACCACGCCTTTTTTTAACGCTAGTCTCCAAGCATATCACTGCTCCTTTGATTTTAGCACCAAATAAAATCGTTGGTCTCCAAGCATACCAGGTTTCTACAAATATTAATATAAACAAATTAATATCATGACTTCTGAAGGACCAATATCAAAATGGATGCCTTTTATTTGCAAACGCCTCTACGGCTTTGTTACGGCTTCTCTTATTTTTGTCTGCAGCTTCTATGGTTGCTTTAGTGTGGGAGTGCACGGGCTTCTCCTCACAGGGGCAGAACCTCTTGGGCTTTAGGAAAAGACATCTCAAGCTTCTCCTTCCTATCTCACAATTCCAGGGTCAAAGATCTTAATAGCTCTGATACCAAATATGGAGGAACAATTATATTATATTTATTCCAACATGAAATACATTGTAAAGCTCCATATTTGTACATGGATATGAGCTCGTAATATTTTCTATAAAATAAAAGAGATAAAATCGAAGTAAACAAAATATCTCCCAAATATTACATGGAAGTAACAAAATGCCAAGTTTAAAAGATTTATGTAATTTATTAACCTAAATAACTTAACAACCTATCTACGCTAAATAACTATATACTAATTATTAATTACAAACAATTATGAATAATTAAAAATTACTCATTTATTTATAATGGTGAATTAATCACTCTAACAAATAAAATGTTGCAAAAGTAGAAACACAAAGCTTATATTTATACTATTGTGTGTCATTCTCCTATGTTCAATTGTATGTGTAAGCTTACACACTTGTAGAATAAGTTACTAGTGTTTTAACAAGATATTGTCCTTGTTGGCATTTTGGGCAGGTCCTCCTTCAATTTTAATCTATGCTTGTATGGTTAAACATAGAGCATGTCGATTGCTTGCAGATCATTTCATGTTGTTTTTATTGGTTGTGACTGGGTACTTGGTGACACATGGGATGGCGAACAATCTTATGTATGTTGGTGGCATCATGTTAGGGATTAAGTGTATTTTTTTAAGAGAGGCACCGGGTTTATGTGTGGGGGTGAAGGTTTCAACGATCTCATGTGTCAATGGTCACATAGTCATTTAACAAGAATTTTTGGTCTATAAATTAAAGAATTGGTGGGGCCAATGTGTTCATAATGGTCAATATAACTTTAGAACTTTTAGCATTGTAATTTTTAACAACTAAATAGAATTTTTTGTTTTGTACGACTTATGCGACCAACTGTTTGAAAATTGTGCACGTGGTTTCAATCCTACAATACCTTAGGTTGTCAAGATGTGGTTTTTGTGCTAGATATATAGAAGAAATAATTTTAACCCCATTTTTATAGCCATAAAATGAGGAACATTTAAAATTGTATTAGAGCTATAGGAATATGCTTAAATAACATCAACTGAATATTTCAATATTTATATACTAAACTTTATAATTATTAAAATAATGTGTTTTAAGCCTCTGCATTAGTTGAACAAGTAGCAGGTTAATTGAAAAGTGAAAGCGATAGTACCCTATCTTGGCAGAGACTAATAAATAAAAGTAAAACCTTAGCTTATTTCACCAATGTTACCTTTATGTTTTTCAATTTAAGATTTGTTTGGCACGAATTCAATGAAAATTGCATTGTAGTTACGCCCCTATATTGTGCCAAATTTGCATCACATTTGCACCACAAATGAGTAAAAATATTGAAAAATAAATAAATGAAAGGTCAACACTAACTTGACTTGAATCCATGTGTTATAGTCACGAAAGGTAGTAGTGTTGGGCCGGTTTACACACTAATAGATCTTTAATTCAAGCTTGAGAAGTCTATATATACGAATTATCTACAGATATTTTAATAATAAATATCAAGGCATTTCATAAACTCATCACAAGGATACTCAAGTCTAGGCACACTCTACAAAGATTTATTTGTGCTCTTAAAGAATTACATTAATTGCATCTTGTACTGAAAAAAGATAGGAGAATATGCATTTTGTTGCATCTCCTCCTAAAAAGAGAAGGTTAGAGCCCACTCGAATTATCCATTTACACTTGCACATGTATGATGTGGAATATAATTCTAGCATATGAGATGCATAGTTAAAACTCCCTTGAGATTGTCCAACTCAATTACTTCTTCCCTTCTTTTTTGCAAGTTTTTTTTGGCGAACTAGGTCAAGAAAATAACAAATATTAAATCAAAATTTCCCCTTGCCAATTCAAAGAAGCACAAATATATGATTTTGCATCATCACTTTGTGCAATTCCATGAAAAAAACAAAAAACAGAATGTAAGTGTGGTACAAATTCGTTAGCAAGGTAACATATTTGTTGGTCATAAAAAGATAAATTCGTCAGTCAAAGTACGCACAATGAATATGTTTTTGTATCGTCAGCATCCCAAATTTTAAATCCAGAATTCGTTCAAAGTGCGACTATGCCAGCGATTTTTCTTTTCATATTGTTCATAATTTCAATTACATGTTTTTACTATTTTCAACAATTACAATAAATCTAATTTAATATTTTATAATGTTATATTCTACATCTAATTTATGCACGTAGTTTCTTATTGTCATTATACCCTAGTGTCACATTTTGGTGAAACATCAACAAAAAAACTCTTTGTTAAAATTGAATTTGAAAAATCATATGATAGAATTAAGTGGCCTTTTATTTTAACCATGTTTCAAGCAAAAAGATATAGGCTTATATTTGTGCAAGCAGTTCAAACCCTTTTTAATGAGGCTTCACAGTGAATGGTCATCAATGTAGTCATTTTGGCCTATATAATTCTATAAATCAAGGTTTACCTCTTGCTCCTTTATAAGTCGTAGCTGCATAAGGGTTTAGTTATCTCTTTTATAAAAGGGATTATACTGCTTAAGGCTTGTTAAAAGGCATCAATTTACTTAGGGACTTAGTGTCTCGACTCAGCAACAACCATTATGCATATAATTATTTCCTCACTCTCAATGAAGAAGAGGGTTATGTGTTACTGGTATGGAATGCTTTAACATTTTTCTCCTTGCTTTAGGGTCTAGTATTTAGTGGACCAAAACTTATTGCTATAAAAAGTCGTCCTCTACCAAACTAGCTTGGTTGGATGGGTTTGCTTGGAAATGGTTAAATCATGGGGAAGTATTCAAATTTCTTGGTATTCAATTTTATTTGAAGCCTCTCATTATGAGTTTTGGAACAGTGGCATTCAACATGTTGGGAAGATAGTTTCCTACTAGATCATCATAATTTGACATTTCAACTATCATTTATTATTTTGGACCTGTTATGATAATGCCTTCAACTTTATCTTGCTATTATTGCATGGAATAATGTTCAGTGGATCTTTTCATTCTCATTAAATTAAAGTATCAATATACCTACATATTCAATCAACATAATAGAAGCAAATGGACTAAATGTTAACAACAAATACGTTATCAAAATATCAGTTAGAATACCACATCACTCTCAAGTTAAAACATTACGTAGACCTCACTCTAGGTTCACCTTAGCCGAATGCCCCTTTGTATCATCGTCCATTTTCTTGAGAATGAGGCGATCAGATACCAAACCCAAGAGTTGATACATTGAAGACACCATACTTGGTGCTTCTCTATGGCCCAGTTGAACTAGCACAAAAGGAGAGTGGCACATGGAATTACTGAAATTTTTGGTACTTGATTGCTTGAATTGGAAGACATGTTAAACAAACTTGGATGCAATGTTCATTTCATCTGGATGGGGCTTAAGATAAGTATTTCAGATCGTGTTAAGTCATCTATTAATTTTTCAATTTACTACCTCCTCTTTTTCGTAATACTCCTACACCACTGTTGATATTCTAACTGGTACAGCAATGCAAAAACTATAAACAAAAAATGCCTGCTATATGCACTAGTGTGTTCTTAGCATGTCCTATGGTGACATGCTAAAATTTCGTACCCTTGCGTGTAACGTGCAGGAAAGGTGCCCCTTTGAAGTATAATAGCCTTCAAGAACCTAAGTGGTGAAATTTTGATCACTAAAAGTTACGTAAAATTGCAAGGGTTTTTGCATTGGGACTGCTCCCAATGTTTAAACTTTCAAGTGAACCACCATCCAACATAGTGCATAATAGAAAACCTCCATTAAAAAAAAAATTATGTAAAATTATACTGAAACCATCAAGTGACTGACTGTTTTATAAATTAACCAGAACTCTATTTATTTATTTTTTAAAAATCATTGAATTTTAAGCAAAAATATGCTATTCATTTTACAAGCCTACATCATGTTAGGTGCAACAATTCTAAATGTTGCTTGTTCTTAATGTTTTTTTAAGGGATATAGTTTTTCTCTTTACAAAAGTACATGGGGGAAGTACAAAGATGTTGATTGTAGCTATGATAGGAAATGGTTATATTCAAAGCATTTTACAAAATTACATCATGTTCAGTGCAACAATTATAAATGTTGCTTGTTCTTAACATTTTTCAAGCGATATATTTTTTCTCTTTACAAAAGCACATGGGAGTTCTACAAAGATGTTGATTGTAGCTATGATAGGAAATGATATTAGATTGTAGGCTTTTGAAACCTTGTGTACAAGATTTTTACCTCACATTTTTTATCAACATTCGTGATCCATCATCAAGAGGAAGAGTTCTTAAATGATATTAGATTGTAGGCTTTTGAAAAATTGTGTACAAGATTTTCACCTCTTGACGTTTTGGATCAACATCCATCATCAAAAAATGGTATGTTTTTCACTCTTAAGCATCTTAAGTTTATGCATTCAAAGACAGTAAAAAACTTTTGATTGTCCATCAATTTGGAGATGGAGCATTTTCCACTTTTGATCTTAGATTTTAACATCACCCATTAATACTTCTGGGGAGCTTGAGATCTTGTGTAAAAATGATGTGTGTTCAAAGCTCAAAGTGCATCCATGTATGACAAGTCCTGTGGTATTTTGTGATATTTGTTCAGTGATTGCTACTAAGGTTTTTTTCTCACGTCCAGGTTTAGAAGTACGGTAGGGGATTAAGTGCACATATAGCACAAGCAATCATAATGAGTACATCTCATAATAGGAATGACTCCAAAAGCACTTTATTGTTATAAGCAATGTAAAGAATAGAACAAGGTGGCCAAATGTTGAAAGATTAACCCACACTGAATCAGATCTTGGACATCAGGAGAGCAGGTAGCTCAGTTGTAGAGCCCCTAAAGTGCACCTGAGATCATGAATTCAACTACTCAGCAACCACTTGACCTGTTATAATTACATATGCTTAATTTATCAAATTGCTCATATCATTCATGATTCACCAGACATCGCTTTAACAATATGTACATGGCATTAGACTTCACATTATTATTTATCAACACTGCAAAAAAGTTTTACCAGTTACAAATTCATCCCCACAAACTGTAGCCTAGCATTTATTGCCCTCTCCCACAAATAAGGTTAAGTGGACCACACAAGCACTGGAATCAGGCCCAAACCTGTTGATTTATTTTATCATACAGTTGTTGCCAGCGGCCTTCATAGACAACTCTATTGATCCTTTGTCAGCATAGGTGTGCTACAATGATCACCAGCTTTTAGTTCTCGTGAGACTCTTTTATTCAATGGAGCTTATCTTCCACTTGAGAAAAGCAAATGCAAGTAGTGCCTTTACAAATGTTTAATCCTATTGGTTTTACAGTCTGCCTTCTTTAACCTGTGGCACAATCCATGATGAAGAAGATAAATACCATCCGAATATTAGACATCATTCAGTAAAAATATATAAGACGGTGGCATTTAACTTTGGCATACCCCGTCAGCTATAATATCAATTTCTTTTCACAGTTTGCTTAGACAACAGAACTAAACTTACGAGTAAAATGGCAACCAACAGAACCATTAATATACGATACAACTATTTGATCATTAGTGCATTGCAATGTTCAAAAATAAGATTCTTCATTTCTTTTATGAAGCCCTTAATGATTTTACTTTCAGGATCAAAATGAGATCACAAGAGCACTCATTGAGATTTAAGAAGGGAACATGTTCAAAAACATTATCTACCCCTCAAGAAAACCATCTCATGTATCTTTCTTTGTCATTTCTTGTTTGCTTTGTACATTCATATCTTTCATCTGTTCTTCTACTGAAACAATTCCTGTCTGAGAAAGAAACCTGTCAACATAGAAATGTGTAAATGCTCATGTTTATGGACACATCAAAGAATTCCAGATAATGCATGAGAAACTTTAATGCTTGCTTGTGTTTCCAGTTAATTTCCAATTCCTGATCATAAAGGAGTTTAGAAGTGAAAAGATAGATAGAGATGGCAATTGATGTCTTGATGCACAGCTTAGATTTCAATTTATGGATTTAATTTCCCCCAACTTCCTTTTGGAAAAATAGAACCAAGGGCAAATGTATTCACTATCGACTATGTTCTATAGCATTGCCAAATTCCAAAATACATGATTAAAAACTTCCCAAATTTGTCAAACAATTGCACTAGAAATATCATGTTGATAACTTCAGCTATCTATTTAGACAAAACAACAAGAGATAGCTGGTAGCGAGTCTTAAGCACAGCATGAAGCAGCAAAGTATCTCTCGGTTGGTAATTTGATTCATACAGGAGTTCATTATTAGCATTATTTAAATTATTAATCATCTCAATATATCCTCTTCGGACAGTTACAATGTTTTCTAATACTGCGAAATTCTTAAAAGTGTTAAGTGTATATGTTCTGCTGAAAACTACATACAAAACATATCCATAAGATGGGTTGCAAATGCATTTGAGTTGGAAAGAGCCAGGCTTGTATATTGTGTGCGACTCTAAGGGAATTCTAGGCAACAGTCTTTTGAACAAAAATTATTCAATTGGCCTGTTTGGACTTACTCCAGATTATTGTGTTAGGGGCACAATAAAACCACAAAATCTCAATCATAAAGAAGCTTATGCTTCAGCGCAAAGCACAAGGAGCTTACCTGGACACATCCAATAGCCATGTTGCTGCTAGTCCTTGTTAAGTTGTGTAACTGTCAGCAGGTCATTTATCTTGGACTAGACATCAAAATTGTAGCAATCAGCAAAGCATTTTTCCAGGAGAATGTAAACAACAGTACGGAAATTTGAGACTACAGTGGTAGCTCCCTGTAATTGAACACAAAATATTTTACTAGATGAAAACTTTGAGGAAGCTGACAGATAGCATTGCAGCCTGCTTCAATTGCTGGGAGTGGATGAAAGTTTAAATGAGTGACAATGTTCTTTTTCTAATAAATGGTCTAGATATGCATTCTCCATTTGTTTGCACACAGAGAATCTGGGGTCATTAATTGTTATTGGACGATCAACTTCAAAATGTTTGTTTCTATTATTGTATATTCCTCTAGAGTATGGAACAATTCTTACATAGTAGTCACACCATAGATAATAGTGCCGGGGCTTTTTTCTTTCTTCACTATTACGGAGACTGCAGACAAAAGTCCAAACTATAGCTGAGATGTTCCAAAATTTCAATCATTGCGGAAATGACTTCTCTAAAAGGAAGAAGTCATTAACTATTAAAGTGAATCTCAATTGTGCTATAAAATATTACATGAGAGTGAACTAAGAAGCTAAATTCAGTTTTGCATTCCAGAGATAAACACATCAATGATCAAATGAGGCTTCTGTAACATCTAAAGATTCTTAAAGCACGATACAAAATAACAATGGGTCTTTCATTAGATAATTATTTGTTGTAGAAAAAGGATGAATCAGAGTGTTAAGGGACTTCCGTTACCCAACCACAGCCAATTCCATCTCAAGGAAACCACCCTCAGCTAGGGCAAAGAGCAACCTAGCTGGGCACACGTACTTCACAAAAAATCAGATTACTAACGGATATACCAATATAAATGCAAGATACAGAAGAGAATACCTCTAATGCAGCAACAACTACCTTGTTGGGCACGTCTCCCAGTCAAGGACATCTTGTATATCTTTGCCCCCACACGATCATGAATCCACATCATTAGGTACATAAAATTCAGTAAACATGCTAATTCTCGATGATCCGTACCTTGGAGCCTACGAGGGTGGCATAAGGACAACCCAACAAACTAGCTAGTAAGCTATTGAGTTATAGTATGAACATGCAATAAAGACTGAACACAGTAAACCATTACACATTCAAAAACAAGAGATGGTAAGATAGTGCTCCTCTATTAATTGAGCAATGTACGTGTGGTACATATGCGTACTAGGGCCCAGAAGGCTGCAAATGAAGATTCCCGTGATTAGAAAGAGGGGGACACTTCCTAACTGATATGCAGAAAACAGAAATAATTTTCACTGTCCATCTTTCTGTATGTCGACCTTTGAGTTCACGTTTTCAAAGGTTGACATGCAGAAAGATGGACAGTGAAAATTATTACAAGAAAGCAGTTACAAAGTGAACAGTTACAAAATGTTCCAACTTCTGCAATGGTTGATGGTTCATCTTCCTGTAGGTGTGAAAAATCAACTTCTAGGTGTGTGTAGTGCCTGCAAATTTGTTGACATGGTGCGATCCCTAGAACCACAATCTAACATGGTGTGGTGTGGTGTGGCGTGAAGGTTCCACGTGACGCCAAGGTTTGGCAATAAGACTAACCTGGACAGTATGAATTATGGCTGCGCGATAACTTGAGGTGATGCAATCAAGTTGTGCATCATGAGGAGATGTGTGGTGAACTTCCAAGTGATATCATAGATGTGTTCAGCATCATGAAACTTGACGCTCATGTTTATGCAAGCCGGTGTCGTATGGTTTGGCACGTAGCATTGCATGGAGCTACAAGAAGTGTCCAAAGCTTTAAAATCAACTCATGCTATTGATTCACAAGATGTATTACATAATCCTCCAGCAACTGAGATATCTTTGCACCCTTTGCCAACTGGTTTTGTTGCACCCAAGTTCACATTTTATGATGGCAAGAACGATCCTGAACATCTCTGATCTTTTTACGCAACATGCTTTGATTATGCTTCAAATGATAAACTTTTGACCAAATTATTTCTGAGTTTTAAGGACTATGCTGCAAAATGGTTCTATGACTTACCAATCCAATCAGTGAGAGCATTCAAACCTCTAGGAGATCAGTTTCTAGCACATTTCTCTATCAACATCACTGAAAAGATGTCATATGCACAAATTGCTAAGATCAAACAAGGAACCAATGAACCTATTAACGAATATGTTTTGAGGTATAAAACATTGTTGGCCAAAATAACAAATCCAATGGCAGATAAAGAGCTTAAAGACATCTTTAAGCAAAGTTTTCTTGCTCCATTACATGAGTTCATTGTCTTTAATAAGTTTAAATCTTTTGATGACTTATGCCATATTGTCCGAGATCATGAAATGAAACTTATTTCATTGAACAAGCTCAAATATGTAGCAAACACACTGACTACATCTACTACCAAGTTCCATATCAAACCAAGCTACAAAGTTAAACTTTAGAACCTAAAAAAAAAGCAACCACAATGGTTATTACAATGTCACAACAACCTAATCAGCTCATCTTATCCGATGCACCTAAGAGACAATTTACACAATTACCTCAGTCTCCAACTTCATTACTTAAGAAGCTTGTGGAGTGTCGTCTCATATCTCTCCCTCCTATAGAGATTGATACGAGTTGACCTTTGTATGCAAAGAGTTAGGATCAACCTGCAACTATATTATTTTTAAAAATCTAGACTTGGAGAAGGTTAAGCGATGATACTTAATGATTTGGAATGTAACCAAATATATCCACAAACCTAGCGAGAAGAGCACCTACAACACAACGTCCAAAGGAAGGGTTTCAAATCCTCTAGAAAATCAACACAATGAAGTAGCTCTAACTAGATCTCTCTATTTCTAAGTAGTATAATATTTCAAACAAGCAATGTAAGTAAGGGGGAAGGGTTAGAAACATATCAAAATGGCTAAGGATCCATTGTAGGCAAATGGGAGCCTAGACTACATAAAGTGGATAGATGGAAAGCTCAAGCAATCTTATAGCCACACTAAGTATAAGTGTAGAGAAAGCTTAAACAAGGATACATAGATTCATTTACTAAGAAATAACTTCTATCTAACAACCCATCGAGCCTCCATATCCTCCTTGGCCAATGGTGTTTTTCAAGAGATTGTTGTGATTGTGAAGACTTCAAGGTTGATCAAGCTCTACACTAAAAGAACTCCTCCTAATGAATCTCCAAGACTCCACAAGACAAGCTTCCTTCAAGACAACACTCTAAGCAATAACTCCTCCAAATATAGATTAGGGCAAAACTTCAAAAGTGCGAGTGAAAGCAAATAGAAATGAGTGTATATGATCTATTGGAATGAAAGGGGGACTTGTATTTATGGTGATCAATAGCCGTAATCCATACCAAAATTTAAGCCGAAGTCATCGGCCACCTCGATGTAGTCGGAAAGGAGTTGATTGATAAAAAACAATATAGAGTTGGCCGATACCATAGGACTTTATCTACCTAGCCGATACGATATAAATGAAGGTATTGGCCAAGCCGATACAATAAGATAAGATGGAAAATGGTATCAACCTGGACAATGTCGTAGGACACAAAGGAAAAGGTGCTGAAACAAGCAATATATATATAAAATAAACAATGACATTTAAGTATGAACACCTAGTTTCTTATACTTTAAGTTTTATATGTGTATATACACACACACACACACACACATACTTTTAGGTTGTTTGAGAGGGGTTTTAGACCTCTAGGAATCATAATGCAAATTCTAGGTTTCAGAGGGTCCTACTAGATTTCAGACTTAACCATATTTCAAAGTTTAGGATTTCAAGGAGGCATCATAGGAGGTAATTGGATAGACACTCTAAGGAAGCTAGACTAATAGTAAGAATGCTATGATCATGACATGGATATAAACATTTCTCGCAAAGCACCAAAGACTTGTCCACCCCTTTTCTAGTGCACCCTTTAAGGCGTGCACTCAGGGAGATTGAAACTCAAGAGGTTGTTACAAGAGAAAGCATCAATAAATGATAAAAGTGAAAAATATTATGTGTATACAACCTTTATCAAAATGATATGATGTTAATGCATATTGTGACTATCATCAAGCATTGAGCATTCTACAAATAAATATCATACCTTGAAATACAAGATCCAAGACCTTATTGATAATCAACATATTACCTTTGATGATCTTCCAAAGGATTCAAGGTCACAACTTGGTGACCATCAAAACCAAAAGATGTTTAACGATCCATTACAAGATCATTATAAGAAAAATCCAAAAGTGCAAATGGCATTTAATACATATCCTCCACATTATGGGCCCCCATTAGATGAGATTATTGGCACATTTACACACACTATACCTCTTATGGTTCAGAGACCTATTACATTCGATGAGAGTGAAATTGTGGGTGATAATTCAAATCTTCACTCATTGAAATTGTGGATGATGATTTAGATCTTCACTCGTTGTTTATTAGAGCATACATTGATCATCAGTCTATACACAGTGTTATGATTGATAATAGTGATATTGAGAATGTATGTACCATGATGTTACTCACACATTTGGGATATGCACATGATGATAAAAAATTCGACCAAAACAATCAAGGCATTCGATGAGACATCACATCAGATTATTGGTGAGATTGATTTACCTTTACAAGTTGGTCTGATACATGTGGTCACCACCTTTTTTGTTATACCATACACGAGAGTCTTTAATATGTTATTGTGACGACCTTGGATACATCAACTCCGCATGGTACCTTCCACAATGCATGGGTGTATTAAATACATTCATACCAACAAGGTAATTACAATTCCCGAAATACCATATGAACATCCACTTGAACAAGAGAAGTTTATTCCAAAACAACTAGTTTTAAAACCTAGTAAGGTTAATCATACAAGAAAGAGTAAGCAACAAGTAATCCCCTTTCCTAGGCGATCGATACTTGAGAGACCGTTGGACCAGAGATACACAGTGGACTCCACGGAGTCCTCATCTACACTTACATGGTCCACCTAGTTGCTAAGAGCAAATAAACATGTTCCAATTACAGCTACATCGAAGAAACCAAAGAGCATTAAACGATGGGTTCCAAGAACCGCTACTCCTATTACCTTTTCACGACCACAGAGCCCTGACACATATGCAGAGTACCACAAATTCTATAGTCCCAGCTATGACACCTATGCATGCCCCTTGGCAATATCACCAATTTGATGTACCATATTCTAAGTTCGAAGCTTCCTATGAGCATCCCTTAGATGGGATCATAAGATAGGCTTTTTTGTTTCAAACATATATATATATTCACCAATTTGATGTACCATATTCTAAGTTCGAAGCTTCCTATGAGCATCCCTTAGATGGAATCATAGGATAGGCTTTTTTGTTTCAAATATATATATATATATATATATATAATTCCAAGAAAATACAAAAAACAATCAAAGAAAATAAAAAATGCAAAATTTATTCAACATACACATGTTTACTAACTCTTTAGCATCTATATTGTTTACCTTAATAGAAAGCATATCATTTCTTTTCTATACACATGTTTCACGCATACTTGAGTGTGATACATGCATGCATTAGATCCATAATACATGCACATATAGATATTGGACTTCTCCCCTTCCCACATAACACACTACGTTGAGGCCATTTGCTTTTTTGATCATGAACGATACAAGTTACATTGTTTTAGATTACTTTTCCATTATCATGTTGAGCTTATATACTAACACTTACACATGCCTATACTCATGATTACATCATACACCATATACTTGACATAATATGTTACATGACTTTTTTGCTTACACATATATGCAAAGATCAGTATCATATGCTTATGTTGGTTGCTTATATTTCATTTATTCACATTGTTACTTCCTTGAGTGTACTTATTTGTTATTGTTTTGATTGTGGAACATTTGAATATATTATTTGCTTGTAGGCCCCTGTGCCACTGATTTTTATTTCCTTGTGCGAGGACATTTGAATATGTCCTCCCTTCGAGTGTGCGGAATTTGAACCTGACCCTTGTCTGCAGTCTCCTTAGACCTTTTTTTTTTTTGACATTGAGTGCTCTTGCGTGTACGTTTGATTGTTTGTTGAGCTTGTACTCTTTACTTCCTAGATGTTGCCATGATTCATATCATGCATCTTAGGGCTTGTTGTAATCACATACTACGAGTTTCATTGATATATCTACTTAGACATGTTACTCTTATATGCTACATGATTCATATACAGATAATATAGTTATCTTATCCTTTTAAGGTAAGGCGACTACCAGATTACCTCAAAGGGGGGCATATTAGTGGGGGGCATGTCATAGAGACACGACTCCACACACACTTGAGTCGAAATCCTATACATTTGGCATTGATTTTTATAGATTTGAGATTTAAAAAAATTCATATTTGGGGCAAATATCATAAATAGCTATAGAGTAGAGGTTACACTTTGACAGATGCTTCAACTTAAGACACATTAGAAGTGCATATGCCATGCAAGTGCACTAATAATTACAAATACATATTCAAAACATTTTACCAAGAAGCACATATTTTTACCAAACACCATTTTTACCAAGAAACACTATTTTGAGCCTTTTTGTCTATAATAGTTGGCTCCTTTAAGTAGTGCGGTTGAGATTCTACGTCCTTAGCACTACTTCCCTTTTGCAGGTTGAGTTGGTTATACCACTTGACTTTATTATACATTCATTTGAGTTGTGCGATTGAGATTTAGTGATTTCAATGGCCATGTCACAACTCACCTTTACACCAATTTGGGGGCATAATTACCCTCCAAATTTTACTCTTCAAATCTCCAAGATTTAAGTCTAAAGCTCTCTCAACCACAATATTTCATAAGGAAGCATCCTTACAAAGCAAAGTACCAAAGGGCAACATGGTTGCATTGACACACAAGTGTACTCCTTCCTTGCACTCTTTACTTTTCAAAGCATTTCAATTAGTCAATTCCAGATTACATGCATTGATTTATATGGTAACATGCTCTTGGTTATAGGTCATACACCAACAACAAATTCATCCAAGCTCAATTAAAAACAAGGTGTGTTGTACAAACTAATGTACACACTTCTTTCTTTTAACCTAGTAATTTCATCCTTATGCATTACTAGATTAAAGGGAGGCAAATGTAGATACTAAAATCTGATTATATATAGAATCCCAGTTTTGTACGCTTGACAAATACCAAACAGGGCTCTACCCTTCAGTTCTAGACCTTCCTGTTGTCGAAAGGCTCGCATTCGTCATCTCACTATGCCTAACTGCTTATTTTATGGAATGACCCTATCATTCTAATGACCCAGATCACATGTACACTACAGAAAGCTTAAAACATGATTTATATCCTTCACTGTCAGTTACAAGCCTTCAACAGTTTTCTACCATGTCGGACACTTGTGTTTTGTAGAGGGACACTAGCATCGATGCTAGTGTCTAGTTTCCTTATCAAATGTATGTAGCTCAAAAGTAATCCAAATTGCAAATCTTTCAAGATGTATGGTTCGACCTATTTGTCTTATCTAACCCTTCCGTAAGATATTTTCAAAAGGTGTGGTGTAAATACAAATCAAAGCCTACTCATTAGTCACCTAGTAAATACCAAGCAAGCACGTATTCAAGCTTATTAAATCAATTGCACCACTGAGTTCTATTGTTTTATTCTTCCCTATTTTTATATCAATCATAGGAGCAGTCATATTATAGGTCTAAAGCATTCAAAGAATAGCCCATGAGTAGTATTTGTCAAGTTACAAGTTAAATCATTGTATGCCTTTGCATATAGCATATTGCATCTTTGTGCATAAACAAGCCCACACTTAGGGGAAAACTATATATGTCTGAGGCCTCATTGGAGTATTGGCTATGTAGGCAGCACTCATTGATAAAGGAGTCATTGAAGTCAGCTTGACTTTGTGAGCCCACTAACCCATTTTTTTGCAAAATGACCTAACCTAATGTGAAGAACTAAGGTTTAAGCTATAACAGTCATACAGAGCCTCTGCATGCGATCCAGATACAACAACAAAAAGGTGATAGAAAACCCTAATAGGCACAAGTGGTCATTTTTTTTTACAATGAATATTTCGTATAAGACAGAAGCGTCAAGCCACAAATAGAAGCATCAATGCAAGTGTCCACAAATTGATAGAAGTGTCCAGGTCTCTAGAAACAATATTTCTAGAATTTGATGACTAGATCTTGACCATCAATCTGTCTACTTCCATCTTTGTACATCTCAGATCTGCTTGCACATCTGCAAACAAGTTAAGTAATATATCTTCTTTGTATTGCAATTATCAAAATATCAATTGGCATTATACTTTCTATATTTGGTAATTTTCCAGATTCAATATATTGTGTTATCTGAATTAATTTAATTGGCCTGCTTTATAATAGTTTTACTCGTCCATTTGATTAGACTATTCTACCCCTTTAACCCTCACCACAAATTCTAAAAAGGGTTAAACATCTACTATTTATAAGTATTTTGATCTAGCATGTTTGGTGTTGATTCAACTACACCACTACACTCACAAGGTTCGAAAAACTTATTTTTTACCTCGAGGTGTTTTCATTACACTTAATGTTTTAAATTTGTTGTTTTTAGAGTTAACGACAAAACAAAAATTTGAGTATTAAATTTTGCCAATTTTTTTTTTGTTATTTCTTATTGAGAAGTAGCATTTTACTTTTAAGAAAATAACACTTTTAGGTATCCCATTAAAAAGGTATTATATAAATACACACCAATAGCATTTTCATAAATAAATACATGATATATATTTAAATAATAATGTATTATTATTTATTTTATAATATGCATACACCAAAGTAAAAAAAATTGGAAGAAGATTGCAGTGAGTTGTGATCAACAAATAGTCTTTTGCATAAACTCAAATGTAGAAGAGAATAACAATGGTAGATGGAGAAAAGAAGAGCGAGGGCGAAGAAAAAATGGATGGTCAAAATGCTATGAAAGCCACTAGGGCAATGGGTACCCAATTATCCCAATGGTAGAGGAAATCACAATCCTCAGGGTTCATGGCAAAGAGATAGAAGAAACAATTGTGCATCTTAAAGAATGTGCATTGATCTGCAAATTTATGGGGTATTGGCCTAGCACGAGATATCTCCGGAAATTGTTAGGGAAGAATTGGAGTATCGGATCTGCAAATGAGGTAAATCTTCTTCCTCAAGCGTTTTTTCAAGTCATTTTTAACTTTTCAAAGCAATGAGATGATATTTTTAGAGCTGGCCCATGGTTCATGGGGTGGGTCGCACTGTATATGAGACCTTGGGAGGAGGGTTTCTATCCAAAGACAAAGGACTTAACCCTAGTCCTTGTCTGCACTCGACTGTATGGCCTCCCATTCTGAATTAAGGAGGATATTTTCAAGCAAGTGGGAAATCAATTGGGAGAGTACATTTGCATGGAAAAACCAACATAAGTGGGGCTTCTGGGAGTATATACAGGGATATATGTTAAAATGGATTTGTCTAAGCCATTTCCCTTAGCCGTTAAATTCAAATAAAAAACTAGAGAATGGATGCAAGATTTAGATCATAAAAATGTCCCTTTCAAATATAGAAACTGTCATTCTCATGGGCATTTGTAAGGGACTGGCCAGATCAAAAATCAATTCAGGAACAAGACATCGAAGGGTTTAAGGAACCGAAAAAGAAAACAGACACAACAAACGATTTTAGCATTTTGTAATCACTCCTCGAAGGGGAAGGGAATTCTAAGGAGAACAATGTCTCTTTGGTCAAGGAAACGTTGCCTAATCAACCTAGCATTCAAGACTAGGACAAGCATCAAAAGATAGGCAAAGTAAAAAGCCTCCAGCCAATTTGCATTCAGATCAACATGAAGAAACATAAGAGGAAATTTTGGAAGAAGATGAAGAACCCGAGGAAGAAAATCAACGAAAAGAAGACTATGGTTAGGAAGATTTGTCTCATTCACATTTAAAAAATATTTTAAATCAAGGAGGTCTAAGCAAGATAGAAATGTCAAAATTATCTCTAAAGTCAACTCAAGGAGGGAAGGGCAAACCCGGAAGATCTCCCCTTTCAAACTCCAGGAATATGGAAGCACAAATCAACATTTGAAAAGGCAATCAAAAACAAATACCAAACATTTTACTCAAATTGCAGGAACTAATCTTCAATAAAGAAAATCAAGATCCAACTCGTCAAGGGGAGGAGGAAATGGGGGAAAAAAGGATGGGAATCAGCAAGCCTCAAAATCAAGGGAGTAGCGAATTCTAGTTCCACGGGGGACAATCCCATCACTCGCAGCTACCATGCGTTGAAACCCCCCTCATGTTGATTCTCCCGTGGAATTTGCGAGGGCTCAATGCCCCGCACAAGCACAAGCTGATAAAACAACTAATTTTTTATAAAAAATCAGATATCTTACTCCTTCAGGAAACAAAGGAGGAGGTATCTTTCTTCAGCGAGAGTATGAAGGTGATTTTGAGATTTAGTAACTTTGCAGAAAAAAGTGCATTAGGCTCTTTAGGTGGGTTAGTTGTTGTCTGGAACCCACTCACAGTTTCTGGATTTTTGTTAGATGATTGTGTAAATTGGCAAACAGTCAGATTTGAAAGGATAGAGACAAATCAAAGCTCATTTGTATCAATGTCTATGGCCCATATACAAATCATGGTTGAAACCTCCACTGATTATCACTAAAAAGTCTCAAGAGCATCTACCCTAATGAAAATGGATTTTGGATGGGGACTTCAATACCATCATTTCCCCTTGGAAAAATCTGAAGGCTTAAGATTTTTCTCACAATCTGCCATGAACTTTGCTCAATTCACGGAGGATTTATCAATGTTTGATGTAAAGCCAAAAGAAGAAACGTATATTTGGTCTAATAAAAGAATAGGGAATGCCTTTGTAGCTGAAATAATCGACAAGGTTCTTCTAAGTTTAGATTAGATATGTCAAGATATTGAAATAGAAATTATGTTGTTGGTTCTTTTTAGTGGCCCATCCGTCTCTCTTTATCTTCAGCTTCTCCTCCCACGAGAAAGTCTTTTAAATTAGAATCAATATGGACTTACGAAGACTCCATGAAAGACAAAATTGAGGAATGATGGAACTCAAAATTAATTGGGACAAGTATGTATGTGATAGCCCAAAAATTGAAGATAGTAAAAACCTATTTAAAATATTGGAATGGAAAGGAATTTGGGTGGCAAATAGCAAAAAAGTCTATCTTCAGAACAAGATTTTTATTGTTGAAATTCTCATCCAACAGAATGGTATGATTGCAGTTTTGAAAGCAAAGGAATAATATCTTATGGAGGATTGGAACAAAATTCTTTTACAAGAAGAATTACATTGGAAACAACAATCTAAGGTGAGATGGGTGAAAAAAGGGGATATGAATGCATATTTTTTCCATAAAACAATAGTAATGAAGATAAATTTTAATAAGATCTCAAAAATTATCACCCCAGTAAGTGAAACTCTGGTGGAAATAGAGTAAATCAGCTTAGAAGCTGAAATATTTTACAAAGATTTTTTTTCTGAATCTATACAAAATAGATCGGCTGCTAGAAATGAGATGTTGAGCCATCTCCCATCATTAGTTTATGATGTTGATAATTGTATTCTCTATCAAAGTGGAAAGAGCCCATGGACCAGATTGATTTCCTACCGGTTTATTTCAATTCTACTGGGACATTGTTGGGAATGATGTTACTGTTGCAATTCAGGAGTCAGGTACAGTTAAGGATATTATGAAACAATTGAATTCCAGCTTTATTGCCATGATTCCCAAAAAATAAAATGCCAAATATTTTGATTCTTATATGCCTATTTCTCTTTGTAATGTCATTTCTAAACTTATGCCTGCCAAGCTGAAAAATCTCTTGCCCAAAATCATTTCCCTGGAACAAGGTGGCTTTGTTAATGGTAGAGAAATTTTGGATGGAATCGTCATTGCCCATGAATTGATCAATTACGTTTCTTCTCAAAACCAAAACAACATGTTGATCAAATTGGATAAGAACAAAGTTTTTTATAAATTTAATTTGGACTTTCTGCTCTGAATTATGGAGAGATTCAACTTTAATAAAAATTGGAGAGATTGGGTTTTCGGCTGCATAAGCTCACCAAAGTTCTTTTTTCTGATAAATTATGAACTAGCAGGGTGTTTGGGAGCTTCCAGGGGCCTTAGCAAGGAGATTCATTGTCTCCTTGCTTTTCATCATAGTTGCAAAAGCCATTGGTAGATAGCTAACTCACCTCAAAGAAGCAGGGACATTGAAAGGAGTATTGGTAGCTAACAATGCTTCTAAGATTTCCCATTTGCAGATTGCCGATGACACTAGTTTGGCTGGAGCTGCAAGCATACCTGAAGCACACACATTTAAGCAAGCCCTTGACCTATATGAAGAAGCCTCAGGACAAAAATTCAATAAAGAGAAGACTAAAATTGTTTTCTTTAAGACTAACATGGCTGCCGAGACTACCATTTGTAGATTTTTAAATATAAATCTAGGAAAATTACCTAGCACTTATTTGGGTATCCCTCTCTATGAAGGGAGAAACTCATCTAAACTATGGAAACACATGGTGGATAAAATTCTCAGGAAGTTGGAAGGATGGAAGGGAAAGTGGCTCTCCTTCGCAAGTGTTTTATTAGAATTTATAATTAATTGGGATATTAACTCTAATTAAGATAGAATAAATTGAAGGGTAGCAAATTCTGTAAATGACTTTTAACTAGCAGAATAAAAGCAAAATATTGCAATGGACAAAGCTCGAATGAATGAAAGAAACTAATTATGAGAATTACAAAGAGGACAAGAAGACTTAAGCTGATGATTCCCTGTTAGGTTGACTATGTGTGATTGAAACATGGCTGGAAATGATCAACTCGGACCTGATTTTGCATGTGCAACTGAGACAACAATGTCACTGTTTTGGGTCAGAATCGACTGGAAGTAATTATGATTGATTGTCACTCTTTACCCCAGTGGGTCAATCTTGACCTATGCGCAAAAACATGAAATTGATGGTATAGTCAATTGTGCCTACTTGAAACATGAGTGTATGCGGAATTTAGACCTTCGGCCCTACACAAATGACCTACAAATGACTTCTTCAAAGTTGAAACCCCATTAGGGCTTGCGATAGTTGAGAGCCTACAAAAAGAAAGGGGGGAGTGTAATGGGTTGAGCTGACCCAAATGCGGAGATGTACATTGAAATTCCAAGCGATAGCACAGATGTTCGGCATCATGAGACTTGACGTTGATGTCTATGCGGGCCGATGTCATATGGTTTGGCACATGGCATGGCATGGAGTGTTAGCCGCACCTACCACAGGGTTGCTCTTGCACATGGTGTTGGATGACATGGAAAACCTTGGCTTCATCTTAGCATTGATGGTGTTTTGGTATGCTCACCCCAATGTGTTAGAGGCCAAGGATTCCATCTTGGCACATATATATGGAGAGAATCCATTGATGTACTTCAACAACCCTTTTTGCTCCGTTGTGTATTCTCATAGGCACACAAGGCAATCATGAAACTCAGTGGTGAAATCTTGTACCAACCACTCCTTGTGTTGGTGCAACTGTTGAAACTTCATGTACCCATCCTCATAGTGCTTGATGGGGTGGTATTCTCTACAAACAATGTTGACAAACTTATCCCGAATCTTAATGAGGTCATAGTCCTTTTAGTGTTGGGCGTTGTAGGATCTCGCTAGTGTAGAACATATTCAAGGTGGCAAAGGTGGTTTTCTCAATGTCACTGAATCGGTTGATAGAGAAGTAAGCCTCTAATAGTCAAATACAATCATCCAATGTTGTGGCATCTACCTTGCCTTGAAACACAAGTATGTCTAGATTGACTCGGACCTTGAACAAGCCATGATGTTGAAAAGGCATGTGAACAGGAGGATCAAAGGAATGAAATGCACAAGAGGACCAAGCTGCCTTGTAAGTTCACACAATTGGCCAAAGAGTGTAATGCGGTACTCCTTGACGGCATCGCAATTGAGTTGTTGGATGTCTAGGGAGTCATCAAAAGGTTTATTCTAGAATTCAGCCATCTTACTCATGCATCAACATTCTTCCTGGTAGTTTGATACAAAACCAATGCGCTCCTTCCTTTTTTTGTGCACAAGTATTTATAGGCATATGATTGGTAAACCTTTTGGCAAAGGGATGCGAAAATATGTTCCAATACCAATGATTTGTATTGTGAAGCCCAATATGGGGGCATAGAGGATAGCCCAATATACTAGCTAGTAATCTAGTGAGTTATAGTATGAACATGCAATAGAAACCGAACATGATAAACCCTTAAATATTCAGAAACAAGAGATAGCAAAACAATGCTCTTCTATTCATTATGTGATGATTTGGTATGGTACATATGCGTACAAAGGCCCATAAGATTGAGAATGAAGATTCCTATGATCAAAAACGGAAAAAAAGCTTCCTACACGATTTTCCTAGGGTGGAATGCAAAATACATAAATGAATCTCATTGTCCATCTATTTGTCTATCAACGTTTGGGTTGAAAGGTTATAATTATACAATTACAAGAAAGCAGTTACAAAGTGAAAGGTTACAAGATGTTTCCCCTTCCACAACAATTGACGGTTCACCTTCCTATAGGTGTGATAGTTTGACTTCCAGGTGCATGGTGGTAGTGAATCAACTAACATGGCACGAGCCTTGGAAGCACAATTTGACATGGCACAAAGGTCTCACGAGACAAAAAGGTTTGACATTGAGCCTGAAAAGTATGGTATGAACAATGGGAATGCAGAAAATTGAGGTGGTCCAATCAAGGCATGAATTATGAGAATGTGCACTAAAGTGCCCAGTAATGTCGTGGAAGTCTGCCATTATGAGACTTGGCGTTAATGCCATGCAGATCGGCACCCCATGGTTTTGCACACGGCATAGCCCAGAGCTGCACAGAGTGTCCAAAGCCACCAAAGTGAGCACGAACCGGAGTGGCTATGCTTGAATAACTTGAACACAGTAGTATAAGGTTCTTCTGAAGTCCATTAGACCTTGTATTATTTCGAATATGCAGCTCTAGAACTCACATGTGAAATATAGACAAAGAAAGAAGCCCAGCAGAAGCCATCCCAAAAAATTCTAATTGTAGGCCCCAAGATAAAGCCCAAATTCCTCTCTTGGTGGTCAACTTATGGCCCAAGCCAAGTTGCTAAAGGTTGATGGGTGCCTTAATGCACATGTATTGTTTATAGGATGATGGTCTATACCAGAGGTGAGGTAATATAGGTCAATTTACATGCTACACTCTAATGATTATTTATGGCTAGGGAGGGTGATCATTTATACCTATGCAGCTTTCTCACACCAACCAATGGTTTGCCCCAACCTCATATCTAGGCTGCTATACATCTGAAAGACCTTGGCACCATTTACTTTTTATTTCAGGGCTTTACATTTTGAAATCAATGTGCATCAATAGCCCTCTCGTTCTACTCAATAGGGCATGTCAACTTTGACCAGAAAATAATCACATAGGATTTTACCCTCATAACTCCCTCCCATAAGCATGGACTCATCCCATACTGACTGATATTATTCCATCGGAAAATACACGTGTATTTTCCATGTTTTGATAGGTCAAACCAAAGCCATGCTGCCCAAGATGCCTGTAAAATAGGAATGCAGGGGGGGCGAAGATCTTTCACATGCATCGTGCCTTGGGTTCATAATCAATTAACACTACCAAACATCTAATAATATTATCCGACATGTACATACTACAATGCTCTAAGCTACATCTCTTAATGGGGCCTTTCCAATTGGGATCCCATTTACAAGGTGGATGGTCATACTAGTGATCATTCATGACGGTCATACTGATCATACTGGTAATCAGGCACAGGAATCATACTGATCATACTGGTGATCATACTAATAATATTTGTATGTTGCCAAAATGGGGGTCACCATATGAACTTGACACAGTCCTTGACTATATAACATGCGTCTTTTGAATTTAATGCACTGGGCTGTTTTCATTTTTCCAGTGTATTGGTAAGCACATAAATAATTAGCCTGTCATACACATGAATTATCTATCTTGCATATTAATTGAGAATTGTTTCATCTTCTGTCTTTATGCTTATTCCAACTATTTTATGTTGACTGAAGGAGATTCATATAGAAACATGTGCTTCATGTTAGGTAGTGCAAGGTGGGAAATGTAATTGATATAAGTCTTGTTGAATTGGTTCTGAGTTTAGAACAAGTTTAATATTAGATTGGTCTGTAAATTCAAAGTTAAATGAGTTCCGAGGTGAAACAAAGCAAAGTTTAGGATTTTTTGGGCACTTTATAGCAGGCCAAGGACCTGGTGACCCAAAATGAATGCATCTTCCGTGATGCTTATGGTTTAGGGACATAAGTGTTTTTTTCATAAGCTTCCTCCAAACAAGCAAACATAGATCCTAGATCCAAGATCCTAGAGTGCGGTAACCTACATAGAAATTTAGAATTAGATACTTACCATGGGATTCAAACCTTTGGCTATATATAGTAGATACCGTGCATAGCCTAAGGAAAGCATTTTCAAAAGAGTGGAATTTTAGAAGAGACGTGACATATTCTTGGTGAATTTGCTCTCAATGATGGGAATTGATCGACTTCTGAAGGTTCCTTTCTACTACAAAGTCTAACTCCCACTTTATTTTCATTTCAGAAAGGAACACTAAATGTTCCTAGTGAACCTATCTTGAGTTGCAAGAGTTTTCCATAGAAATACAAGATACATCTAAGAACCGGCACATTTTCTCAGGATCTCATTTTATATTTGCAGCTTCTGGACACATGCCATTCTATTCGTTGCAAGCTATAAGTTTCTATGGTAATGCTTTTTGAAATTTCCACATATCCTCTCTATTCATTCCTGCATCGAAATGTCCCCTACTTATCACATATCTCACAGAGCTTTGCACAGTTGAAGCTAAAGAAGATGAAATCCAAATCTGAAGGCCTCTACTTCAATCCTTCAAGCTGTTCTATAATCTATTTTATATAGTCAGGTACAGGAAATTGCATGGGTTCACATGATGTAAGGCCATAGAATGATTATGTAGTAACACATTCATTATGTGAAGATCCTGAATTCAATTGAGTGGTTAAAATAGTACTTCAAGTGTATAGAGGTCTAATTCAATTCCATTTCCCTTCATTAATGTATTCATCCAGCTAATCTATTCCTACTAGGAACACATTTGAATAGAATATTTGATCTCCATCTTCACAAGTTACAATTATTTATACAAGCATAAATGAGCATCTTGATTCTTCACAATATTAATTTAGGAAAAAAACAAAACACTATAATAGTTGATCTAATAGTTATTTTACTTCCTGTCATTAAAATTTTCATCAAGCTAATCTATTCCTATTAGGAAAGAATTTGTTTGGAATGGTTTATCTCTATCTTCCAGGGTTACAAGTATTTACATGAGCATAAATGAGCTTCCTTGCAATACTAATATAATAAAAATATAAAATCACTGCAAATGAACTAACCCATGCTGCTGCATTCACTTCCTACATAAAGACAAAAGTTCTCCTTATGGGGGGAATAAATTATGTTCCAAGAAATAACATATTCCAAGACATGCTTTGTTCCCGCCCCCACCCTTCCCGCATTTTTCAGTCTTATTTCAATTTCAATTTTGTTCAGCAATCAAGGAAAGAAAGTTACCAGCTTAAGAGGATGAACAGTCCACCAGATAGCAGAACAAGCACAAACACGTGGAATGCCATTATTGAGCTACTTGAATACAAGGCTGCATAGAGCATGGTTGCAAGGCACATACCTAGTGCCAGCATTACACACTTGAGAACTGTCCAAGTGGGTCTCTGCAATATCATTACATGTGAACCATATATAAAGCAATATCATTACATGTGAACCATATATAAAGCAGAAAAAGAGAAACATATAAAACAGAAAAAGAGGGACATGAGCAGATCAAATAATTAAAAATCAGCTTAACCAAGAAAGTAGAAAAGAGCACACATTAACGCCAGGAGCCAAAGCTCCCAACAGTACTGCTTCCATAGCAGGTACTTTATCACTTTTGTAACAATTTTCAGGTTCTCCCATTGCCCTGGCTGGAAGAGAAAACAGTGCAGCTTGTTAAATCATCAAAATGTTGATTTTCAACAAATAACTGTTTATTATTTATCAAAACCAAAGATTGTGATACTTTTAAGCCCATCAAGGGTGTGGCAAGTTTATATACTAGAAATGTGGAAGAAAAATAGCGTACAAGAAAAGAAAATTCCTAACCTGATTCATATATGGCTATTGTATCAAATCCTTCTTTTATTGATACCTTTATCTCAGATAAAAAGGACAAGCAGCCAAGCTTACATACCACCACTACTACCTCAGAGCCACAACCTGATGCTGCTGCAAATTATGATGCAATAAACCATTTACCCTGTTACAAACAGTTGTCAAATTTATTATGTAAAACAAGACGAACAAAAAAGTGAACTACGTAATTAGATATATTAATACATTTTTCAATTATGACAGGATAAAGTTGTGGTCTTTATATCCCAAGATGACATCGCATCCGGGATTTTTTATGATGCTTTTCATAAGATGCAACTGTCTAAAGAAGGCATATGGAGAAGAATGATGCATATAAAGCCAACAAGTCAGAATAGAAGTTAAAGCAGCTGTAGCTGAGGAAAGTGGACTCACTAGGAGACCCCATATTGACAATAAGGAAATTCCAATCACCAAGATTGGCCACAGAAAAGACATCATGGTTATAGGTAGGTTAGAACCTAGAAAAAGATATAAACATTCCTCTAAGGCACTGCAATTTTCATTATCTAATAGTTGTTTTTGCACCTAGAAAATGTTCTCTGCGGAGTTAGAAATCTCATATATTCCATATTATCATTTAAAGGGTGTATTTGGATCCTAGGTGAAATGTGCCATATTCATAAAAAGGAAAATTTAGTGTTTGGTAGATATTTTGGCATTTTTTCAGCATTAAAATTTGCTACAGAACTTATGAAGCATTCTACAAATCCTAGAACTCTTTGGAAAGCTGATTCTAAACTCATAATGAGTTCGGAAAGTATTTGCTCCTAAATTGTTGCTAGGACTTGAATATGAAACTAGATTGTCCTTTAACCACAAAAATGTTTCTTCCAAAAAATACTTATTTCTTTATTGTCTTGTGAAAGCGCCAATCTGAGAGTCTCAAGAATGAGAAGCAAAAGATTGGCAAAGGGAAGCGTTTGTGATAAATCCGAAAGGAGATTGCAGAGACCCTTGTAAGAGATACAAAGGTATTACAGAGATTATAAAATTCCCCAAATTCTCTCAACTGAATATGAGTTTACATGTATTAATGTTATATTCAAGAGAGGATACACTGTCCATACTCTGCCGGAGGAATGCCAACTCTTCAAAGACTCTGAGAGTCAGATCTAATATACATGTTGTTGGCTGCTAATAGGGTTAATTCCATCCCCCATTTCCAAATAATTTATAGGTGTTCTACACTAGATTTCAGCCTGATTTAACAGAGTCTCCTATCGGTTCAGTAGGGAGAGGATGGGAGGATTCGAGGCTTAGGAGGTATTAACATGGAATTAAACCAAAACAGGCAATATGCCATGAGTTAATAAAACAGACATGTAATTAAGAAGGCATGTTGAATACCACAACTACAAAGCAAGGGGATGCACAAAGCACACATAGGAACCACAAAACAATTCTGTATGATAGAAGAGGAGCTCACTAGCACAAATTCCTAGGGACTTGCACCCTAATTCTTGCTACCAAATTGGCAGAGCATTTGGCATATGAAGTACCTCATAAACCTTCCTGTCTTGCAATTGTTATCAATGTTTACAAAATAAATATGCATCAAAAGATGGAGAGGAGGAATTAATGCTGAGCAAAGCCCGCAACAAGTGATATCCTACAGGTTCTGTAAACAAGCATATAATTAGGAAAGACATAACCGCAGAGACAATACCAAGCACATAGAGGCACCGCTAGTTTCCAATACCCCAAAAAGGCTCCACTTAGTGGCTGTTCTAAATGGTATTTTCAGCCTTATTACTTTATGTTGCAAAATGTTGGCATACTTAGCCCTTTCAAGTGTGATGCATATAAATCTGATTTGTTTACATGCTTGCATTAATATAACCACAAAGGACTTGGTCTAGGGAGGCTCTTAAGGAACAAATTGCCGAATACAATGTAGTTGTTGAAATTAATAATTGAACATGTCATAAGATGGCACCCTAATTATATTGGTGAGTTGGTCACAAGAGTCTCTCTAGCTGGCAGTTAAGTTCCTTACATGCCACTGACACATACCCAATAGCAAAAACAAATTGTACACATTCCTTGTGAGCTTAGTTTTGATGTTATGTCTTTTACATGTGGGCCTTGTACATACCATTTATTTGCAATTTTATGTAAGATTAGTTCATGGTGTAATGCATGGTTCATGCAAGTTTAATGCATGATTACTTTTGCAATGTGTGAGAGGCGTAACGCTGGCATAGGTAATGGTCAATCCAAGAGTGAGGGACAAGCTCATACCTGGCTTGGCATAAAATCCATCATTCTAGTTTGACATTCACAGTAATTAAGTACCTTTGGTAAAGGGGCCAGAAAGGCCCAACTGAGCCAATGGTGGACATGTAGTGGCAAGCAAAACACAAAAGGTGTTGACCACATTAGTTTGTTTTATACCTTATTATTGAACAATATTTGGGAGGGCAATATATACTTCAAATTATGCACCTAATTGGAGTCCATCAGGTCGAATAATACAAGTAAAGAAATATAAATAAATTCAACTGATAAGCATCTCTCCACACATTTTTTCAGTTGTCTAGATACAAACATTGTTCACTGCACTACATAACTAGCATACATTAAACATGATACAATACAATATAATTAGCATACATGTCTTAGATAAATCTATGTAAAATACACCGATAGATATCATTCTCGAGGCACCTATTTTTGAGGTGCCTCGAGAATGATATCCATCGGTGTATTTTACATAGATTTATCTAAGATATGTATGCTAATTATATTCTATTGTATCATGTTTAATGTCAAATATTTGTTATCTTAAAATTTAAATTATTAGAATTTTAATTATGCTAGTTATATTCTATTGTATCATTTTTAATGTCAAATATTTGTTATCTTATTATTTAAGTTACTATAATTTTAATTATTATTAATTTTATATTTTCATCCTATTTTTAATGTCAAATATTTGTCCTTTAAAAATTAAAGGGATAATATCATCTCTTGAATGAAGAGATTGACATAAATTAATATATGAAAATTTGCGAGAAAATTTTCAGTTCTTGATATCCAAGAAATCAAGCATTTCATTTTCATTTTCTTAGTTATTAAATCCAACATTCTTCAATTAATAAGGAAAAACAACAAAACATTAATATAAAATAAGTGGTAGATTAAACGAAGTCTGTACGATTTTAGAAGTTATTTTGGACCTCGCTATCTTTTTTGATTTTGTTTGTTTTTTATAATGTTGGCTTTACATGAATTAAATAAATATATAAATAATTTTTTTTATTTTAAAGTAAATAAAATTACCACAATAACAAATATAAGATAAATAAATATATTTTTTATTTTAAACCAAATAAAATTATCATAATAACAAATATAATTCACCTATCATATATTCCTGGTTGGTAAATAAATAAATAAAATTATTTTAAAGTAAATAAAATAACCACAATAATAAATATAAAATAAATAAATAAATTCTTTTATTTTAAAGTAAATAAAATTATCACAATAACAAATATAATTCACTTATCATATATTCCAAGGAATGGTAAATAAATAAATTATTTTATTTCAAAATAAATAAATTACCACAACAACAAATATAAAATAAACAAATAAATTATTTCATTTTAAAGTAAATAAAATTACCACAATAACAAATATAATTCACCTATCATATATTTCAACATGGTAAATAAATAAATAAATTCTTTTATTTTAAAGTAAATAAAATTTCTACAATAACAAATATAATTCACCTATCATATATTCGAGCATGATAAATATATAATTAAAAGTCAGTTTCTAATTAATTATTAGTTATACTCTTTCACACCTCCTCATATTAAATTATTTTATTAAGTCGGCTTCTAATTAATTAATTAATTGCCAACCCACTCACGCCATTACACCCTTTCACCCCCCCTCGAATGCCACTATAGGGAACACCTATCGGTGTCAACATGGAGAGTTGATAAAATAAATAGTTGAAACCTATATCTAAGTAGATTTTAGAATCCTCCAGCAGCTAGCCATACAAAGAAAATAGTTGTTTTTTTGGGTCATAGTCAATCTAGTCACCAATTGGGCATATGAGACTGCCCAAAGGAATCCCAAGGGGATTTCTTCCCATTTACCCCATATTGTTCAAATTGTGTACCTCTAGGTTTCAACCTCATGACCCAGCTCAGGAGCAAACCGACCTTGCCAATCCAACTACACAAAGCCTACAAAAATGTTACTAAGTCCATCTAATGGTGGGCAATTGACCTTGCCAATCCACCTACACAAAGACTACAAAAATGTTACTTAGTCCATCTAATGGTGGGCACTGCAATCACATGCACTATTATCTCAACCATGGCCTAGCCTTATGGAGTGATACAGAGAACACCAAATAAGGAAGGATTTCTTCAAATCTTAGGATATTTTCATTTCTGAGGTGAAATTACTAACTTTTGTTGTGAACGAGGACATCATAAATTATAATGCTAATGAATATTAAGAATTCGTATATTCAACCAATCCTTATTGCTATTTACATGATGGTCTAATTGTGTTAACGATGTATGAGATTTCAATTATGAATGTACATATGCATAAGCATTACATGCACAGCCTAGCATGATGGACAAGTTTTGTGCTGGAATGTGCCCTAAAGTTATCAGTTGGAGAGAATGTTTGCAATTTAACCTTTTTGTAAGCTCAATAGGGTGTTGTCCTATGTAATCCCATGGACGGAACATTGATGATAACCTGCAAGGACTGATGTCCTATTAATCTCTTCCAATAAATAGACCATGCCCACGATTAAGCTCTCTCTGCAGGGAATGGTGGTAAAGCAATTACGATATTGGGTATGATGGATTTAACCAAGTAATTGAACCCATTTATTGCACCTTTCGAGGATTGGTAGAATATGTTTGGTGATAGCTATACTCTAAACCTCACTATTAGGTTTTAATAAAAATACCAATTCATCATTTCCATTGTGCTTGTATAGGGTTAGTTGCACAATATAGATATTGGCACAAATCCCTTGTTTCCATGTGTGTATGTAGATACCGAGAAGGCAGTCTGGAACAACAGTCATTTCCCTAAAATACTAACATTTGTTGCGAGGAAGGACATCATAATGCCAATGAATGTCAAGAGGCTTGTATATTCCAACTCGTTATTGTTGCTATTTGCATGATAGTCTAATTGTGTTAATGATGTATGAGATTTCTATCATGAATGTGTGGCCTAGTAATATGGACAAACTTTGTGCTAGCAATCTGCCCTATTGATATCAGTTGGAAAGAATGTTGGCAATTCGACCTTTCTGTAAGCTCAATAGGGTGTTGTCCCATGTAATCCCATGAAAGGAACATTGATGATCCCCTGCATGAACTGATGTCCTATTAATCTCCTCCAAAAAATAGAACATGGCCGCAATCCAGCTCTCTCTGGAGGGAATGGTGATAATGCAATCATGATATTGGGTAGAATGGATATAACAGAGTAATTGGACCCATTAATTAATTGGTGGATATGAACATTAAATGGCACCTTTTGAGGGTTGGTACAATATGTTTGGTGATAGCTATACTCCTAACCTCACAATTAGGTTTTAATAAAAATACCAATTCATCATTTCCCTTGTGCTTGTGTAGGGTTAGTTGCACACTATCCATACTGGCAGAAGTCCCTTGTTTCCATGTGTACGTAGAGACAGAGAAGGCAATCTGGTACAACATTCATTGCCCTCAAATACATTATCCATGTTCAATAAGAACAATAACCTTTTTTTTTTGGTTTCATGAGGTTTAAAGTGGAACTCTCATCCTTGGGACAAAAATGCTTCTCGGTCCCCCACTGTGTTACTACACGCTTTTTGGCCTGCTTTAACACCCACCAAGAAGTTCCCAGGGCGACATTCATTATGGTAATACTCCACCTTTACCACTCAGTTGCGCCCCTGAGAGAACAATGACCATTCTTCAAACACATGGTTTCCTATAATAGTTGGAAAAGTGAATCCAATGGGAATACCACACCTCCAACATAGTAGATCGTAAATACCATAGTACGTGGATAATTCAAAATAATAGGAGTGTTCCAGGTGGGAAAAAAAATCCACCCAAATCAACTATTGTGCGATGCTAATGATAGATGTATGTGACAGTGTGAAAGGGGAACATCATGGCAGCTATATTCAAGTAAGTCAGGTGGATTATAGTCAAGCATTACTAAAATTTAGGTTAAATGGTCCACGACTAGGATCACATAAAATTCTTCTTCAAGCAAAACCTAATTGAAACTGTGAACATTTACCCAATACCCGCTGCAATTATGAATGATGTGGTTCGACCCAGAAAAAATTTGACATCGTGATCAGAGTATAATCCTAAATGAATTTAAGCACCACCAAATCATTTCATGAACATTCAAATCATACTAAAAAAGATTTTGGATAATTGGCAAAAACTTGGGAAAACAGCATGTTAAAACTTGTCCAAAGTTTAAATACAGTAAAACTAAGGGTTGAATGTAGTAAAATTAAGACCGGATTGAGGGACTCACCTGTAATGTTGTCCAAAGCCTAAAGTTTTCTTGGTATGCGTATTTTGAACTGAAATCAGATAACTATCCCATTGATCTTCAACTGGATTACAAAAGCTTCGATTTTATTCTTGTCAAATAAAATGATTCTATATGCCAAGAAAACTTGGCTCCCTAAATACCCTTAGGATCTTGGCATTAGGCTAAAGGAAACCGATTATTTTGAGAAAAATTGCATTCCTATTTATTGTGAGACTTAAGTTCTTGTAAGAACATATGGGAAACAATGATTTTATGTATGAGACCATGTTTGTAAAATCAGTAAGGAAATTGTTTTTACATTTATTTTATATTAAGGGTGTATACCTTCTCTTTTTTAATGGATTTGAAAAGATATAGTTGTTCGAAGTTAATTTTATTAATGGAAAAAAAGGTTGAGGTGTTAGAAAAAAGTATTTGAACTGATTGTAAGAAAAGTGGGTCAAATCTTAAGGTTTGTAACATAGCCAAAATAAATAGTCACTCAATATGATCATAGGATTTTTCGAAGCCAATTTTAATAAACATATCCTTTTGATTGGAATGGCAAGCCCATACCATACCCTCCCACATAACAATGCCATTATCCAGAATCTACCTACCTTGAATGAAGTGGGTCTGCTTAGGTTGAACAATCAAGGGCAAAAGGTGGCAAATACAAATTGTTAACACTTTGGCAATGATTTTATAAGAGATATTGAGCAAAGTGATGGGCCTTCAATTGCATATTAATTTACAGTCTCTTTGTTTCATGATGAATTTGATGTGTCCTTTGTTAAGACTAGAACCTAAGGACTATGTATGGAAGGCTTTGAGATAGAGTTGATATAAGTCTGGCTAACAATATCCCATAATTTTTTGTAAAATTCACAAGGAAAGCCATCACAACAGAAGCTTTGTCATTGGTCATTTACATAACTGCCTTATATAGATCCTCAATGGAAAGTTCACACATTACTTTTTGAGCAGGAGTTAGCTTGCAGGGGACAAACAAGATAAATTGGTCAAGAGCTTGTTATCACTATAGGGAAGGTTATTGAGTTGTGAACACTTGATGATAATGCCTCACAAAAGGCTTGGATCATGTACCACACTTTAGTAAGGCATTGACCAATTTCCTATATGGCTTTAATATATTTTGATTTATGTTTTGCTTTGAGCATTTGAAAAAAATCTCTGGAAACTCTATCACCCACTTTAAGTTGATGCAAATGTTAGAAATAAAACTAAAAATTGATGCAGAACAATTTCACATAATCGTAAAAATAATAGATATAAACAAAGATGTAGAAATAACATAAATAAATATGCAAAATAAGAAGACCAGATTTAACGTGGTTCACCCAATGTGGGCTACATCCACCAAGAAACACTTGCTCAGATTTTATTACAAGCCACGAGAGTACAAACCACTCTTAGGTCAATATTCTCACAATTACAATGCACAAATATCGTTTGGAGCTATGCTCAACAAACCCTCCTGAATTCACATACTCTGTTCTTCTTTCTCAAACCCTTGTTCTCATGATGTATTACCTACGAAATATCCATATATACATAATACATCAATAAAGTGGTATTACAAAACAATGGGTACCAAAACCATGGGTAGAATCAACCCAAAATGGTTTCCCATTAAAAACGGGTCCAAAAAAACTTTGAGGGCTACTGCCCCTGAACCCTGGCGAGAATACATGTAGTGTACAGTACATTTTAAATGTACAGTATTTGAAATACACTTGAATTTAGAAATAGGCTCCACAACACAACAGGAAATGCACATGGATTTGAGTCCCCTAAGCATTGTAATTGTCTGCAATTTAGATACATTATTTCAATCCCACCAACTTCAACTACAACAACTCGTTGAAGGTGGTTTGATCAAGCACCACCACTACATGACTCAACTCCCTAGAGGTTGCATAATAAGAACACTATCATATCTTGGCCAAGTGATGGTTATAAACTTGGAGAAATCTGGCAATGAGAGTGAGTGTGTCAGACCACTGCTATATCTAGCCTACCTGTTGAGTTGGTTGGGGGACTAGATTTCAGACTTGGCAAATGTAGGCCATTATAGGACCATGCTCTAACAAGGCTATATTTAGAAAAAAATCATAGTTTTTTTTGTTTTTTCACCATTTGAACTACCAAGTGATGTGAAAGCGGATGGGAAAATGGTCAAAAAGGATGAAATATGGCATGGCTTCAATCGAAAGCAAAAAAAAAATATTGAACAAGAAGTATAATGGCATAGAGAGCATACCTTGATCAATTTATTTGAGCATATGATCAAATCCACCTCAAAGATTAGTCCAAGTGTACCATACTTCAAACATGGGATGGAGGTTGGTGTTGATCTCATAAAACCCATATTTATTTTGCATGAAAATCCAAGCTTCCCTTTCACCAGTTGACCAATGCATCAACAAATGGCCAATCTTGTCAATAGGTTGTTCCATAATATTAAAGTCACCACAAATAGCCTAGTTTACATCTGGTAGCTTGTTAGCAATCCACCGCCAAAGAGTCATCCTTTCATGGGCATCATTTGAGGCATAAACATTAATGATACCAAAGGAGCGGTTATAAATGTTGAAAAGTACCCATATGACATGATGTGAGGGGTATGAACTAGAGTCCACATAATACAAATACCAATTTAGAGAAATAAATATAATAAGGCCACCATGACCTGGGTCATGATTTATTTTCAAAACTATACTATCGGGCCAAGTCACTTTACTAATAGCACAAAGAAGGAAATCTACCACCTTAACTCCTTGAAGGCAGAGAATGTCCATATTTACAAACTTTTTTTGAAAATATTGCACGAAATACTTATGATTTGAGTTTGTCAGACCCTAAATATTCCATGAATAACAATTCATAAATTAAGGGTATCAAGAGACATATCCCTAGAATCTAAGCCCTATAGGGCTTCATACCAATTTTTCAAGAATTGTGCATTGTTAGAATGCATTAAATCCTAAAGTTGAAATGACCTTCGCTCTTTAAACTCTACCACATATTCCTCCTCCATAGTTTCTCAAATAGGGGGTTATGAGAGCAAGCCAAAGATTTATAAGAAGGACTATGTGAGTGTTTGCTTGCTCCTAGATGGGGAAAAATATGCGGAGAATAAAATAATATGGAGATATATTTAAAGAAACCTACGAACTACCCAGAACACTGGCAACCATGTGAGTGTTGTGGAATATGGGCTTTATCATTTTAACTTCAATTTTAATATGCTCCTTTACAAGTTGAATAATGGGTGGAGACTCCCTAGTAGGTTGAGTACCTAGCACCAACACTTGTGGCACAAAGCTAGAAGATAAATTGTTACTACTAATAGGGTTTTGATTAGAAAAACCCTTATTACAGTTTATTTTTTCATCCCCCAATTGTTTTCCACCCATCTTCCTGAGTATTCTTAGGGTTATCTGAAGTGGATTTAGGAATTAACCTATTACGAGGCAAGTATAGTGGGCAGTCTTTTATCTTGTGGTCCATGGCTTGACAACATAACTAAGGGTTGGGAAAATTAATATATATAACCCACTAAGAGTGGTGAGAGTCACCAACTTATACCTTAACAAACTCTTTGAGATATTTAGACAAATTCACTTTGATGCAAACCCTTTTTGGGGTTGAGTTGAATAAAAAATCGTAGGCTCATGGCAAATTGTTATGCCCAATGGAAGCCACCATTTGATTTATGAAATGTTGATAAAGTAGACGTAACCTATGGAACTCTACCTAGATGTGGAGTTTTCGATCAATATGCTCCAAGACAATAAAATATCAAGTTTAGGGGGAAAGGACTATCAAGGAGTTACAAATATACCAAATTATGGATTTATTCATTATCACACCCGCATGGGTAGGGTCTACAAAATGCAACAGGAACAAGTACTTGGTCATGTTTTAGACACTCTCTAACTTAATGCCATGATAAGTCCAGGTCATTTGCACCCAAGTTTTAAGCATACTTTCATAGGGGATGTGACCCACAAAATACCCTATTAATCAAGATTGCTCCAACCATTGACAAGTAGAATTAAATTCAAGCATAGGTAATATAACATTGGGTTAGGAATTAGTACCTCATGTACATTTTGGATACAAATTTCCTTGGTCACTTGAGTGGGGGCACCATAACTCAAAAAACCACCTTCTTACATTGTGGCTTCAATATCTAGATGTGACGGAGAGGAGGACATTAAGTAGGATAAGCTCAGCCTAAGGCAAGGCTCCCTAAGGGACAATAAATGTGACTATCCGATAGGATCTAGCAAGGACTACGATATGAAATTTATAGATAGAGAAAATACATTTTCAATACACATAGTTGAAACCTTAGCAGCAAAGGAGGCAATTTTGAATTCAATGAGAGGAGGTAAATTTGAAGTGAGCAAGAGGAAGGAAACTTGCACTGAAGGTAACTTTGGTTGTCAAGGAAGGTAGAAAACTGGTGTGGGTTTGATCTACTCCATTTCTAGAAATTTTAGGAGCAAATAAATTCATATGCATTGCTTTAGAGATAGGGTTACCCAATCCATAAATGATTTTATGGCTATGGTTCCCTCTTTGGTAGCTTCCAATCATTCATTTCTATTTTTGAAAAGAGTTTTTGTTGTTTAGAGAGGTGTGCAAAGATTTTAAATTGAGGGACTTTTTTAGAATCAAAAACATGTGTGCCTTGTTCTTCTCATTATACTTCTTCCTATATGCAAAGAATAGACTATAGTTTCATATTACAAGTAAAATATTTAATGTGGATTCAATAAGTTGTTTTTAGTTGCATGTGTTTCTAATCAAACAAAGGACAAGGGATTCCTGGGGAAGTATAAGTTTTATTAGGATTTAAGACCACTAAAATGTTTTATAGATTCAATTATTTAATAAATAGTAAAAAATCATTTTATTGTTTTCAATACTTTTGAAGTTCTCAAGTGTCTCTTCGAATGATCTCCACAAGTTGTTTTTTTATAGAGTTTGAAGGGTTTTGTTGTAAACTCAACAATTAGATATAGGGTTGTAGTTTATTGTGAATTTTTTATTTAAATTTTTTTATTGGAGTACAATGATTTGAATGGGTTTACTTTTGATCTATAAAATAGTCACCATTATGAAAGTGATATGAAGTTTGACTTTGAATGTTACTTAAATTAATTTTGGGAATCAAGAAATATGAGGGACTTTGTATGTAGAAATTACGCATGTGATGATAAAATCCCCTATGATATCCTTATGATTAAAATTTGTTTTGATCTTATGTATGCTCAAATCCAAGAAGATATTTTTGATATTTTCACATATATAATTCATATATTTCTATAAACAAGAATGTTTTGAATGGGATTTTTTTATATAGTTTACTATTTATTGTCAACCAAATTTGCACCCTTTGGAAGGTAGTTCAAGCCTTCCAAATTTGGAATAACATGGAAACAATCCTAGGCTATGGGTGGCCTACTATTGGATTGAATCTTTAGGTTAAAGGGCTAGCTCTCCTTGATGTATCACTTAGGCTCACAAACTACTCTGTCAACTTGTTTAGAAAAGAGAGACAATCCTACTCTAATGGAGGTAATGCACCAAATAAGTTTCACCACAACCAACCAGCTACATATGCACTTCAACCATAAGACTCACCTACAACAAACAATACTCCTAATCTGCCTCTCTACATCACCATTTCGTATAGAGGCTGTGAAACTTGCTTGGGCTAGGAGGACTAGTCAAGAGGTCATGAAATGACACTAATGAAAATATAACTCACTCAACTTTCACACCTCACTTAGACACTTCACAAGACCTACAAAAAGGATTCCAAACTGAACATGAATGTTAGACAAGGACAACATACCAAAGAAGCAAAACTAATCACTTGATAAGATCAAACTAATCATGCACACACATTGAAACCAGTCAAAAAAGGAGGTACAATAATAGTTTCTCATTGATCTAATGCTTGCAAATGGGCAGGGAATTTCCATACCCAGGTGGAGGATACAAACATTGGCTATCAAGGCTGAATATACATAGAAATTGAGAGAGAAGA
Source organism: Torreya grandis (assembly GCA_037957365.1). Classification (NCBI taxonomy): domain Eukaryota; kingdom Viridiplantae; phylum Streptophyta; class Pinopsida; order Cupressales; family Taxaceae; genus Torreya; species Torreya grandis. The sequence continues at coordinate 5,645,021 of JARHVA010000176.1, forward strand.
AGAGAGAAGGGTATAGAAGAGATAAGAATATAAGTGTCAAGAGGAGTTATAAGTAAGGAGTTATGTAACTATCCATCAGGTCCTCAAGGACAAGTGTTGATCTACTAAAGATGCTCTTCTCCTCCAAGTGGCATGGAAATCTCAAACCTTGCTTGACACCTTGATCTTGGTCTTGAAAATTGCCCCTTCTCTTAGGTTGTGATGGACAAATGACACTCTTCAACATCGGGTCATGTTGAACTGATATCTTTCTCTACTATTTGACACTTTTCATCTGCTTAGGAACTGTCCAAACTGACATCTCAATGGTGATCATCAAGTAACTCCTTAGGTGTCTCGAAATGTCTTTGTCTCACTAGGCCTTTCTTGCTTATAAGTTTAAAACCTTAAATTCATCCTCACCAATGTAATATTTATCTATGGATGACCTATCACATCAGACCTGAAACAAGTTAGTTAGGTTCATGAAACAACCCCCAAGATCTCATTTTGCACCTAAAGATCTCATTTGAACCCAATTTCTTATAACCCTAAAATCATGTAAACTTCCTTGTGTAATACATTGTATAGATGGTACTAACAAAGTAATTATAATTTTGAGGACCCAGTATGGATTTACAACTCCATGACAAATTTCATGGCCTAGATCTGAGTAGAATTATGTTTATTTTGTTGTTCTCTTCCCCAAATTAAGCATTAATTAGGCTTCCATGTCTATAAGACTGAGTTTATGCTCTACACCTCTTCTACACATGTGAAACCACCCAAAAAAAAATTGATTCACTTTCCCCATCCTATCACCAACATCCATACCAAATTTGAGGTCCTGAGACCCTGTGAAAGTGTGAGAACCATGAAATGGTCCCAAAACCTAGTCTCCTTTTCAAGCCTTTTTAGACTATATTAAAAAACCACACCTATAGGATCACTTCCATGGTGTATTGTATGGATTTTTGGGGTTTTATAAGTATAATACATTTCAAATCACCCTCCCCAATAGTTTTTAAGTGTTTTATTGCTCAAAACCTTGCAAAACACCTTAAAACCCTATAAAACATAACATTTATTACAGTCTATATAATTAAAGGTATAATAAAAGTACATTTTGAGGACCTAATTGGAGTGAATAATTATTTACAATAGGTTTTATAATTAATCTAAGTCATTTTATGCACTTTAGAGGCCCATCTCTCTCAACTAGTCATTATAAGGATTTTATGAGGGTTTAGACCTATTTTGGTTCTTAACGATTGTTCATAAACCCTGGGCCCTCAAATCCTAAACCAATGCCAAAAATATATAGTATACAACCCTCCTCAACTTTCCTTAGGTGCTTAGGTTCCCATGCAAATCCTTTGTATAATCCAAGTGCAAGAAGTTGCTCCTCAAGTTTGGACTTTACCATTGAAGAATAGTCTATGGTCTTAGGCATTGTTCATGAAGGTTGGAGACCTAAATGAACAAATAATGATAGAATATTTAATTATATTCCCACATTCATTATCTATTATAGTAATTTTATCCCATGCATAGGTTCATGATCTTAAAAATTAGAATAAATTGGGTCTTGGATTGTAGTCTTACATGAAAGGAGTTCGAGGAGGCATTATAGGCTTAAATGCCACTTTCCTTATATTCCATTGACTTTGGAAGATATTATATGGGTTTTACTAACCTTTTTAAACTCTTAATGTTCTTAAGTTCTCAACTTACCCCTCAACAGACTGCTTTGTTCATGATTGTACTTGTATGCCTATGCGTTTGGTATTAGGCTTACCAGACTTGAACATACCCATCAACTTTGTCGCCATCTTGATTGACTTTGAGACTCTCATAAAATCATACTAACACAAGGGAATAATATTAATATGAACTCTTTTTCCCTCATACCTCTCATAGACCTTTAGCTCTCTCAAACCAAGCAAACATCTTTCATGAAGGCAGGCAGGCTTATAAATAGCAATTTGACTGTGTATGCAAGGTTTAAAGAGTCCTATTTGATAATATTTTTTGAACCTCCTTTGCGTCTCTTTAAATTTTAATGAATCTATGCATTTTTTTCATTCACTCATCAAAACCCAAATCCACCACTATGTATTTTATCTTCTTTTCAAGCTTATAACCAACCTGCTTACCAAAGCAACCTATAGGTGGTGATTAGGTGTATGAAAGCATTTTTGGGTTTTATGACTTCAATTACAAATAATTAAACATATAAATTAATTTTTTTATATTATTTATATTTAAGAACCTTCTCAAATTTCCCAAAACCCTACATTTTCACAAACATACACTTGTTTCTTGTACCTTCTCAAAGTATGGTTGTAGGTGGTGTTTGGAAAAGAGTTTGAACATGAGATTTGGAAATAGGTATTTTAAAATATATAATTAACACATTTAAAGTATTCAAAATTCATTATAAGTTCCCTCTCACTATATTACAATGTTCATTGACCTTTTATAACATTCTGTAAACCTTTATTATTACCTTTATACATAGGATGTATAAGTGTATAGGTTTGTAGCCTCCCTTAGTGGTTATGACATTAATCATGTCAATATTTTGATTATTAAAAATCATAAGAGTATCCATATACCTATGTCTTCTCACATACCTATGCTGAGTTAAGTTTCCACACCTGTTCTTCTTTACATGACAATTAGTTTTGTCCAAAATGAGGACCTATAAGCCCTGTAGGTCTGCCTTTTTGTATACATAGATTGTTAAAAACATCTTCTTGGGTTTTTAACACTTTTATTTCTTATCAAATCATGTTCCTTTCTTTTCATTCTCTTTATAGGCTTGTGTATCTCCAACTAAAAGTTATACAACCTCAAACTTGCCCATGTATATGTACAAGTGTGTTTATACAGTCAGCTCATATGCAAGGCTTATGCATGGAATTTGGAGTATATTAATTCATTCATGTTCTTTTGATGATATACTGAATTTTTTCAATAAAAAATGAATTTTTATGAGTTTATATCCCATTTCTCCATTGCCAAAGCATATTCAACATGAAATCTAAACCCATGAATATTTACCTACAAGTCTGCAAACTTGTGGGTGGCTAAAACATATTCCACCCTTACTTGAGAGTATATTTGGATATTATTCTCATTATCTTAGACATTCAATGGTACTCTCACATTCTATCATTGATATTCCATTATCATTTAGGCTAGGTTTAGTAGTCAGGCCTATAGAAGATTGCTCATGAACTGTACCATGCCTCCAAAGAGTGAGAAACATGACACCTCTTGAAGGATTATCTACCAAGAGCCAATTTTAGAGAGAAAACACATGGATCATGTAATATTGAGTGTTTTTACATGAACAATGAGGTACTTGGAAACTTTTGAGGGTGGTAACACTTCAAACCAACCAAAACACTTGCAGCAGGGGTGATATGCTCCATATACTTGAGATACTTTTCTCCTTGTTGAAGACACCTCATGAAATTGAGTTTATTGATGAAACCAACATTAAAATTACTCATTTTATCTCTAAAAATATCTCATAAAATCCATTCTCCTCAATCAAACTCTGAAGTTAAGAAATAGGAACAAAACTAGACCCTGCTTGAATGAGCAAGACATAATGACCTCCTTGCACTCTTATCAATGTTCATAAATGAAAGAGGATGAATCTAAAAAATAATTAAACAAAATTGAATCTTACTAGGACCCCTAACATTTCCCAAAATTTTAGCCTCCAACTTTCTCTCTCCTGGCCATACCATGCATTTGAAGGGAGCAATGGAGAAGAGAGAGATTTATTTGCTTCTATGGGACCTAAAATTTAATTCCAAGAATAAATATTACCTTTATAATCACAATAGACACCTTTTTAATGTTTTCACCTAAAAGTGGATCTTTCTTGGTTCGTACAAGTGCTTAAACTACCACTTTGGAGTGATTTCTGAAGTAATTGACTTGTTCTGACTTCCCTAACATACATGGAAGTTATTTAACCTCTTATATAACCTTATAAAGTGTGATTGTATGTATTTTTGGCATTTTTGAGCTTTGACACACGTGAAAGTTAGTCAAAACTCTCTTTTTCTTCAATTTCTCTTACCTTAAAGTTCACAAATAAACCTCAACTTTCCAAAAAATATGAGATGTTTATAAAAGGTGATAAAGGGTAAATATGAATTTGAGAAACAAATAACAACATATTACACCTCTTGTACTCATTCCTTTCTCATCATGACATGACTAGGCTAGTCTAAGATAAGAATAACCATTACCTTAATTTCTCCAAATTTACCTTAAACAATGCTAATAAGACATTATAAAAACTAATTGGAGACTATCAAAGCATGTAATGGGTTATAAAAAAGTTTGATAAAACATGACAAGCAATTTTTTACCTATATGGGTTGACATTTTGACCTTGGGGGTCAAAATTGGTCAACATTACTAACTTAGAGTATCCAAAAACCTACAATTGAGTTACTCCCATCTTGATGGTTTTTTTCATACACAAAATGAGTGCTTCATACTATAAAACATTGTTAGTGCACTTAAAATTTATTTTTGCAAATACAATATAAGTATCATGTGAAGTGGATATGAGGATAACTCTTACTCTAACACCTTCTCTTAAACAAGCTCTACCAAGAAATATTTTCTATAAGTCATGAGATGAAATAAAAAAAGGTGGTGTTATTTTTATTTCCAATATAGGGAATTTTTCTAAGGAGTACAAAAAAATTATAAGGTGGTTCTTGAGTTATTTTATACTACATACATAGGATATTTTATATTATGGCTACAACCATTGAGGATACATGTCGTCTTTACATTTATGTATAAATTTATGATTATTAACCAAATAAAAAGATGGTGTCATATGAAATTTCCACCTGGATATTTCCCTAAGGTAAAACGAAACCCCTGTCCCTAATTCTTGGATATAAAATTAAATAGCTAAGAGGGACGTATGTTATAAGTATATCAATTTTTATATGCTTTATAGGGTGTGAATCTAAATTTATCTCTAGATTGTTAATGAGATGAATACATGTCATTGATTTTGAAAAAATATAATATAGATCCACGTAAGGTTTGGTGATATTTGTTCCAGGCTTCTAAATAACTACCATTGGATTTAGTGAATGTGAAGCTCCCAATTCTAGTAGAAAATTTTGAAGGATGATATCCGAAGTCTTAATAGAAATATAAAATGAGGGAGTTATTTTTTTATTTCCTAAGCCAAATTATAAGGTTATATGTTGGTCATCTTCATGAAGTTTGATAAAATCAACTTACAAAATATGCCATCCTCGAAAGTGAGGTCAATTCATGACTCAGGTGGGTTTATATTGTGAGGCACTGACAAAGAAATTAGTAATATATGACCCTCTTTTACCCTAATAATTTTATGGGTTTAATATTTTTAGGTCAGGGTAATAGCTAACTCTGATAATTTGACATAGATTTAGAGTTTTTTTAGTTAACTAAGAATAAAAAAGGATATTTGGAAGTATCTGAAGGAAAGATCTAAAATGATAGGAGTTTTAGTAACATTACATCATAGAGACAAAAATATTTTGAGTTTTTGGATAGTGAATTTAGAATGAGAGATTTTAAAATTTGGGGGTATTCATCAAGGGTTTCATCTGTGTAAATGACACTTGTTTGTGAATTGGGTTTTTCATTTTGTTGACTTCAATAAGTTTTGGTGGTTAGGGTATTTTAATAGTTTTAGTTGTTTATTATATTTACCATAATTTGTTTTTTGTTTATTCATAGACCAATGATCCCATAGATAGTTTGGCTCGTGGACATAATTAAAACCATTTCATTTCAATACATTGCTCAAAATATTTTTTTCCTATTTCTTCTTGTATTCCTAAATTCCATTTGACATGTCATTGGCATGTTTAATGTACGCCTTTGTCAAATACATCATGATCGGATATGACACAATAATTTATTTAAATTTCCTTTCTTATTTTAAAACCAAATGCAATAAATGTTAGCTAAAATGTGAGACATCTATTATCTTTTCCACATTTTCAATCAAATTCAAGATTTTATAGCATGTTCATAGGAAAAAGAATCCATTCTCATTCTACTAGCCAATAAGTTTTAAACCTATAGTGGCATGCATCAGAACTATATATTCACCTAGTAATCTTCAACTTAAAAATTCAATAATCTGTTCATTTTTTATTTTATTTTGAACCAAATGCAAAAAACATTCTTTGAAATGTAAGATTAACGGAAAATGATGAAGAAAAAAATTCAAAATGAGAAATCTAACCTTGTTCATCCCAAATTTAAATCTAATTGTAGTGCCATTAACATTCAACCTTGGAAGCCACCCTACACTGCTTGAAAACATAATTACCCTATAGCCAGGTTAGGGTTGATTCATGATCTAATAACTACGGTTATCGACAAGTAACCATGATTATTTACTTAATATAATTATAGTTATAAATACACTTAAGGCACTTGGTAATTTTTAAGGTTACCCATTTGTACAAAAAAATAGTTACTCATGATTACCCGATGGTTACTGATTGGTTTTTATACAAAGTTATTTTAAATCAAAGACCTAATCATTGGTGATTTACATGAACTATCATTTCATAATCATCCCTTTTACATTAAGAAACCTGAACTTAAGTAACAATTCTAATTTCAACTTCTCTCATAGATATCTGGTCACCAAACTTAGCTAAACAAACATAATGCTAAGATTTGTCTCTCACATTATCAAAATCATATTGAGGATTCTAAAATATAGATTTAAAAAATGATTTACTATTGTCAAGGATTCAACACTTCCTAGGTCTTCAAGAAGGGTGAACAATCCCACTACACAGTTATTATTTTTTTAAATAATTGACTACTTCATAGGGTTTTTTATTATTGCACTATTTAATAAACACACGAGAGCAACAAAAATGGTCTCACTAATTGTGATTACTATGGGGTTAAACTAATTCATAATATATAATTTCAAAATTCTAATTATCTCTATCAGTACAATTGAAGGTTTGCTAATTTAAATATCTTAAATACATATATCTAAAAAATACTGAGAAATATCAATCTTGAGGCACCTATCTCAGATTTTAGATTTTTCACATACCACATTGATTGATGAATCCATTACCTTCTTCATGAATTTCTCATTAAATACCGATAAATGGCCTCAATTCAACTGTAGTGTTGCACCATGTGTTGGGATCAAAAAAATATTTCTCATGAAAATAAATGGGCTAAAAACTCCATCATATGCCTAAGATATTACAATTATTTTACCACCTTATCAAAGAAAGAATTAAAAACTTCTTTATGAGGGTAAAATGGAAGACAAATTTAAGGTTGAAACATCCCTGTTACATTTGAATGGATGTCAAATTTAAAGTCTACCATTAATTTTTTGGGAGGGTTTCCAACCATGTTGAGAAAAAAATCTATTACTATGGTTGGGATTCCTCCCAACCATGGAAAGTGATGAGTCCATTATATGTCTCATTATAACCAAGTAATAACCATGCCAATCCTTACTAATCTCCCTTCTTGAAATGGATATGATATGCATTTATGGCTTATTTCTAGTCTAAAGTAGAGAATAGGTACTTATATCTTAGTTAACAAGTGGGATTCAATGTTACTTATTTTTACCACTATGTTCTAACTCTTTACATAGTTAGCCCTTAGTTTTGCATGTACATGTTATATGAATGCATCATGATCAAATGTTATAGTTTTTATAAAGTAATAAGACCCTTGGAAGTAAGTTCACCACATGTTGGAGCTATCTAGTGAAGCTTTAGAGTCCAATAGTGAATCTCTAGAGTCTAATAGTGAAGCTCCAGAGTACAAAGTTCCAGGTGAGTTCTAAATTATAGCAGGTAACATTCAATATTATTCTAGTCATGCACAAAGCTTTTGGAAGGCATTTTGTTGATCACATATTTTGTATATATCTTGCATATAATGGTCATGATTTTTGCAAGGCACTTATGGGTCATTAAGACACTTACCCTATATTGCATTCTATCTTTAGACATGATACTTATAGTATATTTTGTAAGAGTTCCATTATAAGTATTATAAGTTTTTTGGTTACTAGAATAAAATTTGTTGTAACCACAAAGATAATGTTGTTAGAGGTACAATCACTAAGAGGGGGGGGTGAATTAGTGATGCAAGATAATCCAATTCAATTCCCAACTCTTAAATATTCAACATAGATCAACTTGATCAAACAACATAAACATGAAAGTACATTTATTTGAAGCATGCATAAGAGCATACATCACATGAACACATCATATATGTGGAAAACCCTTTTGGGAGTTAAAACCCACTGAACCCTACAAGATGGACCATAGTCCTATAAAATAAGATCCAACATTTAGACCAGCACTAACTGATCAAGGAACACCCATCCCTTAGTTTAGTGAGACACCAATCCCATAAGGAGCAACTGCCCATGCCTAAATGAGCACCCATAACAACTAGACCTTTAGCAAGCTTTACCATACAAGGAGGAACCAACCCCCTAGGAAACCAAGCACCCACTTAGTTACCTAAATATATCACCTTGAATACCTATTTATACTCTTCAACTAATGATGATCACCTTTGTCTGCACTCTTCACCTCCAATCTCTCTCAAGCTACCTCTAGGGCTAACTTGATCAAGCAGCCTCTTCAAGGCTCATTAGGTCAAATGACCTATGTGTCCTCCAACATCAACTTGATCAGACAAGTATGAATGGTCCTATTCACTCTTTTTTAGTCCTTAATGACCTGTACCTTCTCTTTCAAAGGTTCTCTTCTTCACTTGAATCCACACATACACAACTAGCACAATTAGTCCAATCATACCTTGTACTTATACCACTCTCTTCTTTTAACCTATCTTGGTTAGCTAAGATGCTTTAAATATTTGAAACACACTTAACATAAGTCCATACACATGTTATATGTGATAACCACACTCTTCATAGGTTGGTCATTACTTTATTGGCCCCAAACCACCATTAGGTCTTGGTGAGACCTAAAACAATTAGGCTTCATACTCACATGTTATATGTGAGACTACTTGGACTATCTTCATCCTTTACCAATGCTTTAAACACATAAAAAATGTCTCTAATAGACCCTTTCTCACTCCATTATGGGTACATACCACCTGAAACACCAAAACAACACTTGAACCTACCAATTAGATCTCTTCACTCTTTAGACCTTCATACATAGAAAATATAGTATCAAACTTCTGAAGTAAACACTCTAATATTTCACATATCCATATGATTATATCACATTGGTGAACCCTTAATAACCTATGCTATACCTCCACATGCTTTAGACACTTCAATATAGGCTTTAAGCACTTAAAATAACTCTCTCAAAATGACCACTTAGAAGGTTCATATACAATCAAAATACAGTCAAGATATTTTGACTCTCCATATCTGATCAAGGGTATATCATGACATCCAATAATTTATCATAAGCCTTATAGACTTATATAACATCCCCATTCTCATTTTCTTTCTTAACTTTGCTCAAAACACGTTTAACTTACCTCTATAAGATGGTCGCTAGTGCATTCAACAAACACAATCAACTTCTAGACATTTATTCACACTAAAGATGGATTGGTCAAACCTCCAAAATCCAAAAATATGGTCATTATGGAGTATAAAACACTCTCCAATAGATATTTCATATTGAAAAATCAAAATACTATCAAGAACAACTCAATTATCCTTCTCAGACCACTTATAGACCATGGTCAAACACAGAGTCAACTTTGGAGCTTAATATCTACATCTTTACAAACATTCAAACCTTATAATAAACATTTCTAGATGAGCCTTGAAGTCCTATTCAACTTTGTTTTTTACTCCATCAATAATTTTTGCTATATGCTCAAGATATAGATCAAAAACCCATCACTGGTTTTCTTTCACAAATTTGAATATTTAAATTCCAACGGTCACTATGTAAATACTAAACATTTGACACTTTGTCATCATCTCATGCTCCTTAGAAACTTTGAATAAATATGCACTATTGATCTCTTCAAAAGTCTCTTGACTTTAACCTGAAATCACTCACCGTTGTTCTTAGATCCTTACTTCCACAATCGTGCCACTTGGCTACTCTACATGTCTTCTACGCACATTGACTATTTAACTCAATGCACTTCATAGATCTCTATATGTATGAACATTCACATATCCTTGATCTTCTATCAAATCATCAAGATTAAGAAACACATCTCTAATGCATGCAATCTCAGGAATCTTTGACAAATTGACTTCATGCACACCATTGATCTCTATCTAATAAGAGCATGTGCTCTATTAGATCCTTATTTGGTCAGATTAAATGCTCATCATTAGATCCTTGATCCAATTGAATTCTCATTGTAGATCTTCAATATCACAAATTTGGCTAAGTATGGGAACTTAGTAAATTCTCTCTAAGAAGCCAACTTTGCACCTTAATAAATTTTGTTATGCTTAACCTCATGATATAAAATTTGAAACAAATGATCTCTTCACATAGGGAAATCTATACATATATAAATATGCTCTTAAAACCTTCACACATGTGAAATATGATGTCATAAAATTTCTTATTCAGCATTATTTTCCAAGATGACTACTTGAACCTAGACACTTATATGATTGCTATGATGAATTTTGTTCACTTCCATAAGCACTTCAAACACTCATAACACTCCATACGGTCTCTAAAACATGTCCATATCATCAATATATTAAACACAACTTCTTTGTCATTAATGCACTAATATCTCATGCTCTTTTTGACATCAATGACAACCTAACATCAATGACCATGCTAAAAAATCTCCCCCTCTGTGAATGATGGAAAAACACCCTCATAATGACTTCTTACTCATTTAAACTCCTTCATTCTAATGTTTCTCCCCCTTTAAAATTAATGTCAAAGGGTTTCTTCCTCAATATGCCAACTTGATAATTTTTTTGACAAACTACTCACAGAGCTTTAGAGATCTCCCCCTAACATCAAGATCCATCTCATGTCCTCTGTTCTTTGACATATACCAATCTGAACTTGAGCTTCTCTAATCCTTGGACTTGTCTACCTATAGAACTCACAAGCTCTCTTTGCTCATGCATGAAGATTCAATACTTTTTCAAAACACATGGCTTGGTTTGATCAAGTCATCATATCAATTTTTTTGAATTCACAACTGTAGCAGACAACTTCACACTTCTATCATGATTGAAGCATCTTCACATATGCTCTTCCTTGACCAAACACATCTTTAAATGATATTCTTGTCCTACAACATCAACCAAAGCTCAACTGGCATCCACCATGCTTCCTACTACTTGTCAAGTGTCTTCTTGAAGCTTAGATAGAGACACCCTAACCCACAAAGTCTTAGAACAATGTGAAACTAGGAGTTACCCACAATTCCTCATATTCCTTCTCCTCCTTGGTCATTTGATACTGATAGTTCTTCTTCTTCTTCTTAGGCTTACAAGAAGTAACATGCTCATCCACTATAAATTCTCCTTTTCTTCTAAGATTGGATTGACAACATATGGTGACAACAAAGATTCATGACATACCTTTTCAACTGAAGAAAGAACTCATCAATGGGCATTGAAAAATGATGTTATTTGCATGAAACTTGCTCAACAACAGTAAGATGTTCTCTTGGATCCATACATACCTCATAACTAGTCTTAATTAGCACTTTAGTCTTTTCTTTGAGATTGACGTAAACTAACTTTTGATTCTCCTTATCCTTCTGGACATATGACACATTTTTTTGGCATTCTTGAACCTTCTTCATATCTAATTCCTCTTTTGCTTTAGAAGGCAGTCCACCTTGATCTTTTAGCTCAACTGAATTAGTTTTCTTGGTCTTCACTTCTTTAGGATTCCATACCAAGGATTGAGCTTTATTAATCACACTAGGACGTCCATGCACCTTTTTATGACTTGAGAACTTACTTATACAATATCTTGCAATATGCCCAACATGATGACAACTAAAAAAAATAGCATCTTGTCTCTTACGTTCATTATGCTCAAGCTTGAATATCTTAGGTCTTCATACCTGGGTTAGTATTTTCCCATGAACTCTAGGGTAGAATCTAGCAATATTTCCCATGTCATGACAATTTATCAGAGCATATTATCCATACCTCTAGCTGACTAGCTGCTCTTCCTTCTACAGTTTCTTGCCTTATGACCAAAAAGCTTACATGCAAAACAATGGCCATGAAATGAACATTCATTAGGTCCAATGTCATGTGTGTCTTCCTACATCAAATTGATCAGACAACATGACTAATCCTCTTCACTTTTTGTTTCTCCTTATTGACCTGTACCTTCTCTTTCAAAGGTTCTCTTCTTCACTTGAATCCACACATACATAACTAACACAATTAGTCCAATTAGACCTTGTACTTATACCAATCTCTTCCTTTAAACTATTTTGGTTGGCCAAGATGCTTTACATATTTGAACCAAACTTAACATATGTCCATACACAAATTATATGTGAGAGCCACACTCTTCATAGGTCGGTCATTACCTTATTATCCCCAAACCACCATTAGGTCTTAGTGAGACCTTAAATAATTTGGCCTTCATACTCACGCATTATATGTGAGACTACTTATACCACCTTCATCCTTTAATAATGCTTCTAACACATCAAACCTATCTCTAATAGACCCTTTATCACTCCCTCATGGGTCCATGCCACATATAACACCAAATCAACACTTGAACCTACGAATTAGGTCTCCTCACTCTTTAGACCTTCATATATAGAAAACACAGTCTCAAGCTTTTGAAGCAAACACTAAAATATCTTACATATCTATATGATTAGATCACATAGGTAAACCATTTAGGACCTATTATACACCTCCACATGATTTATACACTTCAACATAGGCTTTAAGCACTTAAAATAACTCTCTTAAAATTACCACTCAGACTAGTCATATACAATTAAAATACAATCAATATATTTTGACTCTCCATATCTGATCAGGGGTATATCATGACACTCAATACTTTATCATAAGCCTTAGATACTTATAGAACATCTCCATACTCATTTTATTCCTTAAATTTGCTCAAAACACCTTCAACTTACCTCTGCAAGATGGTCACTCAATCTACCAGTGCATTCAATAAACACAATCAACTTATAGACATTTATTCACACTGAATATGGATTGTTCAAACCTCCAAAATGCACACAATTGGTCCTCATGGAGTCTATAACACTCTCTAATAGATATTTCATCGTGAAACATCAAAATACTATCAAGAACAACTCAATTATCCTTCTCAAATCACTTACAAATCATGGTCAAACACACAGTCAAGTTTGGAGATCAATATCTATAGCTTTAAAAACATTCAAACCTTCTAATAAATTTTTATAGATGTCTCTGAAAGTCCTCTTCAACTTTTATTTTTACTCCATCAACAAATTCTACCATATGCTCAAGATATAGATCAAGAACCCATCACTGACTTTCTTTCACAATTTTGAATATTTAAATTACAATGGTCACTGTGTAAACACTAAACATTAGAAACTTTATCATCATCTCATGCTCCCTAGAAACTTTAAACAAATACACACCATATATCTCTTTAAAAATAACCTAATTTTAAGCTATAATCACTCATCATTGATCTTTAAGCCTTGATTCTATGATTGTGTCACTTGGTAGTTATGTGTGCCTTTTATGCACATTGACTATTTGACTCAATGTGCTCCATTGATCTCCATCTATACAAACACTTGCATGCCATTGATATTTTGTCAAATCATTGAAATTGAGACACATGTTTCTAGCATGTGTCATCTCAGGAACCTTTGACAAATTGACTTCATGCGTGTCATTGGTCTCTATCTGACAAGATCACATGCTCTATTAGATCCTTATCTAGTTATATTTAATGCTCACCATTAGATCCTTGATCTGATTGAATGCTCACTGTAGATCTTTGATATCATAAATTTAGCTAAGTATGGAAACTTAGTAAATTCTATCTGAGAAGCCAACTTTGCATCTTAATAACTTTTGCTACGCTCAACCTCATGATCTAAAATTTGAACCATATGAATCTCCTCACATAGGGGAATCTATCCATATATCAAGCTACTATTGAAACCTTTACATGTGTGAAATATGACATCATAAAAATATTTACTCAACCTTATTTACCAAGATGACTACTTGAACCTAGACACTCATATGACTTCTCTGATGAATTCTATTCACTTCCATAAGCACTTCAAGCACTCATAACACCCCATAAGGTATTTGCAACATGTCCATACCATCAAGCTATCAAACATAACTTCTTTGTCATTAATGCACTAGTATCTCATGCTCTCTTTGATATCAATGACAACCTAACATCAATAACCATGCTCAACAAATATAAGTGGTTGGAGCATTCATTTTGTTACACCAACCTTTCCATCGTTTCACCTTGAAATGTGGAAAATGGTTGTAACCTCTTTTCTATTTTATAAATAAGACAAGATTGTAGTTGTAGTCTTGTTAGTCTATTAGTTTATTTAAAAAACAAATGTAGGAATGATGTATTATAATAACATCTTCCTACTATTTATGAGAGGTTAGAAAGAGATTTTTTGAAAGCAAGAGAATGTTAGTAGTAGATAAGACAAATCAGTAAGAGAATTTTTTAGATTTTAATCTTTATTCAAGAATTAATGAGGTTTTGAATGTTTCTAAAAGTATAAGAGTGTTTTAGATCCTGTGCCATGGGAGAGCAAGGTCCTACTCACCTAAGGAGGTAGGATTCTTATTTGGTGATTTTTTGCTTTATATTTATATTAGTTGTTTAAATCTTTTAAGAATGTTTATATTATAAGTGTGGATTGTTTAACTTGTATGTATTTCTCTTTATGCATGTTTATTTTAAGTTATTGTTTACATCCTTTTCTAATATTTTACCTTTGTTAAGTTGTGGAGCTAAAACCTTCACTGATGCAAATGGAGGAGGTTGCTGAGTTACAGAGTAATCGACGTCGACAGGCCAACCAATGTTGGTCATCTTCAGTATACACAGTAACCGACATCGATTATAGTCAGCCGGCATCGGTCAGACAGGAACCGACGTCGGTCACCTGTGTGTTCCAGAACTAGTCTAATTTTAGACGGACAGTTAGTTTGCATGTAAAAGACTAATTTTAGTCTTGAGTCTGTGTTTCTAATTATTGTTTGGTTTGGGATCTATTTAAGAGACCCATGGGGCATGTATTGTATTTAAGTCATAAGCAAGACCAATTAGATCTATAGGGGTGAAAGATCAAGAAGGTCTGTGGAGTACTGGACTTGAAGGGAACAACAACTTGGTATTGAGTTGATTGTAATTGAGAGAGAGAGAGAACTCTTGAGGGAGAATTACTGGACACCCAAGAGGTGTGGAAGAGTGAGATTTCTTCATTGTATTTCCTTCTAGAAGAGTGTTAATATAGATTGTATTGTTTCTCGTATCTCCTATTCTTTGTTGTTTCTGATTTCTAGTTACATATTACTTCTGGTTTAATTCCGTGTTTAGTTGCTTATACAAAGGTAATCAAGTGTACTCTTAGGAGTGGGATCCTAACAGTTGGTATCAGAGCATGGTTCACTAACACCTTGGTTTCAGAGCGTGTTAAGTGTTTGTTGATTACAGGTCACTCACAGGGGTTTCTGTTTGAGTGGGAGTAAAACAATGGTAGAAAAAAGTAAGCTAAGAATGGAGAAATTCAATGGCAAGAATTATCAATTATGGAGGATGCAGATAGAGGATTATCTGTATCAAAAAGATCTGTACTTACCATTGGATGGAGTTTCAAGTAAGCCCACATGTATGCATGATGAAGAATGGAAGGTTCTTGACAGAAAGGCTCTTGGAGCTATAAGGCTGACCTTGGTAGCTTCTGTGATTTCTAACTTATCTCAGGTAAGGACAATGGTAGAGTTAATAGAATCTTTGACAAATTTATATGAAAAACCCTCAGCTTCGAATAAGGTATTTCTTATGAAGCAATTATTTAATTTGCAAATGCTGGAAGGTGGATCAGTATTTAGTCATCTTAGTGATTTCCATGGTTTAGTAAACCAGTTAAATTTAGTCAAAATAGTTTTTGATGATGAAATTAAGGCTCTCTTAATCTTATGCTCTTTACCTGAAAGTTGGGATAGCTTGGTAATGGCAGTTAGTAATACTGCGTCTACTTCAAATATCTTAAAAGTTGATGATGTTGTTAGTGTAATCTTGAATGAAGAAATTCACAAGAAAAGCACAGGGGAAACATCAGGTAATGCTTTAAGTGTTGAAAGTAGGAGATGGCAAATAGAGAAGGGCAAGCAAGGGAAATCAGGGTCAAAGATAGGCAGTGGATCCAAATCCAGAAATGGCAGTATAACCTGCTAGAATTGTGGAAAGAAAGGACATGCAAAGAAATATTATTGGTTGAAAGAAGATCAACATGAACGTAATGAAGAAGCAAAAGATACAGGTATTGTTGCATAGGGTGCTCTCATATTTTCTTTGGATAGTCAGATAGAATCATGGGTTTTAGATTTTGGTGCTTCTTTTCATGCAACCCCAAATAGAGAATTTTTTCATGATTATGTCCATGGAGAATTTGGAAAAGTTTATTTAGGGGATGGTGAGCCTTGTCAAATGGTTGGCAAAGGGAAAGTGCAGCTAAAATTGTAGACTGGCAACATATGGGTGTTGAAGGATGTCATGCATGTACCCATCCTAAAGAGGAATTTGATTTCTATAGGGAAGTTGGGTGATGAGGGTTGCACAGTAACTCTCATAGCGGAATCTTGGAAAGTTTCCAAGGGTGCACTTGTATTAGTAAGAGGTAAGAAAGTATGTACACTTTATCTATCTACTTGTATTATTGATTCTCCTTCTATTTTATCTACTTCAGATGTAGATGCAAAGATGTGGCTCTGTAGGTTTGGTCACATGAGTGAGAAGGGAATGCATGTTCTTAAGTCAAATGTTAAGAACTCGAAACCCTTGGTTTCAAGGAGAAGATGATGGATAGAGATCAACTCAAGGCGCTGAATAATTTTGAGCAGGGCAATGTTGATTTGGACAAGGTTATGATCCAAAATGAGCCCACGGGTAAAAATCATCACTCATAGGAAAACACAGTTACCGACGTCGGTCAGGTGAGAATCGACGTTGATCAGGTAGGAACCAACATCGGTCCATTGGAGACCAAATTCGGTGATGTCGAGTAGGTGGTAACTGATGTTGGTGAGTAATAACTAACGTCGGTAAGGTCAGTCGCATGGAATCGACATCGGTCGGGTGCAGACTGAGAGATGACCGAGATCGGTCATTGTTAGAATGAAATTTGGGTGGACAGCAAGCTGTCAGTGAGTCTCAAATGCCCATGTGGAGGTTCGAAAGGGTAAGTAAACCTCAATTTCATTATTCCCCTTCTTTATACTACTTGTTGCTCACTGATGATGGAAAACCAAGAAGTTTTGAAGAGGCAATGCAGGTAGAATCTAGGAAACAGTGGGAGCATGGCATGAATGAGGAAATTGATTCCTTGGAAAAGAACCAAATAGGAGATTTAGTTGAGTTGCCAGTCGAAAAGAAAGCACTGAAAGATGAATGGATTCACAGGTTAAAGAAAGGAGAGAATGGATAGGTGAGACAGAAGGCCATGTTATATGGTCTTGAGCAAGCTTCAGGATAGTGGTATTTAAGGTTTGACAGGTTTATGACAAAGCATGGCTTTAGTCAATGTCAATGTGACCATTGTGTTTATTTTACCAGGTTGGATAATGATAGCTACATTATCCTATTATTGTATGTAGTGTATATGCTTGTTGAAGGGTCACACTTGCAGGGAATTGCTGAGCTAAAGGTAAAAGTAGCTCAGACATGTGCCAGGAAGGATTTAGGAGCAGAAATCCTTGGCATGAGTATTTCTAGAGATAGGGAAAATCACAGGTTGATTTTGTCTCCAAAGGATTATGTGAATAAGGTAGTGGAGAGGTTCAATTTGCAGGATGCAAAACTGGTTAGCACACCTATGGTTGGACAGTTCAAGTTAAGCTATGAACAGTGTCCTAAATCACATGATGAGGTTGAGTACATGGTATGTACTAAACCTGATTTTACCCAAGCAGTGGGAGTTTTTAGCAAGTTTATGGCCAATTCAGGAAAGAAGCACTAAAAAGCAATTCAGTGGATTCTCAAGTATTTGAGAGGGACCAACAGCAGGTATTTATGCTATGCAGGGTCAAGCACTTCTCTACATGGGTATGTAGATTCAGATATGGTAGGTGACTTGGATGACAGGAGAAGCACCACAGGATATGTGTTCACTCTTGGTAGTTGATCTTCAAGATTGAACTTGAAGATGGGGATACAAGCTAGAAACAAATTAGAGGATGTATAGGTACAAGAATAGGTGCAACTATTTATCTCCAAGTGGGAGATTGTTAAGTTGTGGAGCTAAAAGCTTCACTGATGTAAATGGAGGAGGTTGCTAAGTTACAGAGTAACTGATGTCGACAGGCCAACCGACATCAGTCATCTTCAGTGTACACAATAACTGACATCAGTTATAGTCGACCAGCATCGGTCAGACAAGAACCGACGTATGTCACCTGTGTGTTCCAGAACTGGTCTAATTTTAGACAGATAGTTAGTTTGCATGTAACAGACTAGTTTTAGTCTTGAGTCTGCATTTCTAATTATTGTTTGGTTTGGGATCTATTTAAGAGACCCATGGGGCATGTATTTTATTTAAGTTATAAGCAAGACCAATTAGATATGCAGGGGTGAAAGATCAAGAAGGTCTATGGAGTACTGGACTTGGAGGGAACAACTCGGTATTGAGTTGATTGTTGATTGTAATTGAGAGAGAGAGACAAAACTCTTGAGGGAGAATTACTGGACACCCAAGAGGTGTGGAAGAGTGAGATTTCTTCATTGTATTTCCTTCTGGAAGAGTGTTAATATAGATTGTATTGTTTCTCGTATCTCCTATTCTTTGTTGTTTTTGATTTCTAGTTACATATTACTTCTGGTTTAATTCTATGTTTAGTTGCTTATACAAAGGTAATCAAGTGTACTCTTAGGAGTGGGATCCTAACAACCTTTCTAAAAGCATTTTAATTAAAATCAAGTTTCATTTAGCACATAGATTAAAGTGTGTTTTCATTGATAAACAAAGTGTGTTCAAATACCAATCAATTTCATTTAAAACAAGAGTGTGTTTCTTTATAAGCAAGTGTGTTTACTTCAACATTTCAATTATGTATTAGAATGTTTACATTCAAATCAATTAGATATATTTCAATTGATTATATCAAAACCATAGAATTAGTTGATCCACAATAAAACCCTCCAAAACATAACTTTTAACAACAGATTGCACACCTTATTACATACAAACATTGGATACCACCCTTGGTTTTAATGAAATCAACCAAATGAATTGATTGAATGAATGGGTTGACAACATCAATCATTTTTGACACCATTATTGGGGACATTCTAGGTGTAGATCACAAGCTAACAAAGAAAATAACTTCCTTAAAGATATATAAGCAAACCTAAAACCTCACAAGGAAAATTCATTCCAAAGAAATCTTAGAAAGATACCACAAGCTCTTGAATAAAAACACACTTAGAGAAAGTGGAAAAATTACAAGAAAAGATAAAAGGGTCTTCTGGAATTCTTGAAGAAAAACCAAAATTAACCCCATTTGAACCTTGTGATCATTCTCTAGAAGCCAATGCATCATTCCAAAGGAAATTAAGGCTAAAGAACATTGTAAACCAAAGCAACGAGTCTTAGATAAGTAGCCTCTCTGATAACTCATCACTTCCTAGGAACTTTTATTGATGGTTAAAATTGCACTTTGCTTCTAACACCAACAATGGGAAATTTCAAGAATGTGGGACTTGCAACTTGGAACGACCTCTAGATTTTCAAGAAGCTGGTCTCTTCTTTATCTCGAGTGTTGGGAGGAAAGGGATAGGAATTTAAACATAAACACAAATGCAAAGAAAGAAAATCTAATTATGGCGATGTGTCTAGATGTAATTTGACCCCTTAATTTTGAGCACAGTGAAACTAAATGTAAGATTCAATTACATTAAAGAGCGAACAAGGCATGATCAATGTAAAAGATAGAAACAAAGGCTCACAACTTAGACTACTTTTTGCAATGACACAAAAAACACCAACAAAGGCATAAAACTCAATCTTCTTATTAACTCTCAAGTTACATAAAAGGCACATAAACATGCACAGTTATATAAACTTTCCAATTCAAGAAAATAGAACAAAGGCAAATGATATTCCTGATCACAGCTCTAAAAGTCTAAAACTCTTAACAATAGTCTCTCACAAAAAATTCTCTCCAAACTTTTGATGATGATTTTTGGTGATCTCTGCACCCCTCTTTATAGCATTGGATTTGCCCTAGATTGTCTATGTGTTCCCAATCCAACGGCCCAACTGAAACTCTAACTGAACTTGAAGTGTCTAACAAAAGATATTTCTTAGATTCTGAAATGCTCTGTCTTCTTACAGTTCATTGGCTGAAATAGATACACAGGACGTTCCCTTCTATTAAACGAAAAAGGACACTTAGCCAATTTTTTGAAAATCTTCTTATTATTTAGGAGGCACTAGAACATGCCACTTGGTGGCTTCCACAACATTTACTGAAGACACTGACACATTCTGCTTAACCTATAATCTTACTATGTCTTTGCTTAGAGGTGTTCAGTCCTTGACATCTGTCACCATCCGCTTCTCCCAAAACTTAAACAACTTCTATAGGAAATGGGACCCAAAGCAATTCTTGCCTAAACAACTTCAAAAAAAGGACAAGGACATGTGGCACTTTCTGCTTACTCTTGACAAAAGACACATGGTGACCTCCACTGCCTTTAGCTACCTTTTGAGAAACCTATGGAAGGTGACATGTGTCTGTCTTCATGTTGCCTTGTCTTACTATAGAAACAATCGGGCCTCATTTCATACTTACATGGATGACAACACTTGGTGGCTTCCGCTTGCCTCAAAACAAAACCCAAGACCCACCATAGTCTTTACTTGTCAATGAAACAAAATGAAGATAATTCTAAGCTCGACACGTGGTGGCTTCCATTCTCTTCAGCTAGGGATACGTGGCATCTTTTGTTGCTTTTAGAAAAGCACATTGATATCTTCCACTGTCACCACCTAGTGCCTTCCGCTTGATCTTGATACTTAGCTTGTTGAAACCTTTCACTCAAAAAGAGATTTGAAACATGGATGTTGATACAAAATGTGGATGCTGACACTTGTGTTTTGCTAAATTGCTATGAGACAGTTGGCACATCCCGACCAACTTCTAGAAACTATGAAAGGTGCCTCAGCCGATGACACTTGGCAGTTTTTGCTCGATTTTGACACTTAGACACAATTTGAAGCAAAAAGAAATTTGATCCCGCGCTCTGAATCAAAATTCCATCTTCTCAAACCAAAGTGTATAGAGACAAAATTTGGATTACACGACTACGAATTAAAATGAAATGTAGAGTATTTTTTACTCTATAGTTATTGGCAACCCCAAGGACTTTTGAGCCTACTCAAAAGGAAACCACAACTCTCGCTTGATCAAAATGTCAAAAATTACAGATTCAACAATGTTGTTTGATAGGCAGACCACTCATTGTCAGATAACCCCTACTTATTCTGCAATTCATTGAAGGCTAAATCAAGGTTGATAATATCCTTGTGTGAAAAATTTTGCAAAATTTGAATCCCAGCCTTCAATTTGAATTCAAGCTGGGAAACAAGAATCAAAATAGCTTCCACTTCAGCTACTGATGAATCATCCCTTAAGTCTTGAAAAACTGTTTGATCATTCTACTTGGCCAACAACAAAGGTTCAATTTCATCAACCATGAGCACAATATTGTCATCGGGAAATGGAGAAGGAAGACCTAATTGCACTAGGTCTTTAATGTGCTATTTCATTTCACTGATTCCTTCTTTCATTACATCAAGAAGCTCTCTACAATTGATGGCTATGGAGTTGCAACTAAGAACCTCATTCACTTGCTTAGCAACGACCATTCTATTCTCAATTCTTGTTGTTGACAACGTTCCATTTGTTGCATCATAAAGCTTTTGTAGCAACATTTCAAAATCCAATACTCTCCTAGAAACTGTAGCTAGAGTGTTTACAACTGAATTCTCCACCTTTTCACACAATTTCTGTGCATTTAGCAAGAAGGTTAGAGAAGGCCTGAGCTGAATAATCTTTGAAGAGATTCTCTTCCACATTAATTCATACAGCTCCACCAGATTTAACACTCTGACATTCTTTGGCCTATTGGCCAGCTCCAGTGTCAATTATTCTGTTCTTTGTTGATCAACTTGAAATTGGGCTTGTATAGCAGTGGTATTATTCTTTTCATCCAATAGCTTCTGTTGCAATTGAGTAACTTGTAACAGGCTTTCCTTGCATTTTCCTTGTAATGCTGCTTTTTCTCACCTTAGGGTCATCACTGCATCTTTTACCTACATTAGCCTTGCTTTTAAGGAATCATTTTGGGCTTGGATCACCTGGTGAGTCTGAAGGGAAACAATATCTTTCAACTGTTTATTTAGACTCTCTATTTCACTATCTTTTCTATCAAGTTCTGCGACCAAACTAATACAATTTATCTTCTCCTTGGCTAGATCAGCCTCCATCTTCTGTAGCTTTTGTTAAGGTGTGGAGCTAAAAGCTTCAACTATTTGTAGACACAAGAGAGGATGCTGAAGAACCAGAGGAACCAGTGTCGGCAGCATGACCGACGTCGGTCACAGGCAGTGGAGAAGGAAACCGGCGACGACAGAGAGTCGGCTGACGTCGGCAGCACCAGACAAGCAGGGACCGGTGTTGGTCGCCTGTGCGGTCCAGAACTGTTTGTTGCACAAACAGTTAGTTAGTTGAACCGAGTGTTTGCATGCTAAGGGGCTAATTTAAGTCGCGAGCTGTGTGTCTAATTTTAGTAGTTAGATTTCTATTTTTGTAAGCATGGGATCTTATTTATAGACCCATAAGGCATGTATTGTAATTAAGTAAGAAGGCAAGTAAAGGCATTGAAGCTAGCAAGGTCAAGGAGATCAGCTGAAGCATTCAAGGAGGGATAGCAACTCAGGCTTTAGATTTGTTGTGTTGAGCAAGAGAGAGAGGGAAGAAGGTTTTGAGGTGTGGCAAGCCTTTGAGGTGGAGGAAGAAGTGGCATCTTCCTTATTGTATTTTCTTCTAGTAGTATTTAATACAAGAGTGTGTATTGTCTCTCAAATTCTTTGTTGTCTCAAGTTTCTAGCTACTTTATCATTCTGGTATAATTCCGTGTTTAATTGCATATAAGAAAGTAATCAATTGTGCTCTAATTGGTAGAGCTATAGATCCCCTGACAAGTGGTATTAGAGCTACGGTTTGTAGGAAACAAGGTATTGTTTTTTATTACAGGTCATTCACAGGGTTTTCTGATTGAGTGGGAGTTCAACAATGGCAGAAGAAAGCAGGCTACAAATGGAGAAGTTTAACGGTAAGAATTATCAACATTGGAGGATGCAGATTGAGGACTATCTGTATCAGAAGGATTTGTACTTACCGTTGGGTGGGGTTGCATGCAAGCCCATAGATATGAAGGATGAAGAATGGAACGTTCTTTATCGGAAGGCTCTCAGTTCCATAAGGTTGAGCCTTGCATCATCTGTGATTTCCAGCTTATCACAGTGCAAGACAACGGAAGAGTTGATAAAGTCCTTGGCAAATTTATACGAAAAGCCCTCAGCTTCTAATAAGGTATATCTTATGAAGCAGCTGTTTACTTTGCAAATGCAGGAAGGTGGATTGGTACATACTCATCTCAGTGATTTCCATGGTTTGGTAAACCAATTAGCTTCAGTCAATATTGTTTTTGATGATGAGGTAAAGGCTCTCTTGATTTTATGTTCTTTGCCTGAAAGTTGGGACGGTTTGGTTATGGCAGTAAGTAATTCTGCATCTGCTTCTAAAATCTTAAAAGTTGATGTTGTGAGTGTGATCTTGAATGAAGAAATATGCAGGAGAAACACAGGTGAATCATCAGCGAATGCTCTAAGTGCAGAAAGTAGGGAAAGGCAAAGGGAGAAGGTTGAGCAAGGGAAATCAAGGTCGGAAAGGAGATCTGAGTCCAAAGGTATTACCTGCTAGTTTTGTGGAAAGAAAGGACATACAAAGGAGTGTTGTTTGAGAGATAAAGAGAATCAACATGCAGGTATGGAAGAAGCAAAGGATGCAAATATTGTGATGCAGGATGCTCTCATACTTTCTTCGGATAGTCAGGTAGGATCATGGATTTTAGATTCTGGTTCATCTTTTCATGCATCCCCAAACAGAGATTTGTTCTACGAGTATGAACAGGGAGACTTTGGAGTTCTTTATTTAGGGGATGGTACGCCTTGTCAGATAGTTGACAAAGGGAAAGTGCAGCTGAGATTGCAGATTGACAACATGTGGGTGTTGAAAGAGGTCATGTATGTTCCAATTTTGAAGTAGAGTCTGATTTCTGTAGGAAGGTTGGGAGATGAGGGATGCACAATAACCCTCACAGCGGATTCTTGGAAGGTTACCAAGGGAGCACTTGTTCTAGCAAGAGGTAAGAAAGTAGATACTCTTTATCTGTCTACTTGTATTACTGATTCTACTTCTGGTGTAGATTCGAAGATGTGGCTTAATAGGCTTGGTCACAAGAATAGGAAGGGAATGGAAGTTCTTGATTCAAAAGGTATGTGTTCAAATTTGGAAAGCATAAATACAGTTCATTATAGAAAGAGGAAATTTGATGCCTTTGACAGGAACAAAGAATCCTTGGTGTTTTTGGAGGAGATGAATGACAGAGATCAGTCACAGGGGCTGAATAAGTCTGAGCAGGGCAGCATGGACAGAGGTTTGATCTAAGAAGAGCTCACAGATGAAAATTTCATCACTTACAGGAACACACAGACACCGATGTCAGTAGCTTGGCATCGACGTCAATCATCCAGATACCGACATCGGTCATGTGCAGACCAGCAGGGTCGGTAGGTCGGACAGGAGAAGTTCGACGTTGGTCATAAGGACTGATGTCGGCAGGAGGGACACCAGCGTCGGCCAGGGAAATGATGTCAGCAGTCAGGGTCAGTGCAGGGAACCGACATCGGTCGGGAGCAGACTGGGAGATGGCCTAGATCGGTCACTGGAACAGATGTTGGGTGAATTACTAAGTCTCAAACACCCATGTGGAGGTCAGGAAAGGTATGTGAACCTCATATTCGTTGTTCACCTTCTTTATATTGCTTACTGATAGTCATGAACTAGGAAGATGGAAGAAGTAATGCAGGTAGAATCCAAAAATAGTGGGAGCTTGGCATGGATGAGGAGTGTGAGTCCTTGGAGAACCAAACAGGTATTTGTTGGTAGTGTTGTCAGCTGGAAGGAAGCACTGGATAGAGGGATGGATTCCCGTTTTAGAGAAGAGAGTGGATGGACACACGAGACAAAAGGCTATGATGTATGGTCTTGATTATGCTACAGAACAATGGAGGTTTGACCATTGTATATTATCTTTACCAGGTTGGATAATATTAGCTACATTATCCTGTTACTGTATTGTGTTACTTGTTGCAAGGTTTCATATATAGGGAGTCTTTCTGAGCTAAGGGTAGAGTTGGTTCAGAAGTATGTCATGGAGAATTTAGGAGCAACAAAATTCTTGTGGCATAAGAGACAGGTATTGCATCACAGGTTTACGTGGTGGTTGGTCTTCAAGAGTGACATTGAAGAGGGATACAGAGCCTAAGAAACAAAATAGATGGTGTACAGGTACAAGTTGTTGCTGTTTATCTCCAAGTGGGAGATTGTTAAGGTGTGGAGCTAAAAGCTTCAACTATTTGCAGACACAAGAGAGGATGCTGAAGAACCAGAGGAACCGACGTCGGCAGCATGACCGACGTCGGTCACAGGCAGTGGAGAAGGAAACCAGTGACGGCAGAGAGTCGGTCGACATCGGCAGCACCAGACAAGCAGGGATCAGCGTCGGTCGCCTGTGCGGTTCAGAACTGTTCGTTGCACGAACAGTTAGTTAGTTGAACCGAGTGTTTGCATGCTAAGGGGCTAATTTAAGTCGCGAGCTGTGTGTCTAATTTTAGTAGTTAGATTTCTATTTTTGTAAGCATGGGATCTTATTTATAGACCCATAAGGCATGTATTATAATTAAGTAAGAAGGCAAGTAAAGGCATTGAAGCTAGCAAGGTCAAGGAGATCAGCTAAAGCATTCAAGGAGGGATAGCAACTCAGGCTTTAGAGTTGTTGTGTTGAGCAAGAGAGAGAGGGAAGAAGGTCTTGAGGTGTGGCAAGCCTTTGAGGTGGAGGAAGAAGTGGCATCTTCCTTATTGTATTTTATTCTAGTAGTATTTAATACAAGAGTGTGTATTGTCTCTCAAATTCTTTGCTGTCTCAAGTTTCTAGCTACTTTATCATTCTAGTATAATTCCGTGTTTAATTGCATATAAGAAAGTAATCAATTGTGCTCTAATTGGTAGAGCTATAGATCCCCTGACAGCTTCCTTGATGTTTTCAAGTAGTCTTTAGTAACTGTAGAAGTGGATTCAGTTAGGAGTTCAATTTTGTCTTGTGGCCTAAACAGGGACATGTCAATGGCCACTGCATTCATTGTGTAGTCTTTTGGTTGCATCTACTCACTTGGCTTGATTACATTTAGTGACAAATGAGTCACCGTCAATTGCTGATGAATTGTGTCAAATTGTGACCGTAGATGTGGTGTAGCCAAGGCTTTATTTTCCTTGATCTTCTTTTTCTCTCTTCGAGCTTCCCTCACCTTCCTAGTAGCATCTGCTTGAGTTTGGAAGGTAGAAGGAGAGGCAATGTGCCCACCTGCAAAAGGATGTCCTTGTGGCAAACCATATTGAATAGCCAATTGTTGGCTATAGGCAATCTGAGGGGGGAGTTTCTTGGGAATAGAGGGGGAAAAGTGAGGCAATGTTAAAGCTTGAATAGGGATAGATGGGGCAAAATGAGAAATGGGCACAATAGAGGTGGCAGGGAATGTCATCTGGCTAGATGAAAGCATCATGCCGACAGGCGAAGAAAAAGATTGAGGAGGAATGATACTTACCTAAGGAGTAGCTATAGTACTCTATAACTGGCATTATGAGGGTTCTACCCTCTCCTCAAACTCAAGTTGAAACCTTAGCCTTTTCTATTTTCTTAGTGTTTCTTCTTCTGGATATGCTTCTTTTTCTCTAACATCTACCACTGTTGTTAGTGGTGCTTGTGGGGAATTGGGAACTTCAATAACTATTGCCAATGGGGAAGCTTTTGGTGGTGAAGGCACCACACTCTTTTGTCTTTCCATGATGCTAAGAGATTTTGGCCAAATTGTTACAGTGACTGCAGCTACAGTTTTCCCTGAGGCCTGTGATTCTTGGCTAGATCCTGCTCTGGCTTTCGACTCTACACCCTATGATTGCAAATTGCTTGTGTCATGGCTAGATACAGGGGATAAATGGCACTCATACCATAGTTCTTCCCATCTCTCATCTGAGTCGACGCTCCCAAAAGAATGAGTTATCTGACAAATTTCTTGCCTATATTTCCAATAGGCTTCTATTTTCTCAGCATCCCAATCTTTATTCTTTAGTGCCCTTCTTAAGCCAGAAGCCATTCTGGCTTTAGGATCAAAATCCCTCTACTGAGCATAGATAGTTTCTCATGGTATATTTTGTGGAAGGGGCAAATTTGTTAACTCAACATAAAATCCAAGAGTATCTTCCCTAGGATTTTTCCTGTGTTCCCAAAAGGGGTGGCTCTCATGTGCAATTTTGGTAGCAACCCTATTACTCCTTATCCAGAAAGCTATGAAACCATTTGGGTCATATACCCATTTATCTTCGATTAGCAGGAAACCCAAGAATGTTAACTTTCTAAGCAAAACAACCTCAGCATCTCTGGCTTCTAATACCATGCTGTTTGTCATCCATGGGAGGTCATACATTTTCCTCTTCCTCTTCTCAGAGCCATATTCATTATCTACTCTAGACACCTGCCTGGTGACTTCTAAGAATGCTAACTTAAGAGTCAAAATCTTAGGTAGCAACATTGGTTCCCTGCAAAAACCATGGACTCTAATAATTTTCTGGTGGGATCCAAAAAGGAAATCATAAGGAATTGGGCAATTGGCCAGAAGGTTTGAAACACTTAGAAATAGTCGATTTATAACTGGTTCGGGGTTGAGGTGAAAAAAAGTAGGGGTAACAAATAGTTCCTAGAATTCATATGGGTAATTAGTTTTTGACAAAATATGTGTCTATACAGACACAAGAGTAGTCCTTTGGAGATCAAAACTTGGGTCATACATATCAAGATGCATATGTTGGGAAAAGATGTCAGAGTTTTGATACAGCATGAGGTGAAACAAATAAGAAGAGTACCTAAAAACTCCTTTTGATTTGAATTGGGCAAGTTGTTCCACCATGGAGTATGCAATCTGCTCAAAAAAATTAAGTCCATACTCTTGCGTCTTGTCGACAGTTTTCAACCTAAAGAGGATGGCCATTTGTTCTCCATAGACTGCCATATCATCTTTCATTTCGAAGATGAAATCCATCATAGACAGTGCATCTTGGCTAGCTGGTGCAAATTGGGCTCTTGCTGCAGGGAATGTAAGCACAGTCGTATCATCATCACCCATTTGCAATTCAGATCTTAAGAACCTCAACTAAGTATTGATGTTTTCCCACATTCTTTACATTTTAGTAACAGTGGGAAACATAGCTGTCTTATCATGATACAAGGCTAACATGTATTTGATAGCCTATGGTGTGATTTACACTGTGAATGGACCCTGTTGTATGGTGTTTGAGGGTGCATGGAACAAGTCTGTGCATAGTTTGACTAAATCAGGGCATGGATGCACACTTGGGACAATGAATTGTGCTAGTTGTGAAGTCCATATCCTCATTGTAAATGTCTCATATTGTCCCACCTTGGCCCTTTGAAGACACCTTTGATGTGCCCCTTCTCTGAGAGTTCTGCTACTAGCCCTTTGAAGAATTGGGTCCATGACTCCATCTGCATAATTTGTTATCTTTTCTAGGTCACTTGCTTGACCAACTTCGGGGATTCTGGTCTGTGGGTAGGTCTTTAGTGGTTGTGCGAGAGCTAAAGCATATGACTTGCTCATAAGAAACTTATCCAAGGATTCATACATCCCAGCTCCTTATTGCGAAGACTGTGCTCCCTCCATTTCTATATCTATTATGTGATAACTGGTATGAACTTTTGCAAAATAGAAATCTCTTTCACTTAAGCAGGTTTACAAGGAAAAGAAAATGCAAGTAGCAGGATATTTTCTCATAGATGCAGGAATGTTTGAGAAAGTGTAAGATTTAACTCTTGCTAGGAGGTATTTATTGACCCATCAAGTCTCAAAATGGCATTAAACTCGAATAACCGTAAGCAAATCTTACTCAATCTTCATGGAACAACGAGATAGACACGTTATGCAAGTGGCAGCGCAAGGTACTTTGGAGATTGAGTAAGATTTGGGAGATATTCAATGTATTGAGACTTTTGAAAATTTTGAAAAAATCTGAGTTGATGATACGTGTTCAAAGAACATTTATTTAAAAGAAAGCGGGAAAGCAAAATGGGAAAACAAAGCAACTAAGAAAGGGGAAACTATCTAACTATAATACATTAGAGACCCAAGTTAACCCAAATGCTTCAAGTAGATTCCATTCACAAGAATATCTTCAGGTTCTCCTTCCATCATTTCCAACTCAAATGAATTCCTCTGTTTACACACATGAATTTTATATGGGCTAGTCCATAATGCTTCAAATTTAGTATGTTGACCCAGCTTGGTGGCTCTTGCATCCCATTTCAAAACAATTGAGCCTACTTCAAAATGAGGATTTAAAGTCCTTTTATCAAAGTAGTCCTCAATTATTTTCTGATGCTTAATTAATGAATCATGAGTTGCATTCCTCTTTTCCTGAACTTCCAAAATTTTTCCAAGTCTGACCTGCATGAAGCCATTTTCTTCAATTTCAATCTGTTTGATCAGCTAGAGAGTAAGAATCTCCAAGCTTAGGGGTATTACAACAAATTTTCCATATACCAGTTCATATAGAGACATTTTGATCACCTATTTAGGCATGATTGTATCAGCCCATAGTGCTAAATTAAGCACTTTATGCCACTCTTTGTGATGGTCAGCCCCTATTCTTTTGATGAGTCTAATCAGGTTCTTGTTAGTTGACTCTGCCAAACCATTACCCTGAGGGTAATAATTGGAGAAAATTTTCAGATATATTCCATACTTTAATGCAAAGTCAAATACTTTAAACCCTAAAAATGCTTTAGCATTATCTAAAATTATGGTACAAGGAGCCCCAAAGCGAGTAGTGATACTCCCTAGAAAATCCAGGATCACATTTTTTGTTGCTTTTTAAAGTGGCACAGCCTCGGTCCATTTGGTGAAATAATCTATGGCAGATAATATCCATTTGTGACCCATACTAGACACTGGATTTATCATTCCAATGAAGTCAAGACCCCATTGAGCAAAAGGTTCATCCACAATTATAGGACTAAGGGACATTGCTGCATTCCTTCTCATCCCTACATAATATTGACATGATTGACATTTTTTAATCAGCTGATAACAATATGCAAATAAAGTAGGCGATAAATAACCTACCTCACTTATCTTTATAGCTATGGTCTTTGCAAAAAAATGTCCACCTGATACTCCATGATGCATTTCATGTAGTATTTTCTTAGCCTCAGCCTTTTCTACACATCTTAACAATTTGCCATCAGAATTTTTCCTGAAAAGAACCTGTTCAATCAAAACAAAATGGATTCCTTACATCCTATAGTATCTCTTCTTATTTTGAGGGAGTTCTCTTGGGTAAATCCCATTTTTCATAAAATGAATCCTTTTTGTAACCTAGGAGTCTTGATTGACCTCTTGTATCCTCAATACAATTTCCTTTTCTATTTCTAGATCTGTTTTCACAGGTATCATCTTTTCAAGTTCTTGAGTCATATATTGGCATAATCCCCTACCTCTAACTAACTTAGTAGGTTTGACCTCCACATCATATTCAACAATCTTGGTTATCTAGTTAGCTCTTTTTTTAATAATTTCTCCTTCCATGATGTATTCTTTGACACTTGGGTGAGCTACAAGTATCAAAATTTTGCTTCTTGATACCATATGCTTGAATTTCTTGAGGGCTTTTACTATAGCATATGCTTGTTTCTCTACAAAGTTGTATCTAGTTTCATACTCCCTAAGAGTTCTTGAGAAAAAGGCTATTGGGTGCTCTCCCTCCTGTTTATCATCCTTTTGTGTTAAGACCACAACAATACTTAACTCTCTTCCATAGACATACATTACAAAAGGCTTAGAAAAATCTAGGTTTCTAAGTACTGGGGCTATTGAGATAGCCTTCTTGACCTCTTCAAAAGCTTGCCTTCTTTCTGTAGTCCACTTGAAAATTAGGTCTTTCTTTAACAAGAGTGTTATTGGTCTCACTAAGCCTGCAAAGTCGGATATGAACCTACTGACAATTAATCTTCCCTAAAAAAGATTGAACTTCCTTTTTATTTACTAGAAGAGGTAAATCCACTATAGCTACAACTCTTTCAAGATCTATGAAAACTCCTTCTTTAGATATTATATGCCCCAATAATTTGCCTTGAGGGACAACAAAGATACATTTCTTAGGGTTTAAGGATATTCCAAATTCTTGAAATTTCTTAAAAATAGCTTCTAAATGATCAAAATGATCAACAACATTTTTTGAAAAAATAGTAAGATCATCAAGATAAATTAGGATGATTTTATTTATAAGTTCCCCAAATGCAACATCCATAGCTCTCTGAAAAGTGGCTCTAACATTTGATAGGCCAAATGACATTTTAACATATGCAAATTTTCCCCATTTGGTAGTAAAAGTAGTTTTGTATTGGTCTTCATCAGCCAACCAAATCTGATTGTATCCAAAGAAACCATCTAGCAAAGAAAATCTCTCTGATCCAGCCACAGTTTGTAGAATTTGTTCCATGGAGGGCAAGGGATAATGATCTTTCAAAGCTGCTATGTTTAGATCTCTGAAATCTACACAAAGTCTTATATCACCATTCTTTTTTCTAACTGGCACTAGATTTGATACCTAGGTTGAGTGTTTGATTGAAAAAATTATTTTAGAATCTAAAAGTTTCTACAACTCATCTACCATTAGAGGTTCAATCCTTGAATTTACTGCCCTTTGTTTCTGTCTGATGGGCTTAGATGCTTTAGTCAATTCTATTGTGTGCTGAATAATGTCTCTATTATATCCATGAAGGTCTTCATAGCTCCAGGCTATGACTCTGTCATATTTTTTACACAATTCAATTAGTCTTTTCCTCTCTTCTTGAGTTGCAGAATTTCCAAATTTTAATTTTTTCCCTTCACTCACCTCAATTTCAGAATAGTCTGCTTTGTTTTCCTGAAACCTTTTCTTTTTGAGGCCTACATCTTCTAGATCAAATAGATTTTCTAAAGTGATTAAGCCTTTGGGAAGCTTATTATTCTTTAATTATATAATTTGATCCCTGTATGCCTCTTCAATCTTTGGTTGCAATTGATTATCAAATTCATCTGATTGTTGTAAGAATGAGAGTACCTGAGAATTATTTTCAAATACTTGCCAATTCTCATCATTATTTGGAATAGTTGGCCTCACTATTACTTTTACTAATTCATTATTAACTAATAGGCCAGTTGCCTGATCAAACTGCGAGCCAATCTGTGCCATCTTATCAACTTCAAAATTTTGGGTTTTTGGAACTATTTCAATATTGAAAGATTCAAAATCTTATATTAGGTCCCAAATTATGTGTCTATATGACCTCATCCTTATATTTTTGGCTATTGCCTTTTCCCTAATTTACTTTACCACTAATTCTAAATCCCCTTTTTCTATTAAATTCTTTATTCCCTTTTTCTTGGCTAAAATGAGCCCATGAACTAAGGATTCATATTCAGCATCATTATTGGTACAAGTAATTTGAAAACGAAGAGCTCTCAAATTTTTTTCACCATTTGGAGCAGTAAGACAAATTCCTGCTCTAGCACCATTTTTACTTCTAGCCCCATCAAAATTCAAGGTCCAAATTTTTGAATCTTTTTCAGATTCTTGAGTAGTTGGTGTCTCTTCCCTTAAAACATTAGGTATTTCATGGTCCTCATCAAAAATGACATAAGTGCCCAGACCAGTAGAGTCATAATTCCCATATGGGTCATTATGCATCATAGCTAACAACTGGTTATTTTCTTCTTCTTGATCATGCTCAGTCCAGTCGCCTAACTCTTCAACAAAAATCTTTTCTTCTTTATTTAACATAGCATGATCTGCCTCTAATTTTGATGTTGGTTCATTGGTGATATGGTCCTTTGATAATGGTTCCAATAGAATTTTCATCTTTGAACCATATATGGTTCTAAGGATGAGGTGAGACCAATCAAGAGACATATATCCTCCTATTTTGGTTGTAAAGTCTCTGGATAAACATAAACTGAAGACAGGAGGTATATCTATGACTACTATGTCTTGATAGACAATTATACTGGGACAAGTATATAATTGCAATGGGATATGTTTAATTCTCTCTATTGTTTGTACTACTTTGCCATCTAGCTGTATAACTCCTTTTGCAAGAGGTTCATACTTTATCTTTAAAGCATCAGCTATTTGCTTAGGCATTACTATAGTACTAGCTCTTGAATCTATCAATGCATTATGCAAGAGTTTCTTTCCAACTATTAGAGTCAAATAGAAAGGCTCTGGTTTGGATTTACTTACCTCTGATGCATTGTTCACAAAGGTTGTTGTCTTTAGAGGAACTGTGTCCTTGAGTTTTTCTTTATTAGTAAGTCTTTGTTTGGTGCCATTATGCTTAGGCATTACTTGGCCTTATAGAACCTCTTGTAATGGTGTCTTTTGTTTAGGAATAGCTAGTATGTCCCAGATTGATACTTGTGCTGGAGTCCTCTTTAATTGATCTACCACATTCATTGGTCCCAAAGTTTGGGTTCTTGGAAAATAAGGATACCTTGCTTTTTATTGAACTTGTCCTGGAACTACTTGATTTAGCACTGGTTGTGGCATTTCTTGTCTAATAGTTGTATTTCTTTGACTTTGGAATGGGTGATTCTCCATGACTTGATTATTTGCAACTTCAGGTTGCTCCACCATTCTTCTCTTTGATCTAGTATAATAATCTGATTGCACCACTAGTTTCTTAGAAGTGGAAGCTTCATTCAAGAATACTAATTCTTCATCTTCAACCCATGAAAATAGAGCATGTTCCAGGGCTATTTCTTCCTCTTGTTGCAAAGACATCCCTTGTATCTGAGCCATTAGGACTAAATTTGGATACTAGGAGATTGGTAGGCTTGATTATCACTAGTACTTGCAAATTGTCCATCCATTCTTCTTTGTTTTGCTACCTTTTATTGTAGATTACCCATGGGACAATCTCTAGGAGTATGAGCATTATTACAAGGGAAACACCAGGCATTGGTGTTATCCACATAATTATTTTGACCTAGAATAATCTCCTTATTCGAATTGAGGGGAACAATTTGTGAGGGTGTAGGGACTGTAACTAATTGGTTTGCTAGCTGAGGGTTATTTTGCCTTTGAGGACCCTGGTATTGGTTTGGCTATGATGAAAATATATTTCCTTGATAGCCTTGATATGGAGGCCTAGGGTAAGGATTCTGCTGTCTCTTTATGTTAATCAACTCATTAGAAAATGTCCTTAAGATATTCTTGATATCATCCATCTCAGATGACTGAGCAGGGACAAGTTCTTTAGTATGTGGTTGAGGATATTGATACATAGACACAGGTGGGGCTATGGATTTAGGGGCTTTTTGAGGTAATGGCAAGGTAATTTTTGGAAACATGGGCATGGGAGGCCTTGGGGGTAACTTTCCAGCATCTATCAAATTATTTTCTACTCTGACTGCATAGTCATAAGCCTCTGGTAGAGTCTAACCTCCAAGTGACTGAATCATAACAGATATATCTAAATTTAAAGCCTTAAGATAAAACACTATAGCCATACCTGGTAATGGTCTAGCGGTAGCAGGAATCTTTTCCCAAGTCTTTTGAAATCTGGAATTGAAGTCAGTCATTACTTCTTGTGGTGCCCTTTAGATGGTAATCAATTGCTGTAACAAAGAAGACTTATCACCCTTTTTTTCAAATCTTTCAAAGAAAAGATCTCCGAGCTGATCCCATGTAGATATGGTATTTAGGGTCAAGGACTAGTACCATTCCAGAGCCTTCTCTTTAAAAGAAGTTGCTAATAACCTTATAGCTACATTTTGTTGTGTGACAACATGTATAGCACAAACATCTGATACATCTTGACGATGTTCTTTAGGTGTTTTAAAATCTTGCCCACTGAATTTGGGTAGAGCTTTCAAGGCATTTACTGGGATAGGATCCCAAGTACCTGGTGGTATTGGGAGAATCAAAGGACTACCAGTGTTCCAACTTGCATAATTCCTTGGGGGTATAGGGGCTCCCATATTTACTCTTGGTATTGGTATAAACTAATTGACTCTTCTATTTCTAACTATTTTTTGCTTTTTCACATTTAGAAGGAATAAGAAACTAAAGTAATGGTCAGGGGTTAGATGATACCCGAATGAAGTTTGTGCACCGTATCCAGATGATTGAAGGAGCTCCTCTTTGGCTGTGGAGGACGACACCTATAGATAAAAAAAGGCTTAAACAAGGAAAATGTCAGATAGATATATGGTGGACTACCAAGCAAAGCTCAGTCCCAGAAGTGCCAAGACTCCCTTGAGGGATGACAGTCCACTTGTCGATAAAAAGAATGTCGTAATGGAATAAAATAATGAAAGACTTAAAGAAAGAGAAATAAATAATGCATACTTGAATCTTACAATCTGTCTTCCACAGTCACCAGCGTCGGTAGTTCTGCCAGCGTCGGTTGGTCAAGGTTGCTGACGTCGATTGGGATGCCGACGTCGGTAAGGGCAATGGGCCTTGGTGCCGATGTCAGTAGGGGCAATGAGCCTTGAACAGGTTTCAGGGTCTGTCTGTGGTCAACAGAATGGTCTGGGAGGTTCAAAAGAGTTGTGCAGGGATGCAGGAAAATGAATATGGTCTGGGAAAGGGCCCAGGTAGAGGATAGGGGTGGAAAGGGAATAAGAATGGGAGGAAGGCTTTTCAGCCTCTCCGAGAAGAAAGTTGGGTTGTTTATCAACAGTACTCAAGAAATAGCCAATGGACTGATTACCAATGCATTTTAAAAAAAAATATTGAAATATAAATCAGAAGAATACTTAGCTCTTGGTGGAAAACCAGAAGTGCAGAAGACTTGTTTCCGTTATCGCTGATGCCGAAGACCTCATGCAACATTTCAATTAGGTGTGGAGTAACTGATGCAGAGTTTCTTAGCCTGGAGAGTGATGTTGGGATGCTGATGCCTGCAAAGAGTCAAGGAGCAAGAGAATCTGGAACCTGGAGCAAGAGAATTCACATTCACCGGGGGCAGTAGAGGTTGGAATTTAGTTTTAAAGAAACTGAAGTTGGCGATACCACCAGCGTCGATCGATTGTTGACCGACGTCGGTGGCTAAAGAATAGGTAAAAAGGCTATTTTTAGCCTTTTGCCCATTCTTCCAACTGCCAGGGTTAATTTTCATC
The DNA here is from genome assembly GCA_037957365.1 of Torreya grandis. NCBI lineage: Eukaryota > Viridiplantae > Streptophyta > Pinopsida > Cupressales > Taxaceae > Torreya > Torreya grandis. The sequence continues at coordinate 5,681,897 of JARHVA010000176.1, forward strand.
GTTAAATGGTCCAAATGGCGGGTTTAATAGGCGCAAGGATTAGTGGGGGAGTTGAAATAGGTCTTAGGTAATTATGATTAGTCATAGGGTGATAAATGGCTTAAGAGATAGGAATCCAAGGTGAGATGTCTAAGGGGAATTATTAATTTAAAATAAGTATTTTAAATTAATAAAGCATAGGTTAGGCATGTTGAAGTTTGAAAGAGACCAAGGGGGGGTTGACACTATTTTGGTGTCTACATTTGCCCCATTTTGTCTTGTTGGTTGTTCTTGACGAACTGCAAGACAAAAATAGGAGTAAGTTGCCCTAGGTATGGGATGAGGTATTCCCCCTCAAAGTGGGAGTCAAGGGAAGGTAACCTGATATCGGGTGTCGATTTGATAGATAGTGCATGGAAATGGTGAAATTTGAGTGTGAATGTTGTAATAGTTATGATTGCACGTATACCACTTCACGTGATAGATAGGTCAAATTGTCGCGGTCAAAGGTCGAGGAGTGCTAAAATCAAAATAATTGGTCCCCAACATTTAATCATAGCTGATTGGGTTAAATGATCCAAGCTGTAGCTCCAATGGTCGTCATGTTCCAAGTATCCCAGGCTCAAGAAGTGCTCCTAGAAAACACAAAAAAGTCACAAGTAGTGGGGATCAACTAGAGCGCGATCCGATACTTATGAGGGTCGTAGAAAATTTGCTAACTAGTCGTGAGGTAGCATATACAATCAAAACAACCGAGGCAGAGTTGTCTCAAAAGTAATCATGGTTTGAAGAGATAGTCATGATCTCCAAGGTCATTGGTCGAGTCAGGCTGAGATAAAAGTGATCTCAAGTGTGCCCCGGGAGGAGGCTAAGATGATCTCTACTGTGAGGGCTAGTTGTTATGGGCATGATTTTGGTCATTTGAAAAGAAGACTGATGTTTTAAGGCCACTGAAGTCAGTTATAAAATTGATGTCGATTACAAAAGCTGCCGATGTCAGTGGAAATTGGTCGACATCGACGGCCTAAGGCATGATATTGTCGACATCGACGGCCTACCAAACCCAACAAAACTAGATTGGCGGCCCACCAAAAGTCATTTGGAACATGTGACAAAGTGAAAAAAGTGAGCTCTGGATTGATTGAGTGAAAGTGACTTCTAGGTGACCAGTGCAGTAGCGTGAAGTGCTAGATTGCGATTGGTGGAGAGAGGGAGTGAAGTTGAGCGTGATTAGAGGTTGCAGAGGTAGTTGTGGGCCATCAGAGATTCATGGAATAGATGAGATAGAGGAGATGGTAGAGGGTAGAGGAGGCCCCGTGGGAGGACCACCACCAGCAACACCTATCATACCACCACGGCGACGACGACAGGATAAGGTAGGAGGTGTAATGTGTGTTTTGAATTTGTTTTATGTTTTTGAATTTTTTGTGTTTTTAGCTAGAAAGTGAGGGGGAGGGGTAGTTATAAGGGTGGGTAGGTTGATTAGGGTAAGTTAGGAAGTTTTTAGGGGGATTTTGGGTAGGAAATGGGTTAAAATAGGGAAGCCCTAATTTTTAGGGCTCGCCCCTTTCGACCCTAGGGCCGAACCAGTCACTGACGCCGATGGGTTCACTAACGTCGGTCGACCAGCGACTGACATCGGTCACTTACCTACTAAAATTAGTTGTATAGGTACCAACATTGGTTAGATAAGTGCCATCATCAGCATGCTAACTAATATCGGTGGTTGTTAGGTCTAAAAAAGTTTGAAAATTGATAAGTCGAAGGGCCAAAGTCATGTAGAGAGCTTCTCGGGTGTAGGGATAGGTGTATAGGTGTAGGTAGATGGTCAATTAGGTAGACGAATGGGAGAATGGCCGAGCTAACCTCAGGAGACCCCATGTCAACTAAGTGATACCTACATAGCCCCAGTCTTTAGGGGCCTCAGGCTAATGTAGTTCTCCCAAAAGGGAAGAGTGGTCACAGAGGTTGGTAGTTAACGTGGTTGCAGTTTTGATTGGATGCAGGTGAGGCAGACACTAATGCTGTAGGATCATCTCCTAACATTATTGACGTGGATGCATCGCGAGATCACTGGAGAGGAGTGGACCCACATGACTGCAGTGGGACTAGGCGGGCTGCGGCGCTACTGTCGAGTGGCGAGAGATGTCAGTCTGATGGTGGCTTTGATCAAGCAGTGGGATCACTCCACCAACACCTTCCATTTGCCCACTGGTGAGCTGATCATGATAGTCAATGATGTGTACCATATTTTTTAACTATTGGTACACATAGTAGAGTTATATGCATGCTTGAGAGAAGCACATGATATCTAGATGGTGACACTGTTTGGTGAGCACCTTGTTGAGGTGACTTACCATTCAGCCAACTTTGCATATGAGCCCTTGTATGCGGCAGATAAGGATGCACATCAGTTGGCCATCTTGATGATGATTGGGATCACAGTCTACGTGCTCTCAAATGCAGAAGAAGGGAGATTCCTGGTCGCTATGACCAGAGTTTTGATAGAGATGCTAGAGCAGCAGACGGTGTTCGCATGGGCGCCCGTATTTTTGGCACAACTGTATAGAGAGCTATGGGGTATCAGTTAGTGATGATGGTATAGTTTATGCGTAGGCCACCTTTTGCATTGCTGGGCTTATGAGCACATTGTGGTCACCTGACCTCTCAGCCTGCCAATTACTATCCAGGCCGGCTTTAGGGTTGGTTTCAGGTGGTGGAGGGAGGTTATGGCACAGACATGGGTGGATGGAGTAGTCAGAGATATCGACTACTATAGGGGGTAACTGAGGCAACTTATTCCTATAGATATTGTCTAGAGACTATACCTGGTATACCTGGCCTTTAGAGACCAGGCAGAGCAGCTTGTGGGGGTCTAAAGTCTCAGATGGGTGAGGGGGAGATGAGCCAGCGAGCTCGAGAGAGTGCCAACAGAGAGAGTGTGGCGCCAGTATGGGCTGTTATAGGATGTGCCACCTGCCTTCCCATAGTACCGTCGAGATGATATAGAGGCGCTACTCCCACTACCATAGGAGATAGAGCAACTTGATTTTGAAGAGCAACTTGCAGGTCCTGGTATAGTAGATCTAGGATACACAGAGGCCTACTTAGCTTGGTGGGCGAGACAGTACGTAGGGGTTCAGAGAGGACCACAGCCTGATTTGTAGGCAGTCACCAGGGACAGGAACACTGTGAGATAGGAAAGGGATGCTACCATCTAAGAGAGGGATGCAACACGAGGATAGGTGACTATTTTGTAGGGCTAGGTCACAAGATTATAGGGTTAGGTCACAGTTCTGACAGCCTAGGTGGCTGCTTTGATAGGGCAGATTACCATTTTGTAGGGGCAGTTAGCTGCAGTCTAGGCACATGTTTTGGTAGGATAGGTTTTTGGAGAGCAGGGCCCTATTCAACAGCCACCATAACAGCTAGTTTAGGAGCCAACACAGTCAGTATCGCTATAGCTAGCTCAGTCACAGCCATAGAGTTCAGTGTAGGGTGCGGTGGCAGGATTGATGGGTCCACCACAGACTGTACCTATATCTAGGTACAATACTGCTTTGGATGAGATCACATATTATGAGGGGGCTATCAGGGGGTTCCCTCAGATACAATGGTATTTAGAGATGAGAGCTGAGCAGAGCTGGCAGAGATCTATGTCACGTGTGACTACTTTGGGTTCTCGTAGATGGCGATGATCAGAGGTTGGGGATGATACAGCATCGTCACGACCACTGCCACCACCACCATAGCCATAGTCCTGAGGCCATTTTGACATTATGTATATATCGGCCTGCGAGCCGTTGATGTGAGATGTATTTTATTTTTTGAGAGAGAGAGACAGATGTTGTATTATTGTAAACTTTGATGTATACACATATATATGATGAGATTTTGGTTTATTGATGTGCTATGGATGTGTCGTGTTATGGATGTTAGTATGTTTAGCATGTTTCATATGTTTTAATAATATACGCTTAATGTGATGATGTATGACGATTATGATGTGGATGATTATGTTATGATGATGTTGATGATGTATGCGGTAACATAGATTGTGCTGTGGTTGCTTAGTTTCCATGTGTATTGTTTTCCATAGAAACTAATGTGATTGGTCTATGATAATGTTAATGGTTATGGAAATATGTGATTAGTTGTTATGTGATTGGCATGGGATGAAGTCAGGTAAGAAGCAAAAGGCGTGTTGCTCTTTCATTGATAAGGACCATAATGATAGCATAAGTAGGGGGTTTTTGGAAACAAAAGCCCCATTTATGCATTACGTCGTTGACCATTGGATTATGTTAGAAAAGTAGGCAAATCACTTTGATATTAAAATGAGCTCGAGATCCCTTGAGTATGTTGGGGTGATAGGTGATGTGATATGTTAGGATAGGGTAACCCTTTTTAGTAGGGATAACTTTGCCCCTTTTTATGGGTGACCCTGGGACCGACTATAGGCAAGTCCATGACAAATGGTTTTTTTTTTTTTTTGGTAGACTGATCAATGCGGGAAGTCTACGTGGGGATGTTGTTTTGTTTTGTGGTCATATTTGAAGCTGATCGATGCGGGAAGCTTATGAGAGAGCGCTGTTTGTAGCAAGATTTTTAGGCATAGCCATCCTTCAAGGGATTGGTCTATATTTTTGCTTTATATGTTTTTGAGGGCTTTGAATAGCTGTCCTTCAAAGGAGCAGTCTATTAGCTACAATAATGATGATGCAACTATCCTTTGAGGAAGCAGTCTGTATTTAGGGTTTATGACCTTTTGATATTTTGTTTGACATCCCAATTTATTTTTGACAGAATTTTTAGTCATGGACAAGACCATAGAAGTTTAAGGGCTCCCTTTTATTAGGACAAAGCATTCATACTTTATAAAAGGGTTACATAGTGTTTGTTTAGGGGAAATGGGTTGAAAGGAATGAGGATTAAAATGACAGGGATTGCTCAAGGGACGAGCTCAAGTTAAATATCAAGTGGATGAGTACTTGATTAACAGTATAATGGTTGCAGATGCAAGGCATTAAGGGGCTCAGTTTCTGGTCGGCCTTCAAGAGAAGATAGATGATAAGTCCCTGATCCATACTTGTGCGTTATGATACAAGGTCTGAGCCAATTAGGAGCAAACTTGCCTCGTTACTTCTTTCCATATTGGTCACGTGTTGGTTTTCTTTGAGGGCGAGGTCTCCGATTTTGAAATCTCATTCTCTCAGATTTTTATTATAGGCACGTTTGATATGATTTTGATAGATATGGAGATGGTTAAGGGCAGCAAGACGACGTTCATCGAGTAACTCAAGTTGAGCTAATTGGTCTTGATGAAAGTCATCGTTAGAAAGAATGTCGTGCAAAGAGATGCATAAAGAAGGTATTTGTACTTCAAGAGGTAGGATAGCCTCTGTTCCATACACTAGAGAGAAAAGTGTAGCACCCATAGGGGTTCAAATGATAGTGCGGTAGGCCCACAAAGCGAAGGGAATGTGAATGTGCCAATCCCTTCCAGTATTGTTGACTACCTTCATTAGGATTTTGGTTAAGATTTTGTTGAAAGCCTCGGCCTGCCCATTTGCTTGTGGGTAGTAAGTCGAGGAGAAGCTGAGCTTGATGCCAAATGAGTCACAAAGTTTCTGGACAGTTTTGTTTTTGAATGATTTACTGTTATCGCTGATGATCTTGTGGGGTACACCAAAATGACAGATGATGTGGGTGTTGATGAAGTTGACAATTTTGTCAGCTTTAGTGGAGATGAGAGGAACAAATTCCACCCATTTAGTGAAGTATTTAGTTGCAGTGATAATGGACTGATGTTAGAGAGACGAATGAGGGTTAATCTCACCGATTAGATCTAAGCCTCATTGTGAAAAGGGCCAGAAATCTATAGCAACTTGTAAAGTGTGGCTAGGGATATGAAGTAAGTTAGTGTGTTGTTGGCATTTGATACAATGCCGAACATAGTCGCTACAGTCTTGGTGAAGAGTGGGCCAATAATAGCCCAGGTGAAGGATGAGCTTGGCAACCAAGTTATCACTAAAGTGTCTGCCATAAATCTCATCGTGAACTTGTTTAATGGCATGAGATGTTTCAGTGGAAGTTAGACATCGAAGAAGGAGGCCATCGAAACCTCTTTTGTGGAGAAGACCCCCTAACATGGTATATCAAGCAGTATTCTTGATAAAAGCCCGTCGTGCATTGCTAGAGAGATTAAGAGGAATGGTAGAAAAAGTTAAGTAGTCCACAAGTTGTTTATACCAAACATCATGTGGACTAGAGTCAATGGTGTTGACGAGGTTGATGTTAGTGGAAATATATGAAGGCAATGCCACACGATGTACTGTGACATAAATTTTTGAAAAAGAGGATGAAGATGGTATATGTGAGGCGAGAGAAGCCATGGTATCAACAAACTTATTCGTAGATCGAGGAACATTTTGCAAGAGGTAATGGTTGAAAGATTCTAACAGGGTGTCAACACGGTGTTTATACCTTTTCAAAACTTTGTTTTTACAAAGATATGAACCATTGATTTGATTGACGACTAGTTGTGAGTCGCCAAAGATGTTGATGGTCTTGATGCCTAAAGAAAGGGTAGTTTGAACTCCCAAAATTAAGGCTTCATATTCAGCCATATTATTGGTACATTCAAAGTCATGCTTAAAAGAGAGAGGCATGGGCTCACCTTTTTGAGGAATGAGAATGACCCCTGCACCTCCACCAAGTTGACATTTGGATCCATTGAAGAACATTGTCATTTGATAGAATATGTCATCAGTGGAAAGTGTGGTGATGGATTCGTCGGGGAATTCATAGTGAGAAGGTTGGTTGTCGGGTAGAGGGGCATCCTCTAGTTGGTCAGTGATTGTTTGCCCCTTTATAGATTTTTGTTGGATGAATTCCAAGTCGAACTCAGCAAGAAGCATGAGCCAATGAGCCATACGTTGGTTTTGGTATGGTTTGGAATGCATGTATTTGAGGGGGTCAGTGTGGGTGATGACATAGGTTTTGTGATTGAGAAGATAATGACAGAGTTTGGTAGCGGCAAAGACTAAAGCCAAATAGAGTTTTTCGATGAGTATACTGAGTTTCATAGTCAACAAGTGTTTGACTTATATAATAAACCACTTGCTCCTGATGTTGTTCGTCTCGGTGCGCGATCATGGCACCTAAGGAATGATTTATGGCTGAGTGTAGAGGTAGAAGGGTTGGTCATCTTTAGGTGGAATAAGGATTGGTGGAGAGACAAGATAACGTTTAAGAGCCTCAAAAGCCTCTTGGCAATTCTTATCCCAACTAAAGGAGACATCCTTCTTGAGGAGGTGATGAAAGGGTTGACATTGGTCGAAAAGCTGCGAGATGAAGTGATGAATAGATTGAAGCTTCCCTTGCAGGCTATGAAGTTACTTTAGATTGGTAGGTGGTGGCATCTCGAGTATAGCTCAAATCTTAGCGGGATCAATCTTAATGCCACGAAGAGAAATGATGAACCCCAAAAACTTCCCTGAGAGAACCCCAAAGACGTATTTCTTGGGGTTAAGGCGCATATTGTATTGAAGAAGGCGAGTGAAGATTATTTTAAGGATGGTTAAATGGTCATGACCAAGTTTAGATTTGCCTAGTAGGTCATCCACATAGTCTTCCATGATTTTGTGGAGGAGATTGTGAAAGATGTAAGTCATGGCGTGTTGATATGTGGCGCCTACATTCTTTAGGCCAAAAGGCATGACCCTATAGCAAAAAGTCCCCCATGGGGTGATGAAAGTAGTTTTGTGTTGATCTTCTAGGGCAATCAGGATTCGGTTATATCCTGAAAATCCGTCCATGAGTGATAGCATCTCATGACCGGCTGTAAGATCAACAAGTTGGTCGATGTTGGGTAGAGGAAAATCATCCTTTGGGCAAGCCAGGTTAAGGTCATGATAGTCGGTATACATTCGGATCCTCCCAGTTGCCTTGGTGACAGGGATGATATTTGACACCCATTATAGATAATAAATGGGTTGGATAAAGGAGACGGAGAGAAGACGCTGAAGCTCCTCTTTGACAAGGAGTGCAACTTGAGGATGCATCTTGTGAAGCTTTTGCCTGATAGGCTTAGCCTCTGCATTTGTGATGATGTTATGAAGGATAATGTTAGGGTTGATGCTGGGCGTATCGCTATAGTTCCTAGCAAAGGCTCTGCTATGGTCTGAAAGGAATTTGGTGTAGTCAATTTATTCTTAGGTGTCCAAAGATTGACCAATCTTTAAAATGTGAGGAACATCAAAAGATGGGAGGTTAATGTCAATGGTCGATTCATTTAACATAACCTACATTTTAGAAAGAAGAGAGTGTTGAATGAAAGAGTCATCGACACCCATGTAAGTGAGAATGGCGTCATCATCTACACATTAGACAGTGTTGATGGTAGCAGATTCATCGTCTATCATGTTTGGATAAATGAGAGGAAGAGACCTGGATACCTCACCTAGTTGATAGGTTAGGGGTTCCAAACGAATGGTGTTTATGAAAAAAAAACTAGGAGGGATGGAAACCACTGACTCCGTAGGTGAAGATGGGGGAATAGGTGAGTTTGGAGGTGATTGTTCTATGATAGGTTCAGGGTGAGGGTTTTTAGAAGTTTCAGTAGGTTCTTCAAAACCCAGGCCATGTCGGTTCTTGGCATTCTTTATGGCCTCATCATTTGGTGGTTCGACGGGCTGGTGGGAGCCTTATTCGTAGCACCCAAAGCCAAAACCTTTCCAAGCACACCTATAAAGATAGGTATGAGCAAAGTTTGGGTTACCAAGAAAAGAGAAGTCAGATGTGAATAGTTGAGGTGAGGAGAGAGGATTCCCATCAGTGAGAGCTCGATCTAGCCCTCCATAGATGAGATTTATTTGAAGATTGGGAGGACCATAAGGGATGACCATTCTGATACAATGGTCATAGCTAGGACTGTGATGAAGTTGTCCATACTCTTGAGGAGTCTGGAACATGTCCAAGGTGAGTAAATGATACTCCCCAAGTGAAAGACATTGGAAGATATCTTCCATAGGGTCTTTTGTTGTCACTTGGGGAGGTGGTGTAGGTGTAACCACCGTTTGCGTACTTGTTGAAGCTTTCATGGGTGAAGGCGATGTTTGGGTTGATGTCTTGAAAGGAATGAGAACATCGTTGGGTTGATAAGTTGTGTTGCATGTCTTGAAAGGGGAGGGGTGTACGAGAATGACATGGACTTGACCATCGTGTTCAAATTTGACACAACGGTGTAATGTAGAAGGGACACAGGCCATGGCATGGATCCAAGGTCATCCTAATAACATGTTGTATTGAAACTCTCCCTCGATGATGTAAAAGAGCTCTGGGATTGTTCATGGGCAAACACGAATATATATAAAATGACGGTGCCAATGGTAGTGGCGGTGGTGTCATTAAAAGATCAAAGAATTGCGTCAGTCTTCGACATACAATTCTTTGGGAGGGCTAATTGGTCATAGGCATGGGTGGAAATGATATTGATGCTAGTGCCCCCATTAATCATAACTCACTTAATGCAAGTTCGATCGACGTATGCTGTGATGAAAAGGGTAGCATCCTGATCTTCCAAGTTGGAGGTAGGAATTTCAGAATCACTAAAGGTAATAGAGGCGACGATGGGTAATGATTGGACTAAGGTAGCTAGTGGTTGGGGGTCCTCAGGTTGGACCTCTACTGCCTATAAAGCTTTGATTAAAGCTTGATGATGTTGTGGAGAGCTTTGAATGAGGTCATATAAAGTCATCTTCACAAGAGTTTGGTGAAGCTGTTTCATCATAGAATCACGGATTGCCTGTGAAGAAGTGGGTTGGGATGTGCCCAAGATAGAAATCTTGGGTTTGGGTGGTTGAGTAGGTTTGACAAATGGGTAGGTCCAAAGAATAGCAACTTTTTCTTTGGCTTTATCCTTTAAAGTTTGTGACCTAGTGGCCACATTGATGGTATTAATCTCAAATAAAGAGGGTGAAGGAGGTAAAGGGACCATAGTTTGATGATGGGATTCTGATGACGGTGAAGAGGTTTGAGAGACATTAGATGGTGTTAGAGATTTGTTGATAGTATCCTCAATAAGAAGGGTGTCTTTCTCTAAGTATTGGCGAATGACAACCTCGAGGGCACAATAATTCTCGGTGTCATGTCCCGGTGAGCGATGATATAGGCAAATTTTAGTGTCATCGAACTAGGATGGTTTTGATTCGAGAGGTTGAAATGGTTTAATAGGCGGGAGAGTTATACTAGAAGTTTGCAAAACTTGGCGTAGTATCAAAGCATATGAACCTACAAAGGGGTCCGTGCTTGTTGATGCACTAGGTATTGATGACTTTTGTTTGGGAGTTGTTGAGGGAGATTTCTGTACCACCTTTTGGGTTGGTGGTGTGTCCACTCGTGTAGACGACACTTTCTTTGTGAGGGGTGCCAAGTTTTTTAGAGGAGGTAGGTTTGTGGTGGGTAAAGGGAGTAATGGAGGAAACTTTTTTTTGTTAGGTGTTGGAGTAGGGAACATCCTTATTAAGGTAGAAGGATGTGGGCCCAAAATGGAGGGTAATGATGATGGTGGAGGAGGAGCTCGCTGACGTGGTTTAGTAGCCTTCTTTGGTTTGGTTTGAGGACCACTATTGTGCGAGGCAAGGTTTAAGTCTACCTTCACTTGTGGGTTAGTGAGGTTAGATATGGGGTGAACATCGAGGGATTTAACCGGTTTTGGTATGGTGGATGTTTGTGAGGGTTTAGGTTCAGATGTGGATGGTTGAGCTTTTGAAGATTTGGAAGTAGAAGCCTGGTCCTTATTGGAGACTTTTGGAGATTTTGTCACATAAGGGTTGACAGTACAAGATGAAGCAAGAAGTGTAAGGTAAGGAGCTTTGAGTCGCTCTCATAATGCCTCATGTTCTAAGTTCCTCAAATGGAGAAATCTTAAGTTCTCCACCAGTCGAGAGAATGGTTCGGAAGATGTTGGATGAGGCTTTGGTTTTTTAGAAGATGTGGGTGGTTGTGAGACCGAAAATGTGTTAGATGCAGCGATCTCCAGCCAAAGGCATGAGAGAGCCATTACTGGATCCTCTTCGATTGAAGTAGGTGAAGAGACAAGTTCTTCTCTTGGTGGAGAAGGAATTGGAGAATGTGACTCCTCAAGAAGATAGAGGGCAGGGATGATTGTGCCTTCTACTTGTGGTTGAGGAGCAGGAAAGGTAAGGTCCTCCATTGGTAGTAGGAAGGATGAAGGTGGGGCTAGTGGCGTTGGTATGGTCAAAGCGTCCTCTAATATAAGAGAGGTCAATGGAGAACTAATAGGAGTAGAAGGTTCATCCACTTGTGGAAGAGAAATGGGAGAAGAAGGCTCTTCTACCTGTGATGGACAAATAGGAGAAGAAGGCTCTTTTACCTGTGATGGACAAATAGGAGAAGAAGGCTCTTCCACCTATGATGGACAAATGGGAGAATAGGGCTCTTCCCCCTGTGATGGACAAATAGGTTGGCTAACCTCTTCAGACTATGAGAGAAGTTGGTTAGGCATAAAAAGAGAGACCGTGTTGACCATGCGTATATTATGTTCTTGGGAGTCATCGGCCATAGTCTGTACGTTATTTTGACTAGGGGGATGGTTAGGGAGATGTTGTCTAAAGATGTCTATGTTTTGGTTAGGTGGCGCGTTTGAGTTATCCAAGACAAGATCACCTTTATCTAACATGTCCTGAATGATCTTCTTGAGGGTTTTACAATTGTCTGTGTCATGGCCTTTGACACGGTGATAATTACATAAGTCATTCTCCCTATACCATGCAGGGATGGCACGTGAGGGATCAAATTGAGGGGGTGGTCAAATTTGGGGGAGATTTAAGACTCCATGTTTGACAAGTTTATCCAACATGGATGCGTATGATTCTCCTATTGAAGTATATTGACGCTATATGTACCATTGTTGGAATTGTCATGTAATGCTTTGAGATGTGGAAGGTTCAGATTGGTTTGTTGTGGTTGATGATGATGATATAAGTACCACAACATTTGCTGATCCCTTGGATTTGGAATTGGAGGAAGAAGATTTGGAAGAAGGGTCATTTGATTTCATGTTGGGGTTTTTACTACGCAATTTGACTTTATTTTCTTTGACAGTCCAGAGTTCAAGCTTCCTAGCCATGGTGAAAGCTTCGTCAAATGTGCAGAATGTTTGGACCCGCAAAGTAGATGAGATGTGTTTAGCACACGCTTGTGAAAAGAGCTCAATGAGCTCAGGTTGAGGTAAAGAAAAGGAGAGTTGGTTGATTAAGCCTCTCCAACGGGCAACAAAATCAGCTATTGATTCATCATTGAATTGTCTGATAGAGTATAGGTCCGTGATGGAGACCTTTTTGGTGATGTTGATCAAAAAGTGGTCAACGAAAAGTTGAGCTAGTTGAGTGAATATAAAAAGAGAGTGACTGGTAATAGAACTATACCAATCAAGGGCAACACTAGCAAGCGACATGGGAAATGTGCATAGTAACAATGCATCATCATGTGCTATAAGGTAACAAGCATGTCTAAATGCTCGTAGATGTTGCTGTGGGTCTTCCTTACTCTAAAAGTGAGTAAACTTGGGAAGTTCCCACTGACTAGGATATGGTCCGATTAGGACTGAGGGATTAATAGTTTCATTACAGATTTGTTCATATGAGAAAACATTTCTTGAACCCGAAATGGATGTCTCAAGATTAGACATCTTATCCATCAACATCTTGATTAGATCGGTTGATGGATTTGCAGGTGGGGCGCCCCCTAGGTTGTAAGGCATTTGGAAGGTGTTAGGAGGGGTGTATGACATAGTTGGTTGCACTTGTATAGACATAACATATTGGTAACTAGTCATAGGGACTGATGTTGAAGCCAGGGGTGGTTGTGTCATAAAGCTAGAAGACACAACTTGACTTGATGTCGCCAGAGGTGGTTGGATGGTGGAAACACTAGCCAAAGGATGAGTAGCCACCCTTGTGTTGATGGGTGCAAAAGTAGGTGGGATGGAGAAAATTAGGTTCTGGAATGGTGTAGAACTTTGTTGAATGGTTTGTGGTTGAGGGGGTACCGAAACCCCAATGGAGGTAGGTCCAGAAACAGAAGGAGAGGCCACACTTTGAAGATTGGTCATGGTCAAGTTATTAGTTGAGGCAACGGCCTGAGTGTCTATGGGTTGAACTAAAGAGGCTGTTGATATGATTACCATCTCAACTAAGGAAGTTGGCATCCCATAAACTGGGTTGCCTAAAGAGTCTCGCGTTTGACTTCTTGCGAGATAGTGCTGAAGGGCCTTGACATTGAGGTCAAGGAACCTTTCAAAGTCTTGGTCCCCTTCGAGAACAATAGGGGGTTGAGTTGGGGTTGGTTGGATAGGAGTTCATTATGTTTCTGAATTATACTCCATTTGGGGACTTGATATGGAAGGCGAAGGTGGGAGTGGTTGTTGCCTAGCGTGGTCAATAAGAGTTTTGGTTTGACTACGTGTCAAAACCATCCAAGGCAAAATAGATTCCAGTTCTAAAACTGTATGTTTTAGCCTCAGAAAACTAGAACTTGTTTTTGACAGCAAAAAGGTCAGGTTTTCAGCTTGCAGTTTGAGAAGAATTTTTTTTTGACAGTGACTGACGTCGATAGAAAAACCGATGTCGGTGAAGAAAGTTGCCGACGTCGGTGGAAAAACCGATGTCGGTTATTGTGTATTTCTAGAAACCCAAAAAATTACAAGTTTTTGGAAGAAAGAAGAAAGTTCTGAGTTGTTTTTGGAGCTCAGAATAATGCGTCTTTACCAGCTCAAAAAACTAGATAAAAATAGAAAAGTAGATGAAGGCAAGCAAACCCTAAACTTTAAATCCCTAAGAATAAGTTTTAGAGTCGTGTTGGCTTATGCCTTAAAAGAGTGTGTTTGGGAAGTTGGGCTTTTAGAACGGGTCCTAAAAGAGGCAGTCTAAGGTTGGTTTCGTGTTAGTTTTGGTGCTCAAAATCTATATTAGGTTTCGTACATGGCCTGGTGCTAGGAGATTGCTCCCCTCACTTCACGAGCCCAGAGACAAGTTGGGTCGCTTAGCCAATATATACTTCCCCTAGAGTTTATACTCTACCAGAGAACAGAGTGGGTTCTCCCCTTAGTAGTGAAGTCCAAGTGGGATCGCCAGAAGGGTAAGGTATCTGCTAGGTGATGAAATCTTAGTCGGACCTTGTCTCAGGTATGTTTAGATGTTTGATTGTGAAAGTGGTTTGGATGTGTAACATATGTGTACTATGATTTATTCATAATGCGATTTTAATTACTAGATGGGCTAAAAATGCATTCATGCAGGAATGAAATGCAATATATTTTTAACCCAAATTGAAATGTTTGTTCATATGCAGACAAATGGAGAAAAGGTTAAGAGCATGAATTTCACTACTCTAAAATGCAGGAGAAAGGTGACAAGAAGAAAAAGAAAGAAGTTCTTTTTTAACTTGTGCTTATGGTTTTGTTTCAAAATAAAGAGATAGAAGGAAAGGATGCAAGAAGAGATCTAATGCACCTATATGAAAAGTTTGATTTTGGAAGAAAAAGTACGAACCCAAGAAAAACTCCAGGGTCCCACCGGGCGTGCCAGAATGTTTCTAACTATTTTTCACTTTTTCACATTCAGAAGGAATAAGAAACTAAAGTAATGGTCAGGGGTTAGATGATACCCAAATGAAGTTTGTGCACCATATCCAAATGATTGAAGGAGCTCCTCTTTGGCTATGGAGGACGACACCTGTAGATAAAAAAATGCTTAAACAAGGAAAATGTCAGATAGATATATGGTGGACTACCAAGCAAAGCTCGGTCCCAGAAGTGCCAAGACTCCCTTGAGGGATGATAGTCCACTTGTTGATAAAAAGAATGTCATAATGGAATGAAATAATGAAAGACTTAAAGAAAGAGAAATAGATAATGTGTACCTGAATCCTGCAATCTGTCTTTCACAGTCACTGGCGTCGGTAGTTCTGCCGGCATCGGTTGGTCAAGGTTGCCGACGTCGGTAAGGGCAATGGGCCTTAGAGCCGATGTCAGTAGGGGTAATGGGCCTTAAATGGGTTTTAGGGTCTATTTGTGGTCAACAGAATGGTATGGGAGGTTCAAAAGAGTTGTGCAGGGATGCAGGGCAATGAATATGGTCTGGGAAAGGGCCCAGGTAGAGGATAAGGGTGGAAATGGAATAAGAATGGGAGGAAGGCTTTTCAGCCTCTCCAGGAAGAAAGTTGGGTTGTCTATCAATAGTACTCAAGAAATAGCCAATGGACTGATTACCAATGCATTTTTTTTAAAATATTGATATATAAACCAGAAGAATACTTAGCTCTTGGTGGAAAACTAGAAGTGCAAAAGACTTGTTTCTATTATGGCTGATGTCGAAGACCTCATGCAACATTTCAATTAGGTGTGGAGTAACTGATGTAGAGTTTCTTAGCCTGGAGAGTGATTTTGGGATGCTGATGCCTGCAAAGAGCCGAGGAGCAAGAAAATCCAGAACCTGGAGCAAGAGAATTTGCATTCACCGGGGGCAGCAGAGGTTGGAATTTAGTTTTAAAGAAACTGATGTCGGCGATACCACCGGCGTCGGTCGATTATTGACCGATGTCAGTGGCTAAAGAATGGGTAAAAAGGCTATTTTTAGCCTTTTTCCCATTCTTTCAACTGCCAGGGTTAATTGTCATTGTTAAACGGTCCAAATGGTGGGTTTAATAGGCGCGAGGATTAGTGGGGGAGTTGAAATAGGTCTTAGGTAATTATGATTAGTCATAGGGTGATAAATGGCCTAAGAGATAGGAATCCAAGGTGAGATGTCTAGGGGGAATTATTAATTTAAAATAAATATTTTAAATTAATAAAGCATAGGTTAGGCATGTTGAAGTTTGAAAGAGACCAAGGGGGGTTGACACTATTTTGGTGTCTACATCTTCTTCTTGGACTAGTTACCAAAGGTGGTAAAAGAATACCTGGATTTACAGTAGATTGAGATCTAGTTACTGGTCCATAACTCTGACTCCTTGTAGCTCTCTGGTTTATACGGTCTTGAAATAAACTTCAAGACTGGTCCCACTGGGCGTGCCAAAAACTATTGATGGTTAAAATTGCACTTTGCTTCTAACACCAATAATGGGAAGTTTCAAGAATGTGGGACTTGTAACTTGAAATGACCTCCAAATTTTTAAGAATTTGGTCTCTTCTTTATCTTGAGTGTTGGGAGGAAAGGGATAGGAATTTAAACAAAAACACAAATGCAAAGAAAGAAAATCTAATTATGGCGATGCGCTTAGATGTAATTCAACCCCTTAATTCTGAGCACAGTGAAACTATATGTAAGAGTCAATTACATTAAAGAGCGAACAAGGCTTGATCAATGTAAAAGATAGAAAAAATAGAAATAGAGGCTCACAGATTAGACTACTTTTTGCAATGACACAGAAAACACCAACAAAGGCACATAACTCAGTCTTCTTATTAACTCTCAAGTTACATAAAAGGCACAAAAATATGCATAGTTACATAAAATTTCCAATTCAAGAAAATAGAACAAAGGCAAATGATATTCCTAATCACAACTCTAAAAGTCTAAAACTCTTAACAATAGTCTCTCACAAAAACTTCTCTCCAATCTTCTGATGATGATTTTTTTTGATCTCTGCACCCCTCTTTATAGCATTGGATTCACCCTAGATTGTCTGCGTGTTCTCAATCTAATGGCCCAACTAAAACTCTAACTGAACTAGAAGTGTCTAATAGAAGATAATTCTTAGATTTTGAAATGCTCTGTCTTCTTGCAGTTCATTGGCTGAAATAGATACATAGGACATTCCCTTCTATTAAACGAAAAAGGACACTTAGCCAATTTCTTAAAAATCTTCTTATTATTTAGGAGACATCGAAACATGCCACTTGGTGGCTTTCACATCATTTACTGAAGACACATGGCACATTCTACTTAACCTATAATCTTACTGTGTCTTTGCTTAGAGGTGTTCGGTCCTTGACATCTATCACCATCCGCTCCTCCCAAAACTTAAACAACTTCTATAGGAAATGGGACCCAAAGCAATTCTTGCCTGAACAACTTCAAAAAGAGGACAAGGACATGTGGTGCTTTCCGCTTACACTTGACAAAGGGCACGTGGTGACCTTCACTGCCTTTAGCTACCTTTTAAGAAACCTATGGAAGGTGACACGTGTCCGTCTCTGCGTTGCCCTGTCTATACTATAGAAACAATCAGGCCTCATTTCATACTTACATAGATGACAACACTTGGTGGCTTCTACTTGCTTCAAAACAAAACTTGAGACCCACCATAGTCTTTACTTGTCAATGAAACAAAATGAAGATAATTCAGAGGTCGACATGTGGTGGCTTCTGTTCTCTTCAGCTAGGGATATGTGGCATCTTCTTTTGCTTTTAGAAAAGCACATTGAAATATTTTGCTGTCACCACCTAGTGCCTTCGCTTGATCCTGATACTTAGCTTGTTGAAACCTTCTGCTCAAAAAGAGATTTGAAACGTGGATGTCAACACTTGTCATGTTCCACTGAATTGCTGTGAGACAGTTGGCACGTCCCGACCAACTTCTAGAAATTATGAAAGGTGCCTCAGCTGATGACACTTGGTAGCTTCCGCTCAATTTTGACACTCAGACAAAATTTGAAGCAAAAAGAAATTCGAGCCCGTGCTCTAAATCAAAACTCAATTTTCTCAAACCAAAGTGTACAGGGACAAAATTTGGATTACGTGACTGCGAATTAAAATGAAATGTAGAGTATTTTTTACTCTACAACACCCTTTACAACATTTGTTGGGAGGAAATGAGAGAAAACACAGGGAATGTATTAAACCATAATGAAAATGCACAAAATAGGGCTAATACACCCAAAAGGACCTTCACCTATCCTATTTTACTAGAATATGATGATATAACTACTATGAAAAATGTTTATCCATCTATTCTGCCCACCTTTAGAGGAAAACTTACATAATATTCTAATCAATATTCTTTGAATTCAAAGTCTTATGGCAAACTTAGGATTATATAACTGATACTCAGAAGTTAAAATCATTCCCTTCTAGATTCAAAGAATTAGCCATGAGATGGTTTATGGTATTACATCCAAAATCCATTGCATCATGGGATGACATGGAGACTGAATTCTTAGATAAATACTAGGACTACTGTAGATGAAGAGATAAAAAAGAAGATTTTTTCAAGATAAAGCAAAATGAGGATGAAAACTAAGAAAACTACCTTGATCACTTCCAATTTATTAATAGGAAATGTGGATATGAATTAAGTAAGGAAGTCTACAAAATAGTTTTCTTGAAAGGTCTTGATGATAATGTAAGGGAAACAATGAACCTTATGGGGAAAGGAGACAAACAATCTTTATCTCAATGACATAGCTAAATTGTGTAGGAATTACTCAAGGACTAGAGGGATTGTTACAAAATTAAAAATAGGTAAGAGTGGTAATGATGTAGGACAACTTATATAAGAATTATCCAACCTCAAGATAGACATTTGAGTGTAATTGAACACTATGCTAGATGGCCTATAAGCTAAAGCTAATGCCAGCACTGAGCCACTAGCCATATATTGCCCTAAATGTAGGTTGAAGCATGCCCTCCAAGATTTTCCTTTGGACATAATTAATATGTGTGGAATACGTGATGAAAATGATCATGATACCAAGAACTATACCCTTTTACCTATCCTAAAAAATCAACTAAAATAGACAACCTAACCAATAGAAGAGCTCAACTTCATACAAAGATAGGGAAACTAGTTTTCCCACAATCAAAATCAAAACCATTTCAATCCTAGAGATATTTCTAACCCATAGATGATGCCATGGGTTGGAAAATCAGACCTCCATCATGGGGTAAACAAAAGTGAACACCATAACTATAGATGCCTCAGCCTCACCAACAACTTTGGATGCACTGGCCTAATCCTCAAACATCGACAAATCAATAATGGGTTCCCCATAACAAATTTAATCAACAAAAGAGGTTTCCACAACAATAGGTATTGATGCCTACCCCTACCACTCAAATTCCATAAACATAATAAGCAACTCAGAAGCAACTCAACCTCAACTACCTACACAACCAGTAGCAAATCTAAAAAATAGACGAGCTGCTCCTATCTATAGAACTAAGCAAGAAGGAGCCCTGGGAGTTGGTGAAACTAATTGTGGGAACGTATAATTAAGATCAGGTAAGACATTGATCAACCTTCCAATCACCATAACTAAAGTATCAAATGAAAAATAAACCCTTCTATTGAACCAACCAAGGTAAAACCTATCAAAGAAAAAAAAGACCTGAAGAAAGCATTACGGTTCTTCCAATCATTCTTTTTCAAAAAAGGCTTCAATAAATTAGAAACAAGAGTGAATCTAATCTAGTTCAAGAGATAAGAAAATTAAACATTGAAATTTCATTTCTACAAGCTATAAGAGATATCCCAAAACTTAATATAATTATTAAAGGTTTGTCTTTAAAAACTCTAGGTAGGAAAAGACAATATCCTGAAACTATATAGGCATATGGTAAACTAATTTATTTATTGGTAGGTAAACTTTTTTTACCCAAATATGGGGATCCTGGAATCCTTATTATTTCTATAACCATAGGAAGGAAGGAGATACCCAATGTACTTGTGGACTTAGGAGATACCATCAATATGATGAAAACAAACACACTAAAATCTTTATCCCTTATAGGGGTGAGAATAACTTTTATAATATTACAAATGGTAGACCAGACTATTTCTAGACTTGAAAGAACAATTGAGGATGTCTCTGTTATAGTGGAATCTTGGGAATATCCCATAGAATTCACAATACTTCAATCTAAGAGCAAAAAACTCATATATTCATTAATCTTAGGGAGACCTTGATTAGCTACAATTGTAGCATTACTAAATTATAGGTTAGGATACATGACTATTTCAAATAGAATAAAAGCAAAACAAATTTATTTTTATCCACCTACAAAACTATCTGTAGATCTTCTAGATCACCTATAGGTTGATGAACCTAAAAAAAATAGTAATAGTCTCTCCTCATTCACCATGGTAACAATAAAATACCATGTGAATGAGTTAGAGGATGAACTAATTTGACAGTCTAGCTCAAGATTTTGACAGTCTAGCTCCAAGCCTATCAAACTAGCTCTGGAGTCTAACAATCTAGCTCTTGAGTCTACAAAACTAGTTCTAGAGCTTGACAATTTAGTTCTAGAGCTTATTAGACTAGTTCAGGTGTCTATCATTATAACTACAAATTGTGGGACACTTTCCTCTATATAACAACAAACTAGCTCAACTACACATGATAACATGTATGACCATACACCATTCAATAGAGTATTTTCACATGGGCACAAGATAATCAAGATACATTTTTGATAGCTTTTCATTGTCCATTGGCAAATGTAATTTCACAAGGGGATAATTTATTTAAAGATGTCACCACTTTCCATATGATCTTACCACATCCCTACCCTCTCAACTCTTTAATAATTAAATTTAGGTAGGTCAGCTCCATTTATCTAGAGACTAAGTGAATAACTGTCTAACTTGGAAAAATTCTAAACATTAACAACTGGTTGGATGAAAAACAAAAAAACTAAGGTGTTTGATGTCTTTAGGAACCAAACCAAATCCTTTGCATGGGATTATAATTAAATGAAGGGTATCCACCCAAGTGTGTGCACTCATCACATATATACTGAAAACACTAGACCTGTTAGACAACCTCAAAGAAGAATCAACCCAACATTAAGAGACATAGTTAAAGAGGAGATAAAGAAGTTATTGCAAGCATTATTCATTTACCCCCTATTATATAATGAATGGGTCTCACTGATTGTGATAATACCTAAAATGAATGGCAAATGAAGAATATGTATAGACTACCGAGAACTAAATAAAGCCACCATGAGAGATTACTTTCCCCTATTTTTCATGGACTAGGTGTTAGATAATCTAATTGTGAAGAAGTATTTATCCTTCTTAGATGTGTTTAATGATTACAATCAGATAAGGGTAGCCCCAAAACACTAGTACAAGACAACCTTTACATGCCTTTGGGGAAAATTTTCTATAGAGAGTTACCCATTGGCCTCTATAATGCACCTTCCACATTTCAAAGGTTAGTCTTGGCCATGTTTGAAGATCTAACCACTGATTATATAAAGGTATACATGGATGACTTTACTATGCATGGTGGGTATTTTGATGAATCTTTAAGCAACCTAGACAAAACGTTAACTAGATTTGAGCAACATCATTTATCTCTGAGTCGTGAAAAATGTTTAATGATGGTTGACCAAGTAATTGTTCTAAGACATCACATCTCAACTCAGGGGATACAAGTGGATTCTAAGAAGATTGAAGTAATCTCTAATCTTCCTGCTCCTAAAAATTATACTGATATCAAAAGTTTTTTGGGACATGCAGGATATTATATACTTTTTATAAAAGACTTCAACAAAAAATTTGCACTTATGTTTTCCTTGCTTACCAAATATTGTGAGTTTCTATGGACTAACAAATGACAATGAGCCTTTGAATCAATAAAGGAGAAACTAATTTTTTTCTCTAACTTTGAGAGGTCCTAACTGAGAGTAGCCATTTTTAATCACCTAAAAGTGGTAATTAAGTGCTAAGAGTGATACTTGAGACTACCTATCCCTAGACCTATCCTAGATCCTATTTTCATACTTATCTAGCCTTTGTGTGGGCTATAGGCATCCCTAGTCATCCCTAAATGAGTCTTAGACCCCCATTCTTGCATCCTTCATACTTAGTGTTCTAGCACTTGGACTCTATTACCATAATAGGGATAGTAACACCACATGATATTAATGTCACAAACATATATCTTTTCAAATATTAAACCTCCTAGGGTCAGCTTAGACCACTTTTAACACCCACACAAACACCAAAAATTATAATACATGAATTTTAGCCCTCTAACCACTAAATAGAAATTAAATGTGAAATACATATGCAAACTTATAACAAGTAATGGATAATTAAGGTTATCAATCCCTATTCTGCCCTACTTCTACATACTACCATCTACAACATTCCTAAGCTCAGATTACCCAAATTTTTAGTCTCAAACACATTCAAAGCATTCAAGTCAATAATCATGCTAAATTAACTTGCACTTGCACCAACACTTAGGTAGGGAGAAATACATCAGACTTGATCCCTCTTTGGAGTATTGGTATGTAGGCAACTCTCTTCATAGTGGGGTGTTGAGGATGTCTAACCTACCCCACTAACAAACACATTTTTAAATTTGTATCAACTAGATGCTTTAGTAACATGGAGGATTAGGGTTTGCTCACAAAATCAATCAAAATAGGTAATATACAAGGTTTCATAACTCGTGCATGCAATAACAAACCTTATAGATATAGACACAGGTACACTTATAAGCTTGGGATAGTCCTTCACAAAGGACACTACCACCAAAATAGGGACACTAAAACCACATGGCACAACTATTCAATTAGGGCATTACTATCTAAGAGGGGTTTTGACATTGAAATCATGCGTACAACACTTAGACTAGTCTCTACCTCAGTTTTTAGCCTCCATATCATCCATCTTAATCATTTTCCAGCTAAGTTTGTAGACACCAAAAATCCACACACATGTTTTTGAATGTTGTAACCCCTTAGACCACTTTAGGGACCCTTCAAGACCATTTACCCTTGACTAAACCTATTTTTGGTCAGTCTAACCTAACTAGATTGAACCTAACCCCTTTTTACCCATTTTGACCTTTTAGCCTCGACCATCAACAGTCAGGCTAACTGTCAACAATCAGCCTAACCATCGATGGTCAGGTTTGACCGAATGGTGTTGAGTTGTGGAACTAAAAGCTTCACCAATGAGCAAGTGCAGAAGTTGCTGGTGTTACACAGTCGTTGGCATCGGTCAGGAGCGACCGACGTTGATCAGGGGTCAACTAGGAGCTATCGGCATCGATAGTAGATTGGCCAACGTCAGTCATAGGCAGACAGGTAGGGACCGATGTCGATCACCTGTGCATCTAGAATCTATTTCTGTGGATGAACAAATTGTTTGCATGATTAGATTAACTGTTGGTATTGAGCCCGCGTTTCTATTTTTGGCAGGACTGTTTTGGACCTTTGATTAGGAGATATATCTAACGGTGGAGAATACATAGCTCATGTATCCTAGTATTATATATAGGATTAGTTTTTCATAGCTTATTATAGAAGACAATTTGTAAATGTGAATCAATCTAGGTGTTGGAGTTGGTTGAGAGAAATCTTGAAGGAAAGAGATCTGTACATCTGAGAGGTGTGGAAGAAAGAGAGATTTCTTCAATTGTATTTCCTTATGGAAGAGTTTAATACAAGTTTTTGGGTTTTTTCTTATATCTCTTGTTCTTTGCTGTTATCTGATTCTAGTTACTTATTCTTTTTGGTTTAGTTCCGTGTTTAGTTGCTTGCACAAGAGTAATCAATTGTGTGATAGATCCTAACAAGTGGTATCTGAGCTAGGTTGACTAACAGGTTGTATTAGATCTGGTTAGTGTTTATTGATTACAGGTCACTCACATGGGTTTCTGATTGAGTGGGAGAAAAGTAATGGTAGAAGAGAGTAAACTTAGAATGGAGAAGTTTAATGGAAAGAATTACCAATTATGGAGAATGCAGATAGAAGATTATCTGTATCAAAAATATCTATACTTACCGTTGGGTGGGGTTTCAAAAAAGCCCACAAATATGCAAGATGAAGAATGGAATGTTCTTGATAGAAAGGCTCTTGGATCTATAAGATTGAGTCTAGCTTCTTCTGTGATATCCAACTTATCACAGGCAAAGTCAACGGTAGAGTTAATGGATACGTTAGCAAATTTATATGAAAAACCCTCAGCTTCAAATAAGGTATATCTTATGAAGCAGTTATTTAATTTGCAAATGCAGGAAGGTGGATATGTATCTAGTCATCTTAATGATTTCCATGGAATTGTAAATCAATTAAATTTAGTCAAAATAGTTTTTGATGATGAAATTAAAGCTCTTTTAATATTATGCTCTTTACCTGAAAGTTGGCATAGTTTGGTAATGGCAGTTATATGAAAAACCCTCAGCTTCAAATAAGGTATATCTTATGAAGCAGTTATTTAATTTGCAAATGTAGGAAGGTGGATATGTATCTAGTCATCTTAAAGTAATACTGCATCTGCTTTAAATTTCTTGAAAGTAGATGATGTTGTTAGTGTAATCTTGAATGAATAAATTCACAGGAAAAGCACAGAGGAAACATCAGGGAATGCTTTAAGTTTTGAAAGCAGGGGGAGGCAAAGAGAGAAGGGCAAGCAAAGGAGATCAAGGTCAAAGTCAAAGATGAGTAATAGATCCAAATCTAGAAATGACAGAAATATAATCTGCTGGAATTGTGGAAAGAAAGGGCATGCAAAGAAAGATTGCTGGTTGAAAGTCAAGGATGATAATCAGCATGAAGGTACAAAAGAAGCAAAAGTTGTAGGTATTGTTGCACAAGATTCTCTTATTTTTTCTTTGGATAATAAAATAGAATCTTGGGTTTTAGATTCTGGTGCCTCTTTCCATGCTACCCCAAATAGAGAATATTTTAATGACTATGTCCATGGAGATTTTGGAATAGTTTATTTAGGGGATGATGAGCCTTGTAAAATTATTGGCAAAGGAAAAGTGCAGCTAAAATTGCAGAATGACAACACATGGGTGTTGAAAGATGTCATGCATGTCCCAGTCTTGAAGTAGAATTTGATCTCCATACGAAAGTTGGGTTATGAGGGTTGAAAAGTAACTCTCACAGCAGAGTCTTAGAAGGTTTCCAAGGGTGCACTTGTAATAGCCAGAGGTAAAAGAGTAGGTACACTGTATTTATCTACTTGTATCACTGATCATTCTCCTTCTATTTTATCTACTTCAGATGTAGATGCAAAGTTGTGGCACTGTAGGCTTGGCCACATGAGTGAGAAGGGAATGACAGTTCTTAAGTCAAAAGATAAACTTTCAAATTTGAAAAGCATAGATCTAGATTTTTGTGAGCATTGTATTTTTGGAAAGCAGAAGAGAGTGAAGTTTCTCAAGACTGAGTCAACAAAGAAGAAGCACAAGTTGGAGCTTGTTCACACAGATGTGTGGGGACCAGCTTAGGTTGCTTCTATTGGAGGATCACGGTATTATGTTACTTTCATTGATGATGCTACAAGAAGGTATGTGTCTATTGCATAAGGAGAAAATCTGATGTTTTTGACACATTCAAGATATGAAAAGCTATGGTTGAAAATGAAACAGGTATGAGATTGAAATGCCTTAGATCTAACAATGGTGGTGAGTACTGTAGCTATAAGCTCAATAGTTACTATTATATGAATGGAATATGCAGGCAAAGGATGGTTCCAAGGACACCTCAATAAAATGGTGTTGCTGAAAGGATGAACAAAACAATATTAGAGCGTGCACGGAGTATGAGGTTGCATGCTGGTTTGCCCTTACAATTTTGGGCAGACACTGTAGATACTGTAGTTTACCTGATTAACAGAGGACCCTCTACAGCTCTGGATGGTGGAATTCTAGAAGAGACGTGGATAGGTAAAAAGGTAGATCTTTCATTTCTCAGAGTTTTTGGTTTTGAAGCTTTTGTGCACATTGATAAAGAAAATAGAAAGAAGTTGGATGCTAAGTCTATGAGGTGCACATTTATTGGTTATGGCTCTGGAGATTTTGGATTCTAATTTTGAAATTTACATACTAAAAAAATTATTAGAAGCCGTGATGTTGTTTTCAATGAGAAGGTGATGTACAGTGATCAGCTCAAGAAGCTGAATGAATCTGAGCAGAGCAATGTGGATTTGGACGAGGTGATGATCCAAAATGAGCTCGTAGGTTAAAATTATCACAAACAGGAAAACACAGACACCGACGTCAATCAGGCAAGAATCGACGTTGGTCATACAAGAACCGACATCGATTAGACAGTGACCGATGTCGGTTAGATAGGTACTGACGTTAGTCGGGTAGAACTGACGTCGATCAGGTACAGACTTGGAGTAAAGGCCATAATTGGCATGGTTTTACCCTATACATAATTACATTTTTATTCATGCATATGTTTATTGTCCTTTGAATAAAAAACCATGTTTTAAGATATATTATAGTCATATATTTTTATCGTGTTCATTGGATTCAAATATATTATTCATTTATTGGTTTTATAGATGATGAGGGATGTTATTGTCACCCCTCATGGATTGAGATCGGTCACTGATAGAGAATTTGGGTGGCCAACAAGCAGTGAATGAGTCTCACACGCCCATGAGGAGGTCAGGAAGGGTAAGTAAACCTCTGATTCGATATTCCCCTTTTTTATTTTACTTATTGCTCACTGATGGTGGAGAACTAGAGAGTTTTGATGAGGCAATGCAGGTGAAAACTCGAAAACAGTGGGAGCTAGGCATGAATGAGGAAATTGATTCTTTGAAAGAGAACCAAAAATGGGATTTGGTTGAGTTACCAGCAGGAATGAGAACACTAAAAAACAAATGGGTTTACAGGGTAAAGGAAGGTGAGAATGGAAAGATGAGACATAAGGCCAGGTTTGTAGTGAAAGGATTTGCACAAAAATTAGGTATTGATTTTAGTGAAATTTTTTCTCTTGTAGTAAAAATGACTTCTATTCGGACTGTATTGTCTTTAGTTGCTATTGAGGATTTGTATCTTGAGCAGCTTGATGTTAAGACAACATTTCTTCATGGAGATTTGGATGAAGAAATATATATGGATCAGTCGGAAGGATTTGAGGTCAAGGGTAAGGAGAAACTTGTGTGCAGGTTGAAGAAAAGCTTATATGGTCTTAAGCAAGCTCCTAGACAGTGGTATTTGAAATTTGACAGGTTTATGAAAGAGCATGGCTTCTGTAGGTGTCAATCTGACCATTGTGTTTATTTCAAAAGATTGGATAATGGTAGTTATATTATCCTGTTACTGTATGTAGATGATATGCTGGTTGTAGGCTCACACATGCAAGATATTGATGAGCTTAAGGTGAAATTAGCTCACACATTTACCATGAAAGATTTGGGAGCAGCAAAGAAAATCCTTAGCATGATAATTAAGAGAGACAGGAAAAATCACAGTTTGATTTTATCTCAAAAGGATTATGTGAACAAGGTGTTGAAGAGGTTCAATATGCAAGATGCAAAATTGGTAAGTACACCTATGGCCGGACACTTTATGTTGAGTAAAGAACAGTGTCCAAAATCACATGATGAGGTAGAGTACATGAATAAAGTTCCATATGCTTCAACAGTTGGAAGCTTAATGCATGCAATGGTATGTATTAGACCTGATATAACCCAAGCAGTGGGAGTTGTCAACAGGTTTATGGCCAATCTAGGGAAGGAACACTGAAAAGTAGTTCAGTGGATTCTTAGATATCTGAGAGGGACCAGTAGTAGGCATTTATGCTATGGAGGGTCAAACACTTCTCTACATGGATATGTATATTCGGATATGGCAGGTGACTTGGATGGCAGAAGGATCACCATAGGATATGTTTTCACTGTTGGTGAAACAACAGTTAGCTAGATTTCAAAGTTGCAGAAGGTTGTTGCCTTGTCAACCACAGAGGCAGAATACATTGTAGTCACAGAGGCTAGCAAGGAAATGATATGGATGACAAGGTTCATGGAAGAGTTGGGAAAGGAGCAGAAGAGTTGCAGATTATACAGTGATAGTCAAAGTGCAATTCATTTGGCAAAGAATTCAACCTTTCATTCAAGAACCAAACATATATAGCTTAGGTACCACTTCATTAGACAGGTATTGGAGGATGGTGAGTTGAAGCTGAAAAAGATCCATATAGATAAGAACCCTGCTGATATGTTAACCAAGTCGGTAACAAAGGAGAAGTTGAATCTTCATTTAACTTTTGTTGGTCTTCAAGATTGAGCTTGAAGATGGAGGATGTTGATGTACAAGTTCAGGTGCAGCTCTTTATCTCAAAGTGGGAGATTGTTGAGTTGTGGAGCTAAAAGCTTCACCAATGAGCAAGTGCAGAAGTTGCTGGTGTTACATAGTCACCGGCGTCGGTCAGGAGCGACTGACGTCGGTCAGGGGTCAACTAGGAGCTGTTGGTGTCGATAGTAGATCGGCCGACGTCGGTCATAGGCAGACAGGTAGGGACCGACATCGGTCACCTGTGCGTCCAAAATCTATTTCTGTGGATGAACAGATTGTTTTCATGATTAGATTAACTGTTGGTATTGAGTTCGCGTTTCTATTTTTGGCAGGACTGTTTTGGACCTTTGATTAGGAGATATATCTAATGGTGGAGAATGCATAGCTAATGTATCCTAGTATTATATATAGGATTAGTTTTTCATAGCTTATTGTAGAAGACATTTTGTAAATGTGAATCAATCTAGGTGTTGGAGTTGGTTGAGAGAACTCTTGAAGGAAAGAGATCTGTACATCTGAGAGGTGTGGAAGAAAGAGAGATTTCTTCAATTTTATTTCCTTCTGGAAGAGTTTAATACAAGTTTTTGGGTTGTTTCTTGTATCTCTTATTCTTTGCTATTATCTGAT
This sequence comes from Torreya grandis, assembly GCA_037957365.1. Classification (NCBI taxonomy): domain Eukaryota; kingdom Viridiplantae; phylum Streptophyta; class Pinopsida; order Cupressales; family Taxaceae; genus Torreya; species Torreya grandis. Next base: position 5,710,537 of record JARHVA010000176.1, read on the forward strand.
TCTAGTTACTTATTCTTTTTGATTTAATTTCGTGTTTAGTTGCTTGCACAAGAGTAATCAATTGTGTGATAGATCCTAACAAATGGAACTTAACATACAATCACCATGCAAGCTACTACCTTAGATTTTCTAAATATATGACATCTAAATCCTTTTGTGAGGAATTGCATGGGTGAATTATATTTAGATCACCTAGTTACACTCTCACTTCAAACTCTTGTCTTTGCCTATAAGAAAAGGAGAGTTGCAAGGGAAAATCTATTTGTATTTATTATCAAGAGCTCTAGTTGTAGACACCGAAATCATGTCTACTCCCTTGGTCATCCTCCTCGTCTCCCCTTCGTCCCCTTAGCCCACTTCTAACCATGCCTAACCTATGTCTTATTAAGTTAAAATAAACACTTATTTTAAATTAATAATTCTTTTCTCCCTCTCCCCATGCCACCTCTCCTCTCCTTGGATTCTTTGCCCTTGGATACCCTCATTAATCACCCTATGACCTATTCCAACTTCCCCTCCACTACCCCTTGCCAAGTATTAAATGATTTAAGACCCCATTTCCCTTATCCCACTCATTTCCCATGCCTATTAATCCACCTTCGATCGTTTCTTCCCCCGACCCGCTGACCCGACAGTTGGGAAAATGGATAAAAGGCTATTTTTAGCCTTTTTCCTGCCTTCCAGCCACCGGCGTCGGTCAACTGTCGACCAACATCGGTGATATTGCCAGCGTCAGTTTCCTTCATAACTGTATTCCACCTCTAGAGTGCGGATCCCATTTTTTTCAATCCCATTTTCCAATCTTTGCATTCGCTCTTTCAATCCGCTCCTTTGACCTTCAATCATCCGACTTTCAATCTTCAACAATCAACCAATCTTCAAGTCTTTAATCCACTAGACCTCTCACTCTCTCTCTCACAGGGCTTTTGCACCAGCTATAGCAATAGTAGGGACTATGCATCAATCTTCTACATCAACAACAGGTACAAGCACCAACAACACTCCTACAAGCCACAGGTAAGTATTTAATCTGTATTTTCATTATGTTTTCAGTTATTACTTCCAAGTGATATCACCCCCCAGACCAGACTATCATCGAGACCAGGCTTGAATCCCACCCAAAAAGGCTGAGAGGCCTTCCCATATCCTTACCACCTCTATCCCCCTTTTCAGAACATACACTCTGTCCATTGTCCCTACAACTCTGCCCAGACCCTGAACATCTAACCAGACCCAGATTCTCAGACCATTCAACCAAACCCATAGCCTTTCTCAGACCCATCCACAGATCATAAACCCATCTAGACCTGACCAGACCTCATCCAAAGACTACTGCCCCGACTGATGTCGACCGCAGAGACCACTACCCCCGCCAACGTCGGCAGACTAACCGACGTCGACAGACCTTGACAACCAACGTCGACAGACTAACTGACGTCAGTGATTGTGACCAGGCTAACAGCAACATTTAGGTAAGAATTTGCTTCTATTTTTGTTTCAGTCTTTAATCATTTCAGTATTTTATCATTTTGCTCTTTATCAGACACTATTTTTATCAACTAGTGGGTTGTCATCCCTCAAGGAAGTCTTTGCACTTTCGGGATCAAGCTTTTGCTTGGCAACCCACCATCTATCCATCTAACACCTTTTTTGTCTTAGTCTCTTTTTTCTACAGGTTTCATCCTCCACAACCAAAGAGGAGTTCTCACGATGTCTGGATAACGGTGCGCAAGACTTCATCCAGGTACATACAAGCCTTAGACCATTTCTTCTTAGTTTCTCATTTCCTCTTTTGAATGTGAAAGCAAAAATCGTATAGAAACATTCTGGCACACCCGGTGGGACCCTAGGATCTTCCTTGGGTTTCTTTCTTTCTTTTCATATAGGTGCATTAGGTTTTTTCTTTTCATCTCTTTTTTCTATCTTCCCAAAGACACCATTAGCAGAATTAAAAAGAACTCTTCTTTCTTTTCTTGCATCTTAGACTAGTCAAAGTCATACTCTTCAACCCTTTCTCAACTTGTTTTCATCCGAACTCATATTTCATTTTGGGCTTAAAATTAATTGCATTTCATTTCTTCTTGACTGCATACTTAGTCCACATCTAGTAATTAACAACCGCATCATGAATTAATCATAGGTCACTTTATGTTACACAACCAAATCACTTACACAAATCAAACATCAAACTTACCTGAGACAAGGCCCGACTGGGATTTCATCACCCAGCGGATACCTTACCCATCCCAGCAATCCTACTTGGATTTCACCACCAAGGGGAAAGCCCACTCTGTTCTCTGGCAGAGGATAATCTCTAGGAAAAGTATATTTTGGCTAAGTGAGACCAGCTTATCACTGGGCTCGTGAAGTGAGGGGAGCTTGCTCCTTAGCACCAGGCCATGTACGAAACCTAACACAGACTCTTGAGCGCCTAAACTGACCTGAAACCATCTTTAGACTATCTCTTATAGGACCTATTCTACAGCCAACCTTCCCAAACATCACTTTAAGGCATAAGCCAATAGGATTCTAAAAGTTGATTCTTAGGATTTAACGCTTAGGGTCTGCCTATCTCCATCTATTTTTCTATTTCCATCTAGTTTTTTGAGTTAGTGAGGACGTTCTTCTTCCTTTTTTTCCAAAAAAATTTCAAATTCTTTAAGTTTCTGGAAAACACAGTCACCGGCATCAATTTTACCACCGACGTCGACAACCTTTCCTCGCCGGCATCAGTTATTTGATCGACGTCGGCCATCTGTTCTCACTTACATCAATTTTTCAACTGGCATCGGTCATTGTCATAGTCCTTTTTTTTCAAAACAATAGCCTAAAACCCACCCCTTTTTCTGCCAAAAACCCTATTCTGAGTTTCTAAAATTGAAAAAACATAGTTTATGGAACCTGACCCTTCTTGCCTTGAATGTTTTTGACACGCAGTCAAACCAAGGCTCTTCTTGACCACGTGAGACATCAACCGCTTCGCCTTCCCCGTCTATAACCAGTCCCCTAATGGAGTTTCATTAAGAGGTCGAATGAACTCTTACTTGATCAACCTTGACTCAGACCCCCATTGTTCCTGAAGGGGACCAAGATTTCAAAAGATTCTTAGACCTCAATGTCGAAGCCCTCCAAAATTATCTCGCAAAAAACCAAACACGGGACCTTTCAGGTGAAGCAGCGATGACGTCAACACCATCTGCTACCCAGCCTTTTGCCTCAACCATTAACCTGACCATGGCCAATATACAAATTTTGGCCTCCCCATCTATTTTTAGACTGACCTCCATCGGGGTTTCATTACCCCCTCAACCATACGCAATTTAACCAAGTTCTACATCATACCAGAACTTGATTGTCTCGACTCCACACACTTTTGCACCCACAAATGTAGGAGTGTCTACCTCCCCTTTTGCCAATGCTGCCATGTAACCACTTTTGGCAGTATCTAGTCAACTTATGACCTCTACCTTCACAACGCAACCACCTTTGGCCTCCACTTCTGTCCCAACCACTAGTTATCAATATGTTGCGCCCCTACAAGCACAACCGACTACGTCGTATGCCCCTTCTATCAATTTTCAAGTGCCCTACAACCTAGGGGGTGCCCCATCCGCCAATCCGTCAGTAGATCTCATCAAAATGCTGATGGACAAAATGTCTAGTCTTGAGGCCTCCTTTTTTGGTTCAAGCAATGTCCTTTCCTATGACCAAATTTGCAATGAACCCATTCATCCCTCCATCCTGATCCGACCATACCCCAACCAGTGGGAGCTTCCTAAATTTACTCACTTCCAGAGTAAGGAAGACTCGCAACAGCACCTACGAGCATTCAGACATGCTTGTTATCTCATAGCCCATGACGATGCATTACTTCTATGCACGTTTCCCATGTCACTTTTTGGCCCCGCCCTTGACTGGTATAGCTCTCTTACCAGACATTCTATCTTTTCATTCATTTAACTTGCCTAATTATTTCTCGACCAGTTTTCTATCAATATCACCAAAGAAGTCTCAATCACAGACCTTTACTCCATTAGGCATTTTGATGACAAATCAATAGTCAATTTTGTTGCCCGTTGGAGAGGCTTGATTAACCAGCTCTCCTTTTCCTTGCCTCAACCCGAGCTCATCGAGCTCTTTTCCCAAGCATGTGCCAGGCACATCTCTTCTACCTTGTGGGTTCAAACATTCCGCACTTTCAATGAAGCTTTCACCATGGCCTGAAAGCTTGAACTCCGTGCCATTGAAGAAGATAAGGTCAAATTGTGTAATACTAATGCAAGAACCAATGACCCTTCTTCTTCCAGACCTTCTTCTTCCCACTCCAAATCCAAAGGAGTGGCCAACACTGTGGTCATTAGATCACCATCTTCGACAATAACTAATCACTCTCAACCTTCAACATCTCAAAGCATCACCAAATAATTCCAACAACGGTACATCCAGCATTCATACACTCCGCTTGGAGAATCTTACGCTTCTGTTTTGGAAAAACTTGTCAAACAGGGGGTCCTCAATCTCCCTCCAATCTGACCACCTCAATTCGACCCTTCAAAAGCCCTCCCTGCATGGTATAGGGAGGCCGACTTCTGTCACTATCATTGCGTCCATGGCCATGACATCAATAATTGCCAAACCTTCAAAAACATCATCCAAGACATGATCGACAAGGGGGATCTTATTTTGGATAACCTGAATGCCCCATCCAACCAACACATCGATATCTTCAAACAACCCTTTTCTAATCATCCGCCTACCCAAAACAATGTCCAGACCATGGCTGATAGCTCCCACGAGCATGATATACACACGGTGAACACGGTCTTGCCTCTTGTCCCTGACCAACCTCCTTCACAGGTGGAAGACCCTTCTTCCCCTATTTTTCCTTCACAGGATGAAGAACTTTCTTCTCCTATTAGTCCTCCATCCACCTCTCTTATATTGGGGGACGCTTTGACCATACCAATGCCATTAAACCCACCTTTGTCCTTCCTCCTACCAATGGAGGACCATACCTTGCCTACTCCTCAACCACAAGTCGAAGGCACAATCATCCCTGCCCTCTGCCCTCTTGAGGAGTCTCACTCTCCTATTTCTTCTCCACCAAGAGAAGAACTAGTCTCTCCGCCCACTTCGACCGAGGAAGACTCAGTCACGGTTTCCTCTTGCCTTTTGCTTGAGATTGCTACATCTCAATCACCTCCATCCACATCCGAACCCAAACCCGTATCTAACCTTGCCTCGCCCAATAGTGACCCTCAAACCAAACCAAAGAAGGCCACTAAACCACACCAGAGAATTCCTCCCCCACCTTCATCATTACCTTCAATTTTATGCCCGCATCCGTCCACTTTAATAGGAGTGCTTCCTATTCCCATACTTCACAGAGGCAAGTCACCTCCATTACCCCCTCAACCCATCAAACATATTTCCTCCAAAACATCCAACACCTATCACCACCAAAGTGCCATCTACACATGTGGCTACACCACCCATGAAGATGATGGTACGACCAATGCCTCTTACGCCTCTCAAACCAAAGTCATCAACCCACACTACAACAAGACACACAGACCCATTAACAGGTTCTTATGCCTTGCTGTTATAACAATTGTTGTAGTCTTCTCGCATCAATCTCCCACCTCTTAAACTATATCAATCTCTCAGGCCAAAACTACCATGGTTTGACGACACTCAGATTTGTGTGTATCATCGCACACCTGGGCATGACACCGAGCATTGTTGTGCCCTCAAGGTTGTCATTCACCAATGTTTGGAGAAAGACACCCTTCTTCTTGACCATATTATCCATAAACCTTCAACACCGCCCCACTCATCAACTCTCAGATCAAGACCATCTTGGTTCGACAACTCTAAAATTTGTCACTATCATCACACTCTGGGACATGACACTGAGCGTTGTTGTGCTCTTAAAGTTGTCATTTGTCAACAACAGAAAAAGGATACCCTTCTCATCAAGGATCCTCTTGACCACCCCTTTGACAAATCATCAACACCGACCCATGCTTCTATAACCTCATCACCTAAATCAAGATCTCCACGCCAGACTATGGCCCTTTTGTTGCCTTTAACCCCCTTATTCGACATCAACACAATCAATCTAACCACCAAGCCTCAATCAACCTTGACCAATCTATCAAACATTCTCCCTAGCCGTTGGGGAAATTCAACCTTCATCCAAGCCTCGACCAACCTTTCAACCCAGTCTCGACCAAATATCAATCACTCTTTTAATCCCAAACCTTGACCACACATTCAACCTAGCCTCGACCAGTCTCGACCGAATCAATCAACCAACCTTTTCACCCAATCAATCAATCAAACTTCAACCAGTCTCGACCAAACATCAACCCTAACCTTGACCAATCATTAAACTAACCTCGACCAAACATCCGACTAGATATCGACCAATAATTGACTAAATATCAATTATTGACCCAATCACGACCAAACCTCGACCAAACATTCAACCCAACAATTGACCAATCATCGACCAAATATCCATCAACCCGACCCTCGACCAAACATTCAACCAGTCTCGACCAATCAGCAACCATATCAACCAACCACGCATCAATCATCACGTGACCAATTTGGAAAGAAGTAAACAAAGACAAGTTTGCTCCAAATTGGCTCGGACCTTTCATCATCACGCACAAGCATGGACCAGGGACTTATCAGAACTTGAGCCCTTTAATGCCTTGCATCTGTGACCATTCTACTGTTAGTCGAGTACTCATCCACTTGACATTTAACTTGAGCTCGTCCCTTGAGCACTCCCTCGTCCTCTTAATCCTTATTCCTTTCAACCCTATTCCTGTTAGGGTGTGGAGCTAAAAGCTTCAACCTTTGCAAACTAGGAACTAATGGTTGCTGAGTTCTACAGGAACCGGCGTCGGCAGCATGACCGACGTCGGCAGGATCCAGTGCAGAAGGCAACCGGCGACGGCAGGAAGTCGGCCGACGTCGGCAGAACCAGACCAGCAGGGACCGACGTCGGTCGCCTGTGTGTTCCCGAAGTGTTCGTTTCACGGACAGTTAGTTAAGTGAACTATGAGTTTGCATGTCAAGACCAGCGAGAGTCTTGGGCTGCGAGGATAATTGTCCAAATTAAGAGTCTTAGTTATTGTTTGAGTTAGGGATCTATTTATAGACCCATTGGCATGTATTGTATAAGGCATGAGATAGAAAGGAAGAGTTCCTTCTAGTTGTAAGATCTATGAGTTGCAGGTTGTTGCAAGCTCATTGGTGATCTACATGTAAGCTTGGTCTTTGAATTGCAGGTTGCAGGTTCATGAGAGATCAGCTTGAAGTGCTATAGAGTGCTTGATGTACCGGCAGGGTTATTACTGACTGGTTGGTGAGGTGAACACCAATTCTGTGTGTGAGTTGGTTGTTGGGACCGTTTTTTGTGTAGGAGAGTGTGTGTGAGAAGAATTACTGTACACTTGAGGTGTGGCGAATCTCTGTAAGGTGAAAGAGTGTGGCGGCTCTTTGATGTATTCTTTTCTGTTAGTGTTAATACAAGATAGTGTATTGTCTCTCATATTCTGTGCTATTGGTGAATTCTAGTTACTTGTGTTTCTGGTTATTTCCGCATATTCAATTGCTTATATATTTGGTAATCATACTGTGCTCTATCTGAGGAGCAAGATCCTAACCAGTGGAGTCAGAGCATGTTTGTTGTTCCTTGATTTCCTGACAAGTGGTATCAGAGCCTTGGTTGTAGGTTCTTTAGCTTGATACCAACAAGTGGTATCAGAGCTTTTGGTTGGGATACTAACAGATTGGTGTAGATCTGGGTAGTGTGTTTTGATTACAGGTTACTCACAGGGTTTCTGTTTGAGTGGGAGTTGAGCAATGTCAGAAAGCAGTCAACTACGAATGGACAAGTTCAATGGCAAGAACTACCAATTATGGAGGATGCAGATTGAGGACTATCTGTATCAGAAAGATTTGTACTTACCGTTGGGTGGGGTTGCTAGCAAACCCTTGGATATGAAAGATGAAGAATGGGAGGTTCTTGATCGGAAGGCTCTGGGATCTGTTAGATTGAGTCTTGATTCAACTGTGATTTCCAGCTTATCACAGTGTAAGACAACGGTGGAGTTGATGAAATCTTTGGCAAATTTATATGAAAAACCCTCGGCTTCAAACAAGGTATTTCTTATGAAGCGTTTATTTAATTTGCAAATGTTGGAAGGTGGATCTATTCATAGCCATATTAGTGATTTCCATGGTTTGGTAAACCAGTTAAGTTCAGTGAATATTGTATTTGATGATGAACTTAGAGCTCTCTTAATCTTGTGTTCATTACCTGAAAGTTGGGAAGGTTTGGTAATGGCAGTTTCTAATACTGTGTCTCCTTCAAAAGTCTTAAAAGTGGATGATGTTGTGAGTGTAATCTTGAATGAAGAGATACGCAAGAAAAGCACAGGTGAATTATCCGGAAATGCTTTGAGTGTTGAAGGAAGAGGAAGGCCAAGAGAGAGGACAGAGCGTGGGAGATCAAGGTCGAAGACAGGCAAGAGATCCAAGTCCAGGTATGGCAGAATAACCTGCTGGAAATGTGGAAAGCAAGGGCACTTAAAGAGAGATTGCAGATCGGGTGAAGATCATCATGAAGGACATGAAGAAGAAGCAGATGTTGCAGGCTACGTTGCACAGGATGCTCTGGTATGTTCTTTGGATAAAGTAGAATCTTGGGTATTAGATTCTGGTGCCTCTTTTCATGCATCTCCACATAGAGAATTTTTTCATGAGTATGTCCAGGGAGACTTTGGAGAAATTTGTGTAGGGGATGGTAAGCCTTGTCAGGTTGTTGGCAAAGGCAAAGTGAAGCTGAAATTGCAGACAGGTGACACATGGGTGTTAAAGGAGGTCATGCATGTCCCAGTTCTGAAGCGGAATCTGATTTCGGTTAGAAGCTTGGGTGAAGAGGGTTGCACAGTAACTCTCTCAGCAGACTCTTGGAAGGTTACCAAGGGTACACTTGTTATAGCTAGAGGTAAGAAAGTAGGTACGCTTTATCTATCTACTTGTTTTACTGATTCTCTTTCTGGGTTATCTATTTCAGCTGTAGATTCAGAGATGTGGCCTGATAGGCTTGGTCACATAGATAAGAAGGAGATGCTGGTTCTTGAGTCAAAGAATATGCTTTCGGATTTGGAAGGCATGGATCGTGGTTCCTGTATGCAGAAGAAGAAAGTAAGGTTTCTTGAGGAATCCGATGTTAGAGACAAGAACGGGAAAGCCTTGGTTTTCAAGGAGAAAGTGACGGACAGAGTTCAGCATAAGGTGCAGAGGAATTCTGAGCAGAGCAAGGGTGATTTGGACAAGGTTTTGATCCAAAAAGAGCTCGTGGGAAAAAGTCAGGTCTCACAAGAAAAACACAGAGACCGACGTCGGCAGGAAAACCGGCGTCGGCGTCCAGACAGGGACCGACGTCGGCTATGTGCAGACCGACGTCGGTGACTCGGGGCAGACAGAGACCGGCGTCGGCCAGGGGAAAACGACGTCGGCGGGGAGGCAGTCGCAGGGAACCGACATCGGTCGGCTGTTGACTGAGATGTGACCGGCATCGGTTACTGAGACAAATTTTGGGTGGACAGCTAGTTGTCATGGAGTCTCAAGCGCCCATATGGAGGACTGAAGGTGTAAGTAAGTTCTTAAATTCGTCATTTCCCTTCTTTACACTACTTGTTGCTCACTTATGGCATAGGACCAGGAAGTTGTTGAAGAAGCAGAACAGGTAGATCCAGGAAACAGTGGGAGCTAGGCATGGATGAGGGTGTGATTCCTTGGAGGAGAACCAAACAGGTGTTTTGGGTAGTGTTGCCAGCTGGAAGTAAGCACTGAGAGATGAATGGATGTTGAGGATGAAGAAGAGCGGAAATGGTTACGTGAGATGGAAGATCAGGGTATATGATCTTGTATTAGCTGCAGGGCAATGGAGGTTTGATCATTGTGTTTCTCTTTACCAGGTTGGATAGTATTAGCTACACTATTCTATTTTCTGTATGATGTGCTTGTTGCAGGGTTACATATACAGGTATTTCTGAACTAAAGGTAAAGCTAGTTCAGGTGTTTGTCATGGAGAATCTGGGAGCAGCAAGATTCTTTGGTATGAGTGTGTTCTAGAGACATGGAGGTCTTGTTGACTTTGTTTCAGGATGATTGTGTGAAGCCGATTAGCACGCCGATGGCTAGACAGTTCATAGAACAGGTGTCTTGATTCACATAATGAGGTTGAGTGCATGGTATGTACTAAACCTGAGTTTTCCCAAGCAGTGGGAGTTGTCACAAGTTTGGAGTCAATCCGAGAGAGTAATACTGAAGGGCAGTTCAGTGGGACCAGCAACAGGTGCACATGCTATGCAGGGTCAAGTTCTTTTTCTACATGGTTGTAGATGCGGATGTGGCAGGTAATTTGGATGACAGATTTTGCATCACGGATTTTGTGGTGGTTGGTCTTCAAGAGTGATCTTGAGGAGGGATACAAAGCCAAGGAAACAAACTAGACGGTGTACAGGTACAGGTACAGGTTGCAGCTATTTATCTCCAAGTGGGAGATTGTTAGGGTGTGGAGCTAAAAGCTTCAACCTTTGCAAACTAGGAACTAATGGTTGCTGAGTTCTACAGGAACTGGCGTCGGCAGCATGACCGACGTCGGCAGGATCCAGTGCAGAAGGCAACCGGCGACGGCAGGAAATCGGCCGACGTCGGCAGAACCAGACCAGCAGGGACCGACGTCGGTCGCCTGTGTGTTCCCGAAGTGTTCGTTTCATGGATAGTTAGTTAAGTGAACTATGAGTTTGCATGTCAAGACCAGCGAGAGTCTTGGGCTGCGAGGATAATTGTCCAAATTAAGAGTCTTAGTTATTGTTTGAGTTAGGGATCTATTTATAGACCCATTGGCATGTATTGTATAAGGCATGAGATAGAAAGGAAGAGTTCCTTCTAGTTGTAAGATCTATGAGTTGTAGGTTGTTGCAAGCTCATTGGTGATCTACATGTAAGCTTGGTCTTTGAATTGCAGGTTGCAGGTTCATGAGAGATCAGCTTGAAGTGCTATAGAGTGCTTGATGTACCGGCAGGGTTATTACTGACTGGTTGGTGAGGTGAACACCAATTCTGTGTGTGAGTTGGTTGTTGGGACCGTTTTTTGTGTAGGAGAGTGTGTGTGAGAAGAATTACTGTACACTTGAGGTGTGGCGAATCTCTGTAAGGTGAAAGAGTGTGGCGGCTCTTTGATGTATTCTTTTCTGTTAGTGTTAATACAAGATAGTGTATTGTCTCTCATATTCTGTGCTATTGGTGAATTCTAGTTACTTGTGTTTCTGGTTATTTCCGCATATTCAATTGCTTATATATTTGGTAATCATACTGTGCTCTATCTGAGGAGCAAGATCCTAACCAGTGGAGTCAGAGCATGTTTGTTGTTCCTTGATTTCCTGACAATTCCCCTACATAAATCCTATATAACCCTTTTATACAATATGGATGCTTCGTCCTAATAAAAGGGAGCCCTTAAACTTCTATAGTCTTGTCCATGACTCAAAATTTTTTCAAAAAATAAATAAAAAAAATCAAGATGTCAAAATATCCAAGGTCACCAAATCAAATTAAAAATATAGACTACTCCCTCGAAGGATAGCTATACTATCATTGCTGTAGCTAATAGACTGCTCCCTTAAAGGACATCTATTCAAAAGCCCTCAAATATATAAAAAGCAAAAATATAGACCACTCCCTCGAAGGATGGCTATGACTAAATCTTGATATAAACAACACTCTTTTAGAATCTTCCCGCATTGATCAGCTTCACAAATGACCACAAAACAAAATGACATCTCTATGTAGACTTCCCGCATTGATCAGTCTACGCCCAAAAAAAAAAAAAAAAATGGGTCATGGACTTGGCTTGTAGTCGTCTCGGGGTCTCCTATAAAAGGGGCAAAGTTCTCTCTGCTCTAAAATGGGTTATCCTCTCCTCCTATCACATCACCTACTCAAGGGACTTTGAGCTCACTTTAACGTCAAAGCGATTCGATTACTTCTCTAACACAACCCATGGTCAATGACGAAATGCATGAACGGGGCTCTCGGTTCTAATAACCCCTATCTATGCTATCTATCTGGTCCTTGTCAATAAAAGGGCAAATATGCCTTTCACTTCCTTTACACTTTGGTCACATTTGAACTTCATCACTTGTCAAACCCAATCAACTCGACTCTTTTCAGACCACTGACATAGCCTATTCACACTAGTTTCTATGGACACCAATACACATGGAGACTATGAACTACACAATTTATGTCTGGCATAACCATTACTTGCTGGCGCATAAATAGACTCAATTCATTTTTAGCATACATCCATTACGAATATGGAAAATTGCTAGGGATGAAAGACCCCGACTAATGTTATAGAATACACCATTTGGAAAATGCTATAACATCTTTTTCTCCTCATCATTTCAACACATGACCAAACCAATCATCGACCCCTTTGACTCTTTGTCTGAACTACATTGGTCTGAAGCCCTAAGACCGGGGCTATGTAGGTAGCACTCAGATGACATGACATCTTCTAGGGTTAGCTCGACCACATCCGTTTATTCGTCTACCTGATGGACAAACTATCCTCCTTTTGACCATGACTTGACTTCGACCAAAATAATCCATAACTTTGACTCCTAGTCTGAACTACATTGGTCTGAGACTCTAAGACCAGGGCTATGTAGGTAGCACTCAGTTGACATGACATCCTCTGGGGTTAGCTCGACCACCCTCATTTGTTCATCTCTCTGATGGACAAACCTTCTTTTCTCCCTTTGACCATGACTTGACCTCGTCCAAACCAATCATCGACCCCTTTGACTCTTCATCTGAACTACATTGGTCTAAGGCCCTAAGACCGGGGCTATGTAGGTAGAACTCAGATGACATGACATCTTCTGGGGTTAGCTTGACCACATTCTTTCATCTGTCCATTCATTCGACCAACTATCTATCTCAACCTGCCTCAACCATTGACCTGGGAGATCACGACTATCTCCTCAGACTCTGACCACTTCCAAGACAACATTGCCTTGGTTGTTTTTGCATGTATGCTACCTCATGAATGGTTAGAAAAATTATCTGCAACCCATATTTTGACCCTCACAAGTATAGGATTGCAAGCCGATTGATCCCCACTACTTGTGACATTTTTGTGTTTCTAAGAGCACTTCCTAAGCCCGGGATACTTGGAACACGATGACCATTGGAGCTACAACTTAGATTGAATAACCTGATTAGCTATGACTAATGTTAGGGCCCAATTACTTCAATTTTGGCACTCCTTGACCTCGACCTGTGACAATTTGACCTGACCATCCCGTGAAGTGGTATACGCGCAATCATAACTTTTGCAGCGTTCACACTCCATCTTCATCATTTTCATCCATCTCTCTGTCAAATCAGCACCTGATTCTAGGTTCCCTTCCCTCGACTTCTACTTTGAGGGGGAATACCTCATCTCATAATCTGAGCAACCAACCCTCCTATTTTTGTCTTGCAGTTCACTTGAACAATCAACAGGACGAAATCAACCTCATCTTATACCTGGGGTAATCAACTCCTATTTTTGTCTTGCAGTTCGTCAGAACAACCAACAAGACAAAAAGGGGAAAATGTAGACACTAAAATCATGTCTACTCCCTTGGTCATCCTCCTCGTCTCCCCTTCATCCCCTTAGCCCACTTCTAACCATGCCTAACCTATGTCTTATTAAGTTAAAATAAACACTTATTTTAAATTAATAATTCTTTTCTCCCTCTCCCCATGCCACCTCTCCTCTCCTTGGATTCTTTGCCCTTGGATACCCTCATTAATCACCCTATGACCTATTCCAACTTCCCCTCCACTACCCCTTGCCAAGTCTTAAATGATTTAAGACCCCATTTCCCTTATCCCACTCATTTCCCATGCCTATCAATCCACCTTCGATCGTTTCTTCCCCCGACCCGCTGACCCGATAGTTGGGAAAACAGATAAAAGGCTATTTTTAGCCTTTTTCTTGCCTTCCAGCCGCCGGCATCGGTCAACTGTCAACCGATGTTGGCGATATTTCCAGTGTCGATTTCATTCATAACTATATTCCACCTTCGGAGTGTGGATCCCATTTTTTTCAATCCCGTTTTCCAATCTTTGCATCCGCTCTTTCAATCCGCTCCTTCGACCTTCAATCATCCACCTTTTAATCTTCAACAATCAACCAATCTTCCAATCTTCAATCCACCAAACCTCTCACTCTCTCTCTCACAGGGCTTTTGCACCAGCTACATCAACAACAGGGACTCTGCATCAGTCTTCTACATCAATAACAGGTACAAGCACCAGCATCACTCCTTCTGCAAGCCACAGGTAAGTATTTTGTCTGTGTTTTCATTATGTTTTCAGTTATTGCTTCCAAGTGATATCACCCCCCAGACCAAACTATCAGCTAGACTAGGCTTGACTCCCTCCTGAAAAGGCTGAGAGGCCTTCCCATATCCTTACCACCTCTATCCCCCTTTTAAAACATACACTCTGTCCATTGTCCCTGCAACTCTGCCCAGACCCTGAACATCCAACCAGACCTAGACTCTCAGACCATTCAACCAGACCCATAGCCTTTCTCAGACCCATTCACAGATCCTGACTAGACCTCATCTAAAGACTACTGCCCCGACCGACACCAGCCGCAGAGACCACTGCCCCCGCCGATGTCGGCAGACTAACCGACGTTGACAGACCTTGACAATCGACGTCGGCAGACTAATCGACGTCGGTGACTGTGACCAGGCTGACAACAACATTCAGGTAAGCATTTTCTTCTATTTCTATTTCAGTCTTTAATCATTTTAGTCTTTTATCATTTTGCTCTTTATCAGACACTATTTTTATCGACTAGTGGGTTGTCATCCCTCAAGGAAGTCTTTGCACTTCCGGGATCAAGCTTTTGCTTGGCAACCCACCATCTATCCATCTAACACCTTTTTTGTCTTAGTCTCTTTCCTCTGTAGGTGTCATCCTCCACAACTGAAGAGGAGTTCTCATGATGTCTGGATAACGGTGCGCAAGACTTCATCCAGGTACATACAAGTCTTAGACCATTTCTTCTTAGTTTCTCATTTCCTCTTTTGAATGTGAAAGAAAAAATCGTATAGAAACACTAGTATCCAGAATCTCTTTTGTAGGTCAATCATCATCAGGTGCTTCAGCAATATAGCAAGCCCAACTTGCCATCACCATTCCAAGCAGTGTCACTCTGTCAGAGTTATGATTGACTTCTACATCAAGCAATCCACCTCAATTATCCATCCAATCCACCTTCCTGGTAAGATAGTAATTTATTTTCCATATTTATTTGTCTTATTTCAATTTTTAAATTAGTACAGCCTTCACCCCCCTCTTGGGATTCATACCCATAATATTGGACTTAATTCACCTATAAGCAACCATCGATGGTTACCTAACCATCGACGATTACCCTTAACCGTTGACAATCATCCTTAACCGCTGATGGTCATCTTGACCACCAATGGTTCACTATTATATAACAAACTAACAAGCTCCCTTTTACCACCTACACCCAATCAGATCCTCTTTTTTGTGCTTTTCCCTAGCCATAGACTTCTGCCTAATTTTTAAAACCACACCTCAACCTGTTAGCATTAAAACTAATCAACTTATCATTAATTTGATCATTTTTAGCACATCTCTTTATCAAGCAATTCTCTTTTATCAATTTCAATAACTTTTGATTATTGATGCAAGTAATTTATTTCTATTTTATCAACTTAATTATTCTAAAATTATGGATTGATAGCCCCTAAAGAAGCTCATGCTTCTGAGATTTAGCCACAACTAGGCAATCCACCTAGCTACTTGTCTAACTAACAAATTTGCTTTAGTGCTTTCTTATTTTTAGGTCTTCCTCCCAAGCCAAAGAGGATCTCTTCACAAACTTCAGACACAATGTTCACACTTTTATCAGGTATTTTTACCACAACCCATATTTCCAATTTTACTACCTTCTTCTAAATAATAACAAAATTTGAGTGAAACATTCTGGCACGCCTAGTGGGACCGATAGTCTTTACTCACATTTTCTTTGCATTTGTATGCTCTTCTCTCTATCTATGCTCATAATTGAAACTAAAATTTCTTTTGGGATTAAAATCAGCTACATCCATTGCTTGATTTTAACAATAGTTCACTTTGAATTAAAACACAATAATCTTATCGTAGCACCACTTTTGTTGCACACACTAGCTAAACCACTTTCATCAATCAAACATCAAAAATAATTTCAGACAAGTCCTACCTTTGATTTCATTACCTAGCAGTCACCTTACCCATTCTCAAAAATCCTACTTGGAGGTCATTACCAGGAGGAGAACCAACTCAGCTCTCTGATTGAGTATAAACTCTAGATATCAATATATATTGGCTAAGCACCTGATACCCTTATCATTACAGGACTGTGAAGTGAGGGGGTAGGCCCCAATACCAAGCCATGTATTGATTATAGTATATATTCTTTTGAGAACCTAAATAACCTAAAACCAACCTTAGATTGCTTCTATATTACTTGATCTACAAGCCAACTTCTATCACACATTCTCATAAACTAAGGCATAAGGCAAAAGCAAGATTAAAACTAACCTCTAGGTTTGATGTACTTCATAGTGTGTGTCTTGATTGCCTTGATCATTTTCTTGTCTTCTTCTTATTTGAGAGGTGAGATTATTCTTGTTTTCTCTCCCCTTTCCCTGTATGGTTCTCACTCGTCAACAACAAAGAGACCTGACAAAACAAAAGCCATCACCTAAATCAACATCTTCTACCTCCTCATCTATGGACTATGTTTTTGAGGTAGAATATTTACCTCATCCATTGGAAAGCCCCACTTTCCCTTTGGTATTTCCCCAAGGAGACATGGATTTTACCACCTTTTTAGACAATAATCCAATGGCCCATTAGCACTATTTTAACACCTCTTCTCACCATATCCCAGTTTCAACTCCACCTCAAGATCCTCCTTATGGCATGCCATCCCATTTTATGGAGGGTATCCCTATTGCTGTGGTCACCACCCACCTTTGACCACATAGGCATCTTCATCTACTAACCTCTTTGATGCTATGGTTGAAAACTAACCTATCCAACCAATTGTTACCCTTACACCTTCCACCCCTACTAATGACTCCTCTACCTTGGGGATAACCCAATCATTAACCCATCATGTCCCACTTGTAGCTAGGGCACCTACCACTGACACCTTCAAATTCCCCTTTATCAAACCTAGCCCATTAGTTAATACCTTTTTACCATGCTTAGGGGTACTATCCCTTCTACCTCACCACCCATTAGCATGAAGGTCATTACCTCTTCTCTTGTCACCAACCCAACTACCATCCACACCCAATCTACAGGGACTTCTCAATAGTTACCCATTGCACCCAACCCAAGATACATCCCTAACTCACAAGGGTATATACCCACTACCTAGTCACCATCATCCACCTACCCTACCTAACCTCTAGCATCCACAATCTAATATGTGGCAACCTCTCCACCGCCAAGCAATTATCAATATGTTGCCCAACCTCAACCACAATATCAACCTTACAATATTTTTGGTCTACCACCTCAAACCAACCTAATGAAAATGCTCATGGATAAAATGACCAACCTTGAGTCATCCATTTTAGGAGCTCATAACATCCTATCCTATGATTAGATTTGTAACGAACCTATTCATCCTTATGTTCCTATCAGACCTTACCCTCCTCAATGGGAGCTTATGAAATTTACCAAATGTCAAAGCAAGGAGGACCCCAACAACACCTTAGGGTTTTTTAGGCATGCATGATACATGATTACTTATGATGATGCCCTTATCCTTCGAACCTTTCCCATGTCTTTATCTAGTCCAACAGTTGACTAGTATAGTGCCCTTACCAAGCATTCCATCTTTTCTTTCACCCAACTAGCACATGTCTTCTTGGATCACTTTTCTATTAACATTTCCAAGAAGGTATCTATCACAGACCTCTATTATATTAGACAATTCGATGATGAGTCTATTGCCAACTTTGTCACTCGTTGGAGAAGCTTGATTAATCAGATTTCATTTTCTTTGCCTCAACCTGAACTTATAGAACTTTTCACTCGAGCTTGTGCAAAACATATATCTTCAACACTACGTGTCTATATCTTTAAGACCTTTAGTGAGGATTTTACCATGGCATGTAATCTATAAAAATGGTCCATAGATGAGGGTAAATTGAAGTTATGAAACAAGAACTCTACCTTCAAGACCAATGAAACCTCTTCCTCCAAACAAGGCAACCAAGCCAATACCAGAACCAAGACTAGGAGAACCATGGATGTTATCATCCTTAAAACCACCCCTCCACCCAATGTCAACCAAAAAAGTTCTCCCATTACCTCCCATCCAAATGCAAGAAACCCAAACTGAAACAACCAAAAATAATTGACTCCACTTGGAGAATCTTACACCTCATTTCTGGAGAAGCTACTAAAAGCTAACCTTATAAAACTTCCACCTATCAAAACCTCCCAAACAATTTGATTCTTCTCATCCAAAACCTACTTGGTATAATGACAATGATCTCTATGCTTTTCATCAGGTAATTGGACATGATGTCAGTCGATGTAATACTTTCAAGAATATGGTTTAGAGTCTTATCGACAAAGGGGAACTCATGTTGGATAATCCCAATGCCCCTCAAAATCAAGCTCTTAACATCTTCAAGAAACATTTTCCTAACCATGCCCTTGTCAAAGCTGAGGACACACAGGCTGAGTGTTTTCATGATGCCCACACGGTCAACATGGTTCACAATACACTTACCCATGAGGACCCGATCAATCAATCTACCCACTCTTCCCCCACCTCACTTATAAAGGTAGAAGAGTCATCTTCCCCTCCTTCAGAGATTCAACCCAAAGAGGGTCCTTTCCTATCCACACTCATAGAAGCTTTGGAATCATCACATTCTACCCCAATAGGCACATCTAAACAAGTAAACATTCCTAATTCACTACCTCCACCAACTACCCAATAAAACACTACTCCTATGAATATTGTTCCTAAAGGAGAAGCATTTCTATCGATACCTTCCATAGATGAGATATTTATCTCAACCTTACTTCCCTCACCTCAAGAAATCAACCAACTTGCCAACCAACCTCCCAAACCTACAAGTCTATTTCTTACATCCACTACCCATGAAGTAAAACCAATACATAAACCTTTTTACACATTACTGTAGAAATTGTAATTTGCCCTGAAACCAGATATGGATCAAGCCACTTTTTGGTAACATTTAGGTCTCCCTTACATCAACAAACCCAAACCTTCTAGTGCACCTTTAGTTAACCAATCTATCATCTTTCCACCAATTCTTAAACTAATCATAACTTTTACCAACCTCTCACATTCCCCACCAACTGAAGTAATCATACCTCAAATAAGCAAACCAACAAAAAAAGCTATTACAAACCTTGGTATCTTCCCCATATAGAGTTTGGTCTACCCATCTCTTAAATTGGAATTGACCCCATCTAAAAATCCACCCAAACCTTGAACCGAACCAACCAAAATAACAAAACCATTAAATAGCCACATACTTAGGGTTTTTCCTTCCTCTACCCTACCCTCTATCTTAGGTCCTCATCCATCAAATTTACCCAAAAAGAAACACCCTTTCAACATATGTCACCCACTACCATTGATTACACCAACACATTTATTATACAATGCATCAGTCCTTCCAAAACACAACCAGTCAAATCACCAGATTCAACCACCTCAACTACCAATGTGCCTAGGCCAAAACCATCTGCCCAAACCACCTTATCCAAGTCATCTCTCAGCCAACCTATTACTACCCACACACCCACCTTACCAACTAAAACCATGAGCCTAAAACCTTCCTTACCTCTATCAGAATCTTATACAACCATTTTTCAAAGGTTAGTACAGACCTCCTTCTCAGACCCTTCAATCATTTTGGTTCGAAGCCAACCTAGTATGATGACTGTCAAATCTACTCCTATCATTGGACACCTGGGCATGACATAGAGAATTACAAATCTCTCAAAGCCATTATACACTAACTCTATGATGAGGATGATCTTTTGGTAGATGACTTTCCATCTATTCCTTCACCATTACACCCAACAACTAGCCACCAACACATTTTTAATCCTCAACTCTCACCTCAGAGTGACAGAGAATCTACCCAACCCCCCATCACACCTTCCCCCTCTATCAATACCATTAATGTGGTCACATGATCATAATAAAAGGGATAAAGGGAAGGTCAAAGATTCTATTCCATGGACATACCCACCAACTCACCTTATACCTAACCAGACCCAAACCTCCACACTTGTAGCTAAGCCCAAAGTTACTATCTCAAGCACATTGGAGGTTAACCCCTATAAATTCATCAGGAGGGTCATTCTTAAGCAAATCCACCAAACTCTAGCTAAGATGAACCTTTATGAGCTCATTTCTACCTCACCTCACCATTGTCATGCCATGATAGAGGTTATGTAGGCTATTAAGGTCAGATCGGGAGACTCCCAACCTATAGAAGCCTTCATGGGTGATCTTCAACTCTCAACCCTTGTTACCTTCAAGGACTTAGAGATACCTTCCATCAACATCAAAGACTCAGATCCACCTCTCTTTATTACTAGCCATATTAACCAAACCCACATCAAATGGGTTATGATCGATGGGGGAGCCAGTATCAACATCATCTCTTCCCATGCCTATGATTAACTTACGATACTTGATAGTGTCATGTATGAAACTTTAGCCATCCTTAGATCCTTTAATGACACTATAACCACCACCTTGGGAACCATTATTCTTCACATTCATCTAGGACCTCGCACGCTCCCTAAAATTTTCTATGTGGTCAAAGGTGAATTATAGTATAATGTTTTACTAGGGAGACATTGGATCTATATCATGGCTTGTGTACCTTCAACCCTCCATTGTTGTGTCAAGTTTGAACACAAAGGTCAGGTGGTCACCATACAAGCTAACCCTAGCCCTTTTGCAACATGCAATATAACCTACCAACCTAATGATGTTCTCTAACCTCCATGCAAAGCACCATAAAACCCACCACCCATAGAAGCTAAATCCATCACTTCCCCTCTTATGGAAGCATCTACCAGTTCATCCATTTTTGAAAAAAAAATACCTAGCACTGATCCCTTAGAGTTTACTTTCTAATACCTCACCCTTAGAGAATATCGTCTCCTCACCCTAGATGCCCTCCTTACCTCCTAAGAATATAAGAAACTCAACTACCAATCAAATTATGACCCCAACATTGGAGTCATTGTTCCTTTAAGACCTCTTAGATACCAAACTCACTTCATTTATGGGGGAATCGACAAGCCACTTAATGTTTCCATTACCCACCCTTTGCCTCAACCATTCACCTCTAACTTCTCTTATTTGGACAAAACTAACTTTGCCAAACTATACCTTCACATGTGTGCTGGGAAGGGATTTGGTTTAGGATGATATGAGCATGGCCCACAAATGTTGACCTTGATCAAGACCCATAAGCCTCATGATAAACATGACTTTGGCTTCATTATACACAATAAGAAGAAAGCCAACAAACTTACCACTATCATTGTTATAGAAGAGAACCCTTCCCTACCAACATCCCCTCAACCTGAGGGTGAGGAGGAGGACATCATCCCACCCAATTTTTTTTTTATCAACATGATTACCCTCAACCCCATGACTTATCAAAAGGAAGGGGCATCCATATCCATCCCTTTTACCCACTCTAAACTCATTAGAGAAGACTCTCCTACCATTAACAATGTTCAATGTCAAGATGATGATGTTATGCTCACCTACTTTGGTTCACTAGATTCTTCCATCCACAAATATTTATCTCCAAAAACCTCAACCATGTTGAGTGAATCTACCATGGACATTGACATAGGCACTCCAGACAACCCACACATCATCAAACTTGGAAAAAATCTCACCTCTAAAGAACTATAGGACTTCTCTACCTTCCTCCAAGACCGTAATATTGCATTCACTTGGTCATATGCTGATATGCCTAGTATTTACCCGACCATTACCACTCACAACATCATAACCAATCATGATGCTAAACTTGTTAGATAAAAACTTCACCAAATACACCCTTGCATATACCTCCTTATCAAAGAATAGCTTCAACACCTCCTTTTTGTCAACTTTATTCAACCCATTGATTATCCTCAATGGGTTTCAAACATTGTACCTATCATTAAAGCCATAGGGGGACTACGTATCTATGTGGACTTTTGTGACCTCAACCTCACCTACCCAAAGGATGACTTTCCTCTACCTAGCATTGACCAACTTGTTGATCTTATAGCAGTCCATGAGATGTTGTCACTCATGGATGGATTCTTGGATTATAATTAGATTTTGATTGCCTTGAAGATCAATACAAAATTACCTTTATCACCCCATATGAGAATTTATGTTAGAGAGTCATGCCCTTCAGTCTTAAGAATGTTAACGTAACCTACCAATGCACCATGACCTATATTTTTCATGACCTTATCCATACAATCATCGAAGACTATGTGGATGACCTTCTTGAGAAGTTCAAGCTTCACAAAGACCATTTAGCCATTCTAAAGATTATTGTTGAGAGACTTATCCATTATCATGTCCACCTCAGTCCCAATAAATATATTTTTTGAGTCTTGTCAGGCAAACTTCTTGGCTTCATCATTTCCCTTCAAGGAATGAAAGTTGATCTAGCCAAAATCAAAGCCATCCTTGAGATGCTACCTCTGACCAATCTTAGACAAATTCATAGCTTACATGGGAAATTTCAACCAATCTATTTGTCACTTCATCTCCTAGCTCTTCAATTGGTGTCAACCCTTCCACCACCTCTTGAAAAAGGAGGTCTCTTTCAAGTGGAATGTTGATTGTAAAAAGGCCTTTGATGCACTCAAAGAGTACTTGATATCTCCACCTATCGTTACACCTCCTCAGGATGACCGATCTTTCTACTTCTATATCTCCACCATAGACCACTCCTTAGGGGCAATGCTTGCCCATCTGGATGAACAACACAAGGAACAAGTCATCTATTACATTAGCTGCACACTTATCAAATACAAGACTTGGTACATGTATGTTGAGAAATTATGTCTACCCTAATAATCATGGCCACCAAGCTACACCACTACCTTCTTAACCATAAATTTTTTGTCATAACCAATACAAACCCCCTCAAATACATGCACTCCAAACCATACCAAAACTAGCATATGGTTAAATGGCTCATGTTTCTAGTTGAGTTTGACCTTGAGTTCCTCCAACAGAAGTCAATCAAGGGTCAAGTAATCACTGACCAAATAGCTGAGGCACCCCTAGCAAATAATCAACCTCCCCCTCTACGATTTCTAGATGAGTCTATCATAAGTCTATCTCAAGTAGATTTCACCAATCATGTAACCATGTTTTTCGATGGTTCTAAATGTCAATGTGGTAGGGGAGCTAGTATTGTCCTTGTCCCCCTTATTGGTGAGCCACTTCCCTTATCCTTTAAACTCAAATTTGAATGCACCAACAATATGGTCGAGTATGAAGCCCTAGTGATAGGCCTCCAAACTGCCCTATCCCTAGAAATCAAAACAATCAATATCTTTGGGGATTCCCAACTTGTGGTTAACCAAGTCAATGGCATTTACTAGTGTAAGAATGAAATAATGCAACTGTATAGATAACTCATCATTAAACTCTTAGTCTCATTCAAATACTACCATATCCAAACCACCCCTGGGTCTATCAACAAGTTTGTTGATACCATGGCTTCTCTTGCCTCTCAGATCCCATCAACACCCTCAGGCTCCAAACTATCCATCATTGTCCATCACCTCACTGAACCTTCCTACACCAAATTAGACATTCCAACCATATTTAGTATGGAGGAAACTCTACCTGACCATTGGTACCTGTAAGCCTTTGACTATCTACACCTTGGCATAGGTCCCCCTGACCTCTCTAAGAACACCCATTGAGCATTTGTTGAAATCACCTCTTGTTATACTATTATGGGAGGAATCTTATACAAATAAGGCTTGGATGGCCTGTAATTCCATTGCCTCTATGGTTCAAAAGCCTCTCATGCCATCAAGATGGTATATGTGGGGGTCACTTTAGTGGCCTCACTATGGCCAAGCGTATCCTTCACCTAGGATATTACTGGCCTACCCTTAACCAAGATTGTTGTTATTATGTGAAAAAGTGTGTTAAATGTCAACAACACGCTAATTTACATCATGCACCTAGTAATAGTCTTCATGTTTATATAGAATTTTGGCCCTTCTCATAATGGGGTCTAGACCTTATTGGTGAAATCAACCCCCACTCTTCATAGCGACATCATTATATCATTGCCATAATTGAATATTTTACCAAATGGGTGGAGGCTATTCCCCTTATCTTGACAAAAGCTGAAAATATTATCAAATTCATCACCCATCATATCATCTACCATTTCAGTGTTCCTCATAAGATCGTCACCAATAATGGCAAATCTTTAAAAAACAAACAAGTTTAAGGCCTTTACGATGTATTTGGTATTAAACTTAGATTTTCATCATGTTATCACCCATAAGAAAATAGACAAGTTGAAGCTTCCAATAAAACCCTTAATAACATGCTTACCAAAACAGTCAACACCTCAGGTCAGGATTGTCACTTGCACATCCCCTTCACCTTATGGGCATATCATATTAACATCCAAACCCCCATTGGTTCTACACCTTTTTCTCTCATATTTGGAGTTGAGGCTATTTTGCCTCTTGAAATCCAAATACATTCTCTTCACATATCTATGCATGACCTCATTTTGAAATATGATTACCGTCAAGAACATTTAGCCCAACTTGAGCTACTTGATGAATGTCGTTTAGCCACTCTTTCCCATCTTCATGTCTATCAAGAACGAATTGAGCAAGCCTATAACAAATACCTCAAATTTTAAGAATTCAACATTAAAGATCTATTCCTTAATGAAAACCAACATGTCACTAATATGGAGAAAAGCAAAAGAGGCAAGTTTGCCTTTAATTGGCTTGGACCCTACATCATTACCCATAAGTATGGATTGGGAGTTTATCATTTATCTTCTCTTAAAGGTAAACTAGAACTTGAGCCTCTTAATGCTTCTTATCTACATCCCTTTTATTCTTAGATAGGGGTCACAATCATCATTTGTCTAACTTAAGTTCATCCCTTGCAACCACATTCATTTCCCTCTTTTCTAGGGGTAACCGACTAAAACTAAATCATGTGATTATTCATCACAATTATATCCTAATATTGAACTATGGATACCATGGCTCTATCCATGGCATGATTCTCATATTACTTCCCATCTCTTTTGAGATTGGTTTCTATGGTCATTGTCATCTATACCTCTCTTTCACCTACCGAACCTTCATGTCAGCTTAGTTTTGCCTTCATAAAGGTAATACATTGAGCATGTATGAGCAAGTCTATGTCAAGTAAAATCCATCAAAGGCAAAAGCAGTAGCAAAAGTCAAAAATGAATCATGGGTCACCCCTAACATCTTTAGAATGCCCCCTTGAAGGACATCTATTGAAAATCATTTAAAACTGCAAAAAGGTAAGGTGGACTTCTCTCTAGAAGGACAACTATCAAAAGCATTTGAAACCAAAAACTTAGACCATTTCCTTGAAGGATGGCTAAGTAAAATATTTGTCAAACACTAAACAATTTTTGGAAGCTTCTTGTATTGATCAGCTTCCACAACCCTACAACAAAAGCAAAATAGCAAAAAAAAAAGGCCCTTAAGCAAAAGCAATTTTTTTTTGAAAGCTATAATCAGCTCTCATATTAGCAATAATCTTGGAAAATCCACAATCAACTCTCCTTAGTAGACTTCATGCATCAATCAGTCCACACTTTATTTATAGACATAGACTTATTTTTACTACCTCTTTGGATGCCTATAGAGAATGCATACTAGTCTTACTAAATGGTTCTAGTTTCACCCATTCTCCCTCCACATCTGATATACATAGGACTATGAGCTTACGTGACATAATGTTATCAGGATCCCTATCTATCAACCTAGGCATGCTAATGCGAAACATTTGGAAGGCTTATTTTCACTAAACCAATCCAATTTTGGGTTTCATGTTGATCTTTTCTAATGAAAAGGCGTCATGTATTTTTTTTCTTATCTTTTATTAGTCTATGTAAGACATAAAATGCAAACAAAAAACATCATACTAAAAGCATGAACATCATGAAATATGTCAACAAGCAACATCATCTATCCATCAATAGGCCAAGCACAATGTAAATATATAACAACCAACCATAAACATTCACCTATCCAACACATCGTGGAAGCCTCTAAACATGTTATTACACCATTAAAAAAATCAATGAGGAAACCATCATAGCATATACCATTCACCATTCAATCCACATAACCATAAACATTAGCCATAACATGTATTCATCCATAACATATCCTATCATAACCATGAGCAGAATTAAAACATCATAATTCAACTTTCTAAACATCACATGCCTAAACTATTATGTCAAATAACCATAACCATGAACATCCATGACCAAAAATCACAAACATGGACATCACATCAACTATAGACATCCATCATAAATGAAACATCAAATGTCATAACATCATATACATTGAGTCATTAAAAAACAATGATCCATGTAACAATGTGTCACCTCTTTCTCAAAATATACATTTCAAGTCATCAAAAAATCATATACATATCATATATCATATATCTATCAAGCCCCTATAACACTTATACCACCTTCACCACTACCACTAGCCCCATCTGGACCTATACCTATCTCTGATAGTGGTCCTCCTAGGACTCCTATCTGCCTAACTGTAGGAGCCCACTGCTTTGGAGTAGCTAGTGCAGCCCCACTACCTAAACTAGATCTATATTATGCAAATATCACGGCATGGGGAAACTAATCAAGCATCATCACCTGATAATATCTAAGCTCCTATACAATTACTAAATACCCATGCTCATGGCACTAAATCTAGTGGCCCTCCTGCTGCTACACCTACCATCCCAACCCTAATCTATCCCTATAAGGAGCTAATTTAGCATTGTAAATTGACCACCTAACCCTATAAATCTATTAACTAGGCCCACACTTGGTCCCTCTCCACTGTCATTAACCTTACCTACCCCTGTACTGTCATAATTTGGCCCTACAAAGTGGCCACTTGTTCTTGTAAGGTAGTTATCTGCGCTTAGGCTATTACTAGAGATTTTGTTACCTACGGGTCACTCTATACCTATGCTACTATTGGATCAACATCTATGGCCTGATGGTCCCCATCAACCCATCTAAAATCCACTACAACATACCTCCCCTGGTACTAGGTTACATAACCATCAACAATACTTACATCATTGACTTGACCTCTCACTGGTAACTCCTCAAAGTCACGTACTTTGTCTTATGGTTGTGGCTCAGGTAGCATAAAAATGGCCTCCTCTCTCTAGTACCTCAGTGTGTCAGGTGGAATCCCCTATACTAAGCTAAACTATCTCCATACCCAACAAATAGGATCCACTCCATCTCCATCTCTCTCCTGCCATACACCCACCTCTAGCTCTATAGCTCTATGGTGTGGTACCTAAATCTTGCCCACTGTGGCCACCCAACATATGGTCACCATGTGACATCCCTTGGCATCAAAACCTCTAATGCATCATGAAACCACTCAATGTCCCTGGCCCCACCACCTACTTCTATGTAGGCCATTGCTTTCCTCCATCACATGAAGCCAAAAACATAATTAGTTGGTACATGAGTATCCTTTATAGTCCTAAGGGTATCAATACTCAAATGTGCTCAAAATATCAATAGTGTAACATAAATCTAACACTAATCCTATAACTCCTATATGCTTGAAAGGCCCACAACTTTCTATAAATCTGTACAAGTAAAACTTGTGCCCACCCAAACATGATCCTCCTCAAAAGCATCTCCACTAACACACCAAGAAGTAATTATGGCAAATGGCCACCCATATAATCTAGCAACACAAAACTCATCAAAGTCATCATCATCATCGTCATCAAGCACCTATCCCCAGGATCCATTTGATACAATGGACCATACTTAAATCCACTCACATGGAATTGTGTGTGAATTTGGTTTGCACCAGATAACAAGTCCACGCAATAATTTATCTATTCACTCTCTATGTGGTAAACTATATCTCCTCAGATGGGCAACTTGGTGATCCTAGTCACATCCTCCAATAAGATGGTGATCTCCTTGGTAGGCAACTAAAAGGTGTTTATCATGGAATCCCATCTCTTGATGAATGTATTAACTATAGTTGGGTCTCATAGTACATGATGATAGTGATGCATCATGCCTAGGCCCACAACCTCCATGTGTCTCTACTCATTAGTGGTCATTGCATCACAAGCTTTTGTGAAGAGTGTGGGAACTTAGTCTCTCATCTAAATCTATTCATGATCCTACAAAAATAGTATTAGTATGTATGTGTGGTTTGCTACATCATGCTAAGTACCAACCTATACCTATATTTTGTAAGTACACCCTAAATCATCGATGGTTCCTTAAATTGTCGACAGTCCTTATAAGTCCTTTTTTCCCTCAGGTTTGACCATCGATAGTCAAATCTAACCATTGATGGTCAATGTGTGTGATCATTGGTGGTGTGACCCTCAAACCCTAGACCTCTCAAAACCCTAAAGCTCATAGTCAATTCTTAGACTAGCCTCTTTACAAATAATCTACACCCATTCCTAACCCAACACACCTTCCAAATATTGATTCACCAACATATTTGCCTAAATACGTAAAAACCTAAAACCAGGGCATTATTTCCTTAAACAACAAACCAACTTTAAGACCCTAACCACATCAGTCCAAATTTTCTATAATGAACATTTAACTATGCTATCAATTTTAGAACACCCCCTACCTCATTCCATAATCATTGATGTGGTTAGAGTCCATGTCCCTCCACTTGATTGTACCCTTGTCCACCCTCCATCTCGATTAACAGTAAATCTCCTCAAGCACCAGCTCAACCAATCATCACTCCCCACCTCATAGTCAACTTGGTCAACACTCAATATAAAATGCTACAATACATATTCACCAGAGTAAAAAGCATGAAGGTCAAATGTCAAAAGGTGAAAATGAACTTTCAATTTCACTTTTTATGTTTTAGTTTTTAGGGTTTCCCCCTGACCATTAATGGTCAAGGTGCCACATCTTTCCTTTAATTTTTTCACTAGCATCCTCCTAGGTCCTACCTCATCTCCACTTAAACCCACAATCACTTGACCTTTTTGAGAGTACCCTTCTCTGATCGACCCATTTGACCACATCTACTTTGAAACTAGCCATTGCAAATAGGACTATCACACTTAGTCATATTTTATGTGCAACCTCAATAATCTAATTACCTCACTTTATGCACTCTCACTTACCTATTCACCTAAGCATTTACCTCATCACTACCTTTCTAAGCAAGAACTACAATTGGTCTAAAGTTGTTGTGGGATCTTGCATCCCCTAAACTATATAAGCACCTTTTACTTGCCTAGTGCATATAGAGTCATCTCGGCTACACCCCAACCCACCCATTTTCTCGTGTCTACCTTGACATTGATCATTTTTTACCATACTATTTGCATGTTTTGTGATGACTTTGTGTGGGTCATTCTGATTGCACCAACTGACCTTTTCATATTCACTAATTTTTCACCACCTAGTGCAAGAATCAAATCATTCATGTCTTTTTAGGAGCACTTCCTACCTTAGATACCTGTCTTACATTGAACCATTTGGTGTTTTTATGGGAGCACTTCCTAACTTAGATACCCACCGAAATACTCAAATATGCCTTAGAGACTAACAAGTGTATCTAACTGCCATGCCTATAGCATGTGATACATTGGTCACTTGTCTTCCTCGCACCAACCTTATTTTCATCAACACTAGTAACTTTAGTCTTTGCATGATCTGAACTATCACACTTAGTCACTTTTATGCACAAGTTTACATCTCACTCACTAACTACCACCTTCCACTTTATCAAACCTTGACCCAATTTTGTTTTTCCTCATTACTTCCTAATTTGAGGGGGAACACCTCTTCCCATTCTTGGGGAAACCTTGATGTTTACCTTACCTAGCTTCCATTTATGTTTTACAGATTGGTGATTCAAGCCACATAACAAGAAGGGGCAAATATAGACACCAAAAATTTGCACGTATGTTTCCAAATGTCATAACCCCTTAGACCACTTTAGGGACCCCTCAAGACCATTTACTCTTGCCTAAACCCAATTTTGGTCAATCTGACCTAACTAGCTTGAACCTATCCCCCTTCTACCCATTTTGACCTTTTAACCTTGACTGCCAATGATCCAGGTGGATCCATGTACCATTCTATTTTTCAAAGTCTTCAAATTGAATTCAAATCATTTGCACATTATATTACTCATCGATAGCTTTCTAGCACTTTTCACGGTTTGAAAAATGGAGTTCAAATGCTCAAAATATAGCCAGTTGAAGAAATCATAAGATAGGGGTGTCAAAAGTGACGTGGTAGAGTTGAGGAATGCCAAGTGGACCAATCTCCATTTGACACATGGCAAATAATTAGGGGGCAATTTTTTTTTAGGTGTTTTATTTTATGCACATGATATTTGGCATTTTCAAATAGAAATGGGCGCCAAACCTCCACACCACAAACACTAAACAAACCTCCCTCATTCCTAGGCATTTGACTAAGCTAGGTGGCAGCCAAAGTTGGCACCCAAATCTTTGCTATTTGAAAACTTCAACCAACTTTATATTTAAAGCATTAAAACAACCACTCCCAACAAATGTGGGACTAATTCCTTGGTCAAAGTGCGCTTTTGGAGGAAGGACGCCCTTGCCCACATCCCTAGGCACCTAGAATGGAGGAAGAGAGTTTAAAACTTGAGACCTGGCACCTAAAAGGATAAGGCCTTGACCACTTCAGCCATGGTGGTTGAAGTGTTATAAAAGGGAGTAATTTTTACTTGTATTGACATGGAAATCTGACTATGTAAAGAGAATTAAGAGGATTAGAGGCTTGTTTTTGATTTATATAGCCTTGGGCCTTTGTTTTCAGGTCTGAGAGAAATATTTATAGGCATATAGAGATCAGAGAAGGTGAATTGAAGACTTGTAAAGGTTTTGGAAGCCATTTGTTGCACAAAATTAATGAGATTGATCCTCACTTTGAATGGACTTGGAGACATAGGCTATTGAAGCTAAAATCTGTTATCAATTTGCTGGTGATATCTTTGATTTTCTCTGATTATTATTGCATTCTGATCTTCATTTTAATTTCTTTATGCAAAAATAAACTCAAAAAAGTGAGAATTTGAAGGATCTCTTAAACGTGAACAAGTGATTTTCGAATGTACTACACTTGTATTTTCAGTTTATAGATCAATTGTTTGGTATCAAAGCAGTTATTATTTAACAGTGATTGCTAGTGTATGTTGACAAGTTCTAAATCCCAAAAGGGTGAAGGAAAACTCATTGAGTATAATCTAGAGATTGGTTCAAGGCGTGCTTCAAGGATGGCCAAAGAAGAGATGGAATCTGAACAAGCTTTCTACCGAGATTTCATGGACATGAGAAACATGGTTGAGGAACTATACCATGACAAAGGAAATCCAAGAATGAAAAAGAAGGTGATTCATGAGAATCAAAAGGTAAAGAAACCAAAAAACCTTCTCCATTGGATGACGGCAAAAAAATTGTGGAATCTCTCCCTTCACTAAAATTGGATATTAAGTTTGAATTACCAATGTTTAATGGTGAAGTTAATGCTAAAAAGTTGGATAATAGGGTCAAGCAGATTGAATTTTATTGCAGGGTTCAAAATATTGCAGGGGATGAGTCAAAAATTTATTTGACTACTCTTCGTATGGGAGGTACAACTCTCATTTGATGGGAGAGTAAGTTGAAGGAAGCCAAGCTTCAAAAAGGTAATTCAATTTATACTTGTAATGAATTTATTGAAGAACTCAGAAAGCAATTCTGTCCTTTAGGCTATATGCAACAAGCCATGATGGATTGGCAAAGTTTTAGACAAGGAAAAGGCCAAAGTGTTCAAGATTATACACAATATTTTAGGAAAAAAGCTTTACTTTTGAATGTTCCTCTATACACACAAGAAATAATACTAAAATATATAGGTGGGTTGCACAGTTACTTAAGACATATTATTCTTATGTTCAATCCCACTAATTTAGATGCAGTATGTGTTCAAGCCACTCATTTAGAGGCTAGAGGTAAACAATCAAAAGAATCTTTTCCTAAAAGTAAGCAATCTAATGTTAAGCAATCCAAAGGGGAAAGTTCAGTAGGAAAGGGTAAATAGAAATCCACTTTTACTATTAAAAAAAAGAAGGAAAACCAATTTGTAATCATTGCAAAAAAAATCATGATGAGTCTAAGTGTTGGAAACTACATCCTAAGTTAAGGCCTAAAAGGTTTCAAAAGAAGAAAAGAAGGCTAATGCTATGGTTCAAGACTTAAGACCAGATTTAGGTGATGAAACTAAGATCACAACTATGGGTTTACATAATGATTTTTCTCTTTCAGTTTCTAGCACTAAGTCATCAAATGATGCATCTTCTTATAGACAAAATTCTGTGCATGTTGATAAGAAAAGAAATGAATTGTTCCACATTAGAGTTGTTTCAAAGCATACTAAGATTGACACTCTATTTGATAGTGGTTCACAAGTGAATTTAATTTCTAAAGAGGTTGTTAAGAAACTAGGATTACAAACCAATCCCCATCCGAAGCCTTATCCACTAGGTTGGGTGTGTGACAATGTGAAGCTACAAGTCTCACAAACTTGTAGGCTAAGGTTTGCCATCACATCCAAGTTCGTAGATGAGGTTGAGTTGGATGTTGTTCCATTGGACATATGTGGGATTGTTTTGGGAAGGCCATATATTTATGATAGAAAAGCAATCTTCTATAGAGAGGAGAATAAGTACTTGCTTGTTAAGGATGGCATTGAATATATAGTTAGAGCACATCACATTAGAACAAGTCTTTCCTTGGTTACAGTAGGGCAAATGAAAAGACTAGTTAATTCAAGCAAGACTTTTTGTCTCATGTTGATTAAGTCTAAGGAAAAATAATATTCTCAAGCTTTGGAAAAGTGTGATCCTAGACATAAAAATGATTTGGTTGAAATAATTTCTACTTATGATGATGTATTTCAGGATTCTAAGGGCTTACCTCCAAAAAGGGGAGTTCAACATGAAATTCAGCTATTGCAAGATTCTCCTCTCCCTAACATTGGCATGTACAGGTTATCAGTGGTGGAAAATGAGGAAATTAAGAAACAGGTAATGGATCTATTGGATAGAGGTGTTATTCGTCCAAGTTCATCTCCTGTTGGCTCACCAATTATTTTGGTGCCAAAGAAAGATGGCACTTGGCAAATGTGTGTTGATTTTCATGATTTAAACAAAATTACTATTAAGAATCATTACCCTCTTCCTCGTATAGATGATTTGTTGGATCAATTAAAACATGCTATTTATTTCACTAAGCTGGATTTGAGAAGTGGATATCATCAAGTAAGAATTAATGAAGGTGATGTATGTAAAACTGCCTTTAAGACAAAATAGGGATTGTTTGAATGGCTTGTTATGCCTTTCGGGTTGTTTAATGCCCCAGATACATTCATGAGATTGATGAATGATGTTTTTAGATAGTTCCTTGATGATTTTGTTATAGTTTACTTAGATGATATATTGATTTTCAACAAGTCATGGGAAGAGCATGTGATCCACATTAAGAAAGTCATGGATGCATTACGAAGGGAAAAAATTTATCTAAAAATGTCAAAATGTGAATTTGGCAAGACCTCTTTGATATACTTGGGTTACATTGTAGGACATGGTAAATTGAAAATTGATCCTACAAAAGTGGCAGTCATTGTTAATTGGCCTACACCCACTAACACAACTGAGGTTAGAAGTTTTCTTGGTACAGTACAGTTTTGGTGAAAGTTTATTGCTTAATTTTCATATATTGCATCACCTTTACATTCTTTGACAAGTGTGAAATAGGTCTTTCAGTGGGGAGGCAAACATCAAAAAGCCTTCGATACTTTGAAAGAAAAGATAAGTACTGCTCCAGTCTTGGCACTTCCTGATATACAACAACCATTTGAGATCGAGACAGATGCAAGTGAGTATGCTATGGGAGCTATTTTAATGCAAGGTAAGAAACTAGTTTGTTATCATTTTGAAACCTTTACAAGTGCAGTAAGAAAATATCCAACTTATGATAAGGAATTCTATGCGTTGGTTCAAAGTGTTAAAAAATGGAAACATTAATTAATGGGCAAAGAGACAATAATACATACAGATCATCAGCCCTTATAGTATCTTCAATCACAAACCAAACTACAATAGTCTAGACATTTTCGTTGGATGGGTTTCTTACAACAATTTCATCTTGTGATAAAGTATAAAAAAGGTACTTAGAATAAGGTTGCAGATATGCTATCTAGGCCTCCTATGGTTGTTGCATCTATTCTTTTACAACATGGTTCTTTGTCTCATGAAAGTTATAAAGAACAATATGTTAATGATCTTGATTTTTAGGATGTTTATAAAGACTTGATGAGTAGTAGATAAGTAGAAGAATTAGACTATCATGTACACAATGATCTTTTATATCATTTGGGAAAACTATCTATTCCTCAAAATGAGAGGGTGCACATGATTAGAGAAGCACATACTTCTCTTATTTCTGGTCATTTTGGAGTTGCTAAAATGGTTGCACATGTGAAGATGTATTTTTATTGGCCTCGTATGCAGGAAAATGTTGTTAAATATATAAGGGGATGTAATTTTTGTGCCACAAGTAAACCTAGTAACAAGAAATTGGGACTTTACACTCCTCTACCTGTTCCTACTCACCCCTGGGAAAGTATCTCTATGGATTTTGTGGGGGGATTGCCTATGACACAAAGAAAACATGTCTATTTATATGTGGTTGTGGATAAATTTAGCAAAATGTGTGTTTTGACTCCTTGCACTAAGCAAATTACTGGCGAAGGCACTGCATATTTGTTCTTTAAACATGTATGGGTTAATTTTGGTTTGCCTATTTCAATTATTTCTGATCAAGATTCTTGATTTATTGGGGAGTTTTGGTCAACTTTGTGGGGACTAATGGACACTAAGTTAAAAAAGAGCATTGCATTTCATCCACAAACTGACGGACAAACAGAGGTTGTGAACCGCACTGTGGTACATTTGCTTAGGGGTTATAACAATAAAAATTCAAAGTTATGGGATGAATAATTGTGTAATTTAAAACATGCATATAACCAGGCACTTCATTCTTCTACTATGAAATCTCCATTTGAAGTTTGTTATGGATACTTGCCTAAATCTCCTCTAGATATTTGCTATGGATAGGATAAAGCTGTTGGTGAACCAAAAGAAGCCATTCAAGCCAATAAGTTCATTGAACAAATACAGCTCATTCATCAGACTGTTCGTACTCAATTGGAGAAAAGTCAAGCCAAGTACAAAGCCAGGCATGACAAAAATCATATTGATCACCAATTTGTAGTAGGTGATATGGTATGGCTTCACATTAGTAAGGAAAGACTGACAGGTGAAGGTAAAAGGTTGAAACCAATCCGGTATGGTCCTTTTCAGATAACGGAAAAAAATGGCACAAATGCTTTCTGATTAGACTTACCATCTTACATGCATATTTATTCAGTTGTAAATGTGGAAAATTTGAAATTATATGAGCCTCCAATGATCATTGATCATGATGAAAGTGTATCCATTCCTTCCGTTGATGATTTTTCTCTTGAATATCTAACAAAATTGTAAGAAGATACTGTACTTGACAAGAATATGTGGACTTCGCAAAGAGGTAATGTTGAATATCTTCGTGTTGGTCTCAAAGGAATGCACCCAAGCAAGGCCAGATGGATGGAAGTTGAAAATGTGAGGGAAAAATACCCTCACCTCATTACCAATTAATTTCAACTTTTAGAGGTCCAAAAGTTCCCAGTGGGGAGGAATGATCCAGGTGGATCCATGTATCATTCTATTTTTCAAAGTCTTCAAATTTAGTTCAAATCATTTTCACATTGTATTACTCATTGATAGATTTCTAGCGCTTTTCACGGTTTTAAAAATGGAGTCCGAATGCTCAAGATATAGCCAGTTGAAGAAATCATAAGACATGGGTGTCAAAAGTGATGTGGCACATTTGAGGAATGCCAAGTGGACCAATCTCCATTTGACACATGGCAAATAATTAGGGGGAAAAACTTTTTTTTGTTAGGTGTTTTATTTTATGCACATGATATTTGACATTTTCAAATAGAAATAGGCGCCAAACCTCCACGCCACAAACACTAAACAAACCTCCCTCATTCCTAGGTGTTTGATTAAGGTAGGTGGCGGCCAAAGTTGGCACCCAAATCTTTGTTGTTTGAAAACTTCAACCAAATTTCTATATAAAGCATTAAAACAAATACTCCCAATAAATGTGGGACTAATTCCTTGGTCAAAGTGCACTTTTGGAGGAAGGATGCCCTTGCCCACATCCCTAGTTGCCTAGAATGGAGGAAGAGAGTTTGGAACTTGAGACCTGGCACCTAAAAGGATAAGGCCTTGACCACTTCAGCCACGGTGGTTGAAGTGTTATAAAAGGGAGTAATTTTTACTTGTATTGACATGGAAATCCGACTGTGCAAAGAGAATTAAGAGGATTAGAGCCTTGTTTTTGCTTTGTACGGCCTTGGGCCTTTGTTTTCAGGTCTGAGAGAAATATTTATAGGCATATAGAGATCAGAGAAGGTGAATGGAAGACTTTTAAAGGTTTTGGAAGCCATTTGTTGCACAAAATTAATGAGAATGGTCCTCACTTTGAATGGACCCAGAGACGTAGGCTATTGAAGCCGAACTCCGTTATCAATTTGCTGGTGATATCTTTGATTTTTTCTGATTATTATTGCATTTTGATCTTCATTTTAATTCTGATTTTAATTTCTTTATGCAAAAATAAACACAAAAAAGTGAGAATTTGAAGGATATCTTAAACATGAACATTTGATTTTTGAATGTTCTACACTTGTCTTTTTAGTTTACAGATTAGCCGATGGTCAGGCTAACCACTGACGGTCAGCCTAACCATCAACAGTCAGGTTTCACTGATTGGAACTTAACATGCAATCACTATGCAAGCTAACACCTTAGATTTTATAAATATAAGACATATAAATCCTTTTGTGAGGCATTACATGGGTGAATAATATTTAGATCACCCAGTTACACTCCCACTTTAACCTCTTATCTTTGCCTATAAGAAGAGGAGAGTTGCAAGGGAAAATCCATCTACAATTATTATCAAGAGCTTAAGTATCTATAATATCTTTTGTAGGTCAATCATCATCAGGTACTTGAACAATCTAGCAAGCCCAGCTTTCCATCACCATTCCAAGCAATTTCACTCTATCAGAGTTATGATTGGCTTCTATATCAAGTAATCCACCTCAACTATCCATTCAATCCACCTTCCTGATAAGACAATCATCTATTTTCCATATTTATTTGTTGTATTTAAAATTTTAAATTAGTACAAACCTCACCCACCTCTTAGGATTCATACCTAGAATATTAGCCTTAATTCACCTAGAAACAATCACCGATGATTAGCCCAACCATTGATGGTTACCCTTAACCATTGATGGTCATCTTGAGCATCAACAATTCACTATCATACAACAAACTAAAAAGCTCCCTTTTACCACCTACACCCAATCATATCCTCTTTTTTGTGCTTCTACCCAACCATAGAGTTTTGCCTAATTTTGTGAACCATAACTTAGCATGTTAGCACAAACACTAATCAACTTATCATTAATTTTATCATTTATAGCATATCTCTTTATTAAGCAATTCTTGTTATCAGTTTCAATACCTTTTGATTATTGATACAAGTACCTTTTTTTCTATTTTATCAACTTAATTATTCTAAAACAATGGATTGACAACCCCTAAGGAAGCTCACACTTCTGGGATCAAGTCGTAGCTAAGCAATCCACCTAACTACTTGTCTAACCAACAAATTTGCTTTAGTGCTTTATTATTTGTATGTCTTCCTCCCAAGCTAAAGAGGACCTCTTCACAATATTCTGACACAATGCACACACTTTTATTAGGTATTTTTGCCACAACCCGTATTTCCATTTTTATTACCTTCTTCTGAATAATAGCAAAATTTGAGTGAAAAAAAGTTATTACTTGCATTATTTATTGTTATTTTTAGAAAGGTCAAATTAAATCAATTCAATAACATACCAGTGGTTATATTTGTTTCATATTATTACCTTGATTTATTGTACTCAGCTCTTTAACAAATATAAGATTTACATACACTAAGTCTTAAAAGGTTAAAATATTTGGTGAACTTGACTTACTTCAAATATTGCACAAACCCTAAACCTAGATAACCCTAAGGTTTATGTTTCCATCTTTCTAGGAACCACACTCAAATTTTAGATCCATAATCTTCTTATTTTTCTTTGATATAATCATGATAATCATGACAAAGAAGTTTATCACTTTGTTTTGTAAAGATTAATATTTTCATTTACATGATTGTTTCCTCTAATTCAAAATGAAAACAAAAAAGACATAAACATATGTATAGATAATGCTATATATCAATTTCAATGTATGCCATATCTCATTCTATCTCTAGCATGTTATTGTTCTCTTTTATGGAATTCAATTAAGAAACAAACCTTACATACATAGAGGATTTATTACATAATCTAACAACTAGGTTTCAATTTTCAATGTCATATCTTATGCACATGAAAGAATCTCCTTCTCCTCCTCATCTCCATGAGGGTGATAGCTACTTTCCCTCTAACCAGGTCCATGATATCACTCCTCCATGAGATGAAACAACCTACACTATTGTTACTAATGCCCATACTCAGCCTATTTACACCTCTCCCCTATAGGATGTGTGCTTATATGTTCAAACAAAAGCAACAAGGGTTTGCACTTATGAGGCTTTAAGGGATTAATTTATCAATATGAGCAACATAATATTAGAATTACAAAATAAAAAATAGTTATTAATTGAAAAGGTCACATTATTGACAAATCAAAATACATGCACATGGTCATTAGAATATGCTAGTGTAAACCATGTATATACATTTACACCTAGTAAAGTTATGCCTATAAGTCTTTCATATCCAAATCATAAAGTACAAAATAATGCATCTATTATGAGTGATTCAAAAACATACAAGGGTAAAATAAGAGTTCAAGTGAGATACTAAGAGAAATTATTAAATCTAAATTGATCAACTTACCTCCTCTACACCCAGTGAGGAGATCCAAATATTATTATGCATATCATAGAATGCATGGACACCACATCGATTCATGTTTAACATTGAAAAGGAAAATACAATAGATAATGGATACACATGACTCAAATAGTGACACACCATCCAAACAACATACAATGGCACATCTATAAATTCAAAAAGGGTCAACTTTAGAAATAGTACAAAAATGGTTACCAAAGCATAACTCAGACAACAAAAGGTTCACAAAGCACAATTAGAGCAAGAAATAGTACAAAAAGCACAAGTAAAACAAGTAAGAGATGAAAATACACCTCTCCAAAATGAGGCTCAACTTTCAAATAAGTATGGGTTTGGTTTAAAATGTCTACAATAGTTTGATTATCATGGTCAAGGTTTGGGCAAGCAAGGCCAATGCATAACTTCTCCTATTCTATTAGTTAATAATGTTGGTCAACAAGATTTGGGATTTATTGAACATCCTAAGGTAAGTCATTAAAAAATATAATTTATCAAGGCAAAAAGTCCAGATACATAGGAAATATTATAAAAAGAGTAAGAATTTAAGTTGTAAATTCAAAATCATGCTAAGCCAACAAACATTCTCAAAAAAGGATTTATAGCAAAAGAGCCTCCACAACACCATTTTTATACAATAAACATAGTTTCAAAGGGAAAAATCACAATCAATATTTTAAA
This sequence comes from Torreya grandis, assembly GCA_037957365.1. NCBI lineage: Eukaryota > Viridiplantae > Streptophyta > Pinopsida > Cupressales > Taxaceae > Torreya > Torreya grandis. The sequence continues at coordinate 5,750,844 of JARHVA010000176.1, forward strand.
TCACAATTTAGAAAGGTCAACTCCATAGTATGAGTTAATTTCCTCTAGCTTTCCAGGTTATTATGATTATTATGATTTCACTGATGAACAATACCCAGATTCATATTACAACACTATTCAACTCCAACATAGTAATCACACTACACGAGAGATTACCATTCCCATTTTTGAAAAGGCCATAGTGATAGTGAGTCTCCCATGAGACTCATCAATTAGTATTGTTCCTCCCTTATTGTACATACTTTCCTTATCTCTTGCTCCTTATATATATTTTCATTTTTATGTTTCTTGTACATAGTTTATTTATATAAAATACAGAAAATAATATAATATGTCAAAAACACAAAAACATTCAAATATTTACCTAGAAAATACAAAATTATAGATTGTATTCATTGTCATGTTTACATCTCGTACATTTGCTAAAGACTATACATGATAGTTATCTTAGTATAGTCAGTTTTATCATATATACATGCTTCACTTGTTCTTATCGAGTGACTGAAGATTACTTACAAGACTCAGGTCCACTACATCTATCCAAATTTGATATTATGTAATATATATAGATACATGGGTTCTTGATTTGACACATTCACCCATTTGGGGGTACCCTATACATAGTTTTGATTACCAAGTTACATCTTTCTAAACTCTACATCACAGATTTAACATTGTTATATCTTGATATCGATCATGCTACACATACTTAGATATTTTGCTAGCTATTAATACTTTATCCTTAGTATGTGTACATATTAGCTTTTACACAAATTTAGATTACATGTTCACGCATACTTTCATTTATAGCTTTCCTAGTTTAGATTTGATTATATCTATATCTTCTTTTATTTGAGGGCATTTGAATATGCCATTGCTTTTTGGCTCTATGCCATTTATTTTCATTGTATGTATGCTTTGGACATGTGCCCATGTACTTGTGTATGCTTTCTTGATTGTGTATGCAGATATTTGAACATGTCCTTCTATGTGGCTCTAAGATAACTTGCTTGATTTGAACGTCCTTGTATGTTTGGCTTTCTCAGATTTTGTGACATGCCCATGTCCCTTGTATTGTGACCCCCTAGCCTACTTTGTGTCTTATATTTGTTTTATGTATTCTTTTTTATATACGTCATGGCCATGACACTTGTATCTTGCTTGTTACACACTCTAGTTTAAGATGCCATGAGGGACCTCATGCATCTCCCCTTCTTACTTAAGTGCCATGATGGACATCATGCCTCATGCCCTAGGTAACTACTAAATTATTACTTATATTTGTTGGTACAAACATTGCTATATCTATCTTGACACCCTTATGAATGTTAGACATTACATACATCACACATTAAAAACTTATGCTTAGATTATCTTAGATTCTAATGTTATATATGCACATTATATTAGATTTTTATGCAAATATCTTATATGGTCCAACTAACACATATCTTGTAGAGCTTTTTCTTTTGAGGATAGTTTTTGCATACGTTCAATGAATCCCCTCAAGAGAGGGGGCATTCAGAGGGGTTTGTCACAAAGATCAGGCTCCCATAGTGTATTTATAGTACATTTTTTAGCATAAAGCCCAAATTATAAAAATTAGACTCAGGTAAACATAATGGGAAAATAATGACACAAAGATCAATATGATTACATAAAAATCATAGCAGTAGGACATTAATGCTCAAATTAGGACCCTACGACCACATGGTGCTACTGTCCAAGATATGGCACTATTGTTTAGTAGCCTTAGTTTTAAGAAATTCTAGGTTGGCCAAAAACGTATAGTAGGTAAAGGTTAGGTTTACATAGGTCCAACACTTGTATCTTGCTTGTTACACACTCTAGTTTAAGATGCCATGAGGGACCTCATGCATCTCCCCTTCTTACCTAGGTGCCATGATGGACATCATGCCTCATGCCCTAGGTAACTACTAAATTATTACTCATATTTATTGGTACAAACATTTCCATATCTATCTTGACACCCTTGTGAATGCTAAACATTACATACATCACACATTAAAAACTTATGCTTAGAGTATATTAGATTCTAATGTTATGTATGCACATTTTATTAGATTGTTATGCAAATATCTTATATGGTCCAACTAACACATATCTTGTAGAGCTTTTTCTTTTGAGGATAGTTTTTGCATACGTTCAATGAATCCCGTCAAAAGAGGGGGCATTCAGAGGGGTTTGTCACAAAGATCAGGCTCCCATAGTGTATTTATAGTACATTTTTTAGCATATAAGCCAAAATTATAAAAATTAGACTCAGGTAAACATAATGGGAAAATAATGACACAAAGATCAATATGATTACATAGAAATCATAGCAGTAGGACATTAATGCTCAAATTAGGACCCTACGACCACATGGTGCTACTGTCCAAGATATGGCACTATTGTCTAGTAGCCTTAGTTTTAAGAAATTCTAGATTGGCCAAAAAAGTATGGTAGGTACAGGTTAGGTTTACATAGGTCCAATTACAAATCTAGTAGTTTTTCTCATATTCATACTATTTTAGCTCATATTCATACCAGTTTGCTTAGATTGGGGGCATCATACATGGTACAACTATTCTCATGTATAATTTAGATACTCATATATATATTATTACAACTCAGTCTAGAATCCATATGCTTTAATAACAGATTTGGGCATGTATCTAACACATTATTTTCATATGATCACTTACACACCAATTGATCAAATGGAATGATAAATTCCATGTCATTCTCTACATTATATACATTTGACATCATATTCCAAGTTACACACCAGTTTCATGCCTTACTCCATCTATAGTAATTGGCATTCCCGAGTGGCCCAAAGCTGCCTAATAGACCTAAGTGGCTGTAGAGCCAACATTTCTAGTTAGACATTTCCAGTTACATTGCATAGTTTCAATTTCATATGCATCTACTACATATGGGTAGAAAATGATGGAATCATAGTTTACTTGAATTCTTAATCCACCTACATGAGAGGGTTGGACACATCATCAGTCCAATCCAAGCTATTCACAAGTCATGATCCACCAAATAGGGGTGGGCAATGATGTAGTCAAAACTGGATTGAGTTCTTGAGCCACCCACACATGAAGATTGAGTAAGACATCAGTTCAATCCAATATATTCATTAATTGATCACTATATCCATGCACACATAGGTTGTCACTAGGTTTATGCATTAGTTTACCTACCCAATAAGGTGTATATATTAATTTCCTCTCTCTTATCCCTTAGTTTTACTTAGTTTCACTTCTTTACTAAATTTTGTCTTTGCTTTTGATATATCTTAAGTAAGGACTAATCTATGCATGCTTCACTTATAAGACATGCATTGGAGCATGCTTCACATACTTAGGCCCAATTTCACAGGTTTCACCTCTTAGGTAAGTCCAAGTACACTTAATTTTTCCTTTATCTTAGTCATTTCACTTTTATACATTTATAGTATAAAGGTTGGGGGGGGGGAAATGTAATCACCTAAAAGTGGTACTTGAGTGTTATGAGTGCTAATTGATACTACCTATCCCTAGATTAGCCCTAAACCTATACTAGAACTTATTTTCATACTTATACAACCTTCGTGTCGATCACAAGCATCCCTAGTCATCCCTAAAGTAGTCCTAAACCCTCATTCTTGCATCATAACCTTTTGTGCCTAATGTTTTTCCACCTAGACACTAGCACCATAATAGGGATAGTAGCACCTTATGGCACTATGTCCCAATAATGGTGTTACAATACTTTCCCTCCTCTTTTGACAAAGATATATCTTTTGAAACTTTAGACTTCTTAAGGTTGGGTTAGATCACTTTTTACACCTACACAAACACCAGAATAGTATAAATACATGAATTGTAGGCCTCCAACAACTAGATGGAAATTAGATGCAAAATACATATGTAAACTCAAAATAAGTTATGCACAATTAAGGTTATCAATCCCTATTCTACCCTACTTCTCCATACTACCATCTACAACATTCTAAAGCTTAGATTACCTAGATTTCTAGTTTCAACTACATTCAAAGTACCCAAATCAACTATCATACTAGCTTCACTTGCACTTACACCAACACTTAGGTGGAGAGAACTATATTGAGCTTGATCCCTCTTTAGAGTATTGATTTGTAGGCAAATCTCTTCACAATAGGGTGTTGAGGATGCCCAACCTACCCCACTAACAAACACACTTTTCAACTTATATTGATTGGGTGCCCTAACAACATAGAAGATTATGGTTCTTTCACAAAAATAGTCAAAACATGTAATATATAGGGTTTCATAGCTCATGAATATAGGAACAAACATTATAAATCCATACACAGGTACACCCAAAAGCTTAGGATAGTCCTATAGAGAGGACACTACCACCAAAATAAGGACACTGGTCCCACATATAACTATTGTCCAATTAGGATGCTACTATTCAAGAGGGGTTTTGACATCATAATCCTATTTGCAACACTCAGACTAGTCTCTACCATAATTTTTAGCTTCCAAATCATCCATCTCAATCATTTTCCAACTAAGTTATTACTTGCATTATTTATTTCTATTTTTAGAAAGGTTAAATTAAGTCAATTCTATAACAGATCAGTGCCTATATATATTACATATTATTATGCTACTTTACTATACTCACCTCTTTAACAAACATATGATTTATACTTGCTAAGTCCTAAAATGTTAAAACACCATTCTACATTCATACACATGTTTCTAATAATGTTATGGGGCCAGTCCTTGGATAAAAAGATGAAGAAAGAAAAATGTATGCTATACACTATATCAACAATAATCTTACCCCCATTGAAATAAATTATACCACCACTAAAAAATAATTTCTAGCTATTAAATATGTAATGAAAAAATTTAGGCACTACATTATTGGATACAAGATCTTTGTTTACATAAATCACTCAGCCATAAGATATTTAATGAACAAACCAATGGTAGGAGGTAGAATCATTAGATGGTTACTACTTTTTTAGTAGTTTGACATTACTTTTTTAGTAGTTTGACATTACATTACTAGAATCAAGGTTGAATGTTTTAGGTGAAGAAGAGCTAGTGAAAGACAACTTTCCTGATGAACAACTATTCACACTTCAACACATTCAACATTATTTACTGACATGGAAAAGTACTTGGCCATATAAAATTTTCTTTGCAACTTTACTCATAAGGAAAAAGTGCTTAATTAGATATAATGCTCACTTTAAATGGATTAATGGTGTTTTGCTTAAGTGTGGACCTAACCATGTACTCTGTAGCTGTGTAAGAGAAGATGAGACTTATGAAATCATAAGGGATTATCATGATGAGCCTAGAGAAGGCCATTATTCAATGAAGACGCTTACCCATAAGATCCTTGGGGCTGGGTACTATTGGCCTTCACTTCAAAGGAATGTGAATAGATATGTATGGCAATGTGATCCTTGTCAAAAGATGAGAAAACCCATATTGTCCAATGAAATGCCTTTCCATCCTCAAGTGGTTCTATGAGATTTAAAAAAATAAGTGTTGATGGGTTGTTTAGCACACCAACTTTAAGAGGGATGAGAACTTCCCAACCTCTCCTAAAAATATATCCAAAAATCTCTCAAAGTATATATCTACCAGGTCTTGGTGGACTAGATCTCACTCAGTTCGATCATTATAAACTATTCCATACAAGGGACATGTATTGGTTCTTGGAAATTTTAAATTTTCTTTTAAACCTTGGACAAATAAGATGGATATGCAAGTTTCATTGTCTCACTCATGTGGTTTTAATATTTTTTTGGAGAACAATGAGATGCATATAGATTTGCCCAAATAAATCACTATTTTTAATTTAAATAAAATAAATTTGATTTTTTAAAAACATTTATTGTATACATATTCATTCAACAATGCATTAATGACAATAAATTACTAGCAATCGAGATAAAATGATTGAAGCAGATTGCATTTAAATGAAACCTTAGACTAATTAGATTCATAAAAAAGAGTAAAAGAAAGGGAAAGAAAGAAAAAATCTTGTTGAAATGTGATTAAATTTTAGCCATTTGAACAAATTTAACCCACAAAATTGATTCCTTGCCTAACTAGCGAATGCACAACCACCAACAAGGAATGATGCAAGAGTTTAAGGAACAAGAAGTTGGAAAGAGAAATAACACATCCACCATTTGCACGTGAAAGAAAATGAAAATAAACTTCTATAGCTTCAATTAATAATGATTTTCATTTCAATAGCATAATGTTTGGGTATACATTCACCACTTGGTTACAAATTTTGATAGCATAATAACAATGCCCAATCAAGAATAAGGGAGGGTTTACACTATAAGGCAATAAAAATGTTTGGTCCAATGTCTCCTTACTTAGAATTAACAAGAGCCCAACCCTTTAAAATGACCAAGAGCTGACTATTTATAATAGTTTTGGTCAATGGAGGGAAAAAAATTCCCCTCAAAACTAAAACACACTTTAATTTGAACTTGAGTTACACTTCCCCCAAAAGTAAACTCGTTGTATTTTAGCTCCATTCACACCTGAAAAATAGATAAAATTAGTTACTTTTTGGCATATGTGAATAAAATGACTTAAAATAAATATTCTTTATAAAATTGTTCATAAAAACATGAACAAATTTTGATTGGGACATTTTTTCATGACATTGATTGTGTCATGTGGATTGCATCAGAACCAACTTTCCAACGCCACATGAAGTTGAAGAAAATGGACACCCATTTACAATATATGGACAAAAATGTTTTCTAGGATAAAATAATATAACATGGAGAAAAAAACCAAAATTAGAATAAAAATGCAATGATTTTATTAAAAAATCAATAAAAAATAATATATTTTTGAAAAACATGCATGGACATGCTTTCTTAGGCCACAAGGATGACCAAATGGCCCTAGTCCACGTGACCATGTGACAGAAGCTGGGTGTATCCATGCACCTATAGGACTCAAACAACCAACCTCCACTCGCACATATGTGCAACTATGAGGGATGAGTTGATGCATCTGCATGATCAAGAGGGCCCGACTAGCTGCCCTCCTTCCACATGATTGTGGCTTCGTGGAACAAACACTCACCAAAAAGAAAGAGGTTTTTAAAACTTTCATTTTTATTAGGTGGTTTCAAATTTTTGCCCCCCATGGGAGGGGAGGTGTCATCATTCAAATTTTGCCCCATGCAGCTATGGGCATGAAAAAACCTTTTGTAATTCATATTTTGTCCTTTATGGTGTTAAAAAATCATGTTAAAATATTTTATTTTTAAAAAGTGGATGACTTTTTAATTAATATGAATTTTGACCTAAGTTTTGGGATTCTTAGGGTATGCTACTTCATTAGAAAAATAGAGGGTCGGGATGGTGTTTTTAGGTGAAGTGTCATGAAATTTCTTTGAAAAGATTTAATCTTTATAATGATAGTAATTTTAAGGACCTATGATGCACATAAATCAAGATATATTAGGTATTTTAGGGATGCAGGTGTGCACATCTAAACAAGTGACATTCAAACATAGATTTGAAAGGCAAGACTCTATTTTTACACTAAGTGTAAAACATGAAACTTTATCGTATACACATGATCTCCCAAATGGAGGTGGTTATAGGTCCCAATTCAACATGTAAATCAAGATAGACCATCAAGGCAAATTAGGAGAGCTGAGATAAATGAACTGTGAGGGCCAGTGAGAGTTGCTGCAAAAAGTAAAAAAGTTCCCTGATTTCGAAGGAAATGAGGGAATGTTATGCAAGTAACAAAAAATAGTGAATTTGTTGGAAAACATCCCTAAGTATTTTGAAATGATAGTAATGTATCTACAAAGCTAGAATCTCTAGTTGAGAATATGTATAGAACATAAACATATCCAAGAGAGGAGAAGATGGGAATAATTAAGAAACTGAATCTGACATTCTCGTTGACCTGGTGTGTGCAAGTGAGTTCATTACCACTTCCTATAACCTAAAAAGATTATTTACCATAGATCTAATTATCAGGATAGTGAATCATACCTTAATAATGCTTGCCTAGATATTGCTCCACTGCTAGCTAGGTGTTCATAGTCTCGATGGAGTTATCTTTGATCCCACTCAAGGTCTTGCTCTACTGCTGGCTAGACATTCATAGCCCAAGTATAGGTTGCTTGAATCACCCAAGAATTGAATTTTTTAGAAATTGATATTCTTTTATTTTCTCTTTTCTCTTTATTTTTTTAGCATCTCAACTCTGGGTTGGGGACCGCAGTGGCGAGCAAAAGGTAAAATTATAGATTTTTAACCTTAGATCTTCAATGAAATAGGTTCATCTAGGCAAACCTAAAAACCATTAAAATGTGATTTTTGTGCTTAGTTTCAAGAAAATGTCTTCATTGACCAAATAATTTACCTAAACTAAACCCAACACGAATAAATTTAGAACACACATAATAGCCTAAGCTTTTGGAACTGATTTAAAAATAGAATCTAACACCATAATTTACTTGGAGTACTTACGCACCAAAATTTCATTCATGTCACTTACTAATTAGCCCTCTATTCTTTGTTCTTTAACAAATAGGGGAACCCATAGGCAAAATGGATGGACTGAGCCAAAAAGAAACAAATAACAAGGTTGAATTGATAATGAAAAGTAGGGAAATCAAGAAAAATAACTAAACTAACGTTGAAAGTAGGAAAGGGTGATCCGAGTGAAAATTCAGGTGGTATAACAAGCACCAAGATGCGGTAATACAATGGACCATGACTGTCAAAGTGGTTGTTGTAAGGCCCTAGAGTGGGTGGCTGGTAGACAGGGTAAGGCTGCACATAGCTCTATATTGTTTTAAATCTTGGACGCCGAATTGTTGGGTGATAGTTAATTCCTCAAATCCTGTATTGCTTTAAATCCTCACCCGTTATGTCCCTGAGCTCTGTATTATTTTATGTCCTCGAGCTCTATATTATTTTAAATTTTAGAAGTCAAATTATCAGCGATAGTTATTTCCTCAAATGCTATATTGTCTAAGTCTTCACCCATTAATTCCTCAAGCCACTCAATATCTCACGAGATAATATGTATAAATGAAGAACTTCCTGAAATGGGGAGGCAAACATCTCATCCCAAAGATAAACATATATTTGTTTCTGTAATTTTTGATTAAAAAAAAACATCTCTTTTCAGAGATAACATTAATTGAATTGGATTGTTCTTATTTTTGAATTATCTTTCGACCAAAGCTTTTGAGTTTTGGATCAGTGGTATCAGAGCAGTTTGTCTTGAGAGTGTATGATCTCGAGGATGAGGTCAGGATACAAGAAACTTGGGTGGGAAGCAATAGAGCTTCTAAAATTTCTACCTGTTTGCTCCAAATGACCTCAAATGGTAGACAACATCAAGACATCTGATCCTTTCAAGGAAATGGTGAATGAAGCCCTCCAATGGCAATAAGCACAGATGCTGCAATAATTTGCTCAAATTCTTCAAACACTTTCGATGGGAAATTCTAGCTCTGTGGCTACATGTCCTAGCTCCTCATCAAGGGAACTTCCTTTCAGTGCCCCAACACCCTTCAAGGTTTTGATAAATTTTGATATTCCCACATTTGAAGGCAAAATCAATGCTGATGCAGTAAAAAATTGGTTGGATCAACTGTCTTCCTACTCTGTAAATAAGTTCATCGATGGAGAAAAGATCACTTTTGCTTTTTTGAAATCATCATTGCTCGTGAAAAACTAGTGGGAAGTGTACAAAAAGAGGTTTAGTATAGATATCATTGGCCTTGGGGTGGAACCTACCTGGGATGATTTTATAGAAGCATGGAAGAATGGATATAAAGAATCAGTCTTCAAAATGGAAAAGTGATAAAGAAGGTCAAACACGAGGCCAAAATTGGAAGCAAAAGGAAGGGAAGACTGGGAAGTGGTGTGGTTATCACAAATTTAGAACTCACTCCAAAGAAGAATGTTGAGCTATCAAATCACTGCTTTTTGAGTCACCATCCTCAACATCTACTGCTCTACCTCATATAGACCCTGCAGTCAAAGATGTTGAAGAAGAAATTATAGATGTTGATCTTAAAGCCATTGTAGCTTCATCACAGACACACAATGAGATGCTAGATGACAAGGGAAGGTTGTTTCACTCTAAGTTATGGGTGAAAGGTAAGCCTCTGCATTTCATTCTTGATAGTGGAAGTCAAAAGAATTTAATCTCTACTAATGTTGTGCAAAGCCTAAATTTGTCCATGAAGCCTCACCCAAAACCATATATTATTGGATGGTTGAGTCCAGGGAGAAACCTCTGTGTCACCCACCAATGTCTTCTCTCATGTGCAATACAACCTTTCCAAGATGAGGTCTTATGTGATGTGGTCAATCTAGATGTTTGTGATGTACTCTTTGGTCAACCATTCATGTATGATTGACATGGTATATATGAATCAAGAACTAGAAGGATCACTCTCACTCTTGGAACATGGTGCTATAGGGTACCAAAAGTACCACCTTCTACATCTGTCTCTCTGATTAGTGCCAAGAAATTTGTTCTCATGGTGGTCAAGCCATAGGAATCCAAAAGGGCTGATGTTATAGCCCTGACTACAAAACAAAAGCAAATAGATATTAGGCTGAAAAAGTTCATGGCCTTCCATCCACAGACTGATGGTCAGATAGAAATGGTGAACAATTGGGCCCTGCACAGTTCCATAAACCACAGTCCCTTCCAAGTGTGCATCGGGAATCAAATCAAGACACAACTACCATGCCTAATGGGGAACATTGACATAATGGGGACCATTACTTTTCAAGGAGGGAGGAATGATCCAAGTAAAAATTTAGGTGGTATAACAGTGGCAAGATGCGCTGGTACAATAGACTGCAGCTGTCGAAGCAGTTGTTGTAAGGCCCCAGAGCGGGTGGCTGGTAGACTGGGTAGGGCTGCGCGTAGCTCTGTATTGTTTTAAATCTTGGACATCGAATTGTCAGGTGACAGTTAATTCCTCAAATCTTGTATTGCTTTAAATCCTCACCTGTTATGTCCCTGAGCTCTATATTATTTTATGTCCTTGAGCTCTGTATTATTTTAAATTTTGGAAGTCAAATTGTTGGCAACAATTATTTCCTCAAATGCTGTATTGTCTAAAGTCTTCACCCATTAATTCCTCGAGCCACTCAATCTCCTGTGAGATAATATGTATAAATGAAGAACTTCCCAAAATGGGGAGGTAGACATCTCTTCCCAGAGATAAGCATATATTTATATCTGTAATTTTTGATTAAAAAAAAACATCTCTTTTCAGATATAACATTAATTGAATTGGATTGTTCTAATTTCTGAATTATTTCTCGACCAAAGCTTTTGAGTTTTCGATCAAAGGGAAAGTAAAAGTATGTATAATAATTTGTCAGGATCATTCAAGCTCGGAAGTAATGTTTGAGGAATTGTCCATTGACAGGTAATGGAACATCCTCACTAGTTAGACATCTTAGGTAGAATGCATTCTCACCCAAAATTTTAGATATTTGGTAGGGACCCAGCCATACGACATTAAATTTGCCTTGTTGTCCCTTTTTCTTGTGAGCTTTGTCCTAGAGAAGTACTAAATCTGTTATTTAGTAGGCTTTTACTTTAGCTCATTTGTAAAACTAATGTTTGATGACTCCTTGGTATTTGCTAAAATACAGTAGGGTTACATCACATTTTTCTTTAAGTTGTATTAGATTTAAGAGTCAAACCTCAATTTTATCATCAGTTTCTAGGTAATCCCTCATGAATTGTAAGGTTGGAATTCTTAGGTTCATAGGAAAGCTAGGATCTTGGCCATATAATAGATGATATGGGGAATACCTAGAAAAGATTTAATTCTACTCTTATTAGACCATAATGCAAACTTCAAAACTTTGCGCCAATTCTTAGGGTTCTTTTCCAATATTTTCTTAATGACATCTAACATATTTTTATTTATCGATTCAACAACCCCATTACCTTAAGGGTAATAATTAGATGAATATTTTAGTATTACCTAGTTATCATAATCCCATTTAGTGAATTACAATGAGGATAAAGTAAGGCCATTATCACATACCAAAATAACAAGTCTCTTAAACCTGGTGATGATGTGCTTCCCTAGAAAGTTGATTACCACATCAATAATGTAATTATTAAATGCTTGAGCTTCAGTCGAATGGGTACAATAATCATTTTCCATAAGGATGAACTTGTGTCTTATAGATGAGTTAGCATCGATAACACCAATAAAATATAATACCCATTTTATGAATGGTTGGACCTCAATAAATGGATGTAATGGCATGGTAGGGGTATGTTCTCTATGTGCAGTAACTTGGTAGGTATAACAGTTCTAGATGTGAGCATGAGCATATTTAAACATAATTAGTTATTAATATATTGCCTTAAGCATTTGGTGGGTTGTAACATTCCTTGATCTATGACTAGTTCCATATTTCTTATAGAAATCATTGAGTACTCCAACTTCTTCCTCTTTGTTTAGGCATCTTAGTTATATTACTTCATGGTTTCTTTTGTATAATATGACTAATTTTATCATGAATTTACCAATTTTTAGGTGTAGCACTCTTCTCTTAGTGGAGTTAAAGTGGTGTGAGCACTTAGTGTTTATAAAATAGTAGACCATATCTTAGTACTAGTCATCATTAGTTATATCTCACACTATGTATTGTTGGCAAATTATTTATGGGTCTAATTCAACTATGGATTTACTGAGTCCTTAACTTTGTACTATCTTTATCGATTGTAACTATAGGTTGAACTCTTAGAGAATAGTCATCCATTTGCCTCTTCACTCACCCAGCTCATTTTGTATTAACATAGCTTTTACGACTGGGTTAAGTACAACTATGAAGACCTTGTTGTGGAGAGTATAATGCCTAAACTTTTTGACTTCTTTGATTAAGGAAAAAACTTTTATGTCTATCATTAAATACCTTAGTTAAACATTAAAAAGTGGAAAACTCATGAATGAAATGAGTTTCTCATCTCTGAATTCTTTCTTTTGTGTTAGAGCTATAACACTTGAGTGTTCAAAAGAAACAAATAGATGTAGAAGGATTGTGTATAATCAGGATTGATTAACATATGTGTATTTACAATCGATGTCTTGATTCGAACAAAATTCACTTATGCTTCAGTTATCCACTTAATTTTGCATCTTTTTTAGCATGTTGTTTAGCTTTCAGACTGTCTCCATGAAGCTTGAGATGAACTTCCTCATGAAGTTGATCATGTCAAAGAATGACTTCAAATTTTTTATGCTACCAGGTAAAGAAATTTTTAGGATTGCCTTTACTCTTTCTGGGTTATAGATATATCTCCTTCAGATATGATGTGACCCAATAATTTACCCTCTATCACCCCAAATATACACTTCTTCAGGCTCAGGTAGATTCCATGGTCTCTGCACCTCTGTAATACTGCCCTCAAATCTTTCATGTGGTCTTCTCAATTTTTGGGAAAGATAGTCAAATCATCTATGTATATGACCATGCATTTGTTGATAAAATCTTTAAATGCAATATCCATGGAAAATTGAAAGGTGGAAATAGTATTGATTAGGTCAAATGGTATCCTTTTATATGTGAATGTACCCTACTTGGTTTCAAACATTGTCTTGATCCAGTCCTCATAGTTGACCTTTACCTAATTGTAACCTGAATACCCATCAAGAAATGACATAATTTGATAGTCATTCACTATATGTAAGATATCATCTAGTGAAGGCAACAAGTAATTATCCTTTTTGGGGATTTATTCAGGTTACATAAATCCACATAGAGCCATATCTCTTTGTTCTTCTTCCAAACTAGTACTAGATTAGCCACCCATATGGAGTGTCTAATGGGGAAGATGATCTTTGATGAAAGAAAATTTTGCACTTCCTTGAATATCAAAGGCTCTAACAATGGATTCACTAATCTTTGTCTTTGAAAAATGGTTTGACTCCCAACTTGAGAGGGATAATATGTGTGAGAATGGAAGTGTTAAACACTTTCAAGTCCTCGTAGCTCAATGATATAACATCCTTGAAGTCTATTAAGGCTTGAATGAATTCTTGATTCTCCCTTTGGGTACATGTTATGCTTAGAAGCACATTTTTTGATTCACTAGCATTGCCTAGATTACAATTTTAGTGTAGTATATCTTTGGCATAGATCATTTTCTTCTTTTCACATTGGTTATCCATGTCAAATAGTCTTTTTAGTGAGACCATGCCCTTTGGTATACCATTGTTTTCAAGTTTGTTACCCCTTCTTAATGTAGTTAAAATTCTTTTTGGTTATCTTCATCAATAATCTGAGACTCAAATATGCCAATGTTTGTAATGAAGTTGATGTTATGCTAGCAGATCATCATTGAATGCTTGAAAGTTTTATATATTATCAAGAACAAAAGATGCAAAGACTAACACCACTAAAAACCTTCTAAACTTGAATTCAAAAATTGATTCTATAGTATTAGTAGCTATAACTAATGCATCCATTGTGTAAGTCTTTCTACAAGGCAGTGTTTAAATATTTAATGCATTGAAATCCTCTATCAAATTCAACACTCGATTGTGATATCTAGACAAATGCTTGTCATTACAAACATACTAGCTCCTTACTTATTTGACCATTAGTTCTGAATCACTAAGAACCTTGAGATTCTTGACTTTCTTCCTGAGAGAAAATTGGAGACCATGAACTAATACCTCACATTTAACCACATTATTTGTGCAATCAAATATAGGCAAAATGTAACTCAATATGACTTCCTTTGTAGGTTGATGAGTTCCATGTTAGTGCTAGACCCACCCTTGAATTTAAAGCCATCAAAATTTAGAGTCTACAAGTGGTATTAAGTTGTGTATTATGGGGCTTGAAAGGTTAGGGCAATAGTAATACTGATCTATTTACCTATTTCCTCAATGCCACATGGGCATATGCTTTGTTTTTCAACTAATAAGGATCTTCTAGTTAGGTCTTTAGTGGAAGTAGGCATAGGGTTTTCCATAAGTCCTTTATTTTCACTTAAATGAACTTGCTTCATACCCTCATATGCTATGGCAACACTAGAGAATGAATTTATCTCAGGTGCACATAGGATATCCTCCTCATCCAATTGATCCAACTATTCAAATTCTAAATTTTCTAATATGGTCATATATCAATAGAGAAGTTCTCGTAAGCTTTTACCTCTTTCTCAAGTGTATACATGCCATGATTTGAATCTTTGAACACTATTTCATTCACTTCGTTATATGCCATTATCATTGAGTCATCTTGGGCTCTCTTTTGATTCAGATCTAGTTAGGCATGTCATGTCATGGGAGCCGCATATGAGAGAAATTGATTGCCATGTATCTATTTAAAATTCTTGACTAGTTTTTACTTAGGAGTATACCATATACATCAGGTATATCCACTCCCTAATTATTAAAAAATTATTTCACTCTTAGATTAGAAGTCAACTGTATTTGAATATTGTTAAGTTTACCAACCACTCAAAATTCTTACTTCTCTAATTGAATAACTTTTCTATTTAATTTCATGGGAGTTAGACCCAATCTCTGAAAAATGACTTATGACATCATGCTATCAGAAGCACCTGAATCCACCAAACAATTATGTAAGTTCTGACCAAAAATATGTATTGTTAAGAGAAAAGAAAGAGTTTTAATTTTTTCTTTGTAAATTACAATATGAGCATCCACTATCCTATTATCTCCTTTCCTTTTTGAAGCAGATAATTAATAATTAACATGTCATTTTGATTAGAAATTTGGAACAAATCAAACATAATTATATTAGCATTAGTTTTCTTCAGGTCATCTATAATGCTATATCCATGTTTGGTTGACTTTATTAGTTTGTTAGTTGGTGGTGGAGTAGAGTTGTTCTTTGGTTGATAAGATGTGGTAGGTCCTTTAGGGAAAAATAGGTTATTACTCAATTTCTCATCAGGTGGAACTTGAGTGTTGTTTGGAGGAGTAAAAGTGGTTAACAGATTTTGGAATTTACTCTTCAATTGTTAGTTGTTTCTATAGACACCTAAAAACTAGCCACCTATAACCCCCAGTTAGGCTTTTGGCCAATTTCCACCCAAAATGCACCATTTTTCCTAAAAACACTAAAACATGCTAAATAATGTGAAACTAATGTATTCAAGTGGCTATTTTAGCTAGGGTATCCCTAAATGGGGCTATGCAATTTATAGGCCAGTTAACTTTGATTAGATCATTCTGAGTCAAAATGTCAATTTTGTACCTACGTGCTTTGGATTGCTCTTTCCTATCAAATCTCTTACACAAGATGTGTGCCTTGGTTATTTATTGTCAGTAGTATCCTAAATGGGAGAACTGTTCCAATGCATCTGACATGGACTTCTAGTTCTAATCCAGTCAAAATTTTGGACCAATAACAAGGCATTCTAATCAATTTGAGTAATTTATGTGCAAAGTGCTTAATCATGCTTAAGAGCTAATTAAACCAAATTAGAGCCTAATCAAGAATTCCATAGAAATTTGTTGAATAATTTGTTTTGGAAATGAATATTGAATATCTACATCATTAGGTGATCTTATTTCTTGGGAAGATATCCCTAGGCTATAAATGCCATAAATATTAGGATTCATGCCTCCCATGTCTCATCAAAGCCCTCCATGCCTCTTAATTACTCTTCTAACCCAAATATTGATGAGCCTATTTATCAATTTTAATTGCATAATTAGATTAATCCTTAGCCACAGATGTCAAGATGCATCCTTGCATGGCTGTATTGGTAAAGAAAGAGTTGGAAAAATTTATTAGAATTATGATGTATATGATCCATTGACTACTCAGAATGGATCTCTAATGTGGTACCTATTAGTAAAAACCTTGAAGGGATTAGAATCTATACTAATTGTAGACACCGAAATCGTGTCGACTCCCCTGGTCATCCCCCGTCTTATTCTTCTTCGCCTATTTAACCCTTGTCGATCACTTTTTCCATTAGCCTTGACCCTGGCAGCATGTAAAAATGAGCACAGAGCTAAAGCTAGACTCTATCCCCATTGTGCATCTGCCGACGATGGTCGTTACCCGACCGACGTTGCCGACATCGGTCACTTATCGGCCGACGTCGGCAATTCTGCCGACGTCAGTCACCTTACCGTTATCTGTTATCAGTTATCATTCGGTTCCCAATCGGTTTCCTGAACGATTATCGAACCGTCTCTCGAACCGCCCCTTGCCTTCATCAGCATCCGCTGATCAATCCCGAAGGCTAATCGATTAATCAACTAATCAATCAATGAAATCGACCCCCAAACTCTGACATTCACAGACTCTTGCAATCAACATTCTCACGATCAACCAATTCTGGCATCAACTAATCTGCATTCGCTTCAATCCGGCACTGCACAGACAACTTCAACAATGTCAATCATGTCTTCGCACTGTGACAGGTAAGTATCCTCATCTGTTTATTTTTATTTTTGGTTATTGCTTGCTTGTTATTTCCATACTCTATATTTTGCCCAGACTCGACCTTCTGCAAATCCCCAGAGCCTGTCTAGACTCGACCTTATCCTGACTAGACCCTGTCCCAACTCAACCAGAACCTGTCCAAAACCCTGCCCAGAACCTGTCCAAAACCTTGCCTAGACTCTGCCCTGACTTTGTCTCGACTCCATCAGACCCTGTCTCGACCTTGACCAGACCCTATCTCGACTCTACTAGACCTTCTGCAACTCGTCCAGAGTCTATCCAAAACTTGCCCTGACCGACGCCGGTCACTACCCCGACCGACGCTGGCACTTTAACCGACGTCGGCACTTTCCCTAACCGACACCGGCACCACAGAGACTGACATCGGTGACTGCACAGAACATTTTACTTCATTATCAGGTACGCATTTTATTTTCTGTCCTTTATTTTTGTCATTTTATCTTTCATTATATCTACTTCAGTCCAATATTCTGCTTTTTTATCAGTGGGTTGATATCCTTCTAGGAAGTCTTCGTACTTCCGGGATCGGGCGTTTGCCTGACAGCCCACCATATCTTTGACTAACGTTTTTCCGTGTTTCAGTCTCTTTTCTTCTCAGGTGTCATTCCTCCACAGCCAAAGAGGAGAATCTTTCAACGTCTGATTTCGGTGCGCACGACTTTATCAGGTACCTTCTAGCCTTGACCATTTCTTTTAGTTTCTTATTTCTTCTTTGAATGTAGAAAGCAATTTAGCATAGAAACATTCTGGCACGCCCGGTGGGACCCTAGGGCCTTCCTTGGGTTCTTTCTTTCTTTCGTTCATATAGGTGCATTAGGTTCCTTCCTTTTCACCTCCTTTCGTCTCTTCTTAAACGACATCATAAGCAGGAAATAAAAAGAATTTTTCTTTCTTTCTTGCACTTTTAGACCAGCTAAAACTCATATTCTTCGACTCTTTCTCCATTCATCTTCATACAAACAAACATTTCAACTTGGGCATTAAAACACTTTGCATTCATTTCTGTTTGCCTGCATCTCTTAGATCACACATAGTAATTAAACCGCATATTGAATTAATCTAGATCACTTGATGTTACACGACCAAACCACTTGCACAAAACAAACATTTTAACTTACCTGAGACAAGGCCCGACTGGGATTTCATCCCCCAGCGGATACCTTACCCGTCCCGGTGATCTTACTTGGATTTCATCACCAAGGGGAAAGCCAACTCTGTTCTCTGGCAGAGTCTAAACTATAGTGGAAGTATATTTTGGCTAAGCGAAACCAGCTAACCACTGGAATCGTGAAGTGAGGGGAGCTTGCTCCTTAGCACCAGGCCTGTACGGAAGCTAACACAGACTTCTTGAGCACCATAACAAAAACCGAAACCATCCATAGACTGCTTCTTCTAGGACCCGACTCACAAAGCCAATCTTCCTCTACACACATTCTAAGGCATAAACCACTATAATCCTGATAATTTACTTCTAGGGTTTTAGGATCTGCTTGTGTCTTCATCCTTTTTTAGTTCTTATCTGCTTGTTTGAGCTTGTGAGGACGTTCTTCCTTGCCTTGAATGGTTCTGACTCGTAGCCAAGCCAAGGCTCTAGTCGATCACGCGAGGCATCATCCTCTTCCGTCTACCCCACCTATAACCAGCCCTATAATGGAGTTCAACTCGGAAACTGAAAGAACTCCTACCAGACCATCTCCGACCCAAACGCCTATTATCCCAGAAGGGGACCAAGATTTTGCATGATTCTTGGACCTCAACGTAAAAGCCTTGCAACACTATCTCGCGAATAGCCAAACGTGAGACCCCTTGGGCAATCTAATTTATGGAATGCCGACCTCTTTCCTCGAGACTGCGGCCGTATCAATGGCATCCGTAGTCCAACCCTTAGATACCCAGGCTGTTGCCTCAACCAATGACCAACCTTTTACCAACCATCCAAGTGTGGCCTCTCCTTCCATCGTTGGGCCCACTTTCACCAGGGTTTCGGCCACCTATCAATCTCAGCCCACTCAACCACTTTCTACCCCCTTTCAAAACTTGGTCGTCTCTATTCCGCCCACCCTTACTCCTATCAACACTAGGGTGGCTACCTATCCATTGGCCCATGTTACCTCTAACCAACCTCCCATGACAACATCAAACATAGCCATGCCTTCTATCCAACCATCCTTAGTCACCTCTTCTGTCCCTACGACTAGTCATCCGTACGTTGCGCCCTTATTGGTACAACCGACTACGTCGTATACCTCTTCCAGCCTCTTTCAAGTGCCTTACAATCTAGGAGGCACTCCACCTACCAATCCATCAGTAGATATTATCAAGATGCTGATGGATAAAATGTCCAACCTAGAGACCTCCATTTTTGGCTCATGCAACACTCTCTTGTACGAACAAATTTGCAACGAGCCCATCCATCCTTCTATCTCCATCAGACCATATCCCAGCCAGTGGGAACTTCCTAAGTTTTCTCGTTTCCAGAGCAAGGAAGACCCACAACAACATTTACGGGCATTCAGACATGCCTGTTACCTTATCGCCCATGATGATGCATTGCTCTTACGCACGTTTCCCATGTCTCTCTCGGGTGCTGCACTTGACTGGTACAGCTCTCTTCCCAGCCATTCCATCTTCACGTTCACTCAGCTAGCCCAACTCTTCCTCGATCATTTCTCCATCAATATCACCAAGAAAGTCTCCATCACAGACCTTTATTCTATCCGCCAGTTTGAGGATGAATCCATTGCTGATTTCGTCGCTCGGTGGAAGGGCCTTATCAATCAACTTTCATTTTCCTTACCTCAGCCTGAGCTTATTGAACTTTTCTCTCAAGCCTGCGCTAGACATATTTCTTCTACCTTGAGGGTTCAGACCTTTCGCACTTTTGACGAAGCCTTCACGATGGCTCGTAAACTTGAGTTACGTGCCGTCGAGGAGAATAAAGTCAAGTTGCGGAGTAAGAATCCTAACTCCAAAACCAATGACCCCTCTTCTAAGCCTTCCTCGTCTAATCCTAAATCTAAAGCTTCAGCAAATGCTGTGGTTGTTAGATCTTCTTCCTCTTCACCTTCAACTAATCAACTTGAACCATCCACATCTATGAGTGCCACTTGCCAATTTCAGCAGAGATACATACAGTGACAGTTTACTCCACTTGGAGAATCATACGCGTTTGTGTTGGAAAAAATCATCAAACAAGGGGCCCTCAATCTCCCTCAGATCCGACCACCACCACAATTTGATCCCTCACGCGCTATCCCTGCGTGGTATAGGGAAAATGACTTCTGTAACTACCACCGTGTTAAAGGTCATGACACGGGCAACTGTAAAACCTTTAAAAACATAATCCAAGACATGTTGGAAAAGGGTGACCTCATCCTCAACAATCCTAATGCCCCTCCTAATCAGGGTATCGATATCTTCAAACAATCGTTCCCTAATCATCCACCAACCCAAAACAATGTTCAGACCTTGACTGACAATACCCATGAACATAATATTCGAACAGTCAATACGGTCTCGCCCCTCATTTCTAACCAACCCCAAGAGGTGAGTTCATCCATCAGCCCATCACATGTGGACGAACCTCTTTCTCCGATTAGTTCTCCCTCAACTTCTCTCATCTTGGAGGATGCATCGACCTTACCAGTACTGCCAGTTTCACCATCTTCCTTCTTGCTGCCCATGGAAGACCAAACCTTTCCTACTCCTCGACCACAAGTGGAGGGCACTATCATCCCTGCCCTTTACCCGCTTGAGGAGCTTCATTCTCCAGTTTCTTCTCCACCCAGGGAAGAACCTATCTCTCCTTCATCTCCAACCAAACATGAACCTGTCACGACTTCACCATGCTTTGGGGCCGAAACTACCATACCTTTGGTTCCACAACCCTTGACATCCTCTCAAGAACCCGAACCTCATCCCGCATCTTCTCAGCCATTTTCCCGACTAGTGGAGAGACTCGAACTTCTCCCTTCTAGGAAAGTGGAACATCAGGGATTGTGGGACCGTCTCACAGCTCTTCAACAAGCCTGGGCCCTCTCATCTCATGCTACTAATCCTCCCATGGCAGAACCTCCTAAGACTATCAACAAAAATCAGATCTCCACTTCTAGACCATCTACATCTTCATCAACCTCATCAAAACCAAAACCCTCATCTATTCCGTCTAAACCTATCAAGTCACTTGGCGTTCACCCCGTCTCCAACCTCACTCATCCACAAGTGAAGGTGGACTTAACCCAGACTTCAACCAATAGTAGTCTTCAACCCAAATCACAAAAGACTGCCAAACCACAGAGGCAAACGCCTCCTCTTCCGTCACCATTGCCCTCCATTTTGGGCCCGCATCCTTCAACCTTAACCAGAATCCTTCCCACTTCAACCTCTAATCAAAACCGATTGCCTCCTTTGCTTCCTTTACCTACCACTAGCCTACCCTCTCCCAAAAGGGTGGTACCTCTCATGAAGAGTGTACCGTCTCCACCTGTCATCGCACCATCAACCCAGAAGGTGGTACGAAAACCCCCTCCAACTTCGCCCAAGCAAAAGTCACCGACATCGCATACATCGATGAGCACGGACCCTTTAGTGGGCTCATACTCTTTAATCTTGCAACGACTTTTGCAAACTTCCAGCATAACTCTTCCACCCATCAAGCCCTTCCAACCTCTCGGGTCTAAACCCTCCTGGTTTGACGACACGAAGATTTGTTTATATCATCGTACACCAGGACACGACACCGAGACTTGCTGTGCCCTCAAGGCTGTCATTCGCCGTTATCTGGAGAAAGACACTCTTCTCTTTGAGGACACTTTCGACCGACCCCCAACTTCTTCTCATAACACTTCAACCTCGTCAAGCCCATCCACATCTCATCAACCGGTTAAAACTCTTTCATCACCTTCACCTCCCATCTTTGAAATCAATGCCATTCACATCACCACTAGGTCACAAAAGGACAAGGCGAAAGAAAAAGCTGCCATTCCTTGGACCTACCCTTTTGTCAATCCACCTCAACCGCCTAAGCCTAAGATTTCTATCCTTGGCGCACCTCAACCCTCCTCTTCTTCTTCCTCTTTCAGACCAATCCACGACTCCATGTTGAAACAGCTTCACCAAATGCCTGTGAAGATGTCCCTCTACGATCTCATCCAAACCTCGCCCCAACATCGTCAGGCCCTCATCTAAGCCCTACAGGCAGTGGAGGTCCAACCCGAGGACCCCCAACCACTTACTGCCCTTGTCCACTCCTTAGCCCCTGTTGCTTCCATCACATTCAGCGATTCTGAGATTCCCACATCCAACACGAAAGATCAGGATGCCGCCCTCTTCATCACTGCCTATATCGATTGGACACACATTAAATGCATTATGATCGATGGAGGCGCTAGCATCAACATCATCTCCACCCATGCCTTTGATCAGTTGGCTCTTCCCAAGAATTGCGTCTCTAAAACTGACGCAATCTTGCACTCTTTTAATGACACTACTGCCACAACCATTGGCACAGTCGTCCTTCATATTCGCGTTGGTCCACGCACAGTCCCAGAGCTCTTCTACATCATCGAAGGAGAGTTTCAATACAACATCTTGCTAGGCCGACCCTGGATCCGTGCCATGGCCTGTGTCCCCTCCACCCTGCACTGTTGTGTGAAATTTGAGCATGACGGACAAGTCCACACCATTCCCGCTGACCCTTCACCCTTTAAAACTTGTAACACCACCTACCGTTCAAATGATGTCCTCATCCCTATCAAGCCATCAACCCCGGCACCGCCTCCATCTGCGGAAGCTTCGACCAGTTCGCAAAAGGCGGTCGCCCTTACACCTCCCCTTCAAGCGATGACCACAGACCCCATGGAAGACGTCTTCCAAAGACTTTCATTGGGAGAGTATCGCTTGCTGGCTTTAGACATGTTCCAAACTCCACAAGAGTATGGACGCCTTCATCACAGCCCCAACTACGACCATCGGATAGGGATGATCATACCTTATGGTCCCCCTCACCTCCTCACCAACCTCGTCTATGGGGGGCTTAATCAAGCTCCAACTGATGGTAATCCTCTTTCTTCACCTCAACCTTTCACATCAGATTTCTCATTTCTTGGCAACCCCGCCTTTGCTCACACTTACCTTTACAGGTGTGCATGGAAGGGTTTTAGTTTCGGACGCTCTGAGCAGGGCTCCCATCAGCCTATCCAACCGCTCAATGATGACGACGCCAAGAAACGGTATGGTCTGGGATATCACGACCGCACTCAAGACCCTGTAGACCTTTGTCCTGAACCAATCATTAACCAGTCTCCTCCACACTCGCCTGTTCTGCCCCCTTCACCTACGGAGTCAGTGGTTTCCATTCCTCCTAGTTTTTTTTTTGCATAAACACCATCCGCCTGGACCCCTTGACTTATCAGCTCAATGGGGTGTCCAAGTCTCTCCCTCTCATTTTTCCCAGCATGATTGAAGATGAGTCGGCAACCATTCACACTGTTCACTGCATTGACGATGACGCCATTCTTTCGTACATGGGTGCTGATGATTCTTTCATCCAGCGCTCCCTCCCTTCTGAGACCCAAGTTATGTTAAATGAATCAACCATTGACATCAACCTTCCTTCTTCTGATGTTCCTTATGTCTTAAATATTGGCCAATCTTTAGACGCTCAGGAGCAGCTTGACTATACCCGTTTCCTCTCTGACCATAGCAAGGCCTTTGCCTGGACTTACAGTGATATGCCTGGCATCGACCCCACCATCATTACCCATAACATTGTCACCAAACCAGAGGCTAAGCCTGTCAGGCAAAAGCTTCGAAAGATGCATCCTCGCGTTGCCCTCCTTGTCAAAGAGGAGCTTCAACGCCTCCTTTCTGTCTCCTTCATCCAGCCCATCGATTATCCATAGTGGGTCTCTAACATCGTCCCAGTCACCAAGGCAACTGGGGGGATTTGGATCTGCACAGACTATCGTGACCTTAACTTAGCCTATCCTAAAGACGACTTTCCTCTTCCTAACATTGACCAGCTTCTTGATCTTACGGCCGACCATGAGATGCTATCTCTTATGGACAGGTTTTCAGGATACAATCAAATCCTGATTGCTCCAGAAGATCAGCACAAGACCACTTTCATTACCCCATGGGGGACTTTCTGCTATCGAGTCATGCCTTTTGGCTTGAAAAATGCAGGCACCACTTATCAGCGTGCCATGACCTACATTTTCCATGATCTCCTTCACAAAATCATGGAGGACTATGTGGATGACCTGCTCGGCAAGTCCAAGCTTCGACGTGACCATCTGACCATTCTCAAAATCATCTTTTCTCGTCTTCTTCAGTACAATGTTCATCTTAACCCCAAGAAATATGTTTTTGGGGTCCTCTCTGGCAAGCTTCTCGGCTTCATCGTTTCCTTCCATGGCATCGAGATAGATCCCACCAAGATTCGCGCTATCCTCGAAATGCCTCCCCCGACCAATCTCAAGCAGCTTCACAGTTTGCAAGGCAAGCTCCAATCCATTCATCGTTTCATCTCGCAGCTTTCTGACCGCTGCCAACCTTTTCATCATCTCCTTAAGAAGGATGTCTCTTTTACATGGGATAAGGACTGTCAAGAGGCTTTTGAAGCCTTAAAACACTATCTGGTCTCTCCACCAGTCCTCATTCCACCTAAAGATGACCAACCCTTCTACCTTTATATCTCAGCCACTCATCATTCGTTAGGTGCCATGATCACGCATCGAGACGAGTATCACCGTGAGCAAGCAGTCTATTATATCAGCCGAACACTGGTCGACTATGAAACTCGATATACCCATATCAAGAAACTCTGTTTGGCGTTAGTCTTTGCTACTACTAAGCTTCGCCACTATCTTCTTAGTCACAAAACCTTTGTCATCACTCACACCGACCCTCTCAAGTATATGCACTCCAAGCCTTATCAGAATCAACGTATGGCTCGGTGGCTCATGCTGCTTGCTGAGTTTGACCTTGAATTCATTCAGCAGAAATCTATCAAGGGGAAAACTATTGCTGATCAACTAGCAGATGCCCCTCTTCCTGATAATCAACCTTCGCAGTGTGAATTCCCTGATGAGTCTATCGCTGCGCTTTCCTCCGACGACACCACCTATCAGATGACTATGTTCTTTGACGGTTCCAAATGTCAATTAGGTGGGGGTGCTGGGGTCATTCTCATCCCACTCGAAGGGGAGCCCATGCCTTTGTCTTTTAAACTCGACTTTGATTGTACCAATAATATGGCCGAATACGAGGCCTTAATTTTGGGACTTCAGACCGCCCTCTCTCTCAGCATCAAGTCCATCAACATCTTCGGCGACTCGCAGCTCGTCGTTAATCAGGTCAACGGTTTATACCTCTGTAGAAATGAAATTTTGCAAAGGTACAAAAACCGTGCTGACATTCTCCTTGCATCTTTCGATCATTACCTCCTGCAGACTGTTCCTCGATCCACGAATAAGTTTGCTGACACCATGGCTTCTCTCGCTTCACATATCCCATCTTCCTCATCTGCATCCAGACTTTTTGTCACGGTGCGTCGTGTGCCGTTGCCTTCATATATCTCTTCTCACATTCATCATGTCAACACTATAGACCCTAGCCCACAAGATGCTTGGTATAAGCAACTTGTAGACTTTTTATCTCTCTCTGTCATTCCTCCCAACCTCTCTAGTAATGCACGACGAGCTTTTATCAAGCGTACCACTCGCTATACCATGCTAGGGGGTCTTCTCTATAAGCGAGGCTTCGACAGCCTCCTTCTTCGCTGTCTCACCTCCACTGAAGCATCTCAAGCCATTCAACAAATCCACGATGGGATTTGTGGTGGACATTTCAGTGGGAATTCGGTTGCTAAGCGCATCCTTCGTTTGGGCTATTATTAGCCTACCCTTCATCAAGACTGTAGCGACTATGTTCAGCGTTGCATCAAGTGTCAGCAGCACTCTAACTTGCTTCATCTTCCTAGTCACGCCTTACAAATCACTCAAGATTTTTGGCCTTTTTCTCAGTGGGGTTTAGATCTCATCGGTGAGATTAACCCTCATTCGTCTCTTCGTCATCAATCCATCATCATAGCCACTGAATATTTCACCAAGTAGGTGGAAGCCATTCCTCTCGTCTCCACAAAAGCCACCAAGATCGTCGACTTCATCACCACCCATATCATCTATCGTTTTGGTGTCCCTCATAAAATCATCATCGATAACGGCAAGTCCTTTAAAACCAAAACTGTCCACACACTATGCAACTCATTCGGCATCAAACTCAGTTTTTCTTTGCCTTACTACCCACAAGCAAATGGGCAGGCCGAGGCTTCCAACAAAATTCTCACCAAAATTCTCATGAAAGTGGTCAGTGACACAGGCAGGGATTTGCACATTCACATTCCCTTTGCTTTATGGGCTTACCGCACTAGCATTCGAACCTCTATGGGTGCTACCCCTTTTTCTCTCGTGTACGGAACAGAGGCTGTCTTACCTCTTGAAGTACAGATCCCGTCTCTCCGCATTTCTCTACATGATATTCTTTCCAATGATGACTTTCATCAAGATCGCTTAGCTCAACTTGAGTTACTTGACGAACACCGTCTTGCTGCCCTTAATCATCTCCATGTCTATCAACATCGCATCAAGCGCACCTATGACAAAAATCTGCGAGAATGAGATTTCAACATCGGAGACCTCGTCCTCAAAGAGAATCAACACGTGACTAATATGGAGCAAAGTAAACGAGGCAAGTTTGCTCCTAATTGGCTCGGACCTTTTATTATCACACATAAGTATGGATTAGGGACTTATCGTCTGTCTTCTCTTGATGGACGCCCAGAACTTGAGCCTCTTAATGCATTACATCTGCGACCGTTCTACTGCTAGTCGAGTATTCGTCCACTTGACACTTAAATTGAGCTCCTCCCTTGAGCAATCCCCATCCTCTTAATCCTACTTCCTTTCAACCCTATTCCTCTTAACAATTCCTATAACCCTTTTATGCTGTATGGATGCTTTGTCCTCATAACAGGGAGCCCTAGACCTTCTATAATCTTGTCCATGACTCACATTTCTGTAAAAATAAATCAAGATGTCATAATATCCATGTCACTATATCAATATCAAAATCAAAAAGCAGACTGCTCCCTCGAAAGACAGTTGTACTATCATTGCTATAATTAATAGACTGCTCCCTCGAAAGATAGCTATTCAAAAGCCTTTATATTAAACAAAAATCTAGACCACTCCTTTGAAGGATGGCTATGAATAATCTGGCAATAAACAACACTATTTTAGAAGCTTCCCGCATTGATCAGCTTCACAACTGACCACCAAGCAAATGACATCTCTATGCAGACTTCCCGCATTGATCAGTCTGCGCCAAAAAAAAAAAAAAAAAGTCATGGACTTGACTTATAGTTGTCTCAGGGTCTCCTATAAAAAGGGGCATAGTTATCTCTGCTCTTAAAATGGGTTACCCTCTTTCCTCCTCCTATCACCTGCTCAAGGGACTTCGAGCTCAATTTAATGTCGAAGTGAATTCGATTACCGCTCTAACATAACTATGGTCAACGATGTCACGCATGAACGGGGCTCTTGGTTCTCATAACCCCTATCTATGCTATCTTTTTGGTCCTTGTCAATGAAAGAGCAATATGCTTTTCACTTCTTCTGCACTTTGGTCACATTCACCTTCATCACTTGTCAATCAACTCAACTCTCTTTTCAGACCACCCCCATAACCTATTCACCCTAGTCTCTATGGACACCAATACACATGGAAACTATCAACCTGCTGCAATTTATGTTAAGCATAAACCAATACTTGATGAAGCGTAAATAGACCTCAATTCATTTTTAGCATACATCCATCACGAATATGGAATATTGCTAGGAATGGAAGACCTCTCAACCAATGTTGTAGAATACACCATTTGGAAAATGCTGCAACATCTCTTCCCCTCATCATTTCATCATAACCACGACCAATCTATCGACCATTTTGATCACCTGTCTACTACTCAGACCCTTTGTCTAAACTACATTGGTCTGAGGCCCTTCCACCAGGGCTATGTAGGCAGCACTCAGATGACACGACCGTCTTCTAGGGTTAGCTCGACCATTCTCGTTTGTTCGTCTCTCTCATGGACAAACCTTCTTTCCTCCTTTTGACTATGACCTTGCCCTCGACCAAGACTAATTCCATCCCTTTGATCCTTCCTCCCTTCTAGGGAGAACTACATTGGCCTGAGGCCCTTCCACAGGGGCTATGTAGGCAGCACTCAGATGATACGACATCATCTGGGGTTAGCTCGGCCACATCTTTTCATCCATTCATCCATCCATCGACCACCAACCATTGGAGATCATGCCTATCTCCTCCAACCTCGACCATTTCCAAGACACTGTTGCCTTGGTTGTTTTTGCATGTATGCTACCTCATGACTGGTTAGCAAAATTGTGCACAGACCTTTTTGGACCCTCACAAGTATAGGATCGCAAGCCGGTTGATCCACACTACTTGTGACTTTTTCATGTTTCTAGGAGCACTTCCTGAGCTCGGGATACCTAGACCACGACGACCCATTTGGAGCTTCAGCTTAGATTGAATAACCCGATCAGCAGACGACTAAATGCTGGGGCCCAGTTATTTCAATTTTGGCACTCCTCGACCCTTGACCTGTGACACTTTGACCTAATCATCTCGTGTAGTGGTATGTGCGCAATCACGCCTTTTGCAGCATTCACCCTCACCCCTTTTTCATCCACTCTTTGTCAAATCAGCACCCGATTCCCGGTTCCCTTCCCTCGACTCCTGCTTTGAGGGGGAATACCTCATTCCATAATCAGGGCAATCCGCTTCATGTTTTTGTCTTGCAGTTCATTCAAACAACCAACAAGATGAAATCAACCTTATCCCTCACCTGGGGCAATCACTCCTATTTTTGTCTTGCAGTTCGTCCAGAACAACCAACAAGACAAAATGGGGCAAATGTAGACACCGAAATCGTGTCGACTCCCCTGGTCATCCCCCGTCTTATTCTTCTTCACCTATTTAACCCTTGTCGATCACTTTTTCCATTAGCCTTGACCCTGGCAGCATGTAAAAATGAGCACAGAGCTAAAGCTAGACTCTATCCCCATTGTGCATCTACCGGCGACAGTCGTTACCCGACTGACGTTGCCGACGTCGGTCACTTATCGGCCGACATCGGCAATTCTGCCGACGTCGGTCACCTTACCGTTATCTGTTATTAGTTATCATTCGGTTCCCAATCGGTTTCCCGAATGGTTATCGAATCGTCTCTCGAACCGCCCCTTGCCTTCATCAGCATCCACCGATCAATCCCGAAGGCTAATCGATTAATCAACTAATCAATCAATCAAATCGACCCCTGAACTCTCACATTCACAGACTCTTGCAATCAACATTCTCGTGATCAACCAATTCCGACATCAACTAATCTGCATTCGCTTCAATCTGGCACTGCACAGACAACTTCAACAACGTCAATCATGTCTTTGCACTGTGACAGGTAAGTATCCTCATCTATTTATTTTTATTTTTGGTTATTTCTTGCTTGTTATTTCCATACTCTATATTCTGCCCAGACTCGACCTTCTGCAAATCCCTAGAGCCTGTCTAGACTCGACCTTATCCTGACTAGACCCTGTCCCAACTCAACCAGAACCTATCCAAAACCCTGCCCAGAACCTGTCCAAAACCTTGCCTAGACTCTGCCCTGACTTTGTCTCGACTCCATCAGACCCTGTCTCGACCTTGACCAGACCCTATCTCGACTCTACTAGACCTTCTGCAACTCGTCCAGAGTCTGTCCAGAACTTGCCCCGACCGACGCCGGTCACTACCCCGACCGACGCCGGCACTTTAACCGACGTCGGCACTTTCCCTAACCGACGCCGGCACCACAGAGACTGACATCGATGACTGCACAGAACATTTTACTTCATTATCAGGTACGCATTTTATTTTCTATCCTTTATTTCTGTCATTTTATCTTTCATTATATCTACTTCAGTCCAATATTCTACTTTTTTATCAGTGGGTTGATATCCTTCTAGGAAGTCTTCGTACTTCTGGGATCAGGCGTTCACCTGACAACCCACCATATCTTTGACTAACGTTTTTTCATGTTTCAGTCTCTTTTCTTCTCAGGTGTCATTCCTCCACAGCCAAAGAGGAGAATCTTTCAATGTTTGATTTCGGTGCGCACGACTTTATCAGGTACCTTCTAGCCTTGACCATTTCTTTTAGTTTCTTATTTCTTCTTTGAATGTAGAAAGCAATTTAGCATAGAAACACTAATTTTGGAGACATCAACAAAGCTTGTCCTAAAGATGATTTTCCATTACCTAATATTGACATGATTATCAACTCCATGGCTAGTTATGAAATTCTTTCACTCATAGATGGCTTTTCAAGATATAACCAGATCAAAATAGCACCAAAAAACCAACATAAAATAACATTCACCACTCCATGGGGAACATTTTTTTATCAAGTAATGCTATTTGGCCTTAAGAATGCTGGAGCTACATATCAAAGGGTCATGACTGTCATATTCCATGATATGATGCATTGTATTGTTGAAGACTATGTCGATGATATATTAGGAAAACCCAAAACCAGGGCTAACCATCCAGTAGTGCTGCATAAGATATTTGAAAGATTATAGGAGTAAAAAGTCAGACTCAATCCAAATAAATGTGTGTTTGGTATAACTTTAGGTAAACTACTTAGCTTCATTGTGTCTCGTAGAGGTATTGAAGTCCATCTAGCTAAAGTCCATGCTATAACTGAGATGCTACCCCTAACAAATTTGAAGTAACTCCATAATTTACAAGGTAAGATCTAGTCAATTCAATGCTTCATCTCTCAGTTAGTAGACAAGTGACACCCATTCACACACATTTTGAAGAAGGGAGTTGCATTTCATTGGGATGATCATTGCAAACAACTTTTCAATAACACAAAGACTATCATGTTAATCTGCCTATTTTATTACCTCCTATGCCAGGAAAGCCATTCTTATTATACCTATCAGCTACCAACCATGCTTTGGGGGCACTCTTGACTCAACATGATGATAATGGAAAGGAACACACTGTATATTACCTAAGCCATACCTTGGTTATATATGAACATAACTATGCACCTATTGAAAAAGCTTGTCTGGCCATGGTCTTCATAACTCATAAACTACGCCATTACATGTTGAATAATAAGACCATGGTCATTTCAAAAGTAGATCCACTCAAGTATCTACTATATAAAATAGATTTGTAAGGTAGAATGGCTAAATGGATCATACTTCTCAGTGAGTTTGACATAGAGTATGTCAATCACAAGGCAATTAAGGGACAAGTTCTTGCAGATCAACTTGTAGAAGCACCTCTCATAGACACAAAACCACTCATGTTTCAATTTCCTGATGAATCCATAATGACTGTCATTAACACACCCCTTAAAGAGAAGCCTTAGAAGCTATATTTTGATGGTTCATTTACTGCACATGGATCAGGGGCATGCCTATTGTTTATTACACTATAGGGGGATCTAATTCCTAAATCATTCAAAATCAGCTTTCTTTATACGAACAACATGGTCATGTATGAAGCACTTATTACAGGACTTCAAAAAGTAGTGCATTGGAATATATATCATTTTCAAGTTTATGGTGATTCTAAGTTAATCATCATGTAGGTCACATATCATTTTCAGACCAAAGATGACAAGCTAGTTATGTATAAAGTCATGGTCAACACTCTTAAGCGACAAATTACCAATATTCAATTTGAGCACATACCAAGGGCTAGTAAGAGAACTATAGATGCCATGGATACTATTGGCTCTCTGATTTAGAAAATAGATAAAGCTTGAGAATATCAGTTCCTCATTGAGAATTTATCAACACTAGCTCATGAAACTTCAACCGTTACCATGATTTGTGATATTATTGGTCCTAATTCTATCTGGTACTCAAACCTTTATAATTACCTTCATGACCAAGTTTTGTCACCTAATATATCTTGAAAACAAACCAAAGCTTTCATTCATCACTCCACTCATTATACTTTACTTAGATCCACCCTTTACCATCATAGTTTTGATGGAACTCTACTTCATTGTTTAACTTTGATAGAGTCTATGCTAGCATTAAGAGAAGTTCACTAAGGATTATGTGGAGCTCATTTTAATGGAGTAATCCTATCCGAAAATATTTTGTGTACTAGTTATTATTGGCCCATAATGGGTACAAATGCTACTGCATATGCAAAAAAGTGTGACAAATGTCAATGACATGCTAATCTGATTCATGCCCCAACAATTTTTTTTAAACTGATGTTGACACCATGGCCATTTTATACATGGGGACTTGATCTCATTAGGAAGATTAACCCCACTTCATCTAACAACCATAAATATATCCTTACTGATACTAAATATTTCACTAAGTGGGTTGAAGCTATACCCCTCACTTATGTGATTGGAAAGTAAATTTCCAAATTCATTTTCAACCACCTCATTTGCCACTATGGTATCCCCTCTAACATTATATCTGATAATGGAGGATCATTCAAGAACAAGGATATAAAATAGTTATGTACTAAATATAACATCACACAAAATTTTTCTATAGCATATTACCCTTAGGGTAATGGCCAAGTCGAGGCATCCAACAAAACTATTATAAATACTTTAAAAAAGATTATCAATGATGCCAATCATGATTGACACCTCTAGATATTACCTGCCCTTTGGGCATACCATATCAATCATCATACTCGTATATGATCCACTCCATACTTGTTTATGATATTTAAGCCATCCTTCCCATTAAGGTTGAATTGCCTTCACTACACATCTCTTTCAAGCATGTCTTGGATGATCTTGACTATAAAGTAGATCGCTTGTAAGAGCTAGACCTACTTAATGAGAAATGCACAACCAAACTCAACAATCTTCAAGCATATCAAAACTAACTCAAAAGCCACTATAATTGGTGTGTTAAGTATAGAAAATTTGAACTTGGGGATCTTGTTCTTAAAGAAAACCAAAAGAATACCATGACTGAGAAGAATCATAAAGGGAAATTCAAACCAAATTGGATAGGGCCTTTCATCATCACTGTAGATTATGGATCAGGAGCATACAGGCTTGCCACACTAGATGGAGAGGAACTTCCTAAGCCAATGAATATTATTCATCTCAAGTGGCTCTATAGTTGAGTGCTAAAGTATATTGTCTGTAAGAAACATTTCAATTATGCCATTTTATCACTATTTTTCTTTATACAAATACCATCTTTATCCATCCTCTTTGTTGTATCCACTTTTCGCTTCCATCCTATCGACCTAGTGTGTTCTAAGGCCTAGCCCATTTGACCTTGGTTTTTGTCATTCATTACACAGTTTTGGCATTGAGGTATCTAATCAATTCATCAATTAGTTCAAGTACTTTAGATAGAGAGCATATTTTGGGATAGTGTGAGAGAAGTTTCAGTAGTTGTATCCTTTGTTTGTTATTCCTTTCTTATCATCAGTCTTGCTACTAATTATAACCACCTTTAGGCAAATTAGTACCATCAATCTATGCCATTGTGTCCTAGTTATAACCAACTATGGGAAAGCTAGGGGTAACATTGAGCCTTGACATGCTAACTTGCCACTTACTATGTCATATTATGCCTTTTTACCAACTATGCCTACTTTGTTTGAATTGACTACTACACTAGCCGACTTCCTCTGCTGTAAGGGTATAACTATAGTGACTTGAGGTCCTACTCTAGGACTATGTAAGTAATGATAAATACTTGTTAAGGTTAGATTAGTCACCCTTTACACCATGCTATGACCATTTTGTGAGCACCCTAAGTCACACTCTTGTCATTTTATGAGCAACCTAAATTTGAACGCTCTTGCCATTTTGTGAGCTTGAACCATTTAGCATCTCATCATTCTTGATCAAGTTGAGATAATTCCAAAACTCCAAAAACATTTGTAAAATCATTAAAAAAAACCAAAATCATTTGAAAATTTCTTTGCCTTAAGGATTCTAGAAACCCTTACTAAGTTGCAAGCAAACCCTTGTCACTAAGTTTTCCCATCCTTTTTAGCCTTTTCTCTCACACACTTGCCATTTTGCAAGACCATTCCTATTATTCTATCACATCCATTTTATTTGTTTTCATCAGTTATCATTTTATTTCCATTCCCTAGGGGAACTACATTTGGCTTGAATTTTTTTTATTGGATATTACATCTAAGAAACTATGTAGGCAGTGTCCACTTGCCTAGTGCATATGGAGATAGTGTTGGAAATATTGTCATTGATGTCAAAGGTTTAGTATTATTGTTGATAAAGGCCCCATTGCATTTAATATTGTTTATCTTGGCTAATATGAGTTAATATTTATTTAATATTAATGAATATATTTTTGGTTGCATATGAGACAAAATAAGGGCCCATGGAGAAGACGAAGAGTCACGAGATAAAGACA
This sequence comes from Torreya grandis, assembly GCA_037957365.1. Classification (NCBI taxonomy): domain Eukaryota; kingdom Viridiplantae; phylum Streptophyta; class Pinopsida; order Cupressales; family Taxaceae; genus Torreya; species Torreya grandis. The sequence goes on from JARHVA010000176.1 coordinate 5,785,889, forward strand.
AAAGAAGGATGGGACGCATTTTATCATGAAGAGTCATTTTGAGGAATACCAAGAGTCACCAAGTGAAGACAAAAGAGTAAAGAGAAGATTTCTCATGAAGGGACACTTAAAGGAATATGAAAAGTCACCAAAGATAAAGACAAAAGTGGGAAGGACATTTTTGGTCATGAAGGGTCACCACATGAATTTTCAAATGCTTGGATATGAAGGGTCATCCAAGATTGGCACCATTTTCTAAGAGAAATGAAAGGTCACAAAGGGGGAAGGCCAAAGGTCATTTGGAAAGATATAAATAAAGGCTTGAGTAGCCATTTTTAGTGTGGATGTGAGAGGTTGATTTGATATTGTAATATCTATCTTAGAGAGTAATTTTGAGAGATGATTTGTATTTGTTATATCTAGCTTAGAAAAGAAAAAGTGAGAGAGAGGAAGGAGATGTTGTATTGATCTATCATTTGTTGAGATAGCAACATTGAGAGATAGGTGTGTGGTATACACAAAGGGGTTGGTGCTCATGTGGGTTGGTGCTCACAAATTGTTGCTGGGTTGGTGCTCCTGTGGGTTAGTGCTCATGAATAGTAGCTGGGTTGGTGCTCAGCAAAGGGGTTTGAAGCTCCTATGGGGTGGTTCTCACAAATTGTATCTGAGGTTTGTACTTGGCAAAGGGGTATGGTGGTCTTGTGGGGTTGTTCTCAAGAATATATTTGAGATTGATTCTCCATGGTTTTTCTCACATTGGGTTTCCACATTATATCTGGTGTCTCTCTTTGTCTTGTATGATGTTTATTATTTGAGTTTTATTGCACATCTTGAATGTTTGATTAAGTGGAATATTGGTTAAAGGAAAGATTTATAAGATATATAATATACTGATTCACCCCCCCTCTTAGTATATTCTGTGCTTAACAATTGGTATAAGAGCAGGTTCCTTCAGAAAGGGTTTAACAGCTTAAAGGTAGATCAAAGGAAAAGCACAGATGGCTAAGTAGCTAAAGAAGGAGAATCAAGAATTGAAATCTATGGTTGAAGCTCTTAAGGAAAAGGTGTGTATCTTGGATTCTAAGTTGGCTATAGAAGTAAAAGAAAATAAGATATTTATTCAGGATCTTAAAAATCAGTTAGAGGTTGCAACTTCAATTTTAACATCAAAAGAAGAAGAGTGTAATCATTTGAAGGATGAGTTAGGTTCTTTAAAGGATAATCATGAGAAGCTTATAATCAAGGTTGAGTAAGATCATGAAATATCAGTCCAAGGAAAGAAGGATGCAGGTTTTGCAAGCAAATCAAAGAAGCCAATCAGGCAGCCCAATGCTTTCAAGTTTTCAAATTCTTTTCATGGCCATTGTTTTGTTTGTCATCATGTTGGTCATACGGAAATAAATTGTATGAGGAGAAGCAATCAGTCAAAGGGAGATCTCAGTCACATTCAAGAAAAAGGTATGAGAAATATTGTTTGCTTCTGTTGTCATGAGGTTGGCCATATTGCTAAATTTTGTCAAAATAAAGTAAAGAGATATTCAAAATATGTCAAAGGTTACAAAGCCCCTAAAAGATATAAGAAGAGTCAAATTAAGGTGTGGAGACCTAAAATAGCAAAGGCTGATCAGGTTGAGTTTAAGAATGAAAATGAATTACTTGCTATAGTAGATAAAGAATTAGATAAGGATTGTAAAGAATCTCTTGTTACATTTGAGCATGAGCTTTGTCAAGATAAGAAAGTTGCAAAAGTTGAGAAGATGAAAAATATCATAAAGGATAAGGTTAGTAGGGCAAAAAGGTTAGATATGCTTAAACAGATTCTAAAATAAAAACACAAGAAGATCAAGGAAGAAATAAAGGAGATGTGGGAATCTCCTGAGATTTATTTCTAGAACCCTTCTGTGTGGGGGTGTCTCTTCTAGGCTTCAAGGAGACACTTTTAAGAAAATTGAAGCATGGTGGGTGCTATTGGGTCTTGGATATTTTGCATGACAAGAAGGTGAGTTGATAGATTAATTTGTATATCTTTTGAGAGAATATATTTTTGAAGAAAAATTTTCACCAGTATTATGGTTTGAGGCTATTAGAATGATTCTTGCATATGCAGTGTTTTAAAGTATTTCAAATGGTTATGTTCATAGGATATTAGAATGTTGAAAAGAGGTAACAGTTTCAGAAAGAAGGAAAAGGATACTCATGCAGATTCAATCAAGAAGGATCAAAGTTTCAAAGGTCCATTCATCAGGAAGAAGGTTCAGTCGTGTTCATGGCAGAAGAAACAACCTGAAGATTCTATGTTGGTGCAAACAGCTTTGCATGTAAGAGATAAAGATCAGCCATGGTTCATTGATAGCGGATGTTTGAGGCATACGACAAGACATAAAAGTAAGTTCATTTCTCTAAATAAGACTAATGGTGGTATAGTGAGGTCCAGAGATAAAACCACTGCCAGGATAGCTGAAAAAGGTACTTTATTTTTGGATAATGGTAGAACCAAGACTAAGAATGTTTCATAAGCATAATATATTAAATGTAAGGCAAATATGTGATCAAGGATACACCTTAAAGTTTCATGTGGAAGGTTTTGAGATTAGAAGGAAATATTCAAATAAGTTGATTGCAGATTCTCAAAGGACATGCAATGTTTTAATCAGAATTCTTCTCAAAGATCGGTGAGAGGAGTTGGGAGTAATTTCTATTACTTCTTGCCATTGATATTCAGCATCAAGTGAGGGGGAGCTAAGTGTTAGCTCCAGGTAGGCCCTTTGCGATTGATGTCAAAGGGGGAGAATAATAGGTACAAGTATAGGTGCAAAAAATAGGTACAAGGAATAGGTACATGTTGCTACAGTAAGGGGGGAGTTACTGTATGTTTTTAGATGATGGTATGTGCAGGTGACAGGATGTGGCAGTTTCAGGATTGAGGTTGCCATCAATGACAAAGGGGGAGATTGTTGGAAATATTGTCATTGATGTCAAAGGTTTAGCATTATTGGTGATAAAGGCCCCATTGCATTTAATATTGTTTATCTTGGCTACTATGAGTTAATATTTATTTAATATTAAAGAATATATTTTTGGTTGCATATGAGACAAAATAAGGGTCCATGGAGAAGATGAAGAGTCACGAGATAAAAACAAAAGAAGGATGGGATGCATTTTCCCATGAAGAGTCATTTTGAGGAATACCAAGAGTCACCAAGTGAAGACAAAAGAGTAAAGGGCGAATTTCTCATGAAGGGACACTTAAAGGAATACAAAAAGTCACCAAAGATAAAGACAAAAGTGGGAAGGACAATTTTGGTCATGAAGGGTCACCACATGACTTTTCAAATACTTGGATATGAAGGGTCATCCAAGATTGGTGCCATTTTCCATGAGGAATGAAAGGTCACAAAGGGGGAAGGCCAAAGGTCATTTGGAAAGCTATAAATAAAGGCTTGAGTAGCCATTTGTAGTGTGGATGTGAGAGGTTGATTTGATATTTTAATATCTAGCTTAGAAGAGTAATTTTGAGAGATGATTTGTATTTGTTATATCTAGCTTAGAAGAGCAAAAGTGAGAGAGAGGAAGGAGATGTTGTATTGATCTATCATTTGTTGAGATAGCAACATTGAGAGATAGGTGTGTGGTATACACAAAGGGGTTGGTGCTCTTGTGGGTTGCTGCTCACGAATTATTACTGGGTTGGTGCTCGACAAAGGGGTTGGTGCTCCTGTGGGTTAGTGCTCATGAATAATAGTTGGGTTGGTGCTCAGCAAAGGGGTTTAAAGCTCATGTGGGGTGTTAGGATCTATCGAGTACAATTGATTACTTTTGTATAAGCAACTAAACACATAATTAAATCAGAAATACGTAACTAGAAATCAGAAAATAGCAAATAATAGGAGATACAAGAAACAACCAATCTTGCATTAAACTCTTCCAGAATACAACGAAGAGATCTCACTCTTCCCACACCTCTTGGGTGTACATTATTTCTCTCAAGAGTTCTCTCTCTCACAATCAATTACAATCACAACTCAATAACTGAGTTGTTATTCCCTTCATCTTGATCTTACACCTTGCAGATCTACTTGTCCTTGCTTATGACTTAATTACAATACATGCCCCATGGGTCTCTTAAATAGGATCCACGGTATACAATAATTAGATTTCCTAATTACAATAATTAGAAACACAGACCCAAGACTTAAATTAGACTTCACATGCAAACACTCAGACCACCTAAAATTAGAACAAGTCTAATTTTGAAAACACATGCAAATGCATGCACACACAGGTGACCGACATCGATTACTGTCAGTCTACACATGACCGACTTCGGCCGATCACTGATCCACGCCTGATAGATGTCGGTAGAACTTCCGATGCTGGTTACTGGTTAAGGCCAACAACCTCCTCATCTGCATAATAGTAAAGCTTTTAGCTCCACAACTTAACATGGGGTGGTGCTCACAAATTGTAGCTGAGGTTTGTACTTGGCAAAGGGGTATGGTGCAACTATGGGGTTGTTCTCACAAATATATTTGAGATTGATTTTATGTGGTTTTTCTCACATTGGGTTTCCACGTTATATCTGGTCTCTCTCTCTGCTTGTGTGATGTTTATTATTTGAGTTTTATTGCATATCTTGAATGTTTGATTAAGTGGAATATTGGTTAAAGGAAAAATTTATAAGATATATAATATACTAATTCACCCCCCCTCTCAGTATATTTTGTGCTTAACAGATAGCTCAGCCACCCCCTTCCTTTTCTTCTATTCCCCTATTTTGTTCATTTGTTAAGTTATCACCTATTTTCTAGGGGTAATGTTCGTAGGGTTTTTTGTTTATTTATTTTTACTTGTTTTATTTATTTTTCTACCTATTTATTTACTTTTACCACTGTTGCCTTAATTTAGTTTATGTGTGTTCATTGGGTTATTCCTTATCCACTCTTATACTCAAATCCATCGATATTCATATGTTTACATTATCATCATGGTCTCTATCATTGGTGCATTGTTTTCTATAGAGTATTGGATTATGAGAGTCAGTCCTCATGCATATTTTGGCCAAGTCCTCATAATATTATATCATGATGCCTACCGACACGTGCTACAACAAACCTCAGCTTTAAGAAGTTTATTCAGTAATGGTGGCATCTCTTTGGCACTGACATCTCGATCTCATCCTAATTATATTATAAATATAGTAATTAACTATGAAATAATTTCAACCTTTATTAGTTCAAATGAGCATCTTATTATTAGTAGGTTGTTCTAATTAATCATTACCCTCTATGTTAAGTTATCATCATCCTTGGCCAATTTTATCATGTTTGTCATAGTCAAGGTGTAATGATTATAACCACCTTTGGGCAAATCATTGCACACCATCCCACTTGCATTTCTTAATGATTATAACCATCTTTGGGAAAATCATTATGTTGTCACCACTTTATTTTTTCTACCCATACAAGGGCATGTTATTATCTTATTTATCAGTCTTAACTGGGGCAACTCCATCTTCTCAATGATTATAACTGCCTTTGGGAAAATTATTATGTTATCATACCATGTTGCCACTATCAGGGTACAATGTTTATAACCACCTTTGGGTAAACCATTATACACCACCCCAATTTAATTCTCAGTGACTTTGACTACTTTTTCAATATCATTGTGTTTTTACCCCATCATCTTTCCTTTCTTTGGTCCCCTCATTTTGCTTCTTTCTTTTCGAGGGATTGTTTATTGACTTACTTGTGCCAACCATTCCCTCGAGGGGGCATCATACAATTAGTTTATCATCATTATAGTTATAGGCCTACATGACCTTTTCATTCTTTGAGAAGACGCTACTGTGCTTATAACTTGCAATGCCTTCCCAAACATAGGCAAATTGTAGACACCTAAAACTGGCCACCAATAACCCCCAATCAGGATTTTGGCCAATTTCTACCCAAAATGCATAATTTAGCATAAAAACACTAAAACATACTAAATAATGTGAAAATGATGTATTCAAGTGCCAATTTTGGCTAGGGTATCCCTAAATGGGGCAATGCAATTTATGGGCCAGGTAACTTTGATCAGATCATTCTGAGTCAAAATGTCAATTTTATACCTACGTGCTTTGGAGTGCTCTTTTCTATCAAATCTCTTACACAAGATGTGTGCCTTGGTTATTTGTTGTCAGTAGCATCCTAAATGGGATAATAGTTTTAATGCATCTAACATGGACTTCCAATTCCAATCCAGTCAAATTTTGGACTAATAACAAGGCATTTTGATCAATTTAAGTAATTTGTGCATAAAGTGCTTAATCATGCTTAAGAGATAATTAAACCAAATTAGATCCCAATTGAGAATTCCATAGAAACTTGTTGAATAATTTATTTTGGAAATGAATATTAAATATCTGCATCATTAGGTGACCTCATTTCTTGGGAAGACATCCCTTGGCTATAAATACCACAAATATTAGGATTCATGCCTCCCATGTCTCATCAAAGCCCTCCATGCCTCTTAATTTTTCCTCTATCCAAAATATTGATGAGCCTATTTATAAATTTTAACTATGTAATTGGATTAATCCTTAGCCACACATCTCAATCTTGAGATGGATGGTTCAGGTTGGTTTTGATCAATCTCAAATATCAATAAATAGGAGGCCTTACCACATCATTTCTATGCTATTTTGGGAAAAGTTATTATGCTCAAATATCTTCAAAGGAATAGATAATGCAAATTTATAATCCCAAATTGATTCCAAGCCAAGCCAAGACCAAGCCACAAGGTGCCAAGGAGAGATGGAGGTAGCCAAGCTTCCATTGCCAAGGACTTCATGAGCATAAGCCAAGCTAACCACTACTATATAGGCATTTAGAGCATCCAAGGAAGGTGAAGGAATTCTTGTGTTTTATTCCCTACTTTTTAGTTTTGTTTATCATTTGTTTTTGTTAACTAAGCTCTCCCTAGTGTCTAGGCCTAGAGATGTTATGCTAGTTAGTGTGTTTCTTTCATTTTGTTTTCATTTTGGAACTAACATGATACTAACCATCCTCTATTGAGTCAAATTCCTAGATCATAGTTTCCCCTTTAAAATTGTTTAAAAGTATGAACCTCATCCAGGTTTTCTTCAAGCTCATTGTCACTTTCAAATGGAAACTTGTAATTCTTCAAGACTAAATCCATATCAGTGTTTCATCTGCATTAATTAGAGTTGTTATCGGGTGTAGAAACTAGTTATAAATTCTCCATCTCCTTATGAAAGATGTTTGATGCATAGATAAACTTTGCATAATCAATTTTAGCATTGTTAGCTATATCATGTATCCTATACTAACTAGGTGGGTAGTGTTAAATCAATAAGTTTACTACATTGGAAGCATTGTTGTTATTATTCTGATTATTATTGTCTAGTGGGCTAGGTACACCTCTATTATTTGGTCTCATGTTTCATTGTCTGTTGATTCTTTAGAAGTTGAAATTTATATTCGATGGTGAGTTATATACATTTTAGTTGGTGTTTTGAGGTACTTACCTATGCAAATTAACCATATCATTTGTCAACTTTTAAACCATTTGTTGTAAATTGGTTACTTTAGGGTTCACTCCTATATTTTATTGATTTCCTACTTGTGGTTGTCCACTAGCTGTAGGTACATTAGTTTATAAATGTAGGGGTATTAAGGTGTGTTTGATTATGAACATTGTTAAGAGGCATCTGGTTGTTTAAAAATGATGGGACACCCTATTGGTTACTAGTAGAAGCAACATAACCACCAGTGGTAGGTAAGGTAGTTATGTTGTTGTATGTGATAGGTACTAACTGTTGGCTATTTGCCTATGACACAACATGATTGGGAGGCACATAATACTGATCACTGGGCATATAATTCATAGATGTTGGATTGTATACTAGAGTTGGGCTTACATATAAGACACCTAGTTTTGGATTCATTAATGGAATGTTGTGCTGAAGGGTATGGTAGATCATTGGAATCTAATTATAAGCACTTGATTGGCTAAGTGAAGGTAAAAGGCCAAATTCTTAACCTTGGACCACCATCTATTGATCAATGCTAATAGCCTCATTGTAAGATAAGGATAAGAGGGCTATCAAAGTTCCCTTGAGGAACATGGAAACCATCAAATCTAGAACCCTCAGGTAAGTTTGTCTAATAACCACTTATGTTTGAGTATACAGGTCTTTTAACCTTTTATAAAACTTGTAGAAGTGTGCATTGAATACACTCATAGGTTCATTCATCTCTATATGGACAAAAAAAAAGTGATGGTAGAGGATAGTAGGATGATGGGGAACCTAAAGTGATTTATAAACATAGTTTGTAAATCATTCTAAGAAGTGACAGAACTGTTTGGCAATCATAGATACCAACCATAGGCCATTTCATCCAAAACATTTGGGCATGGGTGGAAAGCCACATCCTCATGATTAATTTGTGTTTAGATAATAACATCTTTAAATGCTTGAATATACTCTTTGATACTGCAAATTTGACCATGCACATACCTAAGGCAAAACATTTTAAGGATTTTTGGTAAGTCATGGGAAATCCATGCAATGTTGATAGGGTAGTTACCTCCAACAAGCCAAGCCTATGTCATTAGTGGGTTTTGAAGGGTAACAAATAGATTAACAAAATGAACAATAATAATTGTAGGTGAACTACTGGCTGATTTTATGTGTCTTATTTTCAATTTTCCTTTGTTCACTTTAAGTTTTCTATGTTTAGTGAGTTGTAAAAATTCAAAATCATCCTCGACAAACTTTGATCTGGTGATGGTTTTTCAGTTTTTAATTTTAGAATTTTATAACTCTTCAACATGGGCAACACTTTTGAAATGTCAAAATGTAAGATTTTTTGGTTTAAAAATTGTAATTTTAGAGATTTTATTATCAAACCCTCCTTTTAATGCCAATCTGTTGATGTGTGTTTCAAGCATACAATGGGTTGGGAGAAGTATAAAAGAGAGGGAGTCATGTTTAAAACCAATGATAAGTCTAAAATATTCTGAATCAGACCCTCCTTTTACTACCAATATGTTGATGGGTTGTTTATCACACTAACTTTAGGAGGGACAGGGACCATCTAACCTCTCCTGAAAAGAGATACATAAATCTCTCCAAGGTGTATATATACCAGGTCTTGGTGAACTAGATCTCACTTAGTTGGTTCATTGCAAACTATTACATATAAGGGGCCTTTTCTGGTTCTTATAAATTTTAAATTTTCTTTTAAACCTTTAACAAATAAGATAGATATGCAGGTTTCATTTTCTCACCCCTATGTGTTTTAATTATATTTTGGAGAACAATGAGCTACATATAACTTAGTCTAAATAAATCACCATTTCAAATTTAAATAAAATAAGTGTGGCTAATTTTTAAATATTTATTGCATATATATTCATTTAATAATACATTAACAACAATAAATGACTTCAACAATCAAGATAAAATGGGAGAATCAGATTGTGTTTAAATGAAACCCTAGCCTAACCAAATTTATAAAAAGAGCAAAAGAAAGGGGAAAGAATGAAAAAGTTATGTTGAAATATGGCTAATTTGAGCCATTTGAACAAATGTAACTCATAAAATTGATTCCCTGCCTATCTATGATGCAGGAGTTTAAGGAATAAGAAGCCAAGAAGAGAAATAATAGATCCACCATATAAACACACATGAAAATTAAAATAAAATTATGTATCTTTGATTAATAATGATCTTCATTTCAGTAACATAATTTTTGGGTATACATTCACCACTTGGTTACATATTTTGACAGCATAAAAATAATGCCAAAGTAAGAATAAGGGAGAGATTACAGTACAAGGTAATACAAATGTTGATCTAGAGGATATTTTTAGATGTTCCTTGGTTTTATTTAAACATGATCCATTATGTATAGCTCATTAAGAGCTTTTTGGTAACTGTTAGAATGTGAAAAATGGACATCATATGCTCTAGTTATCATTGGTCAAATTTTGGTCAACAAGTGGTCAAATCTGGTCAAACTAAAAAAATTGATGGTCTTAAACTGCTTCTCAATTAGTTCCATGACATATAAATCATCACAAGATTTTTGATGCATTTTAAATGGATCAATTTTGAGTCTGTATGTGAACGTTATGGCCAGTCAAAGTTGTGGTCAAACCTAATAAAAGTGATGATGTGGCAAAATGGACCAATTAAATGCTGGCACATGAACAAATTAGCATGGGACATGTAAAAAAAATTATAAAGGACACATGGCATAGACTAGTCAAAATGTGGAGGATTTAAATAAATAAATAATTATTTTCCTCCATCCCACATATGAGCCTTATTTAAAGGCATAGATAATGGCGAATCCCATATATATGGGATAAGTGGGGGGATAATGTTAAATCCCACAAATATTATAAATGGATTACTATCCAAACCTCAAAAAGTGGACCCTCTATAAATATATAAATGGGGTGGAAGTTAATTTGAGGAAGGAGAACTTGATTAGAATTATAGGAATTCACACTCATGTCACTTAAGCCTAATTCATGCAAAGACATTTGAAATTAATTCAAATTTGCAAGCCTTAAGTGAGATTGTGAAGGAATTCCAAGTGTATTAAAAGACATTTGGATTTATCTTACTATTATTATTGCTTTGTAAAGGCTTATAAATCTTAATTCTGGTGGTTATTACTCGAAGCTCGAGAAAAGAGTAGAGAGTTTTTTTGTAGCACTGGAGGATCATTGTACTGGACTATGAAAGCTCTGATTCTCTATTATTCACAGGGTGTTATTAATCCAAGTATTATAATAATAACTCTATTGGAGGAGTTAGCACTACTTGGAGGCCATGGAGAAGGATCATTTTATGGAGCTAATGATTGATGCCTATTCTAACTTAGCTTTGTGTAGAGGCTCTTGGAGGTTGTGTAACATAAGAGAAGTCAACATGAAGGTGTGAAGTAGTGAGGCTATGCTAGAACATTGTGTAAGACTTCCAAGACCAGTCTAGGTCTCTGTAGGATAGATTGGTAGTTGATTTTGTGATAGATTCATTATAGTTTTGTAAGTTTTAGATTTATACTTGAAAATAGATTTTTATAAAGAATCGGTTCATCATTTAGAGAACCCAGAATGTAGGCATCTGCCGAACTCCATTATCAACTTATGTGCAGTGTTCATTATTACTTACATTGCATTATTTTCAGTTGACTATATTTTTGGAGTTGAATTTTGATATTAAAACTAATTCATCTATAAGGATCCAATAAGTAAAATTTCCAAAGTAGGAAATCTACATGTTTATAGATCAAGTTGGTATCAAATCAATTCGAATGCAGGATTTACTTCTAATTACATAGCCTATTGATATTAGTTTCAATTACTTGTAGACATTTTGGATTTTTTTAATCTTCTATTACAGTGTGCAGTTGTTGGAAATATAGGTTGTTTGCAGAAGTAGGAAACCATGGGTAAAGCCTTGAAGTGTGAAAGGCTTAAAGAGCTTAAAGCATTTAATTGATAGATCCAAGATGAGAATACATTCTTGAGATCCAAGTTTCACTCCTTAGAAGAGGAGGTCAAATGCTTGAAAGTTGATTTACAAACCAAGGATGAGTTCTTGACATAGTTGTAGAGTCTTGATTAAAAGGAGTTACCTTCCACCATAGATGCAGAGACCATAACAGATGATTGTATTTTAAGTTCACCATATAACACTTCCTATCAGTTAGTTTTTGATGTAGTTTTTGGTGATTTTGAGAAATACACCAGAGGTATTAGATCAAAACTATTGTTTAAAATGGGTTTTGATGGAAGAGGTCTTGGCAAGAATATCTAAGGTATTACTAACCCAATACAGGTCAAGAATCATCCTCATTTTGAAGGCTTGGGTTATGCTACTAAGTAAATAGAAATTAGAGAGAGTTTCAAATCTATTGAAAGAAGACAAGCTTTTAACAACCAAGTGCTTACATTACTAGTACAAGAAAATTCCTCCATGTAGAGGAATAAGTCATCACAATAGGATGATGAAATGTGTAAATGAATGACCATAAGAGGTAATGAAATTCCACCTCCTCATTCTTACACTCAACATATCACTAGATGGAATTGTGTAAATTTCAAAACTTCTAATCCTCTCTTTTATTATAAAAAATATGGATATGATATAAAAATAATATGGCATGATTTTTCTTGTACTTTTTATGGGTTAAGTAACCATTCTATTGCCAGTTGTTGGAAGAGAAGGTCATTACTAAATAAGTTGATGCCTTTTATCAGAAACAAGGTAGGTGCTAAAGACCAACCTCATCATTCAGAGGCGAGAAATGGCAAATGTGATTCCTCATCCAAGAAGGAGGCCAAGACGAACTTTTGTGCTCATTGTCATGTGAATGGGCATTGGGTTGAGCAGTGTTAGAGACTTCATCCATCTCAAAATAGTAAGACAAAGATGGAATATAGACCTATTATGAAGGTAAATGAAGTTCTTAATCCACCACCAGTTGATGAGTCAACCTAGGTATTTGTTGAGGAAATAAAACCACCTAAATAGGATGATATGATAAAATGGGCTGGTAAAAAGTTCCTTAGTTTTATGTTTACATAGCTGGAATTATAGATTAACATGCAAAATTTTCAAAGCTTCTTTGGGAATTCTGATGATTAATGAAAGGAAAATTAGCCAATGTTTCAACTTTGAATATTTTAAGAGTAACTAGATAAGGATAATCTTGTGATAGGTTTATCATACTTGATTTTTTTCACATTTTAATTAACTCTATTATGAAGTTGACAACAATATATGCAGGTTATTTAGGAAATTTTTAGTGTACCTACTTGATACTTAAAATTGAAGTAACTATTGTTATGAAATTGCTTCTGATGATAGAATGTGTAGGATGTATTTTAATACCCATACATGGGTAGCATTTTATCTGTAGTTATACCAGGTGATATTTTGTAGCTATAGGTAGTTCACTAGTTTGGGAATGCAACCAATGACATAGAGAAATTCTGATATTCCCACACTATATAGGATAGCTTATTCACTGGCAGATCACTGATTCAGTTGAACACTTGTCTCTTTAACATTAATATTTTTTTAAAATGATCATTTTGTGTGATTTTGTGATTATAGTGAATTGATGATTTTCCTTAGGAAAGGAATTATGTAGCTTGCCCATATGAGAATAGAAGTTTTAGAGGCCACAAAGTCCATGACAAAGATCTCAATGAGGCATTACAAAGAACAAAATCTAGTACTAGTAAAATGAATGTTTCATCTTTTGGTGGAACAAAAGCCTTCTCAGTGGGGAGGCATGATTCAAAGGATATTTTTAGATGTTCCTTAGTTTTCTTTAAATCTAAACTTTCTAACAACTATTGGAATCCAAAAATGGGACATGGTATGCTCCAATTATCATTGGTCAAATTTTGGTCAATAAGTGGTCAAATTTGGTCAAACTAAAAAAATTAATGCTCTTAGAACATTTTTGAACTAGTTGCATGGTGGAGAACTCATCACAAGCTTTCTAATGCATTTTGAATGGACCAATTTTGAGTCCATATGTGAAAGTTATGGCCAATCAAAGATGTGCTCAAACCTGGTAAAAGTGATGACATGACAACATGGACCAATTAAATGCTAGTACATGAATAAATTAGCATGGGACATGTGGAAAAATTTGCAGAGGACACATGGAATAAACTAGTCAAAATGTGGAACATTTAAATAACTAAATAAATTATTATTTCCCTCCATCCCACATATGAGCCTTATTTAAAGGCATAGATAATGGTGAATCCCATATATATGGGATAAGTGGGGGGATAATGTTAAATCCCACAAATATTGTAAAGGGATCACTATCCAAACCTCAAAAAGTGGACCCTCCATAAGTATATAAAGGGGGTGGAGTTTCATTTGAGGAAGGAGAACTTGATTAAAATTTTAGGAATTCACACTCATGCCACTCAAGATTAATTCATGCAAAGGCATTCAAGCTTAATTCAAATTTACAAGCCTTAAGCAAGATTTTGATGGCATTTTAAGTGTATTAAAGGACATTTGGATTTCTCTTACTATTATTATTTCTTTGTAAAGGCTTATAAAGCCTAATTCTATTGTTTATTACTTGAAGCTTGGGAAAAGAGCATAGGTTTTTTTTTTGGGAGCACTAGAGGAGTATTATATGGGACTACAAAATCTTTGATTCTCTATTATTTGTAGGGTGTTATTAATCTGAGTATTGTAATAATATCTCTATTAGAGGATTTATCACTACTTGGAGGTTGCGGAGAAGGGTCATTTTATAGAGCTGACAATTGATGCCTATTCTGACTTAGCTCTGTGTAGAGGCTCTTGGAGGCCATGTAGTAGAGTAGAAGTCAACAGGAAGGTGTGAAATAGGGAGGTCATGCTGAAATATTATACAAGCCTTCTAACACCAGTTTGGGTCTTTACAAGACTGATTGGCACTTGAGTTCATGATAGATTCATTATAGTTTTTAAGTTTTAAATTTGTACTTGTAAATGGATTTTTATAATGAATTGGTTCATCATTTAGAGAACCCAGAGACGTAGGCATCTACCAAAATTCATTATCAACTTATGTGTAGTGTTCATTATTTCTCGCATTGCATTCTTTTTAGTTGATTATATTTTTAGAGTTCAATTTTGGTATTAAAACTAATCCGTCTATAAGGATCCAATAAGTAAAATTTTTAGAGTAGAAAATCTACCTATTTACAGATCAAATGTCTGGTCCAATATCTCCTCACTTAAAATCAACAAGATCCCAACCCTTTGAAATGACCAAGAGCTATCTATTTATAGAGGGAAATAATTTCCCCTCAAAACTAAAAATCACTTTAATTTGAATTTGAGTTGCACTTTTCCTTCTAAAAGCAAATTGCTTACACTTTAGCTTTGTTCACACCTGCAAAATAGATAAAACCAGTTACTTTTTGGCATATGTGAATAAAACAACTTTTAAAAAATATACTTTATAAAATTAATTTCACATAAATTTTTATTATTATTATATTTTTTCATAAAATTGATGAGCCATACAGACTACATCAGAACCAACTTTTCAATGCCATAGATGGTTCAAATAAAAGACACCTAGTTTGTAAGATATGGATAAAAATATTTTCTAGGATCAAATAAGACACTAGGGGAAAAAATTCAAAATTAGATTTAGAAACACATTAATTTTATTTATAATTTAATTAAAAAATAATAAAATTTTGAAAAATGTACCTAGACGTGCTTTTGCGGGCCATAAAGGCAGTCAAATGGCCTTAGTCCACACAATCATGCAATAAAAGCTAGGTGCATCTATGCACATATGAAGGCCTAGAAAATCAAACTCATCTAATGCATATGCATGGGTGTGAGGGGTGATTCGTACATCTATGCACCTGGGAGGGCCTGGTTGATTAACTTCTTTTTGTGTAGTTGTAGGATCAGAGGTCATCACATTTGTGCATCAGAGGTGGATGGTTGATTAGCCTTTATCAGTACATAACCATGAATCTATAGAATAAACACTCACCAAAAATAAAAAGGTTTTCAAATTTTTTCTTTTTACCAAGTGGTTTCAAATTTCTTCCCCTTGGGAGGGGAGGTGTCATGGACAGTGGTTTAGGAAAACCATAGTTTTACCAAACCATAAAACTTTTCATATTTTGTCCCATCGGCTATGGGCATGAAAATACATTTTTAAATTCATTTTTATCATTTATGGCATTAAAAAATCATTTTATAATATTTGATTTTAGAAAGTGGATGACCTTTTAAATAGTTTGACTTTTGACCTAAGTTGTAGGATTCTTAGGATATGTTACTTTGTTGGGAAAATAGAGGGATGTAATGGTGTTTTTGGGTGAAGTGGTAAAAACAAAAGACCTTCATAAAGACCTAAAATTTCCAAAAAGAATAATTTTAAGGACCTGTGATACATGTAAATTAAGATACATTAGGCAATGTAGGGATGTAGGTGTGTACATCTAAGCAAGTAAGACATTCAAACACAGATTTGAGAGGATAGATTCTATTTTTACGTTAAGTGTAAACCATGAAACTTTATCACATAAATGTAGTCTCCATAATGGATGGTTGTGGGTCCCAATTTAACATATAAGTTAAGATAGGCTATCTAGGAAATTTTGGAGAGTTTAGATCGATAGGATATGAGTGCAAGTGAGAGCTGCTACAAAAAGTTAAAAATAGGTTCCCTAGTTTCAAAAGAAATGAGAACGTGTTGTGCAAGTAACAACAATAGGGATTGGATTTTTTTTTTCCTGCTGATCCACCATTTCAAGGGAAGGAATACCTACTTGTATGCAAAAATTATGTCATCAAATGGGTAGAGGTTCAAGCTCTCCCATTTTTAAGAGAAGAGATAATTTCTAATTTTATGTATTACAATATTATGTAATGGTTTGGAGCACCAAGAGCCATATTATCTAACCAAGGTCCTTAATTAATCTCTAATATGATAAATTGTTTCATATATCACTACTAAATTAACCATTAAAATTCATCTCTATATCATCCACAAGCCAATGAATAGGTCAAACTTATCAGTAGAGAGTTGGAGAACATCTTGACTAAGATATTCAACATTAGCAGAAAAGATTGGGAAAACAAGTTACATGAAGCAGTTTGGACTTAGAATACCACCTAGAAATCCACCATAGGTTTCTCACCTTATGAACTTGTGTTTAAAAATAATCTTCTACTCCCCATATAACCTAAATGACATACTTTGATAAAAATAACAAAAGTGGGCATAGATCTTGATGAAACATAGAGAGAGAATTCTTGAGCTCAATGAGTTGGATGAAATGAGAATGGAAGCCTTATAGTAGATAGAACTTCTACAACATCAGAGGAAGTAGTGGAATGACACCTATATCAAGAAGATAATATTCAAAGAAACAAATTGGGCTCTACTATTTGATCTTAAGTTTCAACACTTTAAATGGAATCTTAAGACTAGATGGTTGGGACCCTACTAAATAGAAAATATCTTTGATAATGGGTTAGTTTAGCTTTTGCCAATAAATTGAAATAATAAAATACTCTTAGTCAATGGGTATATACCAAGACTCTATCAACAACGTCCACGCAAGGAGGATTTTTTCAAACAAATTCAGTCTCAAGATGAATTTGGCTAGGAGGAAGAACCTTGTTCTTCCATAATAGTCAAAGAATGATGATCAAAACCCAAGTAAGGGGGAGTATTGAAAACTAGAAATTACAGTCCTCCTAAAATTTTGAAAAGTAATAATAATGAAATATATTAAAAAAATTAGAATTTGAAAACCAGTGATGACAACTTCTCAAAAGAACAAAGCAATAAAATTGGTGTTTTAATTATGCTATATATGCTCCTTAATTAACTAATATGGTCTAATCATTGTAAGATAAATGGTAGCCTAAGGATTAGAGAAAACATCATAACAAATTAAGGTGTATTATGCTTTATTTTAATATGTATATGATTAGATTTTAGTTATTAAATATCATATTTATCCATCCTTGAGGGAAGGCTATATAAAAATAGGTGTCCTAAAAATACGGGGTATGAAAGAAAAGGATATTTCAAAAGTGAAAAGTGTCTTTTTCAAGGCAAGGTAAGATGTACCAAAAGGATATAATTTTCTAAAAAATAGGCATGATGTCATCCTTATGACATAATGGGCAATTATGAGTGAATAAAGTAGTTAGAAGGACAAATAGTGGAGTTGTCCACTCAATGCACTTGAAGGAAGTATTGGGAGGTTTATGGAACACCCAACACATGGAAAAGACAAATGAACACATTGAAAATCATTTCCAAATCACCCTACACATACTGATTGAAGACTTTATCTCCAACTGTCATGTCTTATTAAGCTTTAAACAAATCCTAAAACTAGGAAAAATGATGACAACATTCAATACCAAGCGTGCCATACTTTTTTAAACACACTCTAGTGTAACATAAATACTATATTGAATTGAATTTATCCTCTCCCTTACTACCAGCTTCTTTAAAACCTTGATTTTTCATTTAGTCGATCTTTTCAACATTTATAAATGGGTCAAAAGAAGAAGTCTGAGTCTGAGTCCACATATTTATTATTGGATGATGGGGTAGTGGTCACCATTTTTTAAGAGGTAGGATGGCTAAAATTCCTACAATAATTTGAAGGATATGATGAATGGATAGTCAATAATTTCATCACCAATATCCAATATGATCACACCAGAGTAAAAGGTATTCAAATTCTAATAACCAGCCAGGTGATTAGTAAACTCTTAGGCATTCTAGATGTAGTAAACATTTCAAGAAGGTCTACCTTTAATGACCACATTCATATATTCCATGAGAAAGGGGAGCCAATTCTAGGGTTAATTTTCATCCCTCAAGGAGTTGTGAAAAGGATCAAAGGATAAAGTTTACCTAAGACTTAGAGGATAATTATTTTTTTGGGTCATCAAGTACCTAACTTGTGATGGAAAATATGGGTCTCTTGGCTATGATGCCATGAGAATTATCACACACCTAAGATAGGGTATGCATAAACCAAAACATAAGGTGAATTTTCCCTTGTTTTTATTAGGAACTATCCAAGTTAAGGCATTAAAGCATAGAAGATGAATGGCTTGCATCAAGAACCATGGGATAATTCAACTCATTTGTAAACATCATTTTATAAAATAATAAGATGGAGAAGATACTTGGGAATAATTATTGAATAATGAGTTGATAAATCATCCTAAGCCAAAGAGAAGGTATATTTATGTAGCCTTAACTCTAAGGTTTAACATAAAAGAGGGGACTTTCATAGAAGAGCCATCTCTAGAGATAGTGAATAAAAAGAAACTGAGATCATGGGTTTCAAAAGTAAGCTCTGAAGTTACTCCAGAGCCAGCCACTGCTTAGGAACCAATAGATATCTTCAAAGAATATAGACCAAATCTAGAGGTCACTTTACCCATGATTCTAAGAAGATATTCTAAGATAATAGGAAGATATTCTAGAATAAGAAGGGATTCATAATAAGAACCTAGACCTACAATTTAACCACAAAGAAAAATAAGGTTGATCTTATAGGTAGATGAATATCAAGAAAGGGATGCTACTTAGACATTGGTAAATCTAAATAAGGAATCTCCTATAGAGATTCCAATTGTTGAAGTAGAACCTTTAGATGATAAAATTATAAAAGAAGTCAGACATGAAGAAATTGGAGAAGATCCTAAAATAGGATTTGAAGAGCTAGCCACCATGGCAAAGGCATTTGAAGAAGTTGCAATAGCATCTCCTCCACCTTCATCTCCTCCATCATCTTTATCATAACCACCACTTGATATAGGAAAATCCCTAATGGAAGAAGAATGAGTTTAACAAACCCTCCTCCTTTCAAAAGATTCAAGAACCATCAAGTAACAACAAGAAGAAATTACCTTCCTTAAAATGAAATTACAAGGTAAGGACAATACTATTTCATCTCTACAAATATAATTAGAAGAAACAAAGAATAAGTCTTTAGAAAAAGATAATGAGATGGTATTGCTAAAAGAGAAGGTAGTTGAATCTAAAATTCAAGTAGACCAAGGGGTCTAAACACAATTATCTTATCAAGACATTATGTCCCTTTGGGATGAAACTTGCTAAGAGTAAGGATGATCAAAGTAGAAAATAATAAATTAAAAGTAGATCTTGAAGAGTCAAAGAGACAACAAGAAAAAGCAAAATTTTCCCTTTCAATAGCCTATGAAATAGGAGAAAAACTTATGGCATGTATATGACCTTCCTCTGCATATAACCTTTTTCTCAAAGTATAATTTCATAGATGGAAATTATTAAGGATCTCTTGTGGTCTATCCCATGACCTTAAAGATGAAAAAGAATTCATGGAAGCCTATATGACTAACACCCTAGAGAAAAAAAACCTCTTGTATGAATTCTATTTACGTAGTCATCTTATATGACACATGTATGGGTTTATGATTAACCTCTTTGTAGGAGAATAGTAGATCAGAGCTTTCGCTTTCACTATACATAATCAAATTTCATTGAGTGAGAGGATTGATGAATATTTTCATGTAGAAAAAATAATAGGACTCTACACAAGACCCCAATATTGTAGGGGTACATTTGTTGTAAAAATTTGAGTTATTTTTCATCATAGAGACCTTAATTAACACTTATTTCAAATCTTGCATAAGAGTATCATAGAATTTTGAGAATATATCTAGTTGTATTTTCATGAAACATTGACATTCCATGACAAATAGTGGGATACATTAAACATTCCTTCAAAGAGAAGGGAAGTAATCTCCCCCACCAATCTATATTGGAGTCTCTAAAGAGCTCAGTCCATTACTAAATTAATTCTATAGATTAATTAGACATGGGGCCAATAATGGGTTGGCATGAGGATCAAACCCCCTCTAATTCTCACTTCCATGTCACCTTGGAAAAACACATCAAATTATACCCATGAGCAGTTTGAAAGATGGAGAACATTAGTTCAAATGTATATGGGATGCACTAGTCTAAACAAAAAATATTAGACCACTTATATGGATATCTATGATCTCAGTCAAATATTAGAAAATAATGTTTTTGAACATGATCAAGGAAGATAGTAGCTTTCAATAAGAATGACAAGAAATAAAGTGTGGGGGAAATGATGAGTTCATTATATGGCTCATTATAACCATGTCATTCCTTACTAATCTATATTATTGAAATGGATATGATATGCATTTATGGCTTATCTCTAGTCTAAAATAGAGAATATGTATTTATATCTTAGTTAACATGTGTGAGTCTATAATACTTGTTTTTACCACTATGTTCTAACTTTTTACATGGTTACCCTTACTTTTTCATGTATAGGATATATGAATGCATCATGATCAAATGTTATAGTTTTTTAAAATTAATAAGACCTTGGAATCAAGCTCAACATATGTTGAATCTATCCAATGAAACTCCAAAGTCTACTAGTGAAATTCTAGAGTCTAACAATGAAGCTCTAGAGTCCAATAATGAAACACTAAAGTACAATAGTTGAGATCTAGAGTACAATAGATGAGTTCTAGATTATAGCAGGTGAATTCTAGTATTATGTTAGTCATGCACAAAGTTTGTGAAAGGCATTTTGTTGATCATCTAATATTGTATACATCTTGTATAGAATGGTCATGGCCTTTCTAAGCCACTTATGGGTCATTGAGACACTTACCCATATAGCATTCTATTTTTAAACATGATAATTATAGTATGTTTTGGAAGAACACCATTATAAATATTATAGGTTTTTTGATTACTAAAATAGAATTTGCTACTCTTTCCACTGTTTCACCTTGAAATATGGAAAATGGTTGTAACATATTTTCTATTTTACAAATAAGACAAGATTATAAATGTAGTCTTGTTAGTTTGTTTAAACAATAATTGTAGGAATGATGTATTAAAACAACATATTATTGCTATTTGTGAGAGGTTATAAAGAGAGAAGTTTTGAAAGAAATAGAATGTTAGTCACATATAAGAGAAATTAGTAAGATAATTTTCTATATTAAAATATTTATTATAGAATTAATGAATCTTTGAATGTTCTTAAAAGTATAAGAGTGTTTTAAATCATGTTCGAAGGGAGAGCAAGGGCTCACTCACCCAAGGAGGCATGATTCATATTTGATACTTTTCCTTTATATTTATATTAGTTGTTGTTTACATCTTTTAAGAATGTTTATATTTTAAGTGTGGATTGTTTGACTTGCAGGTATTTCTCTTTATGGATGTTTATTTTAAGTTAATGTTTACATCCTTTTCCATCATTTTACCTTTCTAAAAACATTTTAATTAGAAATAATTTTAATTCAACACATAGATTAAAGTGTGTTTTCATTGATAATGAAAATGTGTTCAAATACCAAGTAATTTCCTTTACAACAAGAGTCTGTTTATTTATAAACAAGTGTGTTTACTTCAACATTTAAATTATGTATTATAATGTTTTCATTCTAATCAATTAAATAGATTTAAATTAATTATATTAGAACAATATAATTAGTTGATCTATAAGAAAACCCACCAAAAATAACTGTTACCAACAGATTGCACACCATATTACATACAGTCATTAGACAATAGCCCTAATTTTGATGACATCAACCAAATGAGGTTATTAAATGAATGGGTTGATGACACTAGTCAGAGAGGGAAAATTTTATCTCTTTATGGTTGGGAAGGCTTCCAACCATGGTGATGAAAAGAAATCTCTCACCATGGTATGGATCCCTCCCAAACATGGAGAGGGAAAAGAGAGATCCCAAACACCATGAGAAAAAATATATCACCATGGTTGGGATCCCTTCCAACCATGGAGAGGGAAAATTTTCTCCTCTCCATGGTTGATAAGTTCCCTCTCCAATGTTGGGATGGATCTAAATCATGATGGGAAAAAAAAATCTAACCATGTTTGGGAGCCCTTCCAATCATGGAGAGGGAAATTTTTTTCCACTTCAAACCATCACGAGATTTGTTATTTTTATTTTTTTTCTCACCATGGTTAGGATCCCTCTGAACCATGCCCTAGTTGGAAGCCCTCCTAACCATGGTGAGATTTTTATTTTGGTCAGGCTCCCAACCATGGTGAGAAAAAAAATTATCAGCATGGTTTGGATCCTTTCCAATGATGGAAACGGAAAAAATTATCACCATGGTTGGGAACCCTCTCAACCATGGAGAGGATAATTTTCCCTTTCCTTGGTTGTAAGGGCTCGCATCCATGGTGAGGAAAAAGAATCTCACCATGGTTAGGAGCCCTCCCAACCATTTAATGGATAAAATTGTATAGAAAATCATCTTAATTAAAATATGAAACTCTATATGTTTATTATAATTAATAAGAACATTGTATATGCTTTGATCTTATAAGAACTATATTTACATTATTGGAAAGTGAAGATATGAATTTGACTATTGTAGCACTTTGATAGTACTATGATACTTTTCTCATATTTTTTTATAAAATTATAGGATTATCCATAGTTATTTTATGGTTCTTGAATATGCAAAAGTATTATTAGCTATCGACTCTTTTTAGTCTCAAAGTAGTAAGCATTTTCTTGGAATCAACATAACCTTATTAGTGAATTTTTTTAAATCTTTGATATAAAATAAAAAAATTACTTATGGATACCAGAATAATATATATTACATGATCTAAAATTAAGTGTTATTACCTTACCCTTAAAATATAGGACTAAGATGTGAAGTCTTCATGATTCCTACTAGCTCTATTTCATCTTTCTTAATTCAGTCAAAATCTTAAAGATCAGAATGATGAATTTAATTGTCTAATAACATAAAAGTGTGACCTTAAACCCTAGGAATATATATATGTATTAATTTTTAGACGAATAATTTAAACCATTCCAATGATATGAGTTTTGGGGTTAATTATAAAGATGATCAAGAAGCTCTGATTTGTCCACTACCCTTTTATGAATTGTAAAATAGGTTAGGTATGTGGATTATGTTTTCCTCCCTGATTTCCATATGATGGTCCTTGGACTTGGTTAAGTTGACTAATTATAGAAGAATGGTTTGTTACATGGTACCACTAGAGGGTTGGGACAATATTTGGGTTTACTCTAATAAGTTGTCATGGGACTTTGACCTATAAAAATGGGTACTTATCCCTTGAGTGGGTGTTTTCTATGAACCCTGAAGATAAATCCATCTATATAGTACAAGGATAAATAACATTCCCACTTGGATCCATAACTATGTCATTAAATGGACCACATGATGATGCTCCACTCAGAATCCTAAATGCCATATACACTATGGTATTGAACTTTGTTCACTTGTGTAGATCACCTTAGGATAGTTCTAAGTGGATGTGAATACATCAACTAAGAAGCCCAACACTAAGCATGAGTATATTTAATAGTAATATAAATTAGGTGTTATTCTAAAGATACTTGTGCATTGAAAGTTTCCAAGGGATAGTGAAGACATTTTTGCCATAAAGAACCCATATAACCATATATGATCTTTGTGTTGTCATTTTGTGCATTGAGAAAAATGACATACTCTACCATTACATATCTGATAATAGATTGATTTTTTTTTGAGGTGGTAAATAGCCTAGGTAATGAATTAAATATTTAATAAGTAATAACTTGCATTATCTATATCTCCTAACTTAATCTATTATGAGTTCTTGAAATGATAGAACTAATGTTTTATTTAGGTATATAATCAATAATTATTATCCTTATTGGTATTTTCCATTTTACAAACCTAATGTTATTTTTTCCTTATTATCCAATATTATTACTTATTGTTAATGGTCTAGATACTCATTATTAATACAATTAGC
Source organism: Torreya grandis (assembly GCA_037957365.1). NCBI lineage: Eukaryota > Viridiplantae > Streptophyta > Pinopsida > Cupressales > Taxaceae > Torreya > Torreya grandis. The sequence continues at coordinate 5,810,282 of JARHVA010000176.1, forward strand.
TCTAATGTGTGTCCCATGACAAACTAACTAGGGGGATTTATGGCAATAAAACTTGTGCAAATATTTTTCAAGCTCACTATGGTATTTAGTACTTAAAGTAAATACTCAAAGGTGTTATTATGTCCACTTTGTGCCCACATTCCCCTTAGACTTGATGAGATGGTGGTGAAGCAAATAATGTTTTTTTGCAATAATAAATGAATGTAAATAATGTTCTAAAGGAACAATAGTTCATCATTGCTTAGGTGTTATGTAGAGTAAAACCATGGATGAACATGGACTCTTTCCCATAACTTGAATTCAATAAAGTATTATATATGTTATCATTTTCATGGAATCATGATTAATAATTAAAATCATTGTTGATCATTTAATATTATTGATATCCATATACATCTACTAGGAACTATTTATATGTATGCACCTTGGGGAATGAATGCACTGTCTTCCTTACATCTTTATTATTAGAAAAACTATCTTGTTAATGTTTTATTATATCATATTTAGAGTTTATCCCAACTGAGGTATCAATCTTATCATTATTCTATCCTCTTACCTCTAGTTTTGTGTGGTGATAAGAACCACTTACTTCAAGCAAGAAAGGATTGTGATCTAAATTAGTAAAGGTATGGTAACCCGAACATTACATATCCTTACTAATAAGAAGCTAAAATGATTTCAACTTGTGTTTAAATTAATTCTAATGATGATTATGTAATAGAAAGGAGTAGACAAATTGATGCAAGAACTCACCATTAAAGTAGTCTCCTCGTGAAATTACTAGTTGTTTTCACCATGGTTGGGAGCCCTCCCAACCATGGAGATGGGAAATTTTATCTTATATATGTTTTCAAGGCATCCCAACCATGGTTATAAAAAAAATTATTAGCATGGTTGGGAGCCTTCCCAACCATGGAGAGGACAAAGCAAAACTTTCCCTCTCCATGGTTAGAATGCCTTCCAACCATGGTGAGAAAAAAAAACATTCTCACCATGTTTGGGAGCTCTCCCAACCATGGAGAGGGAACAAATTGATTTTTAATATCCATTAAACATTGTAACCATGGTTGGGATCCCTCCCAACCATATAAAGGACAAAGCAAATTTTGTCTTCTCTATGGTTGGGAGACCTCCCAACCATGGTGATAATTTTTTTCTCACCATTTTTGTGAGCCCTCCCAAGCATGGTGAGGGAAAATTCCATTAGAACATGGCTCTTTCAATAATTTAATCAAACATTTTTTGAGCATCCACTAAATGTTTTCACTTTTAATACATGCATATTAATGGTTAGTGTTGATGCTGGAAAGTGCACCCTGCGGCAGGAAAATGGATTCCTGCCCTCTCCCCGCAACATGGAAACCCCTCTCTCGCCTGTGGGACGGCGAAGCAGGAGAGGAAAGTCTCTAGATATGGGCTAGTTCCCTCTGATGTATCTTGTTTGTTTCAAGCAGCAAAAATGTAGATATATAGATATACTGGGGGGGATGAAAAAGGAAGGAAGTGCAAGAAAGCAAACAACCTACTCTAAAAGAGGTGATACACCAAAATAAAGGTTTGACCTTCCAGATCCACTCTCAAAATCAAGGGAAATGCAAGTATACTCTACACATCTGGCAGAAGAACCAGGTTGCTAAGACTAACAGGGAGGCTATAATGGAAAATACATAACAAAGGTTTATCGAGGTGCTGTGGAATGCACACTTACAAGCAACTTACTCTGCCCTGTCTTTCTCAAGTATTGCTCTTCTCCTTTCAGCTGCAGAACCAGCGCCTTGTAGATAGCAGGTTTGTTGGCATTACTTGTGAAAGCATGGAAGGTAATGACTAAACACAAATAATACTCATGACATACAAGCAAATCAATCCAAGATGGAGGCAAAAGACTGTATTTTATTGATTCAGGTGGAGAATTTGCAGAGCTGTGCTCTTTACAAAATTGGGGAAGATCCTAATAAATGAACAAGTCTACCCATTTATAGGGAAAAACCAAGAGGAGTCTCATTGAGAAGAGTGAAAAAACACTATAGCTGATGTCATAAGTCTGCCAAGACCATGCTTGTTGCCTCATTTTGCGTGCTGGTCTTCTCTTCTGGCAGTTGGGCGAGCTTTTTCCTGTGCTCTGTAGGTGTTTTTTGCTTCTTGTTGTTATGGGCGGTGAATTTGCCACCCGCTGTCATGGACTTCATGCGGGACTTCTACCGAAGTCGACCGATAAGCTGCCGATCGTGGCAATTTTGCTGATGTTGGCTGATTTAAGCTACTGACCGCGGCAGTTTTGCCGACATCAGCTGATGTTAATGGCCTCTTTTTCTCCACCGACTGCTTCATGTGGCGATTTTGCCACCCTTTGCATGTGTGTAGGCGGTCTCTTTTTACCTGCCAGTGTTGTGGGTGGTGATTTTGCCACCCTCTACATTCTGTCTACCCTTCTTTTTTGCCTTAGTGTTAAACACCCTAATTTTTTTCCCCTCCCCTTGTGTGAACATTCGAAGACTCTGCCTTTTGCTATCATGAACATCAATGAATGAGGCCGATGAACCAATGCTCTAAAATGGAGCTGTTGAACCCTGAAGACGGACCTTGCAACCTGAAATAACTGGCCATGTAAAGCAGGTGTAGAAGGTGACCAAGATTTTGCCTGAGGGGCAAAATTGGGTCAACAAATTGGTGACTCATAGGGTAAGCGTGCCTGTTATGCTTAGAACCCAGTTGCCTTACATTCCATTGGGTGCGGAGTCAGATGGTGACTTTGAAGAGAGTTCTCCATAGCTTTCGAGATCCCAAAATCAAATACACAAAATTTACCCCCAAACAAAGGGAAACACACAAAGCTAAAAACAACTAACTGTGCAAACTGCACTTAGGGAAAATAGGAAAGAAAACAAGGGAAACTATGTACAGTTGAACCAAAAAAATTAGTGGCAATGCTTTAGATGTATCCCATTGACTGGGATACACAATTATTCACCATCCAACTTGGAGAGCTAGAATGCGTTATGCTGCTTGCACTGAGTAATCATGTAAGGGCCACTCCAGAGGGCATCAAATTTTGCATGTTTTTTGGGCTTAGCTCTGTCTTCATCCCATTTCAAAACAATGTCTCCTTCGGCAAATTTTTTTGATGAAGACTTCTTGTCGAAATGTCTTTTTACCTGATGTTGGTGACTGATCATAGAGACCATGGCCAGATTCCTTACCTCCTGGAGCTCCATTAGTTCACACAATCTGACCTCCATGCTGCTTCCTTCTTCTAGCTATAGCTGATGAGCGAGGTCTAATGCTGGCAACTCGAGTGAGATAGGAAGCCTTGCTTCCCTTCCATACACAAGCGTATATGGAGAATTTCTGATTGATCTCTTCAGAGTGATTCGGTCGGCCCATAGAGCTGTCTTCAGCTTGGCATGCCAAGTTTTTTGATTCTCTTCCATGGTCCTCTTTATAATCCTGATCAAATTTTTGTTGGTGGACTCAGCCAACCCATTTCCTTGCAGGTAGTAATTTGACAAAGTGTTGAGGTATATACCATACCTTAGTGCCCATTCACTAGTTTTGGTTCCCAGAAAAGCCAAGGCATTGTCTGAAATTATAGTGGCTGGGACCCCAAAATGTGTCACTAAGTCCTCATAGAAATCCAGGACTGCGCTTTCATTTGCTTCCTTCAAAGCAATGGCTTCCACCCACCTGGTGAAATAATCTGTAGCAGTCAAGACCCATTTGTGTTCGGCACTGGAGGGAAGATTGATCATCCCTATGAAATCCAGGCCCCACTGCATGAATGGTTGTTCAACTTGAATGGGCTGTAGGGGCATGGCAGCCAATCGCTACTTTCTGTCAAAGAGTGCACACTTCTAGCACTTCCTTACCTAGGCATAAGTATCCTTGAAAAGAGTGGGCTAGAAATAGCCAGCTCTCATTATTTTTGCTACTATGGTCTTAGGGGTGAAATGGCCGCCTGCTGGCCCATCGTGAAACTCAACCAATACCTTGTCAACCTGACTGGGGTCAATGCATCTTAGGAGAACCCCAGAGAGATCCTTCCTGAATAATACTCCATCAATCAAAACGTAAGGAAGGGACTAAAGTTTAAAATACCTTCTTTCAGCCCTACCGAGACCCTGTGGACATTCACTTGTAAGAAGGAAGCACCTCATGTCCATCGTCCAGTCTCTTATGACAATTGGTTCTTCTGTAGTGGCTGCATCATGGATCAACAAGCTGTCTTCACCCTTTTGCCTCAAATCTACTGCTAGTTATTCACACAGGCCCCTTCCTCTCACCAACTTGGCGATTTTGATGTCTATGTCGTACTCCATTACCTTGGTGATCCATCCTGCTCTTTTCTCATTTAAGTCTCGATTGGTTAAGAAATCTTTGACGCCAGGATGTGGAACCATGAGATGGATCCTGCTGTTTGACAACATATATCTAAATTTCTTCAGGCTGCACACCACCACCAGGACTTGCTTCTCTACATAGGTGTACCTGATTTTGAAGTCCTCTAACCCTTGGCTGAAGAAGGCGAGTGGTTGCTTGAGGTCATCACTATTTGCTTGGGTAAGCATAGCAGATATTACTTCTCCATTGCTGAAGGTATAGAGATTGAGGTCTTTGTTGAAGTCAGGGCTGATTAGAGTGGGAGCCTGGGTCAAAGCCTATTTGATAGCTTTAAAGCTATCCTTTCTTGGCGTTGTCCACTTGAATTCTTCACCCTTCCTCAGCATAGAGGTCAGGGGTTTAACTATTTCAACAAAGTTTGGAATGAACCTCCGAATGAAATTTATCCAGCCAAAGAAACTCTGAAGGCCTTTCTTGTGCTTTGGTAGGGACATCTCCAAGATGGAGTGGACTCTCTCAGGGTCAATAGACAAACCTTCCTTGGACACAATGTGGCCAAGAAGTTTCCCCTCATGAACCGCAAATACACATTTCTTTGGATTTAGGGAGATGCCAAATTCCCTGCACCTCTCAAAAATTTGCCTGAGGTGCTTCATATGCTATCCCACCTCCTTGGAGAAAACTGTTATATCATTGAGGTACACCAGCACGTTCTTATTTATCAAACCACTGAAAGCCATGTCCATGGCTCGGTGGAAAGTAACACCAGCATTGGATAGCCTGAAAGGCATCTTTGGTAGGTGAATGTTCCCCATTTAGTGGTGAATGCTATTTTGTATTGGTTGTAGTCTCAAACCAAAATCTGATTATATCCTGAATAACCATCCAGGAGGGAGAAGTGTTCGGAACCAGTTACCTTTTGGAAGATTTGCTCCATGTTCGGAAGGGGATAATGATCTTTTAAAGAGACTTTATTAAGGTCTTTGAAGTCGACGCATAGCCTGATCTCTCCATTTTTATTTCTAACTGGAACCAAATTGGCCAACCATGAGGAATGTTTGATCAGAAATATAATGCCAGACTCAATCAACTTAACTAATTCTTTCTGCATAAGGAGCTCGATCATCGGATTAATAGGCCTCTATTTTTGTGTGACTAGTTTTGCACCTTCTTCTAATTCAATGGTGTGCTGGGTGAGTCTTGGATCGAAGCCTTTCAAGTCACTATAGTTCCAGGTGAAGACATCAGCGAACTCCTGACACAGCAAAATGAAAGCTTGCCTTTCTTGAAACGTGCAGACCTTATCGAGTGCCAACAACTTGTCCTTGAAGATTTCAACTTTTTCATAATTCTCTTGTCTGGTAGTGATGCATGCTTTGTCATCTCTTAGTTGGTCTTCTCTGTTGAAAATACTTTCAAGTGTGACCAGAACCTTAGGGAGTTTATTATTCTTCAATTAGATGATCTGATTTCCATATTGCTACTACAATTTCGCTTGATTGTGGACCGCGAACTCAGCTTCTTCCTGCATGAAGAGAGCTATCTGCTGGTCACTTTCGAAGACTTGCCAATTTGTAACATTGTCTGGAATTGAAGGCCGGACCACCACTTTTAAATGGCGCGAACCACAACCCCTGATTATTTCTTTCAAAACATCAAATTGGGCACCAATAGCTGTCAGCCTATCAGCCTACTTATTCTGTTCTCTGGGGATCGAGGTAATGTTAAGAGCAAGGAAATCTTCCATCAAGTCCCAGACTCTATGCTTTTAAGACTTCAGCAAGGAGTTCTTGGTTAGGTTCAGGCCTCTTGTTTGGTTCACTATTAGTTCACTGTCCCCCAAGATTTACAATTCCCTGATCCCTCTCTTTCTTGCCCACTCAAGTCCATGAATCAAAGACTCATATTCTGCAATATTACATGTGCAAGAGAATTGGAAACGGAAAGCTAAAAAGTACCTTTCTTTAGAAGGAGAGACTAACATTGCCCCACCACTAGCGCCCAGTTTGCTTCTGGAACCATCGAAGTACAGCTACCACAGGCCAAGGTCTTCTTTGTTCTCCTTCATTATATTGGGCATGACGACACTTTCTTCATGCAAGCAATAGACGCCAAGGTCTGCCTCCTCAATAAACTTATAAGGATCATGCTCAAAGTTATCGCTTCCCCACTCATCCAAGAGTAGATCTGCGACTCCTTCAAGAGCAGAAGATGAAGATTTGTCCGTCTGAGAGTCTTCTGGATTAATGATAGTGTAATTGACATTCGCCGCCTTGGGTGAATAGGGCTCTAGGTGGTCCTTGTAGAGTGGCTCAGACTCAATTTTCACTTTGGTCTCGTATTTGGTTCTGAAAACTAGATATGACCAATTTGCTGCTAGATAGCCACCTATCTTGGATGTAAAGTCCCTAGACAAACAGATTGCAAAATATGGAGGAACGTCCGCTACCACTATATCATGGGGGATTGAGAATGTTGGGCAGGCATGTAGTGTTAAACTCAATCCTTTCAAGATCTTGACTATCTTTGCAGGCATCCCATCTATTTGCAAGACTCCCTTGTTCATGGCTTCATACTTTAACCCCATCTTATCAGCAATGCACTTGGGCATTACTGAAGTGCTGGCCCCGCTATCAATTATGCAATTATGTACTAAAAAATCCCTTATGATTAGAGATACATAAAAAGGGGGAGTCCTTTCTTCTTTCTTTACCTAATCTGAAGTAGAAGGCTGCCCATTTGTTATTAGGATGTTATTAGTATCTGCTGGGATAGCCTGTCGATCTAGTTCATGCAATTCTTTCTTCAATACCTCTCTTTGTCCTGAAAGGGACAATGAATCCCATAGAGAAATGCTCACATGCAATTTCTTCATTTGATCAACTATATTAACTTGGGGATTGACTCCTTTCGTGCTTTCTTTTGGGATGATCCCAACTGGAGCTGTAGATTGAGGAGCTGGAGGTGCAAACGGTTGTTTGAAAATTGGGGCCCTTTGAAATGGGTGTGATGGAGGATTCGTTGCTGCCTGAGGGGACGCTTGCGCTTCTCCAACTGCTCTTCTTTTAAATCTCGTGTTGGCTGCAATGCAATCTGCCTAATTTTCTGTAGCACCCCCATGATTAATTGCACAGAGCTCACCCTCTTCATGATTTATCAGGGTAGAATCTGGTTGAGTTTGATTGTTACTCATGCTGGGCTAAGCTGAAAACTCAAAAAACTGAGAAAAATTAGCAGCTTGATTTTCTAAATTTTAGAAAAAATTCATCATATCATTCATGTGGACAGCTTGCTCTTGACCTTGTCCCATGGTTGAACAACCTGGTTGCTCCTGCACTAGATTGTTCTGAGTAGGCACCATGGCTTTAGATGACGAAGAGGGGTCTGAGTTATAATTTTGATAAGGCCTGGTTGTAGTGAGCTGCCCCTGACCTTGGTTATAATTTTGAAAGGGGGTTCTAGGGGCATGGCCATAATTTTGATAACCCTAGTTTGGCTTGTTGATTTGAGCTTGCTGCCTTTTGAGGGCAACAAGTTCGTTTGACATGCTCTATAATAGGCCCTTAACTTCATTTAATTCATTGGATGGAATAGCAGCTGGCTTCTCAATGACAGGTAGGGGAGCAATTGTGGGAGCGACAACCTAAATTGGGGGCAGTAGTTCTGGGAAAAGTGGCATATGAGGCCTAGGGGCAATTTTCTTGGATTGAATCAAGCAATTTTTGGCCGCAATGGCAATGTCATACGCAGCTGGTAGTATATGTCCTCCCATAGATTAGATCATCATAGCAATGTCACTATTTAATGCTTTTAAATAGTATAAGAAAGCATAGCTGGGGGTTGGCCTTACCAAGATGGGAATTCTATCCCAAGTCTTTTGAAACTGCGTATTGAAGTCCTGCATGTACTCGTGCAGAGCTCTCTTTATAGTTGTCAGCTGCTCAGCAAAAGAGAGGCCGTCACTTTTTTCCCCAAAACGATTAGTTAAATGGGTGCCCAATTCATTCTAGGAATGTATGGAATTCACAAGCAAGGTGCCGTACCAATCGAGAGCTTTCCCTTTCAAAGACAAGGCTAACAGTCTGATGGTAATGTTTTCTTCTAATATGTTGTGAATATTGCAAAGGTTGGCAATATTCTTGATATGCTCAACAACTGTAATAGGTCCCACTCCATCAAAAGAGGGCACATTTTTTAAAGCTGTTCCTGGAATTGGGTTATAGCGTGGGAGGTTTAAGGGGCTCTCACCGCGAAAAGCTGCAAAAGGCAATGCCATGGCTGGAACAGGTTGTATTTGTGGCTGAGCTGGGTTGGTGTTCCTAGCAACAAGTCTAGGAGGGTTTACTAGTGAATAAGGGTGAGTTCTTTCAAACCTAATCCTTTTAGCAGAGTTTAAAGGTGGCTCAATGAAAACAAAAGGGACCCCTCTTGAAGCTGACCTTGTGGTAACCTTTGGCATAGAAGTTTAAGTGATTGGTCTTAAAAATAAAGAACTGAGCTCTTACTAGTGGAGTCGCCAGATGCTGGAAAATATTTGAAATGACTGTAGCAGGACCAACATCAATCCTAAAATACTACTGTGTTAAAAACTGATAAAAATTGGTCCCACCAGGCGTGCCAAAACTGTTAACGCTGGAAAGTGCACCCTGCAGCAGGAAAATGGATTCCTGTCCTCTCCCCACAACATGGAAACCCCTCTCTCGCCTTTGGGACAGTGAAGTAGGAGAGGAGAGTCTCTAGATATGGGCTAGTTCCCTCTGATGTATCTTGTTTGTTTTAAGTAGCAAAAATGTAGATATATAGATATACTGGGGGGATGAAAAAGGAAGGAAGTGCAAGAAAGCAAACAGCCTACTCTAAAAGAGGTGATACACCAAAATAAAGGTTTGACCTTCCAGATCCACTCTCAGAATCAAGGGAAATGCAAGTATACTCTACACATCTGGTAGAAGAACCAGGCTACTAAGACTAATAGGGAGGCTATAATGGAAAATACATAACAGAGGTTTACCGAGGTGCTGTGGAATGCACACTTACAAGCAACTTACTCTGCCCTGTCTTTCTCAAGTATTGCTCTTCTCCTTTCAGCTACATAACTGGTGCCTTGTAGATAGCTGGTTTGTTGGCATTACCTATGAAAGCATGGAAGGTAATGACTAAACACAAATAATACTCATGACATACACAACAAATCAATCCAAGATGGAGGCAAAAGACTGTATTTTATTGATTCAGGTGGAGAATTTGCAGAGCTGTTCTCTTTACAAAATTGGGGAAGATCCTGATAAATGAACAAGTCTGCCCATTTATAGGGAAAATCCAAGAGGAGTCTCATTGGGAAGAGTGAAAAAACACTGTAGTTGATGTCATAAGTCTGCCAAGACCATGCTTGTTGCCTCATTTTGCGTGCTAGTCTTCTCCTCCAGCGGCTGGGTGGGCTTTTTCTTGTGCTTTGCAGGTGTTTTTTGCCACCTGCTATTATGGGTGGTGAATTTGTCGCCCACTGTCATGGACTTCATGCGGGACTTCTGTCGATGTCAGCCGATAAGCTGCTGACTGCGACAGTTTTGCCGACGTCATCTGATTTAAGCTGTCGACCACAATAGTTTTGTCGACATCGGCCAATGTTAATGGCCTCTTTTTCTCTGCCATCTGCTTCACGTGGTGATTTTGCCACCCTATGCATGTGTGTAGGCGGTCTCTTTTTACCCGCCAGTGTTGTGGGCGGCGATTTTGCCACCCTCTGCATTTTGTCTGCCCTTCTTTTTTGCCTTAGTGTTAAACGCCCTAGTTTTTTTCCCCTCCCCTTGTGTGAACGTTCAAAGACTTTGCCTTTCACTATCGTGAATGTCAACGAACGAGGCCGATGAACCAATGCTTTGAAACGGAGCTATTGAACCCTGAAGACGGACCTTGCAACTTGAAATAACTGGCCATGTAAAGCAGGTGTAGAAGGTGACCGAGATTTTGCCTGAGGGGCAAAATTGGGTCAACAGTTAGTTTGTAAAATTTTGTAGAAAACTTAAATTTGATTGCATGGTTAAAATTTAAATGTTAAGAGATGACACAAATAGATTTATTTACATTTTCTAAAATATTAGATTTTCCTTCACTATGCTTCCACATTTTTCATACATGTTTATTAGTGTTTTCACAACTAAAATATCTTTAAAAAACCCCTTTTGACATGCATAATCAAAATTTTAATGTGTTCATAATTTTGACATATACAGTTATAGAGTATGGACAATGTATTCAACCTTTTGAAATGTTATAAATGTTTTTAAAAAGAGGAAGGATACTCAAGACACATGAGCTATTTGATAGAGTGTAGCTTTAATATGCTTTTTCATTATATCAAATAATTCATGTGCCTTAAGTAAGCTTCCAAAATTTCCATACATGTCTAATAAGGCAATCACAGCTACCATCAAGTTTTGGTGTATGGTGGTATTAAATACATATATTGGTTTTAAATACTTCAATTTATGTGGAAATTCTATTGTAATATGCCTAAAACCAATAATAATAAATTCTTGGTTAACCATTTTGGGAATACTATATGTCACAAAGAAGCTCTAAAATTCAACATGAATGAATCATATTATAATATTCTTATGAAAATTCAAAATGTATGCATGATTAATAAAATAAACAACTTCTGAATAATTTCAACATTTTCAAAACAAAATATATAGATGTTATTAATGAATGTGAATTCTTACAATAACCATTAATGGAATCATAACATTAGGTATTTAACAACATGAAAGAAAGCGATAATGTCTTATGTAATGAGAATATTGTTTCACAAAATGGAATGAACAAGTGCAAAACCCAATCAATTCAAAATTCCCATAATAATTCTATCATGTTCCAAAATAAGATCTTTGTAACTTGGTATAGACATCCATCAAATCATGATGGAAAGCATTTTTAAGATGTTATAGTTTCAAGTGCCTTTGACACATTCCAACAATTAAATTATATTTATTCAATACAATTACCAATGTATTTTATTGACAACCATAATCTAAATCTCATGATATTATGTAGAGAAGGTCATTTGAAGGATGCACTAGACATTCTTCTTGTGAAATTGGTAGGTGTAAAGCTAGATTCCAGATCCATAGAAATGGGAGATTTAGATTAAGGTATAAAAATCCATCAAAGTAGAATGGAAAAGGGAATTTTGTGAGATGTATAGTTGAAAATGCCTCGTATGTTAGTCTAAAAATTGTGTTTTTCATGAGGAATAATAATTTTTCTAATAAAATCCTCAATAACATGTGGTGTCATTGACTGCTATCAATGTTGAATATGCACATGATGGGCACGTTGAAAAAAATTAGATATTTTTAATAAAATAAAATTGGAATTTGTAAAACCACACCCAATTTACATTATCAACATTCACCTAACATGTGCCAAAATAAGAGTTTTAGAATAGGCTATGTATTTCCATCAAATATTTTTTAAATATATATTTTTTCAAATTTTATACTTATGACTACACTAATATACAACATGAATGCTATAAATTTTATATTATAGAGCTTACCAATCCTTAAAAATCATGATGACTGTTGCACACCCTATCGATGATAGGGTTTTTTTGTGCATAGCTAGTCAGTCCAAAAAGATAGCTGGAAAGGATGTGGTGATCCATATGCCACTATCTAATGGTGATATATTGAGGATTGTGAATGTAGGGACCATTGGAGGGGGTTTAGTGCAAGACTCTAGTGTTTTGAATCCTCCTTTGACCCCTGTTGGGTTTGCATCATGCACAACAAGCCTTTCCTTTGATGTAGTGGCTTCTCAAGTAGAGAAGGCTGAAATAACATGTATTCATTTGGGCATTGTAAAGGCTACTCTAGTTATGTCTTTCAAGAGGGAGGCTTTTGAGGAGGTGCTCTAAAATGAGGAATGATTTACAATTAGGGGTTTAATGTGTAGATTTAACAAATTTTGGCCAAGCCTTCAGGCCCTTCATCAGTGGATATTTGATTCATGGCAACTAGTATTAGAGGACAACATGGAACTCTACCCTTGTGCTAGAGGATTCTTTATTGTGGTCTTTGATAGTATTGCTAATTGTAATAAGGTAATTCAGGCCAAATCTTGGAGTTGGGATCAACACCTACTCTTTTTGAAACCTTGGTTCCCTTCTTTTAACCCTCTAGTTGTAAACCTCTCCATCATATCCATTTGGGTTTAGCTACCATACCTTCCTTTCAATTTTGGGATAATTCTTGTATGTCAACTATTGGTGGAACCTTGGGTGACAAATTAGACATTGATGTTTCTACCTCTAATTTTTCTTGCACTACCTTTGTCAGGATTCTTATTTGTTTGGATATCTCCTAGGACCTTCCAATAGTGATTGAACTAAGAGTCAATGGCTAGTGTTGGTCCCAAACCCTTGATTATGAAGGAATACCCTTCAAGTATCAGAAGTGATTCAAAACTGGTCACTTAGCCAAATATTTTTAGAGCTCCAAGTGTAAATTGGATTCTTCATTATGGAAGGATGCATGTGATGATATTATTATAATTTTTCTAGACAACATTCTTGATAAGCCATTAAGAGTAATTGTATAAACTAATCAAGAGGAGGATCTTAAAGCTTGTTTGTCTCTTGATATGTCTCCATGTCTGTCCTCTAAGATAATTGAGGATACTGGGATAGTTGGGATTAGTATTGTGGATTTAAATAGTAGGAGCAATGATTTTAGAGGCTTATCAATTGATATGTGTATTTTTTCTAGTATAGTTTCAGGGAATTTGTGTAAATAAGAAGATTGGACTATAGTGAGAAGTAAGAAAAAAGGGAATCTCAATCCAAATCCTCCCTCTAGGATACTTCGCTCTCACATTGAAGAGGACAAGGGAGGAACTTAGTTGTGTTGGATTGTTCTTTGTTTTGGTCTATTTTTTAGTTTTCTTGTCTTATTATGTAATATCTAGTGCCATGACCATGCTTACCCTGGGTTTTTGACCCTATGGTTGATGGTTTGTGTTATTTGTTTTATGGTATTATTATTTATTATAGGGCATGCGACCCATCAACCTGAGTATATATCAAAAAAAAAAAAAACATTATTTTTTTGACATAATGCCTCTAAAGTAATGTGGTCTCATAGAATCTGATTATTTTAAGATATGCACAAAATGGGATTTGATTTGATCTTATAATTTGTAAATGAAATCAATAATAACTATCCCCTAATTAAATTTCATATCACCATTTGAATTAATGTTTCTCTTGTAAATATATAATCTTTCTTATATTCAATTTAATATTATATGTTAGATTTTATACATTTATACTTCCACACTTATGTACAAATCTATAATTTCCTTCAATATACTGATATAAAAACACCATTTATATTTCAGTCATCACATTCTAAGTTACAATCCATGTGCCTCATGTATGCTTTCACATTTTGCATACATTTATACCATGGAACTCAATTATGACAATGTCAATACCTATATTTTGTTAGCTACAGTTTGGTTATTCTGTGAGAAGATGTCTATTTCATTCACTTGTTCAAACACTTTGTGAACATTCATTAAACACTTTGTGAGCATTCATTAAAATTATGCATTTGTCATGCATTTGTATAAGGGATTTGTTTTTTTGTAAAAGTTTATGTGGAGAACCTAAATTCCATCTCATTGGTTTTGAAGTTTATTTTATTACCTTATAAAATGGATTTTTAGAAATAAATGTTTGAAATAGTTGAATATATGAATAAGAGTTTATAGGGTGGTCTTGTGTAGTAAGCAAAATGTGTAACACCTCCTTCAATTGAACTTCTCTACACAGTGCTATGATTTTGAGCTTCATATTTTTGTGGGATGGAATTAGAATTGGCATTATATTTTAATAATTAAAATATTTTAAATGTGAATTTTTATTCAATCTATTTCTACCATAATGTCATTGAAAAACTTTTGTCACTATTTATCTCAAATTTTGACATGATCAGTTAAAATATTATTTTATTTAAAATCTTGACATGCAAGGTTAAATATTGATTGTATTTAGAGTTTTAACCTACATGATTAAAATTATAAAACTAATATATGAAAATAATATATTTATATGTATTTTGTTGAATAGTCTATGTGCTTGGAGTATGCTTCCTAATTTTACATACATTTATAGAAAGGTGTTCACAACTACAACATATTAAAAATTAGAAAGGCCTTCACAACTATAACATATTATAAAATAGAAAGGTATATACAAGAAAATTCAAAGAGGATTCCTATCCAACTTTCTCATAATGGTTGGGAGCCATCCAAACCATGGAGATGACAAATCAAAGTTTGTCCTCTCTATGGTTGGGAGGGATCCCTACCATGGCGAGATTTTTTTTTTCTTACCATGGTTGGGAGCCCTTCCATCTATAGAGAGGGAAAATTTTGTCCTCTCTATGGTTGGGAGGGCTCAAAACCATGGTTAAAAAAAATATATCACCATAGTTGGGAGGGCTCTCGACCATGGTTTTGAGAAAAACTAAATACTAATAGATGATAAGAATAAATTTATTTAAATTATGTCATGGTAGACATGTAAAAAAAATGTGGAAGCATGTTGAATTTTCATGAACTATTTGAGATAATGTACACATACTGAAGGTGCCTTTTATTTTCTTGTTGGAGTGTTCAATTTAGTGGCCACTAAGATAGTTTAAGCTCTATTTAGAGTCTTAATTATGTGCACATGTGTTTATTTATTAATCTTGTGATTAATATTTATTATGGGAATGCACATGGGTTGGACATTTCCCTATGAGGTTGTTTTAACCACCTATCAGTTGTCCAAACACATTCACTCTCATATATATTTGTCACTCTTGTAGTGCATATGTAAGAATGAGAAGTGGAGATATTTAAGGTTATAATAATCTCTTTGAAGAAATAGTTATTTTTATTTCTATTTTAGCTTGAGTGTTATTCTTTTTGGCTTAAAAGCTTATTTTTTGTGGCTCAAGTGTTTCAGATAGTTCTTGTAGATTTGTGTTACATCCTTGATCATAACCATGATATGGTATTAAAGCCTTGGAGATTTCCTAGAATCCATTACCCATAGATTCATGCCCATACTCTATTGGAATTCCTCCTTGATCTACCTATATGGATTCAACAACTTTTATTTTTTATTAGATCTAAGTTTTCTACTTAGATCATACCTATTATTTTCAAATCTAATTTATTTCTTCATATTGGAACACCTCTATGTGGTGTTTTTTTGAATTTGATCTATAAAAAGGTTCATACACCTCTCTATATAAATACATTTTTATCCAATTTAGTGGATTCTAAATTATTTGATATGTATTGCCATATTTTGGTATTTTTTGATCTATTTTTTTTGTTGATCCAAAGGTTCTTGTAGGATGTATAGGTCGTATTTCTCAATTATTGGGCCTAGTTCATGAGTTTTTTCTCATATTGATGCATCATAGTGCATCAAAAAAACCTCAAGTTTTTATTTAAAAACTACATTAGTAGGCTATTCATGAATTACATGGCTCACCATTTAACTCAGTCCCTTACCAGCTTGAGCAATTTTTTTAGATACTTAGCCTTATAAATTATGTTTAGTGGGTTGAAAAGTTCTTGAAAGGTGAATTAAAAACCTTGATGGTTTCCATTTAAACCATCACCAATATACCCTACTGGATCATAATAAAATCTTGTTGATACTTGTTGGGTATATCAATAACCATGGCTCAAAGTCTTTATTTAGGGTTTGTTTAATTCCCTTGCTTTGACTTCTGAGTCTGTAGATTGAAAATAGCCTCCCTAATCTAGATTTTTACCACCATATAGTGCCACTAGCACTACCACAACTGTGTCTTCCCCTCTACCTCTGGGTGTTTCAAAACTACAACCTGTGGCTTTCCCATTACATTGTGACCTTATAGCATCACCTTAGTAACTTTGTGATACCCCTTCTTTCTCTTATTGTTTGATCCTTATGGAAAATTATGTTTATGACCATACTACCTGAATGTAAATGTTTTATGGATTATTTCTTTGTGAATCAATACCACTCATTATCATTAGAGGCCCATCACCACCTCTTCCTTAGCTCTTCTATTCATCACTGCTACCAAATCTCCCTTCAATTTCCCATGGCCAATTTCCAAATCATGAATGGTGGCTCCTCCCCTACCCTCAACCTCTACCCATGTAGATTGACTATGGATCACCACTCATGCAATTCAACCTCCACCAAATCCATAAGCCCTAAAATGTAAATCATTATTATATGATTTTAATTTATACATCTTCTCAAGTAAACTTAAAATATAATTTATTACTTTATAGTCTTTTAAATGGTTCAAAGGCCTTAGTGGTTACAAGTTGCTTAGTTAAAAACATTATACAAAGTGGTTAGGGGTTAAACCCCCTTCCAATACAAAGTGGACAATTTTTTTGAGGGTGGTATTTTTTAATGAGGGTGCTACTCACTTTGTATAAAGTGAGGTTTAATATTCACAATTTTTTTAAAGTTCTAAACACCTATTGATTAAGGTTGTTATTTTTTTGGCATCTTGTAAACAAAAGGGGGTTTATTTTTTTTAGGGGATATATTTATTATGGAAAACTATTGTAAAATGGGAGTCACTTTTTTTATGAAATATTTTTAAAGGATCATATTTTGTAAAATAGGACATCTTATAAATATGGGGTTGATTTATTTCTCAAAGGGGTGTTTTTTGGCCATTTCAAAGGCCACACAAACTCTAAATTATGTTTAACTTCAGGGTTACTACCCCTTGAACCCATCTTGTATCACTATAGGGAGTGTGTTAGGGGCACTTCCCATAGAACCTATAAGGGGTGCTTCCCCTTGACCTTGCCAAGGGATACCACTTCTAAACCCCTGCTCACCAACTCCACATTGTAATAAACTATAGATATATTATCGATAGATTCTGATGTCCTATTTTTTAGTATCACTTGTTTTTTTTCACCTCTTCATTGTACTATTAGATAATTTTTTGGTGATACCCAACATCCAATTATTGTTGATGTTGTAATATTTTCAAGGTAACTTTGTGATTGTGTCATATTTTCTCTTTTGGAGGAAAAATTAAATATTTTATCTGTTAAGATGTAAAGTCACTATTCATCACCACTATTCATGATGATGTGTCTTGATGGTGATGTGGATGGTTAGTGATGTGGATTATGAGTGATGTGGATGATTAGTGATGTGGCAGGGGCCCATGAAGGGTATCCCATGAGTTATCAAGTTGATGTGATGGGAGTGGGGCATATCACTCCACCATGGCACATGGGTTTATCCTTGGTAGTCACATGGGTGGTGTCATATGGTGTAAAAGATAAAAGGGTTAGTGTGGGTCAAATTTCTAAGGGATCCCATGATTCCAATGTGTGTAAATAGTCAAAAGGTGATTGCAAGCATATTTTGGACTCATGTGTTCACATGGAGAATGAAGACAAGAAAGCTACTGTAGTAGATTGACCTCACATATGTGTGGGAAATAATGTTTTTGGGGCCACATGGAGGTGGCACATATTCTTGTCTAAAGTAAAGATGTCTTAAAGACTTTTTCACATGGTGACAAACATTATGGAGATCACATGACACCCCACTCATGTGTGGGTCAAATTTCTTTGGTGCCACTATTCATTCTCTCTCCCCCCCTCTTTCTCATGTTTTAAATTCCATAAATATACATTATCTCTCTCATTATAATTTATCCTATTAGAGGATCCATGAAATCCTTGGGCTTGTATGGTTAGAGGTTGGATCCTATAGGTTAGTTTAGCTTAGTTCACAACCTAAATGTTTCAGGTGGAAGTATTGAGTGCTTTATATGTTAGCACTAAAGGAGTTGCTATAGAGGAGCTATTGTAGAAGAGAGATTGAGTTGTGATATTAATGAAGTATAGAGATGCCATTTTTCCCATGTTTATTCCATTCACATTATTAGGCTTACATGTAATCTCTGTGTAATGTGTCCTCTTGCTTATCTATTCTTTGTGTATCTTATTTTCTATATTTATTTACTTGCACTATAGGATATAGTTCATTTATCTAACATGTAGTACCAAGGATTTATTGCTAAAATTTGGTATTAGATCTTTGGTTGTGAATCTTTTATTCATAATTTTTGGTATCATAGCCATGGTGAAAAACTCCATGTGTGTGAGTGTTTTTTGTTGTTGGCTAGTTGTGTGTAAGGTGAAGCTACTATGATAGGAGGAGAGACCAAGTGGAAATTAAAGAAGAAGAAAAAAGAGGTTTTTTTTGGCATGTATCTCTCTATGGAGCAAGGTGGAGGATCTCTTGGTGAAGATCTTATTCTCTTCATGTTGTTGAGGAGAATCTTGTAGGAGAGTTGAAGGAGAAAGATTAAAAAGCTTTTCCAGATAAGTCAATAGTATACATAATGTTTTTATTGGAGAAGTAAATACACAACTTTAGGAATAAGTTAGACTCCTTTGGAGGAGGTTGAAGACAAGGCACAACCTTTTTATGGTTCTTGAAAATAAACAAAAGGGGTGTTAATGTGGTATCTTATTAGAGGTACAATCATTAATATGGGGGTAAATCAGTTAGCCCAATTAATCTAATTTCAATTTTGATATTTATAAATACTTAACTAGTTACCAGAAGCATTCATGAAGCATATATATAATTCATAATAATAAGCAAGAGAGACAATGCAAGATCAATCACATAACACATGACATACATGGGAAACCCTCTTTGGGAATAAAACCCATTGGAACCTGTAATTATACTACTATCCTATAATAAAAAGATCTAATTTATACCATATATAAATGATTAAGGAACTACAATCCATATTTAATGAGACTACAATCCCACAAGGTGCTACCACACCTATCTAGTTGAGCTAAAACAACAACTAGACCTTTTAGCAAGTTTTACCTTGCAAGGAGGTTGTAAACACCTTAGATGTTGATCTATCACAACAACACCTATGAACACATCCACCTTTGCATTGATGTCTTCAACACTTAATAATGGACCTATGATTATCACTCTTCACCTTCAATCACACTCAATCTGCAAGAGAACTATTATGCGAATAGAATTATGACCAAAATATAGAGCTCGGGTCATACTTATTTATTTATAGAAATCACCATCTTTGATTTATCTATTTATAAATCAATCTTAATAATCAATACCTTGGTCAGCCATTAGGCATGCCTTAGCCCTTAAGGCATCTCTCATACAAAGACACAGATCAATACAATATTCATAGGTTGGCCATAGCATCTATGGGCCACCCTTAAGAAGATACACCTTTTAATAAGGTCCTTGTAGCTCTTATAGGTCTCATGGATACCTATTCACCCTCTTAACACACCCTCAAGCAAAAAAATAACATAGGACCACTTTTAAATACATGGGTCCACTCCTTATGTCCCTTTTGCCATCCTCAAATGCTCAAAGTCATCTTAGCTCACCTCTGTGTATGCTCAACCAACTCAAACAAAGACCTTATGCATAAGAACACCATTATTGAACACATAGTCAAATTATTAATAATTTTTTCATACTTAATATAGATTGATAATACCTTTAAAATCCACATAGAGCATCCTCATGGAGTCTACAACACTCCCAAATAGCTAGAACTTCATGAGACATTGAAAAAACATCAATAGAAGCTCGAATATCCTTCTTAGGTCACTTGAAAAATAAGAACAAACACAAAGTAAATTTAAAACATTAATATATTTGATTGTACACACTTTCAGATCTTAAAATTAGGTTCATTAGATGCACCATGGAGTCCTCTACCACTTTTATTTTTATAACACCAAAAAAATTGACTTCTATCAAAAGATATGAAAAAAATATAGAGATCAGGTTTTTATATGTGTTAAATTCAAATATTTGAATTCAAAAAATCACAGTTAACCTTCAAACACAATGCTCAAATATTGTGTCCTCTCAGCTCAAATCGAATACGCACCATCAATCTTTTCTAATCTTTAATACATAAGCACCAATGCTCATTTGTTAAATCTCAATCATGTTGACCTCATCTCATGCAATCTTATAATGTTAACTCCACATGCTCCATCAATCTCTATGGATCAACTAGGTCTTTAATGATTAATGCTCACCATTCGATCAATCTGTACAAACATTCACTCATAATTGGATTATTATCCTATATGTTTGCTCAGTCATTAAACATCATACACCTATCCTCATCTCATTTCTTCCTAAATTTTTGGATCAATGCACATCATTGATCTTGATCAAGATGTAGCACTTTCAAAATTGAATATGGGGACTCTTTCAATATACCTAAGTAGCCATTTTTAAACCTTAATAACTTCTTCTATGCTTTGATGCATGATTTCAAATTTAGACCAGATGATTTTCTCACATAGGAAAATCCAACCATATAACACATTACTCTTGGAACCCTCGTGTGTGTAAGATATAATGCCATTAAAATGCCTTCTCAAAATTTTCTGTCATAGAGTCAACTATGTCAAAACTTGCCTAAGAGGCCAGCTTTGAGCATGCATAACTTTTACCATGCTTCAACATATGATCTAAAATTTAGGACAAATAAATTAAGATCAAAACTAAACAAACCCATGTGATATGTTTCTCTTGAAACCTTCACATATGCAAGATATGCCACCATTAAAATGCCTACTTGACTCTTTTTTGCCTTATGCAAATTTGGCTAAGTATGGAAAAACACAGTCAAACTACTTGGGAGCCTAACTTTACATATGCATATCTTTTGACGTGCTTCATTGCATGATTTGAATTTTAGCACAAATAAGATAGGTTAAAAACTAAACAAACTCATATGATCACCTTCTCCTGAAATGTACATGTGTGTAAGATATTCCATCATCAAACTATTTACTTGGCTCTTTCTGGCCACATTTACAAATTTGGCTAAGTATGGGAAAACAAGGAATTCTAAATGAGAAGCCAACTTTGCACCATAATATCTTTGACCATGATTTAACACATGACTTGAGATCTAGTGCATAACTAGGGACTACTATGATCAAACCATATGACCAACTCCCCTTAATTCATTCCCACATGGCAATGGTGATGTCATCAAATTACCTACTCAAATTTTCTACCATTGGACCCAAAGTGTCTAGATGAAAACTATGATCAACAAGATGAATTCCACTCATGTGCATAAGTAGTAAAAGCATTCTTGACTTTATATATGACCCATTATACATGCTAAAATCACCATATTCATCCCTGAACCTCTCTAACCATGCAAATTTTGAAGATTAACCAAGCCTTCTTCAAGCATACTAAGACAAACACATTACATAATTTGTCATTGTCACATAGACTATCAAAGCACTTCATCCACTCAATATGACATCTATATGACACCATTATGACATCATCTTGACAACTCTCCAACAGTCTCACCTTTTATCATTGATGTCAACAATCATTATATATAGTAATATATAGTTCACTTTCTCTCTCTTCAAGCACTCCCATAACAAGAAATTTCTCCCCCTTTGACACAATGATAAAGTGGACAAAAAATAATCCTAAATATTTGAAAGGAATATAAAATAGGAAATGACCATCTTAGAAAGATGATACAGACTCCCCCTTACCTTGAGCCTACCTCTTCTTGCCTTGACAGACTCCTCTTGCTCCATGCTAACACTCTCTTCAATCAAGCACTACAACTAATGAAGAAATAACACACAAAACCATATAAATATGATGAAAATCACCAAAAAACATATGATAAGGACTCCCCCTAATATCTTTGAGTAATTTCACCTTCTGATCATCTTCAGATCTCCACACACCATGAAGAACCACCATACAGGCTTACTAGCCTTATTTGTCAAGACATTTCCATGACCACCAAATCTGTATTTGAACTAAAAAAATAGGAAACATGCATTGAACCAACCTAAGAACATACCTTGAAACACACATACCTTTCTATTTTGGAAAAACTGAGCAAAAAACACTCTTCTTCAAACTAGGCTTGTCTAGCCTCCTTGTAGCCCTACCTGAAACTTGTAAATCCCATACCTTTCAGTAGACATAACTTTAAGACCTAAAATTTCATATCTATAAAAATATAATAATCCCCCTTGAGCACACCAATTTGAAACAACAAGCTCATCTACTACAACATACTTCCTTTATAAACCAACTATCCAATTAAGCCTCCAACTTAACAAAAACTTGAATAACTTGAGAACCACAAAACTTAAAATATTTGTGAAGCTTGATTTGACCACTATTTGGCACATTCAACATATTAATAAGATTCATACCTCAAATCATAAGTTAGACCACTTTTATAGTAGAGCCTAAAAAAACCTAGAATCTTAAAAAAACAAAGTCAACACAACACCTTCTAGTCAACATCCACCTTTAAAAATTATTGTACACCTAGAGATAACCATTACACACTTATAGAAAAATATTTGAGCTTGCACACCATTAGGAATCTTGACTTCCTATAACCCATTTTGAGACCTACAAGTTCTTAAACACAAACTGGGAAACCCAAGAGCTAAAGAAAATCTCCGAATTGACTTCAACATACCTTCAGATCACAAAACCACCTAGAGCATAATAAAATAGGGTCAACAAACCTTTCTATGAAAAAATATCATCTTGAAAAATCAAAAATCCTCTTTTTCCATTGGAGAATCTTCAACCTGACCCCACAAACTGTTCCAACTAAAAAAAACTTACAATAACACTTACTTCTCCACTTGAAAGGAGTCTCTTAAGAAGCCTAGATAGAGACACCCTTTATACTTCAATGCTATCAAACACAAACAACTCCTCATATTCCTTCTCCTCCTTACTCAATTTATATTTATAGTTCTTTTTCTTCTTTAGCTTAGGAGAAACAACTTCCTCAACTACTACAATATTCTCCTTTTATTCTATGATTGGATTATTAATACATGGAGACAACATAGATTCATGGCATACCTTTTCATCTAAATAATCTTATTTACAACTTGAATCCTCATCACTAGGCACTTATTCAACAAAAACAAGATGTTCACTTGGATTCATATATATCTCAAAACTAGATTCAACCAACACTTTGGTCTTCTCCTTGACTTTGATCTCTTCATTCTCAACATGAGTAGATAATGAGACCTCTTAGTACTTTTCAACTTCTGAATCATTCTCCACCATATAAAATAAATTACTTGGACCTGCAATCTCGTCATGACTCACACTTGTCACCTGTGGCTTCCATGTGTTAACTTGACTTCTTCCTTGAATTCTAGGATCCTAATTAAATATATTCTATCTTGTAGGCCTTTACTTGAAGAACCTAGCAATGTGACCTCTCTATTCACAATTGTAGCACACCATACCTTTTTCAAGAAATGTATCTTGCCTTACCTTATTTGGAAAAAATATTTCCATATGTCCTTTATCATGATAAATAAAACAACCTCCCCTTTTTAAAGAGGACTCACATTATCTAATATTATGTGGATAATGATTTTTAAGGTGTCCCATATCAAGACAGTTGAAGCACTTAATTATGTTTAGATATTTTGATTGATGACCCCCATCATAGTCCTATGCAAACTCATTTATAACACGTCTCTTGCATTCTCTATCCTTATGATCAAATTGATTACATGTGTAATAGTAACCATTAAATCTTGTATACCTCATGGCATTTGGTTATTTTATTTGATTTGTCTTCATTCTACCAATACCTTTAGTCCTTGTCTAATGGATTTGTTTTCAAAGTATGCTTGCCCTAGTTCACATTAGTCTTCATCTTGTCTTGAGTAACATTATTTTATTCTTATTCATATCCAAGACCAGTTATATCACTAACATGATTTTTAGAATATTATCTAGATCACATGAGCTCTTTTCAAATATCAAAAATTTCTTCACCTTATTAGCTATATTTTTTAGCTCAAATTTCAAAGATTCATTTTCAGAAACATACCTTGAACATTCATCTTGTTTAGCTTTTAGGCTTGTAGATATAATTTCCAATTGACAACTGAGATGCTTGATCATATCTTCATGCTCCTTTGTGTCTTCATTCAATCTTACCTCAAATAAATTGAATTACTCCTAATAGTCCTTGATCTTATATTTCATCTTCTTGTTGATCTTCTTCTCAATCTTCATTTCTTCTAAAGCATTCATCAATATAGTCTCACGGTCCACCTCATCTTCCTCATTATTTGAATCACTCCAAGTAGAAACCTTATGATGTGATAAAATTCCTTATTTAATCATGAATATAGCTTCATCTTTAGTAGGAACATCATCTTCATGATCATATTTTGAGTCATGATCTTCACTCTCATATGATGAGCTGTAATCTTATTTAGTGTAGAGACTCTTCTTGTTTTTGTAGGACTTCTTCTTATTGTTAAACTTTCTGAATCCTTTCTTCTTGTATGTATTCTTGTCATCATCTTGGCCTTCACCATGATCTTCATCATATTTATTCTCATGTTTATAAGGGAACTTATGAGTAAAATTCCCTATTTCTCCATAATTGAAACATTTGAAGGGTAACTTACCCTTATACTTCCTTGAGCCTGTATTCAATTTCCTAGTCATCAAAGAAATTAGTTCATCCTTATCAATATCATAAATGTCATTCTCTTTGGATTTATTACCTTGGAACTTCTTCTTAGGCTTCATCTCTGTCTTGAATGTATCTTCTTTCTTTGGTGGGTAATCATCATTTATTCTCATCTCATATGCAGTAAGGGTGCCATGCAATTTATCCATCTTCAACTAAGTAAGATCATGACTCTCTTCTATAGTAGATATTTTTGGTACAAACTTGAGAGATAGAGACCATAATAAATTTTAGACTACAGTTTCCTCTTCAATATTATTTTCAAGACCTTTGATGATGTTCATAGTCACATCAACTGTCTGTAGAAAGGATGCCAAAGAATCTTCTTCCTTCATCTTGAGACTTTCAAATTGGCTTCTATGAGTTTGTGACTTAGCAAGCTTGACTTTGAATCTCCTTCAAAAATGATCTTCATTTTGTCCCATATCTCTTTAGTAGATGTACAATGAATTACCGTGGTGTATTTAGTCTCTGAAAGACCACAAATGATAGCATTCATCACCTTAGAATTGTTCTTAAACAACTTCTTATCTGCAACACTAGATGGAGTAATAAGAGAAACATAACCATCTAGAATAGATTTCCATACATAAAAACCTAGGGATATAATATATGTCCTCATCCTACCACTCCAAAAATCATAATTTGATCCATGGAACATTGGTACTTACTTAATAGAGAAACCTCCTTGGTGTCCACCCATATTGTAACTTGGATTACCTTCAAGCTGTTAAGCCTTTACCAAAGGACCTAATCTGATACAAATTGTTAGAGTTACAATCACTGAGAGGGGGGGGGTCAATCGGTGAGCCCAAATAATCTAATTTTAATTATAATCTTTATAAATATTAACTAGTTACCACAAGTATTTGTGAAGCAACATATTATTCATAGCAATAAGCAAGAGAGATAATGCAAGATCAATCACATAACACATGATATACGTGGGAAACCATCTTGCAGAATAAAATCCACTGGAACCTACAATTGGAATACTATCCTATAATAAAAATATCCAATTTAGACCATATAAAAATGATCAAAGAACTACAATCCCTATTTAGTGAAATCTATAAGGTGATGCCACACCTGTCTAGTTGAGCTGCAACAACAACTAGACCTTTTAACAAGTTTCACCTTTCAAAGAGGTTACAACCACCTTAGATGATGAGCTACCACAATAACATTGATGAATACATCCACCTTTATACTGATGTCTTCAACACTTGATGATGGACCTTTGATTATCACTATTCACCTTCACTCACACTTAATCTGTAAGAACATTATTATACTAATAAAATTATGATCTATAGGTCATAAAAATAGTCATTAAATTAATATGCAACTCACCCTTAGGGTATTCTAACCTTCCTTCACTCCACAAAACACACACACAATTTGCTCTCTATTATGTCCCCTTCTCTCACTCAAAGTTTAGAAATCACCATCTTTAACTTCACTATTTATAGAGCAATCTTGATAATCACTACCTTGGTCATCCATTAGGCATGCCTTAGACCTTAAGGCATATCTCACATGAACACATAGATCAATACAATATTCATAGGTTGGCCATAGCATCTATGAGTCACCCTTACGTAGCTACACCTTTTAACAAGGCCCTTGTAGCTCTTATAGGTCTCATGGAGACCTATTCACTCATTTAGCACATCTTTGAGAAAAAATAACATAGTACCACTTTCAAATACATGGTTCCACTCCTTATGTCCCCTTCATCATCATTAAATGATCATATTCATCTTATTTCACATCTACATATGCTCAACCAACTCAAATAGGGACCTTATGCACAAGGACACCATTATCGAACACATAGTTAACTTATTAAGCATTGTTCATACTTAATATATATTGATCACGCCTTCAAAATCCACAAATATCATCCTCATGGAGTCTACAATACTCCCAAATAGCTAAGACATCATAAGACATTGAAACAATATCAATACAAGCTTGAATATCCTTTTTGGGTTACTTGCAGAACAAACACAAACACAAACACATAGTCAACTTTGAACATTAATATATTTGATTATACACACTCCAAAATCTTTAAATCAAGTTCATTATATGTGCTATGAATTCCTCTACCAATTTTATTTTTACATCACCAGTAAATTTGACTTCTATCAAAAGATATGAACAAAATATAGAGCTCTAGTTTTCCCTATGTTAAGTTCAAATATTGGAATTCAAACGGTCACAATTAACCTTCAAACATAATGCTCAAATATTGTTTCCTCTTAGCTTAGATCAAATACACACCATCAATATCTTCTAATATTTAATGCATAAGCACCAATACTTAGATGTTAAAACTCAATCATGTTGACCTCATCTTGTGCAATCTTATAATGTTGACTCTATGCACTCTATCAATATATATAGATCAAATAGGTCTTTAATGATCAATTCTCACCATTCGATCAATTTATATGAATGCCCAATCTCTGTTGGATCATTATCATATACATTTACTTAATCATTAAACATCATGCACTTGTCCTCATCTTGTTACTTCTTAACTTCTTGAATCAATATTCACCATTGATATTACTCAATATTTAACACTTTAAAAATTGACAAAGTATGGAGGCCCTTTCAATATGCCTAAGTATCCATTTTTGAACCTTAATAACTTCTTCTACACTTCAATGTATGATCTCAAAAGTGGAAAAGATGATCTCTTCACATAGGAGAATCCAACCATGTGATGCACTACTCCTAGAACCCTCACATGTGTGAGATATAACAAATTTAAAATTCCTTCTCAAAATCTTCTATCATAGAGCCAACTATGTCAAAACCTGCTTGAGAGGCCAACTTTGAGCATGCATAACTTTTATCGTACTTTAGTGCATGATCTTAAATTTAGTGTAAATAAACTAGGATCAAAACTAAATGAACTTACATTATCAGTTTCTCTTGACATCAAAATGCCTACTCAACTCTTTCTTTCCTTATGCAAATTTGGCTAAGTATGAAAAAACACAATCAAACTACTTAGGAGCCCAACTTTGCATATGCATATCTTTTGATGCTCTTTATCTCATTATATAAATTTTAGCAAAATTAAAATAGGTACAAAACTAAAATAACCCATATGATCACCTTCTCCTGAAATGTCCATGCATGTGAGATATTCCATCATCAAACTGCTTACTCAGCTCCTTCTGGCCACATTTGCAAATTTGGCTAAGTACGGGAAAACAAGGAATTCTGATTGAGAAGCTAAATTTTCACCCTCATATATTTTATTATGTTTTGATGCATGACTTGAGATATTGCATATAATAAATAGGGACTACTATAATCACAACCATATGACCAACTCCCCTTGATTCATTCCCACATTGAAATGGTGACATTATCAAACTGCCTAATCAGATTTTCTACCACTAGACCCAAAGTGTCTAGATGAAAACTATGATTAATCAAATGAATTTCAATCATACATATAAACACTCAAAGAATTATTAACTTTAGATAGGACCCCTTATATATTCTAAAATCACCATACTCATCCCTGAACCTATCTAACCATGCAAGATCTGAAGATCAACCAAACCTTCTTCAAGCATACTAGGACAAGCACATTGCACACTTTATCATTATCACATTGAATATCAAAGTACTTCACATACTCAACATGACACCTCCATGACACCACTATGACATCATCATAACAACTCTCCAACATATCCTACCAACCACATGTTTCTAGCTAAGATGTTAAAGAAAAAAATCCATGCCAAGGAAGTACAAAAAACTTGAAGTTGTACCTATTTTGAATTAGTTGAGGAAGATGAAGATGAAGTTGCAGATGAATAAGTGAGACTTAGTCTTTACATAATGAGAAGTCTAGTAAAGTGTGATGCATTTTTTAGGATAAAAAACTTGGTAGGTGCATAGGTGTATTGAATAGTGTGATGACTTACCTGGAACTGTGATTGGTCTACTTGTGTCATGGTTGGAATAGTTTGTAATTGAAGAATACATGTAGAATAACAATTGAGACTTGGTGTTTCCAAAAAGAAACAGATAGTTTTGACCATATACCTTAGGGTGATGGAGTATTGTGTATATGATTGTGGCATTGGCCAGGTAAACTAATGCATGGACTAACATTGGAGGCACATGAGTTAGTCTTTTTCAACATTCAGTAGAATAGGGTGTATTTTGGATGTTGGTTCAAAAAATTGGTAGGTACAGTGATGCACCAAGTAGCACGATGACTTCCTAGGAGCTATGATTATTTTAGTGTACTTGTACCATGTTGATAACATTGAAAGCTATGTGGAGAATTCTACTTTTGACTTTTATGAGATCTTTTCTCACTAATATCAAGACTGTTATGTGCACTAGTTATTGTTTAAGGAGTTGGATCAACATTATTCCTACATGGTGATCTATCTTAAGGAGAGATAAATATAGAAGGATGAGGTAGAAAGTAGCTAGTTTACATTGAAATAACTATATAGGTTGGTGTTGGTACCACACATGTAGTACAAGATTTTAAGTAACTTTATGGAGAGCTAAGTGTTTAGCAGAGGATGATGTTATGAGTTGTGACATGTTGGATGCAGGCCCTAACATGATCACTATTTTGATGGCTCAATTAGAACACATGAAATGAAGGTGGTATGGAGGAATAAACCAAGGATGGAGATGCTCAAGGATGGGAAAGGAAGGAAGTACCCAAATTATTGCATTTTGAGTTGTCTTCCAAAGAGTGTTCCAGAGGAAGAAAAGACATGGTGTTGTCCTATGTATTGGATTCATCAAGAGTAGGAAGCCTCATGTTGCCATGGTGAAAACTAGACCAGATACTTCCATTAGTGGGAGTTGTGAGTGGTTCATGGAAAAATCTTGTTGGAGGATTGGTCTGTGTGTGGAGAAGTGATTTGTCATTTTAATACTAAAATTTGATATGGAGTAGATGTTGACAAAGCCGATTAGGATAAAGAAGTTTTAGTAGTGCAAGAAAACTTTTATTGGGTTTGTGTTAGGAAAACAAAGGGTATGGATAAGAAACTTATTGAAAAATACTCAAGTGTGGTGAAAGCTTGTGTATATTGACTTTGAGTGGAATAATGTTAGGATGTGAAGTCACTATTCATGAATCACTATTCATGGTCACTGTTCATGATGATGTGGCTAATGGTGATATGGATGGTTAGTGATATGGTTTGTGAGTGATGTGTATGATTAGTGATGTGGTAGAGGCCCGTGGAGGGTATCCCAAGAGTGAAAAGGTTGATGTGATGGGACTGGGGCATAATACTCCATCAATGCACATGGGTTTGTCCTTGGTAGTCATATAGGTGGTGTCACATAGTGTAAAAGACAAAAGGGTTAGTGTGGGTCAAAGTTTTAAGGGAACCCATGATTACCATTGTGGAGATAGTCAAAAAGTGATTGCAAGAATATTTTGGACTCATGTGGTTACATGGATATTGAAGATAAGAAAGCTACTATAGTATATTGACCTCACATGTGTGTGGGTGACAATGTTTTTGGGACACATGAAGGTGGCACATGTTCTTGTCTAAAGTAAATATTCTTTATATAATTTTTCACATGGTGAAAAATGTTATGGAGATCACATGACAACCCCTTCATGTGTGGGTAAAATTTATTTGGTGCCATAATTCATTCTTTCTCCCCTCTCTCTCATGTTTTAAAATGCATAAGTATGCATTAGCTCTCTCATTGTAATTTATCCTATTAGAAGATCCATGAAAAAGTTGGGATTGCATGCTTGGAGGTTAGATCCTATAGGTTAGTTCATATTGGTTCAAAAACTAAATGATTTAGGTGGAAACATTGAGTGCTTTGTATGTTAGCATTGAAAGAGTTGCTATGGAGGAGATGTTTTAGAAAAGAGATTGACTTGTGATATTAATGAAGTCTGGAGTTACCATTTTCCTTGTGGTTTTTCCTTGCACATTTCAAGGTTTCCACATAATCTCTATGTAATGTGCCCTCTTTCTTATCTATTCTTTGTGTAGCTTATTTTATGGATTTATTTACTTTCACTGTAGGATATAACTCATTGATATAACATGTAGTATCAGGGCTTTATTCCTAACATTATCAAAGACAAACTTTTATTTCATGTTTATTTTTTGTTGTCAACTTTTATGACAAAGAGGGTTTTTTTTTGGGGGAGGGGGGTATAGATTCTCCTCCTTGAATTATTATTACAATAATGGAGACCTCATTCTTTGAATCTCTTAACACCTCCAACTATGACAAATGGAAGATGAAGATGAAGATGAAGATTCATTTGTAAATAAAAGACTTATGGAGAATTGTGCTTGGAGACTTTCCAAACTTTAAAAATGAGGAAGATATTGTGTGGATTCCATCCTTGCATGATGAGTCACTTTGTTTCATTCACCTCAATGTTTCATATAATTTTTAGTCTCACATTGTACATGCCACATCACCCAAGGAAGCTCAGATGTTGTAGCATCATTGTTTGGGGAGGTCACTTCAGTTCCAATTGTTTCTCTTCTTTCTCTTCCCTCTCTTAGTGAGGTTTTTTTGGTTAGTGACATTATTGATGCTCCTCCATAGTCTTCTCCTATTTTTGAGAGTTTGATTCTTGATGAGAAAATTTTGACTCCTCCCCCTCCTCTTCCTCCTTAATTTATTTATGAGGACATGTTTTTTGAGGAAGAGGCACCTCTACAACCTCTTCCTTATGTTCCTATTGCAAAATGAGTTTTTAGTGGTGACATGGATGGGGCACATTCACCTGCTGCACACATTATCATGATCCACTCTAAAATAATTTAAAAACTATGGATTATTGTTGACACAAACATTTGAATAAATTTTTCATATGATGTTTGGATTATATATCACATCATGGACTTGATTAGATACTTTGATTACAATTATACTCTTTCATTATTTTAAAAATAACTATGTTAAAATGTTATATTTCAGTTGATTACTCAATTATGATCATTGGATATTAATTAGATACATACTCCTAATGTCTTTTTTATGACTGTAGGATTTTCCATGAGGTAGGTTTGATTGATGGAGTTATGTTGGTAGGGTTGTACTAGTGGTAATTTGGTTATATTACAATAATGAGTGCTGAGACATGACTTTCCAAAATAACCATAATCAGTTTATATACAGTCTTCTTTTGACTACATTTGATTTAAATGCTGAGTGCATATGTCTTGATTTTTTTTAGTTGATTTGACTGTTATGTTTATTTCATCATCTTGATCAATCATAAGATGGATACCACTCTTGTTAAGATTTTATTTAATTATATTCATAATGTGGGGTCAATATCATTTAGGTTTGTTCTTATTTTAGTGTCGTAATGCATTACATAATCTTGTTTGGGATCAGGTTCATCTTCAACAAGCAATAATTGTTGTTACCTTATCATGGTGTATTGAAATCTTGGATGTCATTATTACCATTGTTAATTTTTATTTTAATCTTGGATTCAATGTTTTAAGGAATTTGTTGTAGAATTTCAATTTCATTATGGGGTTTTGTGTGATTATAGTGATTATTGTGATTACACTCTCATTTGGACATTAAGACATCATTTGAATATCATTTTGATATTAAAATATATGTGATTTTAATCATTGACCTTGTTCTTTAGACATACTGATGCATGGTAATGATATTTGGTTAGTGGACTTAGGGTTTGATTGGCACAATGGTTTTGTGGTTTGTGAAGCTTTTATTTGGTCCTTATTGCTTGGAAGTTATTGTGAGCTCGATGAACTAGGAAGAAACCTTAAATGTTATTGTGGAGCTTATGGAATCTTATATTCCATTACTTCATGTTTGGAGATTTGATGGTGCTACTAGTAAGGTTATGGTGGATAATGTTATTAAACCTCTACCTTTTTTAATAGAAGAAATGGGGACATGGGGGAACAAGGAGTTGTTACCTCCACTAGGAAGTTGTACACATTAATGTGGCCTTAAGAGCTCATTCTGTGCATAAGAGAGGGGACGTGTTATGTAGGGGCATATAATGAAGTGTGTAATGTGAAAGGAAGGTACCCTTTATTATGGAAAAGGGAGCTCAAGCAGATTTTGTCACCCCAAGTAGGTAAGTGGTGTACTTAGTGTTATTTATTTGAGAAAAAAGTACGGTGGAAAATGTGAATGATAAATTACATGCATGTCTTATCACATTATGTGGTTCATTCACATTTTTTACAATTTTGTTTGTTCTTTGGCACTAAGTTATGTCGAGAATGTTGGTTATAATTTTAATTTTTCTAGGGTTTGTCTTTTTTTATTTAAAACCTTGATTGTGATGTGAATACTAAGTGTTCATGAATAGAATGTTGTTTAGACTACTATGAAATTGACCATTCCATCATTAACACTTAAGATGGTGTTTTTAAGTTTGTGTTTTGTGCTTTGTTAACTTGTTGGGTTTCTGTGTGTGGTTTGAAAACTCTAAATTTTTGACTACTACTCTATGAGACAAACTCCACCATCAAGATGATGGATATAGGTGGTTAGGGCTACATATGGAGGGATCATTGGACTGGTTAAGTGTGATTTGTAATTTTATTTGAATTGGTTAATCACTTGAGCATGCATTTAGATGTTTATCTAGCTTGAAGTACTAGTGGAATGACTCTTTGAGTCAAGCTTGTGATTCATGTTTAGATGTGATTAAATACATTATTCATTTAATTATTCATCTTATAAATATCTCTAAAAAATATTATATTATTTTTATTTGATGAGATAAATGCTTTTAAAACTAGAGCTATGAACCAAACAATTGAGGGTTTTGATAACTGGGCCATAACCAAGGGGAGGGTTTTACATGATAGACCCATAACTAAGCATTAATAAGCACAATGAGAGGGTATTAAGGATTCCCCCACCATAAAAAGTGCAACAAGAGGGTTTTGAGGATCCCCCAACCTTTGATGAGTACAATGATAGGGTTTTGAGACTCCCACAACTAAAATCAACATAATAAAATGTTTGAAGGTTTTCACAACCTTGGCAAAACAAGAGGGTTTTGAGGATCCCATAGCCTTTAAAAATCACCAATGGGGTTTTAAGGCTCCCATAACCATTACACGAGGGTTTTAAAGGTTACCATAACCTCAATATAATTAAAGATGTTACAAATGAATGAAACTCAAAGAGATGACACCCTTTGATAGGACTTCCTTGAGACTTACTCTACAGAACAAGAATCTACCAGGAGTAGAAGGTCTTCTACTGTGTGGGTATTCTACACAACCTCTAAGTAAATAAGACATATTAAGTGGGTATTTCTTCCCATTGAAACTAGAAATGTAGATTCCTCTATCATCCACTCTGATAGGATAGAATTTGGTTTGGATTCCTATATCCATCCTAAACCAAACCAACTTAAACTAAGTAGGGTCCTCCATAGATTTTAACTTCAACATAGTTTTCACCCTTCCTCCACATTCCCTACATACATTAGGAGTGAAAGCATGTCTAAATGAAACCACAATCCCCAAGGAGGATTCATCCATGTTATATCTAATTCTATAAAATCTTATGATGATTACTAAGAATCTCAAAACTTGAAGAAAACAAAGGTGGACTCCTCTATCATCCATTCTTATACAACAAGAGGTGGCTACAACAAAATATATCCCTCCTAAGTCCAGAAACTAGCCTCCCTAAAAACTTATCATTTTAAGATAGAATAAAGTACTAACAGTGATTGAGTGGAATAAATGGATTTTTCCATTATCCATGTCATCAGATGGGACTAAAGCATGGAATCCTCTAATATCCATGCCACTCAAAGAGCTAGGGAAGTGGTTTCCTCTAATACCCATCCTATCCCAAAAAAAAACTGGGCTGGGATCCTCCATCATCCACCCCATAAAAGGTCCATAGATGGGATACCATGCCATAGATGACAAAGATACAAGGTGAAGGCATAAAACATACCCTACTTTATTTGTTTCCATACCCACTCAAAGCTACAAAACTATTTCAATTGTAAACCTTCTCTCTTATGCCACTCCACTAGCTAAAATCTAGGTCTACATTAAAGGGAAGGTCCTTACCGTATCTAAAGAACCGGATTACACAAATGTATTATATTATTGCTTTGAAACTTTGTATGTGTAGACACCTA
This sequence comes from Torreya grandis, assembly GCA_037957365.1. Classification (NCBI taxonomy): domain Eukaryota; kingdom Viridiplantae; phylum Streptophyta; class Pinopsida; order Cupressales; family Taxaceae; genus Torreya; species Torreya grandis. The sequence goes on from JARHVA010000176.1 coordinate 5,845,463, forward strand.
AATCTGGCCACCAATGACCTCCAACCAGAATTTTGACCAATTTTTACCTAAAACAACCATTTTGGCTTAAAAAAACTAAAATGCATTAAATGAGTTGAAAACGACATATTCAAGTGTCGATTTTGGCTAGGGTATCCCTAAATGGGGTAGTGTAATTTATGAGCTAGTTAACTTTGATCAGACCATTCTAAGATGAAATGCCAATTTTGCACCTGGGTGCTCTGGATTGATCTTTCCTATCAAATCTTTTGCACAAGACATATGTCTTTGTTATTTATTATCAATAGCTTCCTAAATGGGATAATGGATCCAATGCATTTGACATTGACTTCCAATTATAATTTAGTTAAATTTTGGACCAATAACAAGGCATTTTGATCAATTTGAATAATTTGTGCACAAAGTGCTTAAACATGCTTAAGATCTAATTAATCCAAATTAAGGCCTAATTAATAATTTAATGGAAACTTTTTGAATAATTTGTTTTGGAAATGAATAATGAATATTTGCATCATCAGGTGACCTCATTTCTTGGGAAGACATCCCTAGGCCATAAATGCCACAAATATCAAGATCCATGCCCTCCATGCCTCATAAATGCCTTCCATGATTCCCTCTATGCCTCTTAATTGCCCATTTTTCTAATTTCAAGATGAGGATAATTATAAACTTAATTCTAAAAATTGAATTAATCCTCAACCACACATCTCAATCTCAATATGGATGGTTTAGGTTGATTCTAGACATTCTAAAAAAATCTATAAATATGAGGCCTCACCACATGAATTTTAAGTCTTGATAATGAGAAGTTATAATGCACAAATGATCCCAAAAGCCATTACAATTAGTGTTACCATGACAAATTTATTCCAAGCCAATCCAAGTCAAATCCACAAGGTGCTAAGGAGAAGAGGAGATAGCTAAGCCTCATTTGATGAAGACTTCATGAGCACAAGCTGAATAAGCCATTACAACAAGCATTTTGGAGCATCTAAGAAAGGTAAAAGAGGGTTTCTTTTGCATTTTAGTTGTGTGTTTTATTCATGTTTGTTAACTAAGTTCTCCCTAGTGTCTAGGTCTAGAGATGTTATGCTAGTTAGTGTGTTTCTTTCATTTTGTTTTCATTTTGAAACTAACATGATACTAACCATCCTTTATTGAGTTAAATTCTTAGATCACATATGGCACGCCCAGTGGGACTAGGTGCATCCCACACATGAAGAAGATCATTTTTTAGATTTAAAATCTTCATTTAGATAATTAAAACTCTTGGAAATTAATTTTATAACTTTATTTTGCCATTTTTGTTTGCCATGGGTTTACATAGTAACCAACATCAGATAGTAAAATTGACATCTGTTGGATAGTTATCATCTATCACATTGGTATAATTGATGTTAGTTAGATAACCGTCATCAATTAGTAAATGTAACTATCATCAATTATATAACTGATGTTGATCACTATGTTTTTCTTAAAACACAGACCCAAGAGCTCTTTTTTTAAAGTTCATTATTTCAAACCCAAAAGAGCTTCAAGGATAATGGACATGCTAACATTTTTGTTACAAGACCAAGCATGACATTTGTTAAAAACATGTTTAGATCACCTTTTGCATGCTTAAAATGAATTAAGAACATTATTTTGGGTGCTCAAAGTAATATTTAGGTACTTAAGTGAGTTTTTAGTAGTAGTTTTCAAAGTTACAACTAAGACCAAGGGGTTAAATGAACACCACCTCATTTTACATTTGGGTTTAAAAATGAACTCACCTTTCCAACTTTTTGTATTTAATTAGTTGTTTAAGTTAAATCTTTGTTTGGAAATAACAAGGGTGCCACGTGTATGCTCTTCCATTTGTCCCCTTTAGGAAACCCTTGGAATCAAAATCACCATTCATATTGCAAGTAGCCTAGTCCAAGGCTTAGAAAGAAATTCGTCTAAAGCACTCCCTAAAAACTCATCAAATTTTAGGTGATGTTGAAAACAACCCTAAAGTCTTTCTACTTTCATGCTTTCTTTGTTTTTATGTAAACTTGGCTTGTGAGGGGGGCTTCATCACCTCCCATGAGTTCTTTAGGGAAGCTTTGACCTAGGGTTTCACCTCCTGGTATTGAATTCATTTGGATCTTAATTGTAGTTACACATGGGATGTAGTGGCACTTTGGATATCACACTGCATTGAGTGAATAGTAAGATGTAGTGGTTGTAAAAAAGACTAGACCTTTTTGCAACAAGCCAAGTGATACATACCCAAAATTCATGCTTTTATTTAGCATTGTTTGGCATGAAAGTCATTGTGTAATTGATTCCCATAAAATGTTTGGAAACTTGTTAGATCTTAGACAAATCCTCACTTGCTACAAAAGTATTGTTGGTGCACCTCAAGGTCCATGTCATAGTACTATCATTTGAGAGAAGTGGGGTGTAAAAAAATACTATATAATGTGCATTTACTTTTGGATGAACACTTAAAATCCTCTCAAATGACTTATATTGATGGATTCCAACAATATCAAGCAACCTTTTTAGTTTAGAGTCTAAAAGTGATTAATCAGTGGTGTCTTATCCTAGATTAAAGTCTTATTTGGATTCAAAACTTGGTGTAAATAAACAATTCAAACCAAAACACATGGTCCTCATTTTCCTTTGAACAAAGAGGCATTATGCTGCTCATGTGAGATCATCAATTTTCCTTGTTCAAAGTTCATAAAAAGCTTGGAAGTCATATCATCTACTTTGGCACAATTATGCTGTCCAATTGAGTTTAGACCTTTACCAAAGTTGTTTAAGTCCTTCACTTATAATCTAAATTTGAAATTTTACCTTTATAAGTTCATAGGGTCGATGTGTCAAGTGGGTTCGTCATTTTCACTAAACTTGAGGGAACTTAGGTTCAATTTCCAATTTAGGTTGAAGGCCATTTTAGACTCAAGATCATTATCACCACTTAATCGACTATTTTGTGCTAAACACTTAATAGCTATTTTGTGCTAAACACTTAATAGCTATTTTGTGCTAAACACTTACACTTTGAGTCTATGCACCACAACATTTTGAGTCAAGAAAAGTAGTGTTATGATGTCAAAATTATGGGAAACTATCTTTGCCTTCGAGAGTTTTTGAAACAAATTTTTTGTCAAACCTTTTGGGTAGTGTAGTGTTATTACACTACCCAAAACATTTCAAATATTATTTCATAGACCCTCTTGCATAGAGTTATAATTTGTTCCTACATTTTTAGACCAATCCAAGTTTACTTTTATGACCTTTTGTCTAACTTATTTGTCAAAAAAACCAAGTTTTATACCATTATTTATGAGAAAATAAACTATCTCTAAAGTGCCTTTTGTTTCATACCCTATACCTAGTTGATCAAGTTCATATCCAAGAATAAAATTCCTAGTGTTTGTTATAAGTGTTTCAAATATATAAGATTAAAACTTTCATCTATTTCAAAGTCTAGCTTTTGACGTCGTTTGGCCAAGAGTCCTAGTGCATGCCTTGTTTGAGCATAGATTTTGATGTCATGTTTTTCTAAAAAACATAACAACTTTTAAATTTCTAGATTAGATTGATTTGAAACACTTTGACCTTAGAGTTTATCATTTTGATTTTTGGTCCATTTACTTGCTTATCTTTGTGTGAATAGTAAAATGTTAGATACTTCACGCTAGCTTGTTTCCTCACAAATCTTTGCATAAACCTTTTGATCCTTTTGACCAATCTAGACCAAGTTGGAACATCATTTGTTTTATATTTTGTCTTTTTTAGAGTTTGTATAAATCATTGACATTTTATCACAAAGCATTAACTATGGATCCCAACATGTATTTTTACACTCATAGTGGACTCATGTATAATCTAGGGATTGGTAATGTGGTGGCACAAGAAGAAATGGTGCAAGACCCCTACACAAATAATATTACTTATGAGATGGATTCTTATCCCTATTATAATGCTCAATCAGGGGCACAAAACAAAGATCCCTTGGCTAACTATTTGGTTAACACACCACCTTATTCAAAACAAGACCAAGAATAAACCACATAATACCTAGCTACAATACCCATAGTAGATGAGTCAGTTATTCAAAAATCATATTCTACTAATATGGCTTCCACGTATGATTCATTTTTGTTTGAGTGACATTTATTAGAGAATAAAGATGAGATTTTGGTTAGATCTATAAAGTTAGGGGCCAAATTTCTAGTAGACTTCCCCCATGAAAATTTACCAAGTCTAGTAAGAGTGCCCCATAATATCATTTACGATCAACATGCTTCTTCTGGCAATCTTATGGCTATAGTAAAAAAAATGTATCAAGACCCTAATATATCTAATCAAGGAAAAAACATCATGGAAGATCACTTTAACCAAATATAGACAACATATAAAACCTACCTAAATCTAGCACATAATTTTAATCAAATGAACATGGTGAGTAAGCCTCTTATTAACCTAGTTCCTTCAATAAGAGTGTTGATAGAGTTAACTGGACAAGAGAATATGAGTTTAAATCCATTCATACAAACTACTTCGATAGATAACTTGATGTATATGCCCATTATTGAAGACGTGTCTTCAGCCTCTACATAGAATAGTGAGCCAATTATAGTGGACAATGTGCAAACGATGTTCAATCCTAATCCAAGTGGTACTAACACATAAATAACTAGTCAATAACATGTGCTTGTAATTAATCCCATGATTAGATCATCATACCAAGGAATAGGAGTTTCTACATCCCAACCTTAATCGGCTACTTCCTCAAGTGTACAACTTATGGGATTAGGTAGCTAAACAAGGGCCAATGCCATGCCTTAATGACATAATGTGATGAATCCTACTCCTCAATAAGTAACGCATAGTATTCCACAATAGTAGGCATAATCTAGTGTACCAATGTAACAAAGGACAAATAAATTACCACCTAAATTAGGGGAAACTAATGTTCCACCTCACTAGGTAATGACAAACATACCTCTTCAATCATAGACTCATATACCAATTCAAAACCAAGTAATGACTAGTCAATAATGTGAAAAATATTGGTCAGTGATAGATGTTGAATCTGTAACCTATTTTCACTTTCCCATAGGGATTCATGCAACGAGGAGGTTCCCATATTTCCCAAGTACCTACTAGACAATTGTTGATTCAAAATGTGCCACAAATTTAGAGATAGGGTCTTGGTCTACAAGTTCCCACTCAATAACAAGGTTTAATTAGTTAGTAACATGTCCCTTTTCAACCACAATAGGCACAATATAGTTATATCCCTCCATCCCAACCACAAAATCCTCTAAGTCAAACCTTTATTGCCAACCCAAATTAGAATATCACACAACCAAATGTGTAATTTCAAGTACATCCTAATCCATCTATGCATATTCCTAGTCCATTTCCCAACCAAACCAACATACCCTAATAGGTATTTCCATCATACCCTAGTCAAAGTGTCCCACTTGTGACCTCCCAACCATCTACCCAAACCAATATTCTCCCTCAAACCAATGTTCCTTCCAATTTCCTATCCTAAGAATTGCAACAGATGAAGGATGCAATTGCTACCATTTGGGCTGGGAAATAGACTAAAAATTTCAAATTAGATGACGTGTGTTCCTATCCATTCAACATGGAGTATTTATAGATACCATTTCCTCTATGATACGAACCACTAAAATTTGACAAATACAAAGGAAAAAGTGACCCTAAGGCCCATTTAATTGAATTCTTTGTTGCATGTCAACTAGTGGCATATAATGACATATACCTTTTGTTTTTGTTTCCAAGGAGCTTGGCTAGACAAGTATTGGAGTGTTTTTTAAATTTGCCCAAAAATTCAATAATAGATTTTGATGATCTTTTTGATAAGTTTGTGCAACACTTTTCCTATAATCTTGAGCATGAGATTTCATTAGTGGACTTAACACAAGCAAAGAAAAAGGCTTGTGAGAGTTTTGAATGTTATATACAGCGATGGAGAGCCCTTGTAAGCCATTTCACCCATAGTTTACTAGATAAACAATTAGCCACTATGTTTACCAAAAATTTACATAGTGAGATAGCTTATCATCTAGAACTATAATGTGCACATAATTTCAAAGAGATCATTGATAAAGGTTTGTTGACCGAGTGAGTGCTCATCAATAAAAGAGTCATCAAGCTTAATTCAACTAATAAAAATCAAAGTACCAATCAAGGAAACTTCCAAAATCAACATCCCATTCAAGTGCAAGCATCACAACCAACATAAACCAATAACCAAGAAAGACTGAAGCAATTCAACCGTAATAGGAATGTTGTGGAAAATGGAGTAATCAAATCCTATCATGTTTAAATTGTGTAAACATCATCTACACCAATTTTCAACTTAATCCTACCCAGAAACCTCTCCAACCAATGCCATAAGCACAACAACCAAGAATTGCACAACAAATATAGTAGCCTTTACCATTATAAACCCCTTCTCCTAGGAGAACTATGCTTGCATGTCATGTCTTTAGTGACGTAGGAAAACTTATTGAGTCTGTATTTTTCAAGTTTGCTACCACTAATCTAATTAGTTGGCCTATGAAATAATTATCTATAAGGCATTCCTTATCTTTATTAGTACCATGAAAATGAATTTTGTGACTATCATTGGGTCAATGGATATAATCTATGAAGATGTGTTCAAATTAAACATTTAATTGAGAATATGTTGGAGAATAGGGAGATAACATTGGATAATGGTATTTACACTTCCAATAAAAATCTTGGGATTTATCAAAACCCCTTTCCATGACATAACAATCAATAACCAAAAAATGATCAGCAACAACAACAACAATGGCCAGTGCAGTAGTAAAATCAATAGTATCAAAATCAAAGGCCAAACTAATCAAATCAACAAAATCAGTAGTAGAACCCATAATGATAGAACAATAGATAAAACCAAGGTCAAAATAGTAACAACCAAAAAACCTACCATGTATTTTCACATGACTATAATAGGGTTGTAGGTCATATTGTAGGGGGTAGGGTTAATACCATCTCCATTAATCCTAGACCAAGCACTAGTTAGCCTAAACCATTATTAAACAACAACATTCAGCCAAATTACATAGATAATCTTATTTGACCTAGGAGTGCATACAGGCAAACCAACAAACTAAAAATTCCCCTTTTAGACCTTATATCGATAACTTGTCCTTGCCATGTGACCACATATGAGTGCATTGGCAATTGAGATTTATCATGTCTGGTCCCACACCATTCTAAACGTTGGTTAGAAATAATGGTATAGTATTTAATCTTGATTATGAAATCACAACTCAGAGGTTAAAGATTACTATCTCAGGCCCACAACCATCTACCAATTTGTCTATCATCCAACCAACCATTCAGCCTCAGGATAAACCATTCACTCCTAACCAAGATAAGAAGTTTGATATTGTGGAACAATTGTAGAAGACATCAACACAAATTTTTATTTTAGATTTGTTACGAATGTCAATAATCCACAAGAGCATCTTGAATGATTTTTTGACCCAATCCACTATTTTTAGTGACATATCCCTTGATAAATTTAAAGCTTTGGTTGGACACTTAGCTCTAGCCCAACAAGTCACATTCAACCAAAGTGATATGTCTTCACTTGGCCCATTCCATAATAATCCATTATACATAGAAGTTTATATAAGATGGCATAAAGTGAAATGTGTCTTTATAGACAATGGATCAGGCCTCAACATAGTGTCTCTAAAGCTCATCAAGCTTCTTGGGTACATAATGGCAGATCTCCAAATAGAAATGATAACATCAAAGATTATGAGAATTTGGAAAGAGAATCACAAGGCACCATTAGTTTTCTAGTTATCATTGGGCCTTTGACCCATGATACACTTTTCCATGTGATTGATCTTGAGTTATCATACAATATGCTTCTAAGCAGGCCTTGGTTGCATGAGATTCATGCAGTCTCATCAATGTTTCACCAATGTATCAAGTTTTCCCACTCATGGATGCAAGTGAATATTCTAGGAGATTTACACCCATATGAACACTGCAAAACATCTTGAGGCTAAATTTCAAAGCTATAATTATCAATATAACATGAATCCAAGTTCCAAGTAGGATAAAGGAAAGACTATACTTATTGATCCTTCACCAAATAATTACATAGATCCTAATACCTTGGATTCCCTTTCCCACATTCTACCTCCTAAAGCTTCTAATCATTCACCATTTCAGATAATGTTTCAGGAGAGTATGTGACCCATGATACATTTTATATTGCCAATCTTCCTCAAAATCTAAAAATCTTTGGGTGACCTAAAGTCACTCCACATATGCATTGGTAATAAAAGAATAAAGATAAAGGACCTATCATGTTTGTACCAACATCTGGCCTAGAACCTGACGCTCTTGAAGGGGATGAATCGTGGTTATAAAAAGATGACCAAGCTGATTGTTATAAAAGTAAAATGCATCCTATTCCCAATAGGATCATAGAGCATCACAATAATGAAAGAAGAGGCCTCTGATTAAATCAACAAGGAACCATCAAGCCAATTTCTATGACTAAGTATGAAAGACCTTATGGACTTGGATTTAAACCACCTGGGGGTGACCCCACATATCCTATTCAAACTTCATCACCAGTGACTAGTGATGATGATGTTGATAGTGAAGTAGAGTCTCATTATAGCCTCACCTTTAATGACCTAGCCATTATGTTATCCCCAATTGATATATTGGGACCAATAAGAATACAGTCTATCGATTGATGAGTTCTAGAATGATGAGGCATTCTTTGACTTTTTAGGTCTTAGAGACAACATTCCATTAGGAGATCACAAGTCAGGATTATCAATTACATTAGATCTTGTAGCCTATTTTAGAGAGCGAGTGAACACCCTTAGCCAAAAACAAATAAGTAAACATTGAGGTCTCAAAGTGAAAACCTCTTTAAGGCACTTTTTGACTAGGAAAAAATTAAAGTTAAAGGCCAGTCTAGTGGTGAAAAACTATTGTAGGTACCATTAGATGGGAGTGTTCATTCTTCTTTGAATTTAGACAAGGATACCACCAACGATGAACTTACCTATGGAGCCAAGTTTAGCTTTGAGTAACAATAAGTATTTTATCAAATTCTTCAAGAAATTTTGACTATTTTTGTCACATGGCCAGATCTCCCATTAGGGGACTCAAATTCATCATGCTTAGGAGAAGTTGAAGAGCAAGTCCTAACAAAAGACCCTAACATAGTCCAATAGTTTAAGTCATTGCCTACTATCTTAGAAGATAGTTTGACCCTTTTAGTCGAATATACAATAGAGGTAAAAATTGAGACTCCATCAGACCTGAAATGGATAAAATTAGGCATGTCCCTCACTAAGGAGGAACATGAAGTCTTTATAGCTCTATTGAGAGAATTTTTAGATATCTTTGCATGGTTCTATTCTGACATGCTAGGTTTAGACCCCACCTTGGTTCTACACCACCTTGTGGTTAATCCTAACACCAAATTGGTAAAATAAAAGCTACGTAAGATGCATCCTTGCATTACTATATTAATAAAGAAAGAGCTAGAAAACTCTTAGAAGTAGGATGTATCTGATCTATTGACTACTTAGAATGGATTTCTAATGTGGTACCTATTAGTAAAAAGCCTAAAAGGATCACAATTTGTACTAATTTTCTAGACATCAATAAATCTTATCCTAAAGATAATTTTACATTACCTAATGTTGACATGATCATCAAATCTATGGGAGGTTATGAAATACTTTCACTCATGGATGGTTTTTCAGGATATAACCAGATAATAATAACACTAGAAGACCAACATAAAACATTATTCACCACTCCATGGGGAACATTTTGTTATCAGGTAATGCCATTTACCCTTAGGAATGATGGAACTACATATCAAAGGGCCATGACTATCATATTCCATGACATGATGCATGATATAGTTGAAGACTATGTCGATGACATATTTGGAAAATCCAAAACTAGGGCCACCTATCTAGTAGTGTTGTATGAGATATTTGAAAGATTATGGGAGTACAAAGTTAGACTCAATCCAAAGAAATGTGTGTTTAGTGTAAATTCAAGAAAATTACTTGGATTCATCATGTTTCATATAGGTATTGAAGTCGATCTGGCTAAAGTCCATTCTATAACTGAGATGCCACCACCAACTAGTTTAAAACAACTTCATAATTTGTAGGGTAAGATCCATTTTATTTAATGCTTCATCTCTTAGTTAGTAGACAAGTGTCATATATTTACACACCTTTTAAAGAAGGGAGTTACATTTCACTAGGATGATCACTTCCAAACAACTCAAAGACTATCTTGTTAATCCACCTATTTTATTACCTCCTATGCTAAGAAAGCCATTCTTGTTATACCTATCAGCTATTGACCATGCTCTAGGGGCACTCTTGGATCAACATGATGATAATGAAAAAGAACATGTTGTATACTATGTAAGCTATACCTTGGTTAAATATAAACATAACTATGCACCTATTGAAAAATCTTGTTTGGCCATGGTCTTTGTAGCTTAAAATCTACACCATTACATGTTGAATAATAAGACCATGGTCATTTCAAAAGTAGATCTGTAGAATGGATAAATGGATCATGCTTCTCAGTGATTTTGACATAGATTATATCAATCAGAAGGAAATCAAGGGACAAGTTCTTACAGATCAACTTACAGAAGCACCTCTCATAGACACACAACCACTCACATTTAATTTTTTTGATGAATATATAATGACCATCATTGAAACACCCCTTGAGGAGTAGCCCTGGAAGATTTATTTTGATAGTTCATTTATTACACATAGATTGGGGATATGCCTATTGTTTATTACACCATAGGGGGATCTAATCCCTAAATTATTCAGAATCAACTTTTCTTATACAAACAACATGGCTGAGTATGAAGCACTTGTTGCAAGACTTTGATAAGTAGTGCATTGGAACATATCTCATCTCTAAGTTTATGGTGATTCTCAATTAATCATCAATTAGGTCATAAATCATTTTTAGACCAAAGATGACAAACTGGTTCCATATAAAGCCATGGTCAACACTCTTAAGCAATAAATTTCCAACATTCAATTTGAGTACATACCAAGGGTTAGTAATAGAACTGCAGATGCCATGTCTACTATTGGCTCTCTAATTCGCTAAATAGATAAAGCTAGAGAGTATCAGTTCCTTGTCAAGAATTTATCAGCACTAGCTCATAAGCCTTCAATCGTTACAATGATTTATGATATTATTGGTCCTAATTCTATCTGGTACTTAGACCTTTAAAACTACCTTTATGACCAATTTATACCACCTAACCTATCTCAAAAACAAACCAAAGCCTTTATTCATCATTCCACTCATTATACTCTACTTGGATCCACCCTTTATCATCATAGTTTTGATGGAACTCTGCTTCATTGTTTAAATTTGGTAGAGTATGCACTAACGTTGAGAGGAGTTCATGAAGGAATATGTGGAGCTCATTATAGCAGGGTAGTCCTATCTAAAAATCTCTTGCATACTAATTATTATTGGCCCACGATAGATGTAGATGTCATTACATATGTAAAGAAGTGTGAAAAATATCAACGACATGCTAATCTGATTCATGCCCTAGCCAAAACTCTGAAATTGATGTTAACACCATGGCCATTTTCTACATGGAGACTTGACCTCATTAGGAAGATCAACCCCACTTCATCTAACAACCATAAACATATCCTTATTACCACCAAATATTTCATTAAGTGGGTTGAAGCTATACCCCTCACTTACATGACTAGAAAGCAAATTTCCAAATTCATCTTCAACCATCTAATTTGCCGCTACGGTATCCCATTTGACATTATATTTGATAATGGAGGATCATTAAAGAATAAGGATGTAGATCAACTATGTACTGAATATAACATCACACAACATTTTTCTATAGCATATTATCCTCAAGGTAATGGCCAAGCTGAGGCATCTAACAAAACCATTGCCAATATTCTCAAAAAAATTGTCAATGATGTCTATTGTGATTGGCACTTGTAGATATTCCCCACATTTTGGGCATACCATACCAATAATCATACCCCTACAGGAGCCAATCCATACCCACTTGTTTATGGTACTAAATCCATCCTTTTTATTGAGGTCAAATTGCCTTCACTCTCTTTCAAGCATGTCTTGGATGATCATGACTATCGAGTAGCTCGCCTATAAGAGTTAGAATTGATGAAAAATGCACAGTTATGCTCAATAATCTTCAAGCATATCAAAATAAACTCAAAGGCCATTATAATCAATGTGTTAAGTATAAAACATTTGAACTTGGTGATCTTGTTCTTAAATAAAATCAAAAGAATACCATGACTGAGAAGAATCATAAAGGAAAATTTAAACCAAACTAGATAGGGCCTTTCATCATTACTATAGATTATGGATCAGGAGCATATAGGCTTGCCACACCAGATGGAGATGAAATTCTTGAGTTGATGAATATTATTCATTTCAAGTGGTACTATGCTTGAGTGTTATGTTGTATTTTCTATAAGACCATTTTAGTTATGACATTTTATCACTATTATTCTTTATGAAAATATCATCCTTATCTATCTTCTTAGCCATATCCACTTTTTACTTCTGGCCTATTAGCCTAGTGTGTTCTAAATCTTAGCCCATTTGACCTTGGTTTTTTCCATTCATTACACATATTTAGCATCAACGTATATGATTAGTTTCATCATTTGGTTTAAGTAATTTAGATAGAGATCATGTTTTAGAGTAGTGTGACATAAGTTTTGATAGTTACATCCTTCATTTGTTATTCCTTTCTTAACACCGGTCTTGCTACTAAGTACAACCACCTTTGAAAAAATTAGTACTATTGATCTATGCTGTTGTGTCTTGGTTATAACTACCTATGGGAAAATTAGGGGCAATATTAAGCCTTGACACACCAACTTACCACTTCTTATGTTGTACTATGCCTTTTTACCAACTATGCCTATTTTGTTTAAATAGACTGATACACTAGTCAAATTCTTCCATTGTAAGGGCAAAACTATAGTGACTTGAGGTCCTACTCTATGACTATATAGGTAGATCTCAATACTTATTGAGGTTAGTGCAATCACCCTTTTCCCCATGTTCTTGCCATTTTGAGATCAACCTAAGTTTGAATGCTCTCACCATTTTGTGAGAAACCTTAGTTTAAATACTCTCACCATTTTATGAGCTTGAACCATTTAGTGTCTCATCATTCTTGATTGAGTTGAAATACTCCAAAATAATTCCAAAAATATTTGAAAAATCATTAGAAAAAACAAAAACATTGACCACTTCTTTACCTTAAGGATTCTGGGAACCCTTACTAAGTTACAAGAAAATCACTTGTCATTTAGTTTTCCCATCCTTTTTGGCCTTTTTCTCACATGCACTTGATATTTTGCAAGACCATTCCTATTCTTCTATCACATCTATTATTTTTGTTTTCCTTAGTTATCACATTCTTCCCTTTCCTTGGGAGAACTACATTTGGCTTGAAGTTTTTTATTGGATATTACATCCATGGAACTATGTAGGCAACATCCACTTGCCTAGTGCATATGGAGATAGCTCATCTACCCCCTTCCTTTTCTTCTATTCCCCCTTTTTATTTATTTGTTAAGTTGTTGCCTATTTTCTAGGAGCAATGTTCATATGGTTTCTATTACATTGGTTGTTTCTACTTATTTTATTTATTTGTTTGCCTATTTATTTGCTTTTAGCACTATTACCTTGATTCAATTTATGTGTGTTCATTGAGTGATTCCTTTCCCACACTTACACTTGAATCCATCCATATTTATATGTTTACATTGTCATCATGGTTTTTATCATTGGTGCATTATTTTCTATTGCGTATTGGATTATGGGAGTCAATCTTTATGCATCTTTCAGCTAAGTCCTCATGATGTTATACCATGATGCCTATTAATATGTTACAATAAACCTAAGCTTCAAGAAGTCCATTCAGCAATGGTATCATTTCTTCAACATCAACATCCTGATTCCATCCTAATCATATCCCAAACATAGTAATTAACCATGAAAGAATTTTAACCTTTATTAGTTCAGATGAGCATCTCCCTACTAGTAGGTTGTTCTAATTCATCATTATCCTCTGTGTTAAGTTATCATCATCCTTGACCAAGTTTATCATGCTTGCAATAATTGGGGTCTAGTGATTATAACCACCTATGGGAAAATCATTGCACACCATCTCATCTACATTTATTGATGATTATAACCACTTTTGGAAAAATCATTGTGTTGTCACCACTTTACTTTTTCTTCCCATATAGGGGCATGTCATTATCTTGTTTTTTTATCCTAACTAGGGCAGCTCCATCTTCTCAATGATTATAACCACCTTTGGGCAAATCATTGTGTTATCATACCACGTTGCCACTATCAGGGTAGAATATTTATAACTGCCTTTGGGTAAAACCATTATACATCATCCCACTTGAATTCTCAATGATTTTGACTACTTTTTTAATATCATTATGTTTTCACCCAATCATCTTTATTTTCATTGGTCCCCTTATTTCACTTCTTTCTTTTCGAAGGACCATTTGTCGACCTACTTGTGCGAACCACTCCCTCAAGGGGGCATCATCATAGGCTTCCCAAAATCATTTAGAGCTTTGTTCTTTAATCATCATCTTCTTGTTGGCATATAGGCCATCTCTTATTATTTAAGAAGACATTTCTTTGCCTATGATTTTTAATATCTTCCCAAATAGGCACAAACTATAGACACCTAATTCTATCCACCAATGACCTCTAACCAAGGTTTTGACCAATTTCTACCTAAAACACATAATTTGGCTTAAAAACACTAAAATGCATTAAATGAGTTGAAACTAACATATTCAAGTACTACTTTTGGCTAGGGTATCCCTAAATGGGGTAGTGAAATTTATGATCCAACTAACTTTGATCAGATCATTCTGAGTCAAAATGCTAATTTTGCACCTGGGTGCTCTGGATTAATCTTTCCTATCAAATCTCTTACATAAGATATATGAATTTGTTATTTATTTTCAGTAACTTCCTAAATGGGATAATGGATCCAATGCATTTAAAATTGACTTCCAATTCCAATCCAAGCATTCTGATCAATTTGAATAATTTGTGCACAAAGTGCTTAAACATGCTTAAGAGCTAATTAATCCAAATTAAGGCCTAATTAATAATTCAATGGAAACTTGTTGAATAATTTGTTTTGGAAATGAATATTAAATATTTGCATCATCAAGTGACCTCATTTCTTGGGAAGACATCCCTAGGCCATAAATGCCATAAATATTAGGATTCATGCCCTCCATGCCTCATCAATGCCTTCCATGATGCCCTCCATGACTCTTAATTTCCCCTTTTTCCAATGTCACAATGAGGATAATTATAAACTTAATTCCAAAAATTTAATTTATCCTCAACTGCACATCTTAATCTCAGGATGGATGGTTCAGGTTGATTCTGGACATTCTCAAAAATCTATAAATATGAGGCCTCGCCGCATGAATTTTAAGTCTTGATAATGTAAAAAGCCATTTAAATTAGTGTTACCATGCCAAATTGATTCCAATCCAAGCCAAGCCAAAGCCACAAGGTGCCAAGGAGAAGAGGAGATAGCCAAGCCTCCTTTGATGAAGACTTCATGATCACAATCCAATAAATCCACTACAACAAGAATTTTAGAGCATCTAAGGAAGGTAAACGAGGGTTTATTTTGAATTTTAGTTATGTATTTTATTCATGTTTGTTAACTAAGTTCTCCCTAGTGTCTAGGCATAGAGATGTTATGCTAGTTAGTGTGTTTCTTTCATTTTGTTTTCATTTTGAAACTAACACGATACTAACCATCCTCTTTTGAGTCAAATTCTTAGATCACAATATGTATTTAGTTCATTTTGTAGAGTTATTATAGTTGTGCATAATTTATAAATTTGAAATGGTGGTATTCTTTGGTGATTTCCTTAGTTCTTTTACTTGGTTGAGTAAACTTAAACTATTGTGAATGAATACAGAAGTAGGTGCTAATTTGAATGGCTATTTCATTATGTATTGTATCTAATTATTTACCCTCTATAATAGTTGTATTCTTATTAATTGGATTATGTTTATGTTGGTTTGAATTATGATTATTGGTTTCAATATTTATTTGAATATGCATTCATAATGATTGAATTTATATTAGAATGATTAGATAAGGTGTTTGAGTTTTAATTATGGATTAAATAATTTTTTGTATAGAAAAAATGTTTCTTATTAATTATCCATTTTTAACTTGATCGCTCATCGATACTATTGATTGAATAATTTTTTTATTTATTAGTGTTTTGATTTATAATAACAACTTATAGCTTATGTTTGCTTGAAGTATGGTTATTCTATTACTTAATGGCAAGATTGATCAACTTTTTCAATGAATGAT
The DNA here is from genome assembly GCA_037957365.1 of Torreya grandis. Classification (NCBI taxonomy): domain Eukaryota; kingdom Viridiplantae; phylum Streptophyta; class Pinopsida; order Cupressales; family Taxaceae; genus Torreya; species Torreya grandis. Next base: position 5,861,973 of record JARHVA010000176.1, read on the forward strand.
AAGTATTGTTTTTTGGAATCCTAAAGTTTTTGGATGTTTTTTATGTACATGGTTACTAGAAAGCAAAGCACCAAATGGAGGTATGAGCTATGTGATTCATTTTGAATGGTTTTGGTATTATGTTATAAATTTGAAGCATGGTTTTTATGCTTGCCTATCATTAATGTTTTAAAGGTTTAAAGATTTCATGTAGAAATTCTATGTTTTTATGGATATCCGATCGAGTCTTAAAGGCATTCATGGATGATTATGAATCATTGAATTCTATTTTTTTTATAATCATCTAATTTTAGTATGTTAGGACTAGGTGGTTTTAATACTGGTTAATTATTTTAGAAATGTATAAGACCATAGTTTTTTTCTTGTAAGAGTTGTTGAGGGTTTTGCTAATCTTGTATGTTAATCAATAGAGATTTTGAGATGTTAATACATGACTTGGTTGAGTCAGTAGTTGAATGTGAATTATATCTTTCTTTTTCATTGTTGATTAAGAACTAATAAAAAATAATCTAGTTGTATTTACATTTGATTATAATGCTTTGTTGTTGATACTTACCTCCTATTCTAAAGGAATGTAATTTATGTTAGAGGATTAATCCTTGATATTTTCATTATTAACTAATAAATTATTAGTAAAAAATGTTTACAGACTTTATAAGTCAGAATTTAAATAGATGCACTCAGATGGTTAGTGTGTCTTATTACTCTTCTTGTTACTTAGTAAATTTTAAGTTAAGAAAAAAATGTTTATGATTGGTTGTTTTTGGACTAAAATGGAAGATAATTGGTTTACTTATTTAGTACTTTGTTTTTAATTCATTTAATTTGATAGAATTATTTGGGTTCCACTTATATTTTACATTTCATTTAATCATTTTGTATAATGGTGGTGATGTGGTCTTGAATGACAATTAGATGTGCAATGGTGAAATTTAATAATGTATTCCAAATATTTGGACTAATAAGCATGGTTGTTGTCTTGATTTCTTATTTAATGAATACTCTTTAATTGAGAATGTCACCATTTAGGGGTGATTGGGACTCTTGACATTATAATTATAATTGCATCTAACTACTAAAGAATAATGTAATTTTTAAATTATACTGTTGTGTAAATAAGAAATAAAGGAGAATCTTTGAAATAATTAAGCAAATATTTGTTATATTGGGTTAAAATCAGTGTTAAAGACTTGAGGACTATCAGACAAGAGGTGTATGAAATAGAACATCTCATGTACAAAGAGAGTTATTAACTCATTTCTTGGTTGTACTTATATTATTTGAGTTCTTAGACTATTTATACTTATTTCTAAAGCTTGCTCACTTGGTACTTGAAAAAAGATAATTATTAGAGGAAAAAACTAATGTTTCCTTAAATAGAATCTATCTAAATGAGATGTGTATGAAGGAAAAATGAATAAACGTAATTTATTCAGAAATAATTTTAATAGGACATGATTACTATGATGGAATATTTGATACATAATAGATGAATCTATGGCCCTAAGATCAAAGTGTTAATATATTGATTGGGTAACATCGTATGAATCTAATCTAATTTTTATTATAATATGAGTTTTTGGGATAACAATATAGTGGGGTATTACATGTAAATTATATGATATGAAAGGGGTAAATATTATGATACTTATTTGAATCAAATGTGGTTGTTGATTCAATATATATAATAAGTATGCCTCTTTATTTAACGAAGCTTGTTGATTCATGTATATTAATGCAATACCTGAAATAAAGTGGATTAATGTTTCTTATTAGTGAAACTTATGAATGCATAAATTATACTTATGAATGTAAATAGATGAATAAAATTATTATTTATATTTAAGTTTAGAAAATAATGTTCCTTATTAGTGAAAATTATAAATGCATAAATTATACTTATGAATGTAGATAGATGAGTAAAATTATTATTTATATTTAAGTTTAGATAGATTATTAAAACATGTAATTATGCCACAAAGAAATATAACAGATTTTATAATATCCATTATACCTTAATAGAGTTGTAAATTATTTTCCATGGAGTAATAACTCTTTTAGGGTTGAGTCTTGTTAAGCTGGCATTATGGGAAATATTGTTGGAAGCACAACCAATAGGGGGGTGAATAAGTGTAAAATATTTACTTTCAATTCCATAGATCATTCATTAGTCTTTCAAATAAATCTAGTAAATAAGTAATGCATAGATAAACAATCACATAGACAAGAAGCAAGATGTCAACACATCAACACAAGAGAGATGTGGGAAAACCTCATGGGAAATAAAACCCATTGAAACACCACTTAGAATAATGTCATATAAGAAATGGATCAAAATTTAGTGAGGTACCAACCACACAAGGAGCACTAAGCCCTCACTAGTGAAACACCAACTTAACTAGTCCTTTAGTAAGCTCCGACCTAAAAGGAGGCTCCAATCCCATAAGTGACTTGGAACAAAAAAAACCACTTAAAAAAAAATTATGTAATCTCCAAATTGTAAGGCAGATCCAACTCCTTCTTGACTGAGCACCAACTCAACCAAGATAAGATTGATCACCTCAAGACAAGTTATTGCTCAACCAATAGATGGTGACCTCTTCTTCAACTCTCTATCTTCTCTATCTAGATTCCACTCTCTATCATATATATATATATATATATAAAATATGATGTATATCTAATGGTATATAAATATCCAATCAAATCATTCAACTCTTCTCAACCTTCTACCTCTCTCAAACAGCCTTCTAGGCTCACTCACTCAATATGCCTCTTACTAGGCTCATTAGGTCATTTGACCTTATAATATACACTTAGAACTCCTATTAGATGTTCATGTATGATTATATAATCCCATATAATGGTATTAATTACCTACTTATTCTCCTCCAATATCTCTTTTCTTTGTTTATTTTCTCATCTCTTCAACTAGTCAAAATAGGCCTATTATGCCTTATATTTATACCAATCACTTGTTCTTACCCATCTTGGTTAGCCAAGAAAATTTACATGACTGGATTAACATTATATTGGGTCATAGAAAATATTTAAAAAGTGAAACAAACACCACATAGGTAGTTCATTACTCATAAGGAACAAAACCATTGTTAGGCCTAAAGGAAACCTAATGCAATTGGGTCTGTCTCAACCACATGTTACACTTGGACCATATTAGAACATATTAAGCTTATAAAAATGCATGAAAAACATCAAATATACCTAAAATATACCATTTATAACATACATATAGTTCCATACCAAATGTTAGTCCAAATCACTCCTTAAACCATGCCATTAGGCCTACTTTCCATTAGGCCTTTACACACAAAAAATGTTTACCTTGAATATCTGAAGTATATGACCAGATATTCCACACAAAAATGTAGTTAAAATACATATATATAATATTAATTTTTAAATTATGACCACCATGTCCATTGGACATCACTAAATATGGAAAAATACCTCAAATACACTCTTGCAACATGACCACTTAGAACTATCAAACACTGCCAATGTATAGTCAAGAACATTTGACTCTGCACACTTGAAAAGGGACACAAATTGACCATTAAGGAATGATAGTGAAAATAAAATACTTATATAAAAAATTAATACACATTTTATTTTCCAAATCTATTCAAAACATCCTAAACTCATCTCTATAAGATGACTACACAGAACTGCCAACAAGCCTATCAACATAGTCATGATGAATGATGTTTGTAACACTTGTAAGGACACTTACATGAATATAATGAACATTAATAGTTCCTATGTGATATATATATATATATATATATATATATATATATATATATATATATATGTATGTATGTATGTATGTATATAAGTATATATATATGTACATACATACACACACACACACACACACACACATATATATATACACATATATATATATATGTGTGTGTGTGTGTGTGTGTGTGTGTGTGTGTGTGTGTGTGTGTGTGTGTGTGTGTGTGTGTGTGTGTGTTTGTGTGTGTGTGTGTATATGTATATATATATATATATATATATATATATATATATATATATATATATATGTATATATACATATATACATCTATATACATATATATACAAACATATATATATACATATATATATATACACACACACACACACACACACACACTATATATATATATATATATATATATATATATATATATATATATATATATATATATCATTGGTTATAGTGTCAATCATTGGTCTTACAGACCAATTTGTTAACTCTTTCTTTCATAGTGCTCACACATGCAGATAAGCCATTTTGGATTTCATATCTCAACCTATTAAAGTGATTTAAAACCTTCCATAAATCATGTAAAGACAATTTAGGTCTTAAAAAACAACATAATATTCATTATATGATTCATCTCAGTGCAAATATCTTCCAACTCACCATTCTCACTCACTTACTCAGGGCTGTCATTCTGTCTTAAGGAACCAATCATGGTGAACATGACTTATAACACCTATATAAATACTTAAATGAAATTATAATGCATTAAAAATATATTTTAATATACTTATAACATTTTTAAACACTCAAATATATATTTATAATATTAAATGTGGAACATATAGATCAAACTTTGAACCTAAGTCCTTCACTGTGACACCTTCTCTAGACAAGCCATCTCATGAATACCATTTTCAGATTTTTTAATGAATTTAAAAGAATTTGATAAATATTTAAATTAGGTATAGGTATTTAATTATTAACTCAATCAACTATATCTATTCTTAAGCCTCTACAACCAATCCCTAAATGCATTCTCACTTTGGCTAGTTTTTCTCACTGTCTTCACTATTAACCCAGTTTAGCAATAGGTCAACTTGAGTGACCAAAAGAGTTGAAATAGAGGATATAAATTTACAAAATAACACTATGGATAACAAAACCAAGTCTTAAGCTTCAACCTGTATTTATTTGCATTCTTTGACTAGGTCAACCTTTCTTTCTATACCAAAGTTTTGAGAAACAAGTGATTTCCTATAGGTTCCATTCACTGTCCTGACAAACCCTACCACGTGGAGATGAATTAAGGAGTCCTATACCACATAAAATAATAAAAATATCCTTAATAATCCATTTTAGTCCATTTCCAACAATATCTCTCTAATTAGGTCATTAAGAGGGTTTTAGATTAGTTTTCATTCTTAACGTTTGTTTATACAACTCTATCCTTGAAACCACATCTTAATGATTGGAAATAATTTATAGGACACTTTTCCATCTCTCTAAAATATATAAAGATACCATTAAAAGTATACATGTGCCAATGAGCATCAAAAGGACACTTTTCCATCTCTCTCAAATAATTTGGGGCTTGTTACACACATTTTTGTTATTCTTGTTTAGCCTATGCCCAAGGAGGCATCTTCTACTCTATCATTGGCTAATTTTGTTAGTGATTATTTTCTTCTTCTCAACATATTCTCTCACATTTATAGTATATATTATTTATGCCATGGTGTTTCAAATACTTCAATTTTATTTTTTGTAGCATTGAGCAAACTAGTTTAGGACATTGTTTTACACAAGCAATCTCTCACTTCTAAAGGATCACATATAATAGTTAGTACTTATTCCTATGGTAAGAACACATGAATTTTTTACATGGGATTATCTCATCTCACCTGTAGGTGGTTCCTTACATCTTAGCATCTGTGCAAGGTATACAGTTATGATATTTGCTTGGGGTGAATAAAGTTATCCTTAGGGTGGATTCAACATGAAGTATTCCTTATTTTTCTCATCTATTTGTACATGGGTATCTTATTAGGCCTAATAGTTAGGGCCCATATTTGTGTGTTTTTATCTCCATAACTATCTCTTAATGGAGGGTGTTAGAGTGTTCACTTTAGTGTCCACTATGATAGTTTAAGCTCTTTTTAGGGGCTTAATTGTGTGCACATGTGTTTAATTATTAATATTATGATTACTCCTTATTATATGTATGTACATGGGTTGGAAATTTTTTTATGAGGTTGTTATAACCACCTATGAATTGTCTAAACCCATTCACTCTCTGATATATTTGGCACTCCTATAATACATATGTAAGACTAAAAAGTGGAGATATTTAGGGTTGTTAAAATCTCTTTGAAGCAATAGTTATATTGATTTATATTTTAGATTGAGTATTGTTTTTCTTGTTTTAGAAGCTTACTTGTTATGGTTCTAGTGTTTCAAATAGATCATATAGATCTGTGTTGTATGAAAAATTATACACATACTAATGACACATGAACTATGTGATAGATTTTTTATTATTTGAAAAAATGTCCCAAATAAATGTATCCTCAGGCAATGTGATGATTATAAAGCAAATGGTGTTCTTAAAAGTCATCATATTGAATACCAAGCTATAAATTTATGAAAAAATGAAAAGTATATTGAAGGCACATGAATTTTTTGATAGAATGTTCCTCTAGTATACTTCTAATTTATATTAAATATTTCATATGCCTTCATTATGCTTCTAAAATTTGAATACATATCTAGCATGGCATTCAAAACTACCATGCAATTCTAGTGTATAATGGTTGTAAAACAATTAACCTACCCATGGTGAGATAATTTTTTTTCCTCTCCATGGTTGCGATGGTTTCCAACATGGGAAAGGACAAAATCTTCCCTCCCTTGTCATGAGAATAATTATCTATGGCTTTAAGCAAATTCATAGGAAGTAATGATAAATACTTGAAAACTAAACCAGTTAAGTGTTAAATTACCTCTTGAATTTAAACTTATTCTAGTGATAAAAAATAAGTGGTTGATTTTTAACTCTATTTACCTAAATATCATGATTTTAAAGGCTCTTAACTATAAATGTTTTTGGGTGATGTCATAACCTTACTGCCATGATGCTTAAGGATTTATGTAATGAACCTCTAAGTAGCACTAATTGAGTTCCATTTTAAACATAAGAAATAACTATTGAATCTTTATCTAGTGGTGGGAGGTGTGTCAAGAATATAAAAGTAAGTGTTTTAGAGAATCCCCTATTTGATCTTAGCTCAAGTAATATATTGTATTACATAGTTTTGATATCTCAATATATATAAGTAACTATATTTTGAGGATAGTTAAATAACTTAAAGGCACTTACTAGAGATCTATAGGTGTTTGTGCCTTAGCCAATGAGGTACAATATCTTATAAAATTCTCACATGATTGTAGTATGCACAAGTTGTGGAATTAAACTTTACCCATTTGTGTTGAACATGACTCAATATGATGTGTAAAGATGACCTTACCATGTGTATTAAATCTTTACTCCCTCTATTTTAGTGTTCTTAGTGTAGACACTTAAATTTAACCACTCTCATTTCAAAATTACAATTAGAATGATTTCTATCAATAACACATGAATCACTGAAACACCCAAATTATTCTACACACTTAAAATGCATATTCTAAAATGTATTGGTGCATACTTGATTGGAATAATACATCATATGTAATTATCAGCTTCACTTAATTCATCTTGAGTCAAATGATGACTATACAAGAGATGTTTTGGGATTAATTATGTCAAATAGTTATTTAACTTTAAAATGTCACATCCCTCTTCATTAAGGAAATTAAACTCAATTAATTATCCTAATCTTCTTTTAATAGGAAATTATATATCTTTTGGAATTTCTTATTTTCTAAATTCATTAATTGGATTTATTCCTCAATTATCTTGACAAGTGTCAAAGTGGATCATGACTCATCATGAAATCACAACAAATATCAAGAATGATGACATCATCAAAAAGTTATCAATTACTAATAATGAATGCAAACACATTAGAATTTGGAAAACCATGCCTAATCAATGACAAATATTAATTACATTTTTCTTACCAAGGTTGACTGAATCTCATCCACTCATCTTGATTTCCATCTAATGGTCAAGATCATTTTGATGAATCTATAAATACAAGGGCCATTTACCATTATTTTCAAGCCTTGAAAGACAATGTAATGTTACCCTTTTGGAGAACCACTCTCATTCATCAAGCTTCACCTTTCTTCTCACTTATTCAATAATCACATGTATTCAATGGGAGATGTTGCTCAAGTGATGTATCAACATTGATAAAGACCTTATAATCTACAATCCAAGCATAAATATATATGTACATAGAATTTGAAGGGAACACCTAAATGGAATGTAAAAATGTCTTATTTAGATTTATAATTCATTTTTTGTTGTTTTACGTCTTTCCCAATCTAAGGACCACGCTTGAGATGTTAGGTTCACTATTATTTTGGGATTATTTTACATACTAATAATAACTAACCTCTTTTGTATTTATGTGTTCACATTTGGCACACCTAGTGGAACTACGCACCCCACACATATTCTTGTAGGCCTTTTTAGTATTATAATTATCAAACCAGACTATCATTTGAAATTGATTTCTCCTTTTTAAAAAACATTTCTATGTTCTATCTTTTGGTTATCGATGGGATTGCCTTGTGAAACAATGAGATTACTCCCATATATGGTGAGTTTGACTTGCAGATTAGAGAGATCACATATTATCACTCTCTATTTTTATGTGTGTTTTAATAGATTGGTGAAATTGACTTGAAAAATTATGAGATTGACCTACATATTGGCAAGGTAAAAATCTAAAAGGTGAATTCACTTTTCTACATTTTACTACATTTTCCTATAATTGGTGAAGTTGACCTAAAAAATGATGATATTGACCTACATATTAGTGAGTTCAAAATCTAAATGGTGAGGACATTATTCTCCATTTTACCAGTGTTTTCCTACAATTGGTGAACTTGACCTATAAAATGATGGGATTGACCTAAAATCAATGAAGTCAATGGATAAATAGTAGGGTTGCTAAAAGGTAAACTCTATTTTCTATTGTGCCATTTATTAAAACAAAAAACTCATCCTTAAAAAAGGTGAGATCATCTTTTAATCAGAGAATTCACCAAAACTATATCTTTGACTTGATATAGAACAATAATATTGACTTGAAATTTATGGGATTGACCTGCTAAATAAGGGGATCACCCTATGTGAAATTTACCCAAAACTTGTAAAATAATGATAAATTCATCTTCCTTGGAAAGCTAAAATCACTATTTGAATTCTTAATAATTTTTTATCATAGGTTTTGATATATTTAAAATTTGTTTTACACAATTGATAAGGTAAATTTCATTCATCTTTTCTCTTTGGTGCTTAACAATGAACATCCACTTTGAATCGGTGCTCCTAAAAGCATATACATTTTGTTATTAGCTTAAGGGTTTCTTATTTTCATTCTTGTTTGTGTAAAATGTTATGAATATGCTCTCCCCTTTCCACTTTTAGGGAGCCTAGGTTACCAAAAACATATAAGTTTACTTGTTTGCTTGTCTACCCAAAAAACCATTCTGAAGTATGTTCTTCTCTTTCCCATTTGTGGGGTCTTAAGAATCAGAAACAAAGCATGTTTTTCCATTTTTTCTATTTTTTGACTATGCGAGGTGGAATTCATAACCTTCCTATGAGTTTTAAGGATGTATTAATTAGGAGGTCACATCTTAACATCATACCAATCCCATTATATGATGGGGTATATAAATTGAGGCAACACCAATGGTATCTAAGCTAGTATGTCCCTCAGAGCCTAATTATGATGGTATCACTTCAATATGACCCCAGTGGCTGAAGCGGTCACAAAAGGACAAAACCCTTTGGTGAATGTCCTTCTGAATCTCTCATCTAATTGAAAAATATTTATTATGCCCACATACCATAAGGTATATCGGGACCATCTAGAAAAATCAATGACAACTTAGAATAAAAACCATTTTTGCTATAGAATTCTCATTGATGTAGGGGTGCAAAGGTATCATGCCCTGAATATTGCCTTTTCATACAGACCTTTGAGAGAAGGGTAGAATTAAAATGCCACCATAATTTCTTTGATTACTTAATGGAGCATTAAATTTTTAATTCTCTCAAAGGCGAGTTTATCAAAAGGATCAATGATTATTCCAAATCATGTGTTAGTTATTAAAGTAGATTTGTGATACTTGTGTGTTAATGCTTGATTATTATATCAAAACCTTTATTGTATTCAAAATCAAATCCAACAAACAAGTCAATCCCACACCAATTCAAGTCTAACACATATTCCATACCACACCTACAAGATAAAGTGTTACCCTACCCAATTTTTGGGCTATCTTTACCCCATCTTAGAATTATTTTGGCCAATTTTACCATTATGTTTTTCACAGGATATAATTATATTTTCCAATAAAAGCCATGGAAATCAAGTCCATTTGGATCCAAATCTAGTTTTGAATCAATTATTCACATTGGGTTGATTTTGACCCCATTACTATATTAAGCCATTCCAAGCCAAATCTAGTTCATCTTGAACCATGCACCCAGATAATTCCAAGCCAAATTCGGTTCATCTTGAACCATGTACCAAGCTAATTCAAAGCTAAATCGAGTTCATCTTAAACTATGTGTTAAACTATTCCAGTTTTGATCAGGTTTATCTTGAACCACATTCAAATTTTGATCCAATTCATATTAAACCTCATGCCAAGTCATTCAAATCCAACCAAGTTTGTCTTAAATAAAGTTATTATTCTAATACCAAATCAAGTCAACTTTGAACAATGTTAAATTCAAATCCAAATAATTAGAATAATGCCAAATCAAGTCTATTTCACCTAATTCAATTATTATGGGTTCCCTCACATGCTAATACAAACCACTACTTGTATTTTCATTCAATCTAGGAGACACTCATTGGTTTTGAATGATTAAGTCATGTCATCCATACTTTATTTCATTTGAATCACATTAGCTCATTTTGCTCTTTTTGGAACCAATCCAAGCTAAGCCAATTATGTTGGATTAAGACTGCCCTCTTTGGGCTCATTTTATCTAAGCTAATTCTGCCATTTTTGGGTCAATTTCATTAAAGAGCAATTCCCTTGCAAGAATCCTTCCTTGGGCGTGTCTTTTATTTCATCTTGATCCATGACATTTTAAACTGATTTGGATAAAGCCATACTCAAATAATAGAAGAATTCCATCATTTTGTAGCTTATAAAAGAGGGAGCCAAACTCTCACCTAAATTTCCTATAGACCAATTGTATACCTTTGTTCAAAAAGAGGAAATACCTATGTTGAAGAGGAAACTTGTAAACCCACCCCAACATAACTATGTCATTACTTTGCAAGTACAACAAGATGGCCAACTCTTCATTAATCATCTCATGGTTACTTTAAAAACCTCTCTAGTTGCTACTTTATTTGGAAATTCCCTACTTGTCAATTATCCAATCTGGTATTAGGGACATAACAAAGCCAATCATTACCACTCTAAGGGCCAATATCTATTAAATACCCAAGTGTGTCCAAGTTTGATAACTACTAGATTGGGATATGTCATGATCCCCTTCTAAAGCATGATCAAATATGCCCAATTGCAAAGCAAGGTCAAGATAATAAATTAATTCTCAACATTTTTTTTGAATAACCCATCTTTAACCAAACCCAAACCATTGTTGGAACACCTTTATTTAATGAAGGATCTCTATTTGATGAAGGACCCATCTTCTTTTAGCCCATATTCAAAGAACCTATATTTGAAGAGCCCATTATTATTGAGTAACAACCCATTATTTGTCCATTGCTAAACATTACCCACTTTAGAAAACTCCTTCATCCCAAATCCTTCATTTTTAAGTGACAAGTGAAAAAGGTACTTATGGACAATGCAATTCAATGGGCCATTTTTGTAGACACATTTACATTAGAAAAAGTTTCCCCTTTAGAACCAACATTATTATCAACATCAACATCAACATCTAAATTAGAATTAGGTTCTATCTTAGAACCAATATCAAAATGGGGTTCCATCCTGGATCTAATATCATATTTAGCATAAAAAATAGAATCAAATCTAGTCTCAACATTGGGTTTATATCTCTTTTAGTTAGAATCATCTTTAGAATCAAAATATATTAGTGCTTATTATGACATTGGCTATACACTTCTACTAGATCCACTTAAGTTTGCATGAACTTTAGAATTAACATACCTTAGTAGATGTTATGACATTTAATACACACTTATATTAGATTCAGTTGAAAACACTTATGATACTTCCATATTTTTTGAGGTAGTTTACTTCAATATCAACACAAGTTCTCCTTGTTTCATGTAAATTTTCACTTTAAGTTGTAGGGAAGAGAGAAAAGAAACTTGATATGGGTATGGTTGAAAAACCTATTTATTTGTGCACACATTGAATTAGAAGATTATGAAGAGCTCCTGTTTGTCATAGGAGGAAGACCTATAGACAAGAAAGCACTAAAGTAAACTTGTTTACTAGACAAATAGTTGGGTGGATTTCCTATCAATATTTAGATCTTGAAAGCGAGAAATTTCTTAGGGGATATCAATCCACACATTTTAAATAATTAAGATCACAAAATTGGAAATAAGATACTTGCATCAATAATAAAAAGATACTAAAATTGAACACAAGAATGCTTGCTTAGAAAATAGACTAGAAAGGATAAAATTAGTGATAAACTAATTAATACTAGTACTGAGGGGTTAAGGTATGGTTTAAAAAATCAAGTAGGGGTCTGTGAATAGGCAGGGACACATAAAACTATATTTGGTTGGGTGTAGGTAAATGAAAGGAGCTTTCTAGATATTTGCTTGATAGTAAACCATCAATGGTCAAGGTGATTGTCATTAGTTAAGGGAACTATCACTAGTTGTCTAACCATCATCGGTTGAGACTAATCATCATCAGTTAAGTAACCATTATCAGTTGCCTGTCAGTGGAACTAGGTTGGTGTTGCTAGTTTATGGGATTTAGTAGGTAAATTTTGAGAGGTAAGGGCTAGACTAATATCAAAATGAAAATACAATAAGTGAATACTAGAAAAAAAAATACTTGTTTTATCAAAATTTGGTTGGGTGGATGGGAGATGGATTGCTCATTGTAGGAGTTGGCCATGATTCTGGTAGAGTAATGGTATTTGGAGAACTCAATAGAGAGACGGTGGCAAGCTAGCTCCCTAGTATGGATACTAGATTGTTGAAGTGCTTAAAGATGATTGACTTGCAAAAATAGATTTTGGATACATAAAGCTCTTAATGACAATTATGGATGGATTTGTCCTCCTAAGCCTCTCTTTCTTATAGGCATAATCAAGAGGTGGAAGTGAAGGTGTAAATAGGCCATCTAAATATAAATTATCCATGCAAAATCTCACTACAAGATTTAGACAAGTTATATTTAGAAAAACAATGCGGTGGTTTACATGTGGATTACATGCTAAAGGTCAAAGCAGTACAACCTGATCATCATTGGTCAGGGTGACCATCATCGGTCATCCTGACCATCACCAGTCATGGTTGAGGGTAAAATGGTGGCTAGGCTATGTTAGTTAGGTCAAAATAATTTTAGGTTGGGTTTGGTTAGGGGTTGAGAGGTGGATGCTCCTAAGGGGGGTCTTAAGATGGTAAAGATGATTACAACCTTAAGAATCATAATGTGTAGATTTTTGGTGCCTACATTTTACCCTTTTTATTATTTGGATTGAATCAATGAGTAGTAAAACAAAAAAAATGATGATGGTTAAAGGTCTCATTGCCTTAAGTATGGGAGGAAGTATTCCCCCTCAAATTGGGAGTTGATGAGGTAAATCAGAATTAGGTTGGGGTTTGATCATGGGTAGATGGTGGGTCATGAGGTAGGTGACAAGAAGAATGGTTGGTCATTTGAAATGAAAATATACACACAAAATGTGACTAAGTGTGACAGTCATGATCATGTAAAGACTAAAGTTTCTAATGTTGGTAAAAATAAGGGCCAGTGTGAAGAAGACAAGTGACCAGTGTATCACGTGACCACATTTAAGCATAGTAGTTGAATATACTAGTGAGTATTTGAGGTAGGGTTAGCATTTTCATGGGTATCCAAGTCAAGAAGTGCTCTTAGTGAAAACACTAATGGGTCAAGTATCATGGGTATTTGAGGTAGGAAGTTCTCTAAAAAAGACATAAATGATCTGGTTATACACTAGGTGGTGCAAGAAATGAATAGTCAATAAGATAGGGTTGGTCTGCATGATCAAAAGTACCAAGCATGATTAGCATAAAATACATTAATAGGTTGGGTCAAAAATGACCAACATCAAGGTGGAAGTGGCCAAAGGTGAGAGGTTGGTTGGAGGGGGTGGCTGAGCTGACTCTATATGCACTGGGCAAGTGGATGCTACCTATATAGTTTTATGGACATAATATCTAACAAAAAATTTAGGCCAAATGTATTTATTCCCTTTTGGGTAGAGAAAAGGTTTATCATCAAAGTGGGATACTTAGAAAGTTTAAAAATGGAAAGGGAGGTCACCCTAACTGGTGACAGTTAGGGATTGCCCCACGGATCGATCGACATTGATCACCCTGATTATTGATGGTCAGGGTAACACCCTAAAAAGATAGAAGGTTAATAGTGAAAAGTTGAATTATTTTTCACCATTTAAATTTTGACATTTTACTTGAGGCAAATAGTGCATTTTATTTATTTATGTGTTGGTGCTGCTGAGGTGGAAGGTTGGGATTGGTTCATTTGTCTGAGTGAGGATCAAGTTGATGGAGAGTGGATAAGGAGGTGACTAAGTGGTGAGATGAGGGCTTCAACCATACCAATGATCACATAACAAGGTAGGTGTTGCTTTGAATTAATAGCTAGGTGAGTTTATGGTTTGAATAACATCTGGGGGTAGGAAATAGATGGGGGAAATGGGTTTGTCTACACATTTTGATTTTGTTGCCCTAGGTCTAGGGTTTGCATAAAGTAAGCAAATTGGTAGATAAATTGGATAAACATAGGTGTATGAGGTTGGCATTGGGTAGATAAGGCTTTAAAAAGGGGAATTTGGTAGATTTGTAAGTTTTGTGGGGTTGTATAAAGGTTATGGGTTTAAGTCCCTCTACAGTTAGGTGCAGACAAAGACCGACACTGATTCACCTCAACTAGTGCCAGTCGAGCCTAAGGAGAATGATGGGTCCTAAGGGACCAATGATTGTTCTAAGAACCATTGATAGTTGATAAGTTGGGTATAATTTGATTTAAAAGTGTTTATTGAAAATATTTTAAGATTGGAAATTATAGTTAAGGAGGATAGATGTTCAAGGATAGTTATTTATCGAGTCAATGATGATCTTAACTAATGAGTGTGTGATAAGTGTTGGGAGTATAGGGGGATAAAATAGGTGTGGTTTTGACAAAGAAGGATATGAAGGGGGAGGGTTGAATAGAGGCATAAGGTTGTGTGGGAAAAATATATGGATGGTAGATGTAATGGGGTGAATTATAATAGTTTAAAATAAAGGTGTAAGTTAGTACTTAGCTTTAGGTGGAAAACTAAGTATGCATGTTGGGTGTATGTTGTGTTTGTAGGCTCATGAGAATATTCAATTGAGGGATCAAGTTCTTATGCTTTTTTCAAATGTTCAAGATGCCATGATTGCTAATGAGTGGAGGTATATGGAGGCCATTAGATTAGGTGTGATGTGACACTATCATCACCTACCCTGAGATCTTGTGATGATCATCATGCTCATCAAGATATGGGATCCTATAATATACACTTTTGGGCTACCAATTGGAGAGATCACCATACTCTTGGAGGATGTGCATAAGATCACATGATTGCTGATTCGAGGAGATCCAATCTACCACATAAAGAGAAATGAGATAAACTATTTCATGGATCTGATATATGATACAAATCAGGTTCATGGATGTTTTCACATAGGTGGATTTAGTTATGGTTCATTATACTAGAGGGATCATGAGGATAGATGCTTACTCATGATGATGATGGTGATGGCCTTAAAAAATTTGTGCTACCTAATTTAGTTAGAGGGTGGTTTCCACATCTGTTACTTGGTGTTTTAGTTGAGATATTACTGGGAAGGATTGTATTTATATGGGACCTAGTTTTATTGGTGTAGATATACTGAGAGTTTTGAGGATTCTGAACACATAGGTGGTATAGGATTAGTGTTGGTTTCATACTTCACTATTGGGCATTTGAGCATATTTAGGTGCTAAGACCCTTGGGGCTATTGGTAGAGGGTTATCTACTAACTGATTACATAGTGGGCTTCTTACATTGGAGGAGAGGTGGTGATATGATAAGGATAGGTGGAGGAGCCATAGATATTGAGTGGTTTTGGATGCATTGGAGGGTCTAGTGGTAAGAGAAATTACATGGAGACCATATGTTGGGTGGAATTAGTAGAAAGGACTTAGATATCATAGTGTATGTCTTTAGAGTTGGTGATGTATATACAACCTTTAGGATGGCAAGGATAAAGTCATCCCTTTTGATCATGTATGGAGATAGTTTGGGTTGGTTCAAGGGATCCCCCTAAATTTACCTAATACCAGAGAGAGGAGGCTAAGTTTATGTTTCCTTAGCCAAAATACCAAGATATTGTGCTTGATTATGAGTAGCTTCTAGTTAGAGCTCCCATTAATGATGTTAGGGTTGCTAATGGATACATGGTCTAGTTCCAGGGTAGGTATGTGATAGTTGACTTTAGATGGGGTGATGGGGGTTGACATGCCATGGATGTAAACCCGATAAGGGCATAAGTTTAGGGGGATGAATAGGTGGTAGTATCACTCATTATAACATAGGCCTAGGTATAGGTACTATAGGGATAGGTGGCCACACTATAGGGTCAGGTGGTGATTGTGACAATAGAGTGAGATCAGGCACAAGCATCCCTTGGGGCAGTCATGTAAGAGAGAGATGATCTTAGATAGAGGGTAACAATAAGAGGGGGACCAACATCAATGAATAGAGGACCACTAGACATAGTTCCAAATCTCCAATACTTATTCACCATTGAGGAGCTTAGGTATTACAAAGTAATGGTACTAGGTCAGCTACCATAGGCGATGAGATATGGGGAGTATAGAGCTAGTTTGGTTGGTGGGTCATCTATAACTACCTCAATATAGTGGGTCACCAGGTAGGTATCCCAAGAGGATCACCAATAGATGGGGGTATAAGGATAGGTATAGGTACTGGTGGGGTTAGTAGCAGTGGTGTAGGTGGTAGTGGTCCCAGTGCTTTGGGAACTTGATGTATCCATTTTGATAAATAATGTTTATATAGTGTTTTGATTACAGCCTGCATGCATATGCAATGAGATGTACATGTTTTGAGAGAGTGTTTACACATTATTACATGTATTTTAGATTACATAATGTATATGATGATGATGTAGGGTTTATGATGTTATATATGGTTTATGTTTATGGTTCATGGTTTATATGCTTAATGTGGTTACTCATGTTTATGTTTATGGTTGATGGTCTATGGTTTCTTGCGTATGCTTTATGAGATGTTTATTTCAGTAGCCTAGGTATGTGATGTTTGAAATATATTTAAGATGGATTATGGTAATGTTATGGTAAATGGATAAATTGGTATATGATATGGTTTATGATGTTTTTCTCATTGATTTTGTTTATGCTCAAGATGAATTAGGCTATAATGATGTTTTCATGGAATATGGATAGGATTATGTTTATGGCATGACGTGATATGATGAGATTTCATGGTGTTTTGATCATAGATAGGTAGGTGATGTGGTCCATGGACATAGCTCATAGTATGATGCTTTTGATTTGATATTTATTGTTTATGATCATGAAGATAAAATGTGGATATGGTACATAAAGTAAGTAGATAAAAAACTAAATGTTGAGGGTGGTGAGGGGGTTCATGAGAGGTACATCTATATGAACCAATAAAATATAATAAAATAAATATGATGCCTCTTCATTGGTAAGGAAAAAAATGAAACCCAAAGTCAAATCAACTTAGTGAAAAATAAGCCTTTTAAATGCTTCGCATTAGCATGCTTTGGTTGATAAATGGGTATCTTGAACACATTGTGTCAAGTAAGCTCATAATCTCATGCATATGATATATGGAGGGATGATGGGTGGAAATATAACCTTTTACGAGACCATCATGCATTTTTTTTAGGTTTTTGAGAGGATAGTATAAGCAAATCTATGCTCATATATAAAGTGTAGATTGATCGATGTGAGAATTTTTCTTAGGAAAGCTGATTACGACTTGCCAAAAATATTGTTTTTAGGAGAGCTATTTTCAATGATTTTTATTTTGTTATGGGTCATTTTCTATTTTGATTATTCTTGGGGTTGGGGAAGCTGATTGATGTGAGAAGCTTCCAAGAAATTGCTAGCTTTAATAAGTGATTTACTCAGCCATCCTTCAAAGGAATGGTCTAAGTTTATGTGCCTAGTTCAAAATATTTTGATATCTATCCTTCAAGGGATTAGTCCAGCTTAATTTTTACAATTTTAGATAAGTTTTTAATAGCTATCCTTTAGGGGAGTTGTCTACGAATGCTAATAATGACCCATGATTTGATTGTGACTTTGATATTGCTTTTGTTTATGTCTAATTTTACTTGACATAAAATTGATTATAGATGCTCAAGGGGTTACCTTTATGAAGGAAAATCTAGAAGTATAAGAAGATTTAGTAGGTGAAAAGAGGTGTAGGTGACAATGACCATGGGAACCGATCTTAAGGAGATGGGAAGTACCATGAGAATCATGCCATAGGTAGAGCCATGGTACCCATAGTTTAAGATTAGGCTAGGACTGTGACAGGTAATCACATTATTTAGTTGTAGTCAATTGCTCATAATAGGAGGGAAATGAATGTGGTTTTTGGGGATGAGCTTAAGTTAGACCAATGGTGATTGTGATCCTTTTTTAACAATAGAGTGGATGCAGATGTGAAGCATTAAGAGGATCACATTTTGGTTTACCTTTGAGAGAGGATAAATGATAAGCTCCTGATCCATACTTATGGGTTATGATTTAGGGTCCAAGGCAATGGAAAATAAATTTTCCCATTTTGATTTTATCTATATTAGTTACATGTTGATTTTCCTTGAGGATGAGATCTCCAATATTAAATTCTCACACTTTCAGGTGTTTTTTATAAGCATGATTGATTTATTCTTGATAGACATGAAGATGGGAGAGAGTGTCTAGATGATGCTCATCAAGTAGCTCAAGTTGGGCTAAATGTTCTTGATGATAATCATCTTCCAAAATAAGGTTGCGTAAAGATATGAGAAGAGAGGCTAATTAGACCTTGAGAGCCAACACAACTTTAGCTTGAAACATGAGGGAAAAAGGTGTAGCACCTATAGGGGTTTAGATGCTAGTACGATATGCCCATAAGGTGAAAGGGATGTGCAAGTGCCAATCCTAACTTGAGGTATTAACCATTTTAGTAAGCATGTTGTTAAGGGTTTTGTTAGAGGCCTCTGCTTGTCCATTTTCTTATGGATGATAGGGTGATTAAAAACTAATTTTTATACCAAATACATCACAAGGGTCTTGAAGTTATTTATTTTTGAAGGATTTTCCATTATCAATGATGATCTTATGGGGAACACCAAAGTAGTAGATGATATGATGGGTGATAAATTTGATAGTCTTTTTAGCTTTTATCAAGACAAGAGGAATAACCTCAACCCATTTGGTGAAATATTCAGTCATAGTGATGATTGAGTGATGTCATTGTGAAGAGTGGGGGTTAATTTCACCAATAAGGTCCAGACCCCATTGTGAAAAAGGCTAGAAGTTATTGAAAACTTGAAGGCTATGGCTAGGCGCATGATGTCTATTAGCATGTTGTTGACACTTGACACACTTTTTCACATAATCACAATAGTCTTGGTTAAGGGTAGGCTAGTAATAACCTAGGTGGAGGATGCATTTAGCCACAATGATTCTACTAAAGTGACCCCCATATAAACCATCATGCATTTCCTTGATAGTGTGAGAGGCTTTTAGACCATGGAGGTAATGAAATAGGAGGCCATCAAAACCATGTTTATAGAGGATGCCTCCCATAATGGTATAGTAGGAGGTGCTTTGAATAAATGCTCGATGGGCATTTATAACGAGGTCAAATGGAATTATGCCAAAGTTTAGGTAGTCAAAGGTTTGCTGATACCAAAGGTTAGGCTAGATATACTCCACATTAAAGATGGTTGGAGTTTTTGACTTGATGTAGGAAGGTTCAGTGAGGTGATGGACAATGACTGATAGCTTAGAGTCTGATGGTGCTGATGGGATCTAGGAAGCAAGAGAAGCCATGGTGTTAAGAAACTTGTTGGTAGATCATGGGGTCATTTGAATATGGTAGTGTTCAAATGATGTTAAGAATTTTATGACTAACTATCTATATAGTTGTAAAATCTCATTCTTACACTGGTAGATGCCATTGACTTGATTGACCACAAGTTGGGAGTCACCAAAGATGTTGATCATTCTAACTCCCAAGGCTAATGTGGTTTGGATACCTATTATTAGGGATTCATATTTGACCATATTATTGGTACATTCAAAGTTAATTTTAAAAGATAAAGGAAGTGGTTTAGTGACAAGGGAGATAAGGATGATATCGACTTCCCCACCATGTTAACATTTGGAACCATTGAAGAACATGGTTATATGATTGGTGAAGTCTACTTGGGATAGGTTTGTGATGGACTCATCTAAAAATTCAAGAAGAGAAGGTTGGTTGCTTGGTAGGGGTGCATCAATCAACTAGTAATCAATGACTTGCCCCTTAATTGACTTCTTCTAGAGGAATTTAAGTTCAAACTTAGCTAAAAGCATGATCCACTTGGCCATACACTAGTTTTGGTGTCTTGGAGTGCATGTACTTGAGTAGGCTGATATTGGTTATGATGAAAGTTTTATGGTTCAAAAGGTAGTGGTGAAGCTTGATGGCCACAAAGACTAGGGCTAGGCATAGTTTCTTATATATTTATATACCAAGTTTTATAGTCTACAAGGGTGTAGTTTATGTAATAGACGACTTGCTATTTGTGTTGTTCATCCTGCTGAGCAAGCATTGCCCCTATGGAATGGTCAGTGGAAGAGATATAAAGGTAGAAAGGTTGTCCATCCTTATGAGGTGTGAGGAAAGGTGGAGATAGAAGGTACTCTTTGAGTACTTCAAAGGCCTTTTGGCAATCAACATTCCACTTGAAAGAGATGTTCTTTTTAAAGAGGTGATGGAAGGGTTGACATCGATCTAAGAACTGAGAGATGAAGTGGTGAATGGATTGGAGCTTCCCCTATAAACTAAGGATTTTCTTAAGATTAGTTAGTGGTAGAATTTTGAAGATGGCTTTGATTTTGGATAGATCAACCTCAATTCCTTGAAGAAAAATGATGAAGCCAAGAAGTTTACCTGACAAGACCCAAAAAATACATTTCTTAGGATTTAGGTAGACATGGTAACAAATAATTCTTTCAAAGATAATCTTGAGAATGATTAAGTGGTCCTTGCAAAGTTTGGAATTTTTGAGGAGATCATCTACATAGTCCTCAATGATTATGTAGATAAGGTCATGGAATATATAGGTCATAACATGTTGGTAGGTTGCACCAGCGTTCTTAAGACCAAAGGGCATGAACCTATAATAGAAAGTTCCCCATGGGGTGATGAAGGTAGTTTTGTGTTAATATTTAGGGGCAATCAAAAATTTATTATAACTCAAGAATCCATCCATGAGGCACAACATCTCATGGCCTACTATAATATCAACAAGTTGGTTAATGCTAGGTAGAGAAAAGTCATCCTTTGGGCAAGTGAGGTTGAGGTCATGAAATTCCACATAGAGACATAGTCCCCCTATGGCTTTAGTGACCTGCATAATGTTTGAAACCCACTAGGGATAATCAATGGGTTGGATTAAGTTGACAAAGAGGAGGCATTAAATATCTTCTTTGATAAGAAAGGCTATGCAAGGATACATTCATTAAAGTTTCTATCTAATAGGCTTGGCATCACAATTGGTTAAAATGTTATGGGTGGAAATGGTTGGGTTAATACCAGCCATGTTGGCATATGACTAGGTGAATGCGATGCTATGTTCCTATAAGAAGGTGGAGAACTCTAGAAGTTCATCAGGGGTGAGAGATTGGCCCAATTTTATAATATGAGGGTTCCCTATAGTACCTATGTTAATATCTATAGTGGATTAATTTAACATGGTTAAGGTCTCTGGAGGTAAATATTTGTGGATGAAGGAGTCAGGTGCATTAAAGTAGGTGAGAATAAAATCATCAGCTTGGCACTGGATAGTGTTAATGGTAGGAGAGTTTTCTCCCACCAATTTAGGATGGATTAAAGGAAAGGATACTAGTGCCCCTTCCTTTTGATAATTCAAGGGACCAAGGGTAATCATGTTGAAAAAAAAATTTAGGTAGGATAATGTCCTCATCCTCATACTCAGGTGGAGGGGGTGTTGTTAAAAAAGGGATCTCTTCAATAATGGGAATAATGGGTTGTTTGGATTTCTTCTTATTGGGTAGAGTGAATCCAAGGCCATGCTTCTCATGAGGATTTTAGGTCTCAATCAATATTAATGTGTGTGGTCCATGCTCATATCATCTTAAGCTAAATCCTTTCCAAGCACACCTGTGAAGGTATATTTTGGCAAAGTCTAGGTTGTCCAAGTAAGAGAAGGTGGAGGTGTTTGGTTGAGGTGAAAATGGGGTCATGGAAACATTGATCAACTTGTCAACTCCTCCATAGATAAAATGGGTTTGAAAACTTGGAGTCCCTAAGGGAGTAATGGCTCAAATGTTGGGGTCATAACTTGGGTGGTGGTTGAGTTTCCCATAATCTTAGGGAGTAGGTAAAGCATTAAGGGTAAGAAGTTGGTATTATCTGAGGGTAAGGTAGTAAAAGGTAGATTCAAATGGATCATTGGTAGGTATTTGGTCTATAGGAATAGATGAATTGGTAAATGATACTATAGAAGGAGAAGCAATGGATTCATTTTCCATGGTTGATGGTTTGGTGATAGATGCTTAGGGTGGTTTTGTCAAAGGTGGGAGGACATCATTAGGTCAATAGGTCATGTTACATGATGCAAAAGGTCTTGGATTAGATTGTATGGTAATAACCTGACCCTCATGCTCAAATTTGACATAATGGTGGAGGGTAGAAGTTACATAACCCATAACATAGTTATAAGGTCTCCTAAGTAGAACATTGTATTAGAATTCACCTTTGACCACATAAAAAAGTTTAGGGAGCATGCGTGGTCTGAGCTAAATGTGGAGGAAAATAGTTCCCAAGGTAGTGGTCATGGCATCGTTAAAGGATATAAGGATAACTGAACTTTGGGACATGATATTGTCCAGTAATTTGAGTTGGTTATAGGCATGGGAAGAGATGATGTTGATGTTGGCCCTACCATTAATCATAACCTATTTGATGCGAGTTTGGTTGATGTGGGTAGTAATAAAAAGAGGAGGATCTTGATCATTAGGGTGGATAGAGGGTATATCTAAGTCTTTGAAAGTACCGAGGGTGGAGATTTAGAGAGCACCTATGAAGGCCTCTATAGGTGGGGAATCACCTGGTTCGATCTCAATAGCTTATATATCCTCTATCATGGCTTGAAGATGGTGAGGTGAGTTGAAAATGAGTTTATAGAGGCTCATATTAGCTAGAGTTTGGTGAAGTTGCTTAAGAATAACCCTCCTGATGGATTCAAAGGGGTTAGCCTTAGAGGTGCCTAAGATGGTAACTTTGAGCTTAGCTGAAGATGTAGAGATTTGGATCTAGTTTGGTTTAGGATGAGTTGGTAGGTATGTCCATGGAATGGACACTTTAGCCTTACCTTTCTCCTTTTATTATGAGCATGTGACCACATTAATGGTATGGATAAAGGGGAAAAGTGTGATAGGAGGTTAGGTAGATTCTCCATCACTTTGAGGTGAGAGTGGAGGATTAGGAATGCATTAGCAAATGGATTTAGGGTGTATTGGTAGAGGAGTTGAGTGAAGTTCAAATAATAAAAGATCATCCTCATCATAGAGTTGATGGATAATGGCCTAGAGAGCTTTGAAATTCTATGTCATGCCTAGGTCTCCTATGATAAGAATAGATTTGAAGGTCATTATACCAAGTTAGTTTTGAACCAAGAGGATCAAATGGCCTAATAGGGGGTAAAGTGAGGTAAGAGGCTTGCAAATAATCTTTGAAGAATGGTCATATAGGATTCTATTAGAGGTGGGAAAAGTCTAGAGATTATGGTTTTGGTTGTTAAGATGGGTGTGTTGGTGGTAATGGGTCTGGTGAGAGAGTGTTTGGGTAAGGTGGTGCTTCTGGTTTGTGGTTTAAGTATGCTAGTTGATAGCATGTTTGATTTTGATAGTATGGCTATTGGTAATATACATTTGACTAGTGCATCAGATAATAAGTGAGATAGCATAACCAATGGTGGTGGACAACATATATTAAAAGGAGTTTGCCTTTTAGGCAAATTTGAGGGATGAGGCCCTAAGATAGAAGGCAAGGTAGAGGGAGGTAGAATCCTAGCCATGTGGCTCTTCAATGGTCTGGCCTTCTTGGTTGGTTTAGGTTGAGGTTTGGGTATAGGCTTGGACAAGGTTAATTCCACTTTAAAATATGGGTAAACCAAGATTCATGTAGGGAAGGCACCAATTTTTTTGGAAGGGTTGGTTGCTGGTGTGGTTGTTGGAGAGGTGATTATTTTGGTTGATAGATAAGGTAAGGGGTTGGTAGAAGTTCTGATTAGTTTATGAGGTGGTGGAAAAATGATGGATTGGTTGGTTAAAGGCATGATATAAGGTTTGGGTTTATTGATGTAAGGGAGCCCTAGGTGTTTCCAAGAAGTCGTTTGATCCATGTTTGGTTTTGTGACCATACCTAACTTTTGAACAAGTTTAGAAAAAGGTCTGTATACTAGTTTCATCCCTTGGATAGTGGATGTTAAGGATAAACCTATGGGTTGAGGAAGAGGGTTGGTAGCCTCATTTGTTTCCTCAAGCAAAGGATGTAAGTTCATGCTAGGTGGCTATTTCATGAGGAGCATTTGTGAAAAAGCCACTCCCCTAAGCACAATGTCCATAGTTGTGGTTTATCCTATGATTGGAGGAGATGGTGGATTAGGAATGGCTATTTGTTTAGATAGGTTATTAAAATGGGTGTTTAATGACTCCAAAGCCTCTATGAGTGAAGCTAAGGATAAAGGAACCTCCTTGGTTTAGGGCTCTGAAGGAAGGGAAAGTGACTCCACCACCTCATTGGGTGAAGTGGGGGAAAAGCAGGTAGATTGGATGGTAAGTTCCCCATTAATAAGCATATCAAGGACCATATTGACCATGTGGGAATCATGAGAACATTCATCTTATGTGTCCTAAATTTTGAAATGGGCTTGGTTTGGAAAAGGCTTCTTGAAGATATCAAGAGCTTGATTTTGAGGGGCATTGGGATTATCAAACATGAGTTCCCCCTTATCGATAAGGCTCTGAACAACATTATTTAAAGTATTACATCGATTGACATCATGTATAATTACCTGATGAAAAGCACAAAGGTCATTCTTGTTGTACCAAGTAGGTACTGGATAAGAAGAATCAAATTATTGAGGAGGTTTGATGGGGGGAAGCTGTATGAGGTTAGCTTTCAGTAGTTTCTCTAGAATAGAGGCATATGATTCTCCTAGCAGAGTGAAGCATTTTTGGTTGCTTTATTTTGGGTTTTTTGTGTTTTGGTTGAAGGTAATGGGAGAATTTTACTAATTAACATTTGGTGGAGGGGCATTTTTAAGAATAACTACATTCATAGTTTCCTTGCTCTTGGTTTAGATGTTGGCTTGGTTAGCTGGTTTGGGGGAAGAGGTTTCTGGTATTGAAGGTAGAGTTTTTGTTTTGTAACTTCAAATTTCCCTCATTTATGGACTGATTTTATAGCTCACGTACGATGGTAAAAGCTTCATCAAAAGTTCTAAATCTTTGGACATGTAGTGTAAAATATATATGTTTGGCATAGGCTCAAGCAAAAATCTCTATGAGTTTAGGTTGAGGCAAGGAAAATGAAATTTGATTAATCAAGATTCTCTAATGGGTGATGAAATTGGTAATGGAATCATCATCAAATTATTTGATATAATAGACATCAGTGATAGAGACCTTGGAAATATTAATGGAAAAGTGATAGAAGAAGACCTGAGCTAGTTGGGTGAAAGAAAAGACAGAATGCCTAGTAAGGGCACTGTACTAGTCAAGTGCTAAGATGGCTAAAGACATGGGGAAGGTTCAGAGGAGAAGGGCATCATCATAAGAAATCGTGTAACATGCATGAATAAAATATTCAAGGTGTTGTTGGGGGTCCTCCTTGCTCTAAAATTTGGTAAATTTTAGAAGCTCCCATTGAGGAGGGTAAGGTTTGATAGGGACAAAGGGATGATTAGGTTCATTACAAATCTGATTATAGGATAGGATGTTATGAGCCCCTGAAATACATGACTCAAGGTTTATCATTTTATCCATGAGTATCTTCATAATTTAGTTTGAGGTAGTACACCTAAAGGATCATAAGGTGCATACTGTGGTTGTGGTTGAGTGATATACTAGTAATTGGTTGGTGGTTGAGGGGCTGCCACATATTGGAATGTGGATGATAAAGGTTAGGTAGGTGGTATGTAAGGATAAGTGGATGATGGTGGTAGAGTAGTGGGTACATACCCTTGTGGGTTAGGGATGCGTCCTATATTAGGTGTGACTGATACTTGCTAAGGGATTCTTATGGATTGGGTATGAATGGTAGTTAGGTTGGTAACAAGAGGGAAGATAGTGACCTTCATACTAATAGGTGGTAAAGTAGAAAGGTAGGTACCCATAATATTGGCAAAGGGATATTGACTAATGGGTTGGTGTTGATAGAGGGAAGGTTGGTAGTGCTGATGGTAGGTGCTCTAGTAATAGGTGGAGTGTGATGGGTTAATGGCTCAATTGTCCCTAAGGTTTATGAGTCATTGGTAGGGTCAAAAGGTGTAAAGGTAGCAGGTGGTTGGGTAGGTTAGTTTTCAATTTTAGCATCAAAGGGGTTATTAGATGAATATACTTGGGTAGTTAAAGTTTGGGTGGTGACCACGATAATAGGGATACCCCTCAAAAGATGGGATGGCATGCTATAAGGAGGATCCTGAGGTGGAGTTAGAATCGGGGCATGGTGAGGGGAGGTGTGAAGGTAGTGCTAAAGGGAAACTATATTGTTGTCTAAAAAAGTGGTAACGTCCATGTCTCATTAGGAAAATACCCAAGGAAAATTAGGGCTTCCCAACAAATGAGGTGAATCTTCAGATTTGGAGACACACTCCATAAATGAAGAAGTAGAAGAGGTTGATCCAAGTGACAAGTTTTGCTCTACTAGGTCTCTTCGCTGCTAGCGAGTGAGAACCATACAAGAAAGAGGGAGAGAAAACAAGAAAAACCTCACCACTCAAATAGGAAGAAGACAAGAAAATGATCAAGGCAATCAAAACACACACTATAAAGTATGTTAAACCTAGAGGTTAGTTTTAATCTTGCTTTTGTCCTATGCCTTACTTTATGTGAATGTGTGATATAAGTTGTCTTGTAGATTAGGTACTATAGAATCAGTCTATGGTTGGTTTTAGGTTGTTTAGGTGTTCAAAATAATCAATATTGGAGTCAATACGTGGCTTGGTATTGGGGCCTACCCCCTCACTTCATGATCTTGCAACGATAAGAGTGTTAGGTGCTTAGCAAATATATATTGATATCCAGAGTTTATTCTCAACCAAAGAGTTGAGTTGGTTCTCCCCTTAGTAATGACCTCCAAGTAGGATTTATAGGAAAGGGTAAGGTGACTGCTATGTGATGAAATCCTAGTCGAGCCTTGTCTCAAATTATTTTGATGTTTGATTGATGAAAGTGGTTTGGCTAGTGTGTGCAATAGAAGTGGTGCTATGATAAGATTACTATGAATTAATTCAAAGTGAACTAATATTAAAATCAAGCAATGGATATAGTTTATTTTAAGCCTAAAAGAGTTTTTATTTTTAATTATGAACGCATATAGAGAGAAGAGCATACAAATGCAAGTAAAGACTCTAGGTCCCACCGGGCATGCCAAATAGTTTCATGTAAATTTTCACTTTAAGTTACAGGGAAGAGATAAAAGAAACTTGATACGGGTGTGGTTGAAAAACCTATTTGTTTGTGTGTGCATTGAATTAAATTATTATGAAGATATCCTCTTTGTCTTGGGAGGAATACCTGCAAATAAGAAAGCACTAAAGCAAACTTGTTTGTTAGACAAATAGTTGGGTGGATTGCCTAGAAATAGCTAGATCCTGGAAGAGAGAACTTCCTTAGGAGATGCCAATCCACATGTTTAAAAAAATTAAGTTCAAAAAAATAGAAAGAAGATACTTACATCAATAATAAAAAAGTACTAAAATTGAACACAAGAATGCTTTCTTGGAAAATAGACTATAAATGATCATATTAGTGATAAACTAATTAATACTAGTGATAAGGGGTTGGGGTATGGTTTAAAAAACTAGGTAGGGGTTTGTGAATAGGCAAGGACATAGAAAACTATATTTGGTTGGGTATAGGTAGATTAAAGGAGCTTGCTAAAAAATTGCTTGATAGTAAACCATTGGTGGTTAAGGTGACCATCACTGGTTAAGGGAACTATTGCTAGTTATCTAACCATCACCAATTGAGATTGACCATCACTAATTAAATAACCATCATTAGTTTCCTGTTAGTGGAACTGGGTTGGTGTTGTTAGTTGATGGGATTTAGAAGGTAAATTTCAAGAGGTAAGGGCTAGACTAATCTTGAAATGAAAATACAATAAGTGAATACCAGAAAACAAATACTTGTTTTAACAGAAGTTGGTTAGGTGCATGGTTGAGATGGATTGCTTATTGTATGATTTGGTCATGATTCCAATAGAGTAACAGTATTTTGAGAACTCAATGGAGAGACTGCAACAAACTGACTCCTTGGTATGGCTACTAGATTGCTAAAGTGCTTGAAGATGATTGACCTAAAAAAAGAGATTTTGGATATACAAAGATCTTGATGATAATTATAGATGGATTTGGCCTCCCAGGCCTCTCTCTCTTATAGGCACAAGTAAGAGTGGAAGTGAAGATGTAACTAGGCCATCTAAATATAAATTATCCGTACAAAGGCTTGAAACAAGATTTGGACAAGATATATTTAGAAAAGCAATGTGGTGGTTTACATGATAAAAGTGTAGGTAATACAACCTGATCATCATTGATCAAGGTGACCATCATCAATTACCCTGATTGTTGCTAATCATGGTTGAGGGTAAAAAGGTGGCTAGGCTAGGTTAGTTAGGTCAAACTAACTATGGGTTGGGTTTGGTTAGGGGTTGAAAGGTGGATGATCCCAAGGGGGTCCTAAGAAAATAAAAGGATTACGATGTTTGGAATCATAGTGTGTATATTTGTAGTGTTTATACTCTTAGTAGCCTCTACAAGTATTGGGATGCCTTTTACCTTTCTATTGATACTACACTTGCCTTTGACATTAACCATCCTGTCCATTATATTGACATTCCACCACCCATAAACATTGAATGGGACCAAAAAAATCACACATTGTTAAACTCCTTCCACAATGACATCTCAATGGCATAATTTATGTGGATCCAAGACAACATTCAAGCAGAAGAAAATATCCTAGTGAAACCTTGTTTGAGATGCTAGGGGAAAATCAAAGGCTAAAATCAAAATCCTTTTATGAAACCATACTTAAGGCACTAATGGAAAATTAAAATTAATTATCAACATACCTTAATGAAACCTTATTCAAGGCACTATTGGACAATCCAAATCAGAACAATCAAGAAGAATTTGTTGGTTAAAACCTCTTTGAGGTACCAATAACTGAGCCAATTAGTTCTATTTTGTGAGCACCCTTATTTCATGCTCTCACCATTTTATGATCATCCTAAGCTATGATCTCATTGTTTTACAAGTTACCACTCCCAAAATCTCACCATTTTATGAGTTAAAACATTCTACATCTCTTAATCTTCTATTTAGTTGAGATGTCAAAATCCCAAAAACATTCAAAACAATCTAAATACCTAAAAATTGGAACGAGGCTTACAATTTCCATGAGAGATATAAAGCCACAAAATCCTAGACATTAGAAAAAGGATTAAAATCTTGAGGAATGATATAAAGACCCAAAATTCAAAAACATTTGTTTTGTCCTAAATCTAGTCATTATCCTTAATTTTTATTGAACCACTCATTTTATCAACCATTGGGATGTGTGCTTCCCAAATCCACCCTAATAGGGCAAATTCATTATTGGTTCCAATAATTTTAGCCACCTTGGGACATGTCCTTTCCTTGCATGTATCCTTGATTTTGGAAACCATTCCTTTATCATTATTATTTATCCTTCACATGTGGAATTTAAATTGGTTAAGTGACAAGATGTTTTCTATTACTTTTCTTTTCAGTTTGTGTTTACTTGTTTGCTTGTATGCCTATTTGTTTGATTTTATTATTGTTGCCTTGGCTTAGTCCATTGTGATAAAAAGGTAATCATCATGGTGATTCTTGTTTCTCACTTGTAATTTAATCCATACATTGACATACATCAACATTATCATCATGGTTTTTATCATTGATGTGTTGTTACCATTTGTCTATTGGATTGGGAGTCAGTCCTTATACATAGTATGACCAAGTCATCATGGTGTTTTATATCATCATGCATATCATCATGTGTTACATTAAAAATCAATTTATCATGGTTTATATATGATGTTATGCTAAGATAGTACTTTATCTCCTTACAAGATCATTAATTATCTAATCAAATCATTTTGGTCATCTTTGACCACATCACATCTTCACATTTTCCTTGATCAATTCAACATAATTAAATATTTGGGATATATATTCTCATAAGTATGTTCATATCCACATAATAATGTAATAAATAGATTCATACACATTGTTCCATCATTATTCTCAATCTTATCATGATTATTTTTCTCACCCATTCTCTTCTGATTTTTGGGAGAACTACATCGGCTTGAGGTCCATTTCGACTATGTAGGAAGCTCTCAGTACCAACTAATTTTTAAAGTCAGCTCAACCACCATTGTTTTATTCTTATTAACATCCATATTATTCCAATCCAATATCATTATTATTCAACCATTATTGTGTTCTTCTAATCATTTCTTTCATTACCTTTGAGTATTCTTGTATACATGGTTTTGTGGCTTCTTTATTCTTTACAAATTCATTCTATCATTACACCTATGTTTACATCATTCATCTCATCTTTAATTTGTGTAACAAGTTATATCCTTGAGATATGTTGCCAATCAATTTGACCAATCAATGATCACAACGTCCCTATTAGGGAAAAATCATTTAAATCAATAATCAAATCCTCCCTATTGGGGCAAATCATTAGTTAGTCAGTTTGTCTTTCTTATAATTCTAAGCGATACATCTTTTTCCTTCTTTAGACAAATAAAAGTTCCAAATGTGTTTTAGGATCGATCGTTCCATAAGCCCATAAATTTCTCTTATTTTGGGTTGCATCCTTCCCACTTCCCCAACCTTGGGGGTAATTAAATTGAATTATTATTCATCATTAGATATCAATACATGCTAGCATTGGCTCATATGGATTAATCTCATCCATGGGTTAATTTAAATTTTCTACTTGTCCATTTTATTGTTTTTGAGGGCCTATCCATCAATCTTATTTTTTGACCACTCCCTCAAGGGGGCATGATAGGCATTCCTAAACATTGTTTGGGGATTTCTTGTGGACTCATTTTTAGTAAATTGAACCAGATTTAACAAAACATAAACACATCATTATTCAAACATTATCAAATCATTTAAAATAACTTTTTTCATTATTTGAAAATTTGGAACTTCACTTATGTCTCTTAACACCTTCTCAAATAGGGAAAAATGTAAACACTTAATTATCAACACTCTCATGTAAAAATTATGATTAAAATGATTTATAACAATAACACATGAATAAATAAAACACTAAATTATTCTTCACACTTGGCATACATATTTTGAAATGTATTTGCGCATCCCTGATTGGGGCAATGCATTGTACACAATCATCAACTTTACTTAAATAATCTTGAGTTAAATAAAGACTCTATAAGAGATGTTTTGGGATTAATTATGTCAAATATTTATTTGAATTTCAAAAGTCACATCCCTTTTCATTAATTTAAGTAAACTCAACTAATTGGCCTAATCTTCTTTTAATAAGAAATTCCATATCTTTTGGAATTTATCATTTTAAAAATTCATTAATTATATTTATTCCTTTAAATATCATTAAAAGTGGCCAAGTGTATCATGAAATCATCATGACATCACAAAAAATATCAATAATGATGACATCATCAAAATTTTATCAAGCACTAACAATGAATGCAAATAAATATCAAAATTTGAAAAGCCATGCCTAATCAATGCCAAATATTAATTACATTTTTCCTACCAAGGGTGACTAACTCTTATCCACTCATCTTGATTTCCATTTGAGAATTAAGAGTAGTTTGATGAATCTATAAATACAAAGGCCATTTACCATTATTTTCAAGCCTTGAAAGATAACAATGTGTTTCCCTTTTGGAGAGCCACTCTCATTCATCAAGCATCACCTTTATTCTCAATTATTCAATAATCACATGTAGTCAAGGGGAGATGCTACTCATATGATGTATCGACATTAATAAAGGCCTCATGCTTTACAATCTAGCCATAAACATGTATGCATGCCAATTTTAAAGGGGACATATAAATAGAATACAAAAGTGTCTTGTTCAAATTTCTAATTCATTATTTGTTTCTTTAAGTATTTCCTAATCCAAGGACCATGTTTGAGATGTTAGGTTCATTATTATTTTATTCTTGTTTTACATACTAATAAGAACTAACCTCATCATGACATCACAACAAAAATTAAGAATGATGACATCATCAAGAAATTATCAATTACTAATAATGAATGTAATAAAATATTAGTGTTTTCACTTGGATTTTTACCCTTTAAGGAGATGTCTCATCTCTCCTCATCCAAGTGGTATAATTGAAACACATCTAGCTTGTGGGTAGCCTATGAATGAAGTGAATCTCTAGATAGGGATAGCTCCCTTGATGTACGGATTTGGATCACTACTACACCTAAAATTTTGGGGGGGAAAAGGGAGAGATAAAATTGAAATAAAACTATCTTAAGGGAGGTGATACACCAAATTTATTGATGACTACCAATCAGCTACATGTTACACATGAAACCAAGAGACTAACCAAGCATACACTTGTCCAATTTGCATCTTCTCACATCAATATTACATTATGAGGTTATGGATGAATATTTAGGATAGGAGGACTAGAAAAGAGGCCTTGAATGGTACTAGTGAATATACTAACTCAACCTTGAAAATTCATAGAACACTTCACATGCCTTGCAAGAAAAAGCTTTCCAATTGCAAATAGGTGAGATAATGAAATAACATGCTAAGGAAATAAGAGTCATCACTTAATAAAAATAAAAAATTCAAGTAAGAACACTATGAAAATTCATGAAAGAGGTAAAAATTAGTAGTATTATTGATAAAATGGTATGCATAAGTTATAATGGCCAAAATGGCTAGTTCTTATAGAACTTGAGAGAGAGAAGAGAAGAGAGAAGTCCAAGGGTCATAAGGACACTTTTATAATTGATTAAAGGAGTTAATTATTCATTATAAAATGATTTGGGATGAACCATGTAATGTTAAAAGAGATAAGTGGCCATACAAGGCATGAAACTTAAGAAAAGTGGCATGAAATTCCTTGTGTTGGCTCAAAAAAATGCCTTCATCATCCACACCTATTTAAACATCCAAAAAATGATTAGGGATAGGTATTATGATTAGAATGAGAGGGAAGGATTTAAATCATTCCTCTCTATGCATTGGTTTTATTCCTACTCATCTAATAACTTTTGGAAGTGAGCCATCACCATCTGCAGTCTAAGAAACTCCCTTTTCTATCACCCCTCACACTTGGCCTCAAAATTGGCTTTAGTTTTACATGAAAATACATGTAATGAAGTTTATTAAACCTATAAAGACCCTAAATTTCCTTAGAGGCATTAGGCATATCTTAAAATTATCTCACATGAAGTTTTCCACCCCTTCTCACTAGCTTGGTCACTATGCCAATTTTGACTAGCTGAGATGAAGCATTTGGTTGAGGAACTTAGGGGGTTTTAAAAGGAATTAAATTTAAATGGGGAGTTATAATAAGTAATAATATTACATAAAATTTTATTGGCATCTCTTATAACCTCCTATAACCTGCACAACACATAAAAAGGTTAAGAAAACCCTATTTTATACCCTATCATTATAGTTATGTATAGTCCAAAAGCATGGGGAGTATACTAAGATAGTCATATAAAATTTTAAATAAATTTAATGGTGAAAATATGCCAATAGAATATCCATCCATCCTCATTTCTCTAATCAGGGCATTATTCAAGGTTTAGGAGAGTTTTAAGTCACTTTTATTCTTAAGGATTGTTCATGAAGACTTGACATCAAAATATCAACTCTATGCCACAAAAGTGATGTTAAATAC
The DNA here is from genome assembly GCA_037957365.1 of Torreya grandis. NCBI lineage: Eukaryota > Viridiplantae > Streptophyta > Pinopsida > Cupressales > Taxaceae > Torreya > Torreya grandis. The sequence goes on from JARHVA010000176.1 coordinate 5,896,635, forward strand.
CATATATAACTCCTATAATATTCTTTAGTATCCATTAAAAACCTTCAAGGATATGTGAGCACTCCAAGTTAGCCCATCGAGCTTGATTCTTCATTTCCTGCAGGCTGGGTTGTTCTAAAGTCTAAAAATAACTTATTCATTACTTAACATACATAAAAATAGAAACCTATTTTATTGTCCCAAATTTTTTTTAGAATAGGTTATAAATATTTCCCAAAGTTTTAAATGAAAAATGACCTATCATTTGGGTTTTAGGCCAAAACCCTACCTAAAAGTCATGATTGTAACCTTGAAGTTTTAGACCTCTTTGTTGATTTTCACCCATTTTTTATTATTTATTATGGTTTTATAGGTTTTTAAAAACATTTAACACATTCTTAAGATGCACCTATAGATTTTTGTTTACCTTTCTCATCCATTTTCTCTAAAATTGTAGGTTTATGCACAAGGGGAAGTACCCTCTATCTGAGATGAAATAGAGGATACTAACCCTATTTACTCAAAAAATAACAATTTTATAAGATTATTTAAATTTTAAATACATTATACACAAAATTACATGCCTTTTTTAGGTTTTTAGACCCTCCAACTCTTCAAAAATTGAAGACAAATTGTTTGTAAGCAAACTATGCACAATGATTTTCTACCTTGTGGACAGTGAGATGCATTAGAGAAAGGTTTTTATTCTACCTACTTGATATAAATATATAATGAGATATAAATGATACTTTTAAATCCATTCCAATCAAATTTTCATTACAACTTTTGATAAAACTTCTCATGGCCATGCTCTTTGTTTGACTTGTCAATGTTGTGTATTATATGTTTCCTCTTCCAAAAGTGATTCCTATAGGTCATCATGCATGTTGGAGCTTAGAAAAACATTTAATGAGATTAATTAATCCCTTAGGGTAATTTTATATTATTTTTTACCTATTAATTCACCTTGGAGAGCCTAAACCATCACTTATGAACCCTATCTGCTCACTATATGACACAGTTAAATAAACTCAACTGTATTTAGAATAAATGAGATCCTGTAGGTATAGGTTGAGCATGTTGGAATATGATAATAATGTATAAATACTCAAATTGAATCCTTAAGGTTAATTAACATATATTTGGACCTGTGTTTTCCTTATATAGGCTTTAATTATCACCTAAACACCATGTTTAACCTACTACTTACTTACACAGCTGTAGGTAAATATTTGTATAAGGGGACACCTGTAGGTGAATACTAGACCTTGAAACATCATTATTTAACCTTTATTGATGGCATCCATGCTAATTGGGATATATTTCACTCCATAATGTCTTATAAACATGGAATTTTTCCTTTTTATTCTCTTTAGTATATCAATGGTCACTTAAGGGTTCAAAACCTATAGATGATAATGGAAAAACTTAGTTCTTAAATGGGAAAGTTTAAGGTCCCAAACCACCATCATCCACTAGTCCTCTTGACCCCAAAATTTGTAAAGTAATTATAAAATGTGAAGACATAAGTTTTTTATCCCCATGATACATTTAAACCTTTGATAACCCTATTACATGGTCTTGACAAAAAGGCCTAGACCTTTGTTTTGTATTTTTAGGGATTTGAGTCCTTAATACTATCATTGTTCCTTTGAGCATAGTTCCCAAATTCCATTTATCAATCCAACCCTAAAAATAGGTCTTCCATGGTCATTTTAACATATTAATAATCAAAGGAAGGTTTTAAAACATGTCTAAATTCCTCCAAGTGACACCTCAGCCTCTTTGTTAACACTTATAAGTGACCATTCTAATGTATAGGCAGATAGTGAATGATCCTATGAATAGGATACATAGTTTATGGGTTTCAATTAGGATTTAACCTTTTTAAAAAGTTATAAAAAATTTAATCACTACCAAAACCTTTATTATTTTAAATTCTCCTCTTCAACATGCTTGGTGTATCATGAAGACACTTGTAGGTAGGCATGCCATGTACAAGCAGTCAAGATTAGTAAACTGGCATAATACATGACTTGTGAGATTAAAAAGACTTTTGAGATATTTAAATGATTAAAATTTTACTCCTTTAATTGAATATAACATTTATAAACTCAAATTATCCTCTTAAACATGACTATCCCATGAAGACACCACCTATGGATGAGTATTATGAGTTGCATATAGGCAACAAAACATGCAATGTTTCATATACTCAAGAAATATTCCCTCCATGTCAGTTGATTTATCCTCATGATATTTAAATGAGAAATAAATATGATTTAAAAATTAAAACAATATTTCACACTTCCTTTTCAATGTTGAATCCTCCATGAGATTTTTATTTAGGTGCACATTGAACTGTAGCAGGTAGACTGTGAGAATGTGTGGTATATGACTGTAATTCATGGAATGATGATTTGGAAGATAATATTTAAAGGTGATGGGATTTATAGGACTTTTAAAACATGATAATTAACTAATAAATACCTTATAAAACCATTACCAAATCATGAAGGTCTTACAAATAGTGGAAACCTGCCAACAACATAGAATGAGACCAGTCCACAAACTTGAGGTGATAAGCTCTTCAAATCAACTCCAAACTTGAAAAAAAGGATGGGTAAAATGTTATATGATAGTAAAAAATATTTAAAATCAATAAAAATAGATAGATTATATATATTTTCTCAAACCAAGGTAAAACTTATAGGGTACACAGATTAGCAAGCAAATTAGATAATCTAACTTCTTAAGAATGGTTCATAAAGCTCAGACCACCATTCCTCTACAACCAAAAATAAATTGGAATTTTATTAAGTTTATAATACACCCCAATATCATTTTTCCTAAAACCTCCATTGGTGATCATACCAAGTACAAACTTGAAGACCATTTTTGCTTGCCAAGTCTAGTAAAAGGAGAAATAAGTGATTTTCTTCATTTATTTGAGATTTTGATCAAAATGGTCACTAAAAAAAGTGTATGGAATACCAAGGGACAGTCCTAAAATGTCATCAACTGTAATAGATCATACAAGTCCATACACCTCATTAAAACTCCTCTTTTCTCCAAGAAAACTACCCTTTTTCTAAGGAACCTACCACTTTTTAGTTAGGAATAACTAAATAAGGCATAATGGGATACATGGCATGTGAAATAACCTTTAATAACCTTCATACTTCCCAAGGATGTTGTACAAGTCATTAAATGCCCCTTTTTTGACCTCAAAATGACTCCTAAGACTAAAAGGATTAAAATGACTAAGGACCAAGGCTAATATGACATTAAATGACATAAATTAACCTATAATACATGTCATGACATAAAAATATACCCCTAAACACCTAAAAAACCAATTTTTTTTACCTATAAGTGTCCCAATTTGACTTGTAGGGTCAAATTTGGTCAATAAATTAGTGACTTATAGGGGTAGTATGCCCAATATACTAACTAGACCAGTAGCCTTAATAGTCCATTGGGATTAGGGAGTCATCTAAAGTCTAAAAAACATAAGAGGAGTTTAAACTTTTACAACAATATAGACCAAGACAAGAAAACTAATTACCTCAACCACACAAAACAAATGACACACACAAAGCAAAACAAACATACTAACAAGACATACATGTGCTCAAATCATTTAGGAAAGAAGAAAACAACTATGTATAACTAACAACTAAAAATACCTCCCTCATATATTGAATGGGAAGTTTTAAGCCTTCCTTACTTCATGACATGAAGGATTTAGTGAGACATGTAGCCTTTTGTCCTTTAGAATTGATGCCTCCATCTTCTTCATGGTGTTTGTCAACTTCATTGGCATGAGGTTTAATGAGAACCAAGTAGCTCTATACAGGTTGACTATATAAATGGAATCTTCTTACAACCAAATAGTCTCAACCTTCTCATGTACTTGTCCTTTGATGTGCAAGTTTGAAAATATGATAGTCCTCTTTGCCTTGCTCTCCGCTTTGGCATAATGTGTTTGTTTTTTGGAAGTACCAAGCTCTCGTTCACCATATTCCCACATCCCTAAATGTGGTTTTACCTCAGATGGAGTTCTTGACTATATTTTAGGTATAAAAATATTTTCCTTGACATCATTATCTATGTCTACAACTTCAAGTACACTAGCATCATCAAATGGCTTCATGATAACATGTTCTTGACCGATAGAATGAACTTCATATTTATGTTTGATTAAACACTTAATATCATGTTTAGATTCATCAACAAAATTATCATTAACTATGCAATCTTTTGGAGAAGAAAAAACTTTACCCAACCTATCAAATTCCTTACATATGGCATTAAAATTTTGCCATAAATCTTCTTCCTTATGAATGTCATCTTCAAGAGCTATTTCCTCTACCTTGGTCTCATGAGATTCTCCTAGGACTTCCACTTCTTGAGAGATGACTTGAAAGTGTTCTCCATCCTTTATAGCACATTCCACTTCATGATTGAGATGGTCATCCACAACTTCATGATCAAACATGGAATCTTCTTCAAATACCTCTCTCTTTAAGTCTTGGCCACATTCTTCATAGATACACATCCCATAAAAAATGGAGGCATTAGAGTCTGCTTCATAGACACACATCTCTTCAAAAATGGAGGCATCAACTTCTATGGTTATTTCTTCCTCATAGTCACTCATGAGATCTTCTTGATCAACCTTGAATTGAGCTTGCTCCTATTCACTTGCTTCTCTTAAGATGGGATCTTCCTCAAGAAAGAGTAAAGTGGAAAGTTATGGATAGGCTCATGGATTTGAGGTGAGGGAGATGGAATATGAGGTGTAGTAAAATATTTATGGATTGAAATTATATTTTAAGGGGTATTGGAAGTTTTATGAATTAGAGATGGAGGTGTAGGAGAAGGTGAAGGAGTTGGATGTGGAGTGTGGGATGAAGGAGAGAACTTGGGAGTGGATTTAGGGAAAAAAAAGCACTAGTAAGCTCATAGGGAAGTAAATTATTGGGCTTATTAGAAGGAAAAACACCTATACAAGTAGGAGATGGATATTTCCAATAATGTCTTTGTGTAAAATCCATGGGAACATTTTATTTCATATGACAAGACTCATAAGAGTACTCTTAAGGCTGACAGGCATCATGATATGAATGATAGGGCTCATATTCAGATAGATAGAGAGGTTTCCCTTGATAGGTTTCTAGGCAAGCATCTACATAGGGTTGTCCAAAAATATGGTGTCCATATGGAGAGGGAAATGAAGGGTTATATGGATACCTAGATCATAGGATTGATAGCCATTTTGATAGGACTATTGAGGAGTAAAATATGGTTCATAACAAGGATGATAGGAAGGTTCATGATAGAAGTATTGGCCATAGATATCCATATCAATCTCATATTTCAAAGAAAACACAAAAACTGATAATTTTTTTCAAATAGATATACTTGGGCTGATTATAACTAAAAGTTATCATTCAAAGTCACCATTGCTATTAGCTTGTTTACTTACAAACGCTGATTAGAGGAAAAACACACCAACAATCTTCCCACTCTCTTGGACCTTGGTCCCATTGGGTGTGACAAAAAATATTATCACTTGGATTTTCACCCTTTTAGGAGATGTCTCAGCTCTCTTCATCCAAGTGGCACAATTTAAACACATCTAGGCTTGTGGGTAGCCTATAAATGAGGTGAATCTCTAGATAGGGACAACTTCCTTGATGTACCACTTTGGGTCACTACTACACCTAAATATTTGTGGGGGAAAAAGGAGAGATAAATATGAAATAAAAATATACTAAGAGAGGTGATACACAAAATTGATTTATTACTACCAACCAATTTCATGTTACACATGAAACCAAGAGACTAACCAAACATACACTTCTTCAATCTGCATCTTCTCACATCAAATATTACATTATGAGGTTATGGATGAATGATTAGGATAGGAGTAATAGACAAGAGTCATTGAATTGAACTAGTGAATATTCTAACTCACTCAACCTTGACACTTCCTAGAACACTTCATATGCCCTGCAAGAAGAAGTTTTCCAACTATAAATAGGTGAGAAAATGAAACAACATGCTAAGGAAACAAGAGTCATCACTTAATAAAAATAAAACATTCAAGTGAGGAAACTATGAATATTCATGGAAGAGGTAAAAATTAGTAGTATTATTGATCAAATGGTATGAAAATGAGTAGGGCTTCACCATACTCAAGTGGAGCATAAGTTACAATGGCCAAAATGGCTAGTTTTTATAGAACTTGAGAGAGAGAGGAGAAGAGAGAAGTCCAAGGGTCACAAGGACACTTTTTAAACTAATAAAAGGAGTTATTTGTGAATGATAATAGGATTTGGGATGAACCATGCAATGTTAGAATAGACAAGTGGCCATATAAGGCATGACACTTATGAAAAGTGGCATGAAACTCCTTGTGTTGGCTCAAAAATTACCTTTAGCATCTACACATGTTTTAATGTTTCAAAAATAATTAAGGATATTTCTAATGATTAGATTGAGAGGGAAGTATTTTAGGCATGAATATCCATCATTATTTGTATTCCTACTCATTTGGACACTTTTTGAAGTGAGCCATCACCATCTACAGTCTAAGAAACTCCCTTTTCTATCAACCTTCACACTTAGCCTAAAAATTGGCTTTAGTTTTCCATGAAAACCCATGTAAGGAAGTGTATGAAACATTTTAATACCCTCCATGTCCTTATAGTCATTATTAATACCTTAAAATTATCTCACTTAAAGTTTTCCACCCTTCTCACTAGCTTGGTCACTATGCTAGTTTTGACTAGCTAAGATGAAGCATCTAGGTGAGGTAATTAAGAGTTGTTATAAGGAATTAAATTGACATGGGGAGTTATATTAAGTCATAATATTCCCTCCCATGTGATTGGAATATCTTGTATCCTTATAAAACCTACACCACACATAAAAATGTCAAGAAAACCCTATTTTGTACCCCATATGTATAGTTTCGTATAGTATAAAAGCATGGGGAGTATCCTGGGATAGTCATCTAAAATTTATAATAACTTTCATGGTCAAAATAGGCCATTATAATAATCATCCATCCTCATTTCTCTAATCAGGTAATTATTCAAGGTTTAGGAGGGTTTTAAGTCACTTTTGTTCTTAAGGATTGTTCATGAAGACCTAAGTCCAAACATCAACTTGATGCCAAAAAAGTGATTTTAAATTCAATATATAAATCTTCAAAGATTATTGAGTCTCCATACAAAACCTTTGAGGAGATGTGAGTACTCCAAGTTAGCCCATCGAGCTTGATTCTTCATTTCCTGTAGGCTGGGTTGTTCTAAATTACAAAAATAACTTATTCATGAATTAACCTACATAAAAATATATTTAAAAGATATATTATGGTACCAAAAATATTTTATAATATGTTATAAATCTTTCCTACATGTGGAAATGAAAAATGACCTATCATTTGGGCTTTAGGCCAAAACCCTACCTAAAAGTCATGATTGCAACCTTGAGGGTTTAGATCTCCTTGCTTAGTTTCAACCCTTTTTTAATGGTTATTATGATTTTATAGGTGTTTTTAGACATTACACACATTATTTATATTTTCCTATAGCTTTTGGTTTACCTTTCTCATCCATTTTCTCCAAAATTATAGGTTTATGCATAAGGGGAAGTACCCTTTATCTGAGATAAAATAGAGGGTACTTACCATATTTAATTAGAATAAATAAACATTTTATAAGATTATTTAAGTGTTAAAGACATTATCCACGAAATTACATCCATTTTTAATGTTTTTATACCTTCCAATTCTCTAAAAATCCAAGACAGACTGTTTGTAAGTAGACTGTGCACAGTGATTTTCTATCCTATGGACTGTGAGATGCATTATAGAAAGGTTTTTCTTATACATACTTGATATAAATATCTCATGAGATATAAATTATCCTTTTAAATCCATTCCAATCACATTTTCATTTCAACCCTTGAAAAAACTTCTCATGGCCATGCTCTCTGTCTAACTGGTTAAGGCTGTGTATTGTATGTTTCCTCTTCCAAAAGTGATTCTTATAGGTCATAATGCATATTTGAGATTGAAAATAATTGAATAAGATTAAATTAAGACCTTAGGGTAATTTTTTATTGGTTTGTACCTTTTCCTTCACCTTGTATAGCCTATACCATCACTTATGAACCCTATCTGTTCACTATATGACATAGTCAAACAAACTCAATTGTATTTGGAACAAATGAGATATTGTAGGTATAAGTTGAGCATGTTAGACTCTGATGATAATGTATGAATAATTCAATTTAATAATAAAGGTCAATTATCATCTATTTGTACCTATGTTTTCCTTGTATAGGGTTTAATTATCACCTAAACACCATGTTCAACCTACTACTTGCTTACTCAGTTGTAGGTGAGTATTTGCATAATGGGACACCTGTAGGTGAATACTAGACCTTGAAACCTCACTAATAAAAATCTCCTAATTTACTCCATAATCATTGGGATATATTTCAATCCATAATCTTCTAAACATGTAAGTTTTCCTTGTTTTCTCTTTAGTATATCAATGGTCACTTAAGGGTTCAAAACCTATAGATGATAATAGAGAAACTCAGTGCTTAAATGGGAAAGTTTAAGGCCCCAAACCACTATCCTCCACTAGTCATATTGACCCCAAACTTTTTAAAGTCCTTATAAAATGTGAAAAAAACAAGGTTTGATCCCCAAAATGAATCAAAACCTTTAAAAACCCTATTACATGGTCTTGACAAAAAGGCCTAGACCTTTATTTTGCATTTTTAGGGATTTGAGTCCTTAATACTATCATTATTCCTTTGAGCATAGTTACCAACCTCCATTTGTCAATAAAACCTTGATACTAGGTATTTCATGGTCATTTTAACATATTAAGACCTAAAGGAAGGTTTCACCACATGTTTAAATTCCTCTAGGTGACACCTCAGCCTCTCTGTTAACACTTATAAGTGACCATTCTAATGTACAAGCAGACAATGAATGATCCTATGAATATGATGCATATTTTATGGGTTTAAATAAGGATTTTACCTTTTAAAAAAGTTTAAAAATAATTTAATCACTACCAAAACCCTACTCAATTCAAATTCTCCTCTTAAACATGCTTGGTGGATCATGAAGACACCTGTAGGTAGACATGTCATGTACATGGGGTCAAGATTAGTAAATTGGTAAAATACATGACTTATGAAATTCAAAAGACTTTTGAGCTCTTCCCATGATTATAATTTTACTCCTTTCATGTAATATAACATTTATAAACTCAAATTATCCTCTTTAAAATGACTATTCCATGAAGACACCACCTGTGGATTAGCATTCTGAGTTGCATATAGGTAACAAAACATGTAATGTTTCATATAATCAATAAATATACCCTCCATTTCAATTGATTTCTCTTCACAATGTTGAAATGATACATCAAGATTATTAAAAACTCAAAATAATCTTTCACACTTCCTTTTCAATGTTGAATCCTCCATGAGAGTTTTCTATAGTTGCACATTGAACTGTAGCAGGCAGATTGGGAGTATGTGTGGTATATGACTGCAATTCATGGAATGTTGACTTAAAAGATAATATTTAAAGGTTAAGGGATTGATAAGAATTTTAAAACATGATAATGAACCTATACACACCTTTTGAAACCATTATCAAAGCATGAATGTCTTATAAATAGTGGAAACCTACCAACAACATAGAATGGGAGCAATCTACAAACTTGAGGTGATTGGATCTTCAAATAAACTCCAAACTTGAAACAAATGATGGATAAAATGTAAGATGAGAGTACAAGACCTTTGGAATTAATACTAGTGGATAGATTATACAAACTTGCTCAAACCAAGGCAAACCCTATAGGGTACATAGATTAGCAAGCATATTAGATAGTCTAACTTCTTAGAAATGGTTCATAAAGCTCAGAATACCATTAATCTACAAAAAAAAATTTAATTGAATATGAATAATTTTATAATACACACCCAATTTCATTTTTCATAAAACCTCCATTGTTGACCATACCAAGTACAAACCTGAAGACCATTTTTGCTTGCCAAGCCTAGTGGAAGGAGAAATAAATGGTTTTCTTCATTTATTTGAGATTATAATAAAATTTATCACTAAAATAAGTGTATGGAAGATCAAGGGACACTATTTAAATGTCATCAACTCTATGAGGTTGTACAAGTTCATACACCTCATTAAAACTCCTTTTTTCTCCAAGATTATTGCCTTTTTTCTGAAGAACCTACCATTTTTTAGTTAGGAATAGTTTTAATAAGGCATAATGGGACACATGTCACATGAAATAACCTTTTGGAACCTTAAAACTTCCCAAAGAGGCTGTACAAGTCATTAAATGCCCCTTCTTTGACCTCAAAATGACTTCTAAGACTAAAAAGATTAAAATGACTAAGGACCAAGGCTAATATAACATTAAATGACATAAATTAACCTATAATACACCTAATTTCATAACATGATACCCATAAACACCTAAAAAATCAAAATGTTTACCTATAAGGGTCTCAATTTGACCTATAGGGTCAAATTTGGTCAATAATTAGAATTTAGAAAACCATGCTTAATCAATGATAAATATTAATTAAATTTTTCTTATTGAGGTTGTCTGAATCTCATCTACTCATATTAATTTCCATTTTATGGTCAAGATAAGTTTGAGGAATCTATAAATACAAGGGCCATTTATCATTATTTTCAAGCCTTGAAAGACAATGAAGTGCCGCCCTTTTATAGAGCCACTCTCATTCATCAAACTTCACCTTTCTTCTTACTTTTTCAACAATCACATGTAGTCAAGTGGAAATAATGCTCATGTGATGTATCAACATTGATAAAGACCTCATGCTTTATAATCTGAGTATAAACTAGATTTTAAGGGAACATCCAAATGGAAGGTTAAACCATCTTTTTAAACTTTCTAATTCATTATTTGTTGCTTCAAGTCTTGCCCAATATGAGGACCATGCTTGAGATGTTAGGTTGACTATTATTAAATGATTATTTTTCATACTAATTGCTGACTGAAGGCAAAATAGGTGCATCAACCACAGCATAAGGAGATTTATACTGCAAAATGGGTGTGGTGACCACAGCCAGAATGAGATAAATCTCTCCTCTCAGCAAGGGGAGGTTCTCTATAATCTATTATATATATATATATATATATATATATATATATATATATATATATATATATATAAGCTAAAAATAGACTCATGGGTGAAATCATACCATCCATCTCTCTTTTTTTAGAGACGATGTTCACAAAATAGAGGAGAATTCTAGTGTAATTACTGAGAGGCACTTCTCTTCTTTCAGAAGTGATATTCAGCCAATAGCAAGATTCTTCTTGGGTAGTAACAGAAACCATAAGAAACCCACAAAAGCACAAAGTCTTTCTTTGTTCCTCCCACTGATTAGGACAAAGGGACACAATAGGATTAAGCGTAGCTCAAAGTCTACACCTAAAACTACAATAGAGTAAAGGATTGTGAAGGATAAAGAGAGCTCAAAGTCTCTCTAGTATCCTTTACACAAAACACAGATTGAAGACACATATGGTACCACAAAGTGTCCCACAGTCAGCTTCAGGACATCTTCCAGCTTATTTCCACTTATTCTGCGTATTTAATTAAATGAACAAGACTATATTTAGGAAAAAGACATAAGAACAATTTCCTAAATGACACAATCTATTTCAACACAAAGTTTGAAAGGTCACTTGTTTTCTCATTCATTTAAAAAAATATGATTAACAGTTTGAGCTCAAAGTCTCAGGATTACCTTTCAATTTGGGTAGAGTTTTGCTTCTGATAATAGAGAGATCTCTCTTATACAAAATGATAGATTACAATATATAACATCACAAGAAAGACTTGGGCACTTATTTTCATAAAAATGGCCCAAGTCTTTTTTGTGAGGCTATATATCGTAATTTCTCATTTTGTATAAAGGAGATCTCTCTGTTATCAAAAGTGAAGCTCTGCCCAAATTGAAAGGCAATCCTGAGACTTTGAGCTTAGACTATTAATCATATTTTGTTAAATGAATGAGAAAGCAAGTGACCTTTCAAAATTTGTGTTGGAATAAGCTTGTGTCATCTAGGAAATTGTTCTTATGTCTATTTCCTAAATACAATCTTGTCCATTTAATCAAACAAGCAAAACAAGTGGAAGTAAGCTGGAAGATGTCCTGAAGCTAACTATGCGAGGCTTTGTGCTGCCATAATTTCCTTCAGTCTATGTTTTGTGTAAAGAATATTAGAGAGACTTTGAGCTCTCTTTATCCTTCATAATCCTTTACTCTGTTTTAGTTGAAGTGGTGACTTTGGGCTATGCTTCAAACTACTATGTCCCTTTGTCCTAATTAGTGGGAGGAATAATGAAAGACTTTGTGCTTTCATGGGTTTCTTGTAGTTTCTATTACTACCTAGGAAGAATCTTGCTACTGGCTATATATCACTTTTGAAAGAAGAGAAGTGCCTCTCAGTAATTACACCAAAATTCTCCTCTATTTTATGAACATCATCTCTGAAAAAAGAGAGATGGATGGTATGATTTCACCCATGAGTGTATTTTTAGCTTATATATGTACTATAGTATATAATAGATTATAAGGAACCTCCCCTTGCTAAGAGGAGAGATTTATCTCATTTTGGCTATGGTCACCACACCCATTTTGCTGCATAAATCTCTTTATGCTGTGGTTGATGCACCTATTTTTCCATTAGTTAACTGGTGATAAAATATTCACCCAATAGTTTTTGGCAACTCCACTAGGGATGAATAAGTAATTTTGATCTTTTTCCATCAACTTCATGCCAATAGTTTTTGGTGACTCTGCTGGGGAAGAACATGTAGTTTGAAGCCTCAAGCTTCAAATTAAAGTAGTTTTTGTTCTTTTGCATATCCATTTTACACTCTGGTTGATCCATCATACACGTGAAGCTAGAGAGCTCAAGGTATTGTTGACCTTGTATTTGAGCTTATATAGCAAAATAATTTTGATCTTTCCCCTCCACAAACTCACCTTCAGTGAACCAGGAGTTTTCCTCCTACAAACATCAGGTCCCCAATACTACGCAAGGCTACTCTTTCCTCTGCTAGCAGAGCTTTTTCCATACATATCCTACAGAGATTTATTATCCTTCCTTTTAATAGCCATATCATGGCAGTCCAAGGCCCCTAGGGTAATACTTTTGGTCCTCTGAATCTAACCCCACCTTTACATGAGCTACCTCATAGCTCAATAAAAAATTTCTCCAATTTCTATGGTGATGGGAAGTTCATCCTGATAAACATATAAAAAACTTTTTCATAGTTTGTGGTGTGATAGGCATTGAATATGAATACATTGCAGTCAGATTGTTTGTAAAGACATTGCAAGGTGATGTTGTAGACTAGTTTTATCATTTGCAAGCATAAACAGTGACTGACTGGAACACTCTCAAGGCCAAATTTGAGGCTAGGTTCAAGCCTGCAAAAGATGCACATGCCCTGTTAGCCTAGCTTACACAAATAAAGAAGGAGCCTCATGAACCTATGAGATACTTCATTTCTAAATTTGATAAGCTAAGGAATAGGATTCCTACCATTACTCATCCAATGCCTGAGAATCCCAAATGCTTCTTCATCAGTTCTCAGCTTCCTAAAGTGAGTTTCTTGTTGAGGTGGGCTAGCCATATAGATCTTGATGTAGCTCAGATTTTGGCCACTAAGGTTGAAGATGATCTTATCTTGGTAGGAAAGATAAGAAGAGATCCTAACAAAGGTAAATCTTCATCATCTTCTAAATATTCTTCTATAGGCACCACTGATCCTATGGTGCAAAATCTAGCAAATGAATTGCTAGCTCTCAAAAAATAAATGGCACAAAGGATGTCTACTCCTCCTTATTATCAAGATATACCAAGGAGGACATTTCCCAACCACTCATATTAGGGAAATGTTGCCAAAAATCAAGGGCAACTAAATCACCTTCCTCCCCCACCAGGGAAGCTTGCCATTGAAGCAACACCAGCTAACTCAGTAGTTCGTTATCTTGAAACTGAACATGATTTTTCTTTCCAACTTGAGTTAAAACAAGAAGATGACGCTGATCTCTTTACAAAAGGCCAAGAAGAATCAACTAGCAACTCCAACATTGGTTTCCTAAATTACTAGGATGAACCCAAAAGTAAAGGTGAAGCATTTGATGGATCATACGCTCTATTTACCAGGTCCCAAAACCAGTTAGCTCAACAAGCAGATAAAGGAAAAATAGGGGAAGAATCTTGACCAGTAATTTCAATTGCTAAATGAGTAACTTTGTTGCCTTTCCAATCAAAGGACCCGATGATCACTAAAAAAGTAAGTACCTCAAATATTCCTTCACCTTCTACTTTAAATTCATAGACCAGTCCTACACCCAACAAAAACTAGATTGATAGACTACCTCCCTCTATCTCTAATTAATTTTAGTCATTTGATATAATTGACCATGTTAAGAAGACTAAAATTCAAATGTCTAATTTTGAATTCTTGTAATCCAACCCTGAGCAGTTGGATAGACTCGTTGAATGCATCAAAAATAAAACCATCCTTACAGGACAAGATATTTCAAAAGTAACTCCTGTTCCCCCATAAAACATACCTACCTGAAATAATCTTGTCATTACTCCTCCAGCTACCCTTGGAAATAAAAAACTATTTTATGTCTCCCTGCTGATAAACGGTCATCAGCTGAATAATTACATTATAGACTCAAGAATTTATGACAATGGCATGCCTGTCAAGGTGGTAGAATCTCTTGGTCTCACGTTGACTAAGACCTTTGGGAGATGTTTCTCTATAGAAAACAAAAAAGTGCCTCTATTGGGACAAATCAAATATACTCAATTTGCATTTGTGACTTTTACAAATAAGAGGATTAAAATGATAGTCCTGGTGGCTGACATCCTAGCCTCCTATGACATTCTTCTTGGGCAAAATATTTGCAAGGATGTTGGTGGAGAATTGAGAATAAACCTATCTGAGGTGAGGATTCTTGTCAAGGGCATCATGCAAAGGCTACTTATTGAGAAGGAATAAAAGTACATAGTCACTCAAACTTTAGCCCTTAAAGCTCAAATTTTGTTTGAGTCTTTAGGCATGGGTAATTATTTTTTAACTACTAAAGATGTTTCTATTTTAGCAGACAAAAATTCCATAAGTGACAATCCAAAAAATTTAGATAAGACATCAGAGAAATTGGTAGGGCATAGTACACAAAAAAATATCTCTTCTTGATGAAGAAAAATCTGAAAGAAGATCAAATTTTGATGATATTTGGATTCTAGAATTCGATGGCAGCAACTCTTCAACTAGTTCTAGAGCTGGAGTTGTTTTAATATCTCCTCAAGGAGAAATTTTTATATATTCATGCAAGTTGTAGTTTAGCAACACTAACAACACTGCTAAGTATGAATTGCTGCTGCTTGGATTAAAGGCTACTCAAGACAAAGGTGTTAAAATCCTTCACACCCAAGGAGACGCTGAGCTATTGGTTTGTTAGGTGAAGAACCTATATCAAATTAAGAATGAGAGATTGTGACATTATCGTAATCTGGTGTGGGACTGTCTTAAAAGTTTTGATGCTTTCAATATTTTTGTAGTGCCTAAATAGCTTCATAATCATGCAGATTCATTGGTTATCTCTACAACCCTCAAGGTTCCTCACAAATACTTTAAAGAGCATAGTTACACTATCAAATTGGTCTTTCAACTAGGTGTACCTGATAATGCCAACTATTGGCAAGTGTTTGATGCTAACAATCAAATCATGTGCTTCACTAGACCTAAAGAGCAATAAACTATGGTAGTGGAACATACTGCTGTGCATCAAAATTAGGCAAAGAAACTCTTCAGCAAGAGAGCAAAGATTCATGGTAGAGATCAAGTCTTGTTAAGGGGAAAGAAGAGGAAACTAAAAGGAAGGCACATAAAATTGGATTCTTGGTGGAGAAGTCCATTTTCCAATCACCAATTTTGGGGTGAAAATAGTCTCTTGCTGATTTATCAAGATGAGATGCCATTTTCTCTACCTCACAGTGTGCAACATCTGAAGCACTTCAATCCTTGAAGTATCAGATAAGTCTAGTTGTACATATGTATAATTTTTGTATAGTCTTCCTTTTATTTTGTGTCGTTCATTTGTTTTTGGCACCTTTCTTTTTGGATAGCATGAATCCATAGCCCAATGGCATAGATGAAGGCACTGAGATTTTGGATTCTACTCCCTTCGATTACTTCAATTTTAATTGATGGAAGTTCCCCAATTGGAGCCAGCTGTTGTTCCTAAAATTCATCACTTGCTTTTATGGACAAAATACTGACCATTTTGGTCTTGGAGACCAAAACTCTCTTTTTTTCTCAAAAATGTTCTGAGCAGTTAAGTTTTTCAAATATTCAAGCCTTTTTAGCTAAGAAAGTCATAGGTTCAATAGGCAGGCTTTCTCAAAGGGAAGTTCAAAACACTTAAGGCATTTCCTTAGTGTTTTGAGGATGGTTGAGATTTGAGGTTCAATCAAAAGACTTAACAATAGGCTTTAAACAATTGGAATGAACCAATGAACCATTGAACCCCACCTCCACAAGGTTCAAAGGTTCAACGAGTTCAAATGTTTAAAGTATTCAACGCACTTAAAGAAAAGAAAGCTTCAAAGAGTTAAGATTGAACTTTGAACCGTTGAACCTTGAACTCTACAAGGTTTAAAGGTTCAAAGGTTCAACGAGTTCAACAACCTCAAAAGACTTAGAGAAAATAAGGCTTCAAAGAGTGAATAATGAACCATTGAACTGTTGAACCTTGAACTAAAAGAGTTCAAAGGTTCAAAGGTTCAAAAATTTCAAAGAGTTTGATGAACTTAGAAAAGAAAAGGATCCAAAAAGTTCAAAGCTTCAAAATATTCAAAGAAACAGAATGAACCCTTGAACTGTTGAACCTCAAACTAAAATGGTTCAAAAGGTTCAAAGGTTCAAAGGATTCAAAGGTTTGAAGTTTGAAAGGAAGATTCGAGTGAATGAAGGAAGTGGAAGATTCCAAAAATAATTTCAAACAAATGGTTCATCTGAAGAAGAAAAAGAGAGTGAATGCGGCCCTTTACAAAACATTGAATCGACAAACCATTGAACCATTAAACCTTCAAACCAAAAGAGTTCAAGGTTCAAGGTTCAAAGAGGTTCAAAGTGACCAATGACATCTCCACAGATGTCAATTTCAAGCTAATAGAATAACTATTGGTTTTTAAAAGACTTGAGAACAAGTTTAGTGACCAGCCCAGAAAGGAGCTGAAAGACTAGTAGAAAGCGAGAAGGTATCCCTAAGAGCTCAAATTGATTAGGAAGAGATAAAATATGATAAAGAAAGAGAGAACAACTATAATAAATCTATAAATATCTACATGAGAGTTATTTCTAGTAGGTGGAATAGTCTACCAGGTAGACATTAGAGAACACGAACATTCAAAGGTGTGGCCTATTTTTCTACATTAAGTGAAGGTGAATAGATAGCCATGTAAGCATCATAAAGAAGACCATACAATCCATGCTTAGGAGGAGACATTTGAGATGATTCAAAATTCTAAAGTCAAGGCTGATGACCTATTCTAGCATGGCCCTTTCATAGATATTTAATGCATTTAATTTAGCATGGGCCATTTTCATGAAAACAAGTGCCCAAGTCTTTCTTGTGAGGCTATATATTGTAATCTCTCATTTTGTATAAAGGAGATCTCTCTGTTATTAGAAGCGAAGCTCTACCCAAATTGAAAGGCAATCTTGAGACTTTGAGCTTAGACTGTTAATCATATTTTGTTAAATGAATGAGAAAGCAAGTGACCTTTCAAACTTTATGTTGGAATAAGCTTATGCCATCTAGGAAATTGTTATTATGTCTATTTACTAAATATAGTCTTGTCTATTTAATCAAATAAGTAGAACAAGTGGAAGTAAGCTAGAAGATGTCCTAAAGCTGACTATGGGAGACTTTGTGCTGCCATAATTGTCTTCAGTCTGTGTTTTGTGTAAAGGAGATTAGAGAGACTTTGAGCTCTCTTTATCCTTTGTAATCCTTTACTCTATTGTAGTTGAAGTGGAGACTTTGGGCTATGCTTCAAACTATTGTGTCCCTTTGTCTTAATCAATGGGAGGAACAATGAAATACTTTGTGCTTTTGTGGGTTTCTTATGGTTTCTGTTACTGCCCAGGAAGAATCTTGTTGTTGGTTGAATATCACTTCTAAAAGAAGAGAAGTGCCTCTCAGTAATTACACTAGAATTCTCCTCTATCTTGTGAACATCATCTCTAAAAAAAGAGAGATTGATGGTATGATTTCACCCATGAGTGTATTTTTAGCTTATATATATATATATACTATAGTATATAATAGATTATAGGGAACCCCCCTTGCTGAGAGGAGAGATTTATCTCATTCTAGCTGTGGTCACCACACCCATTTTGATGCATAAATATCCTTATGCTATGGTTGATGCACCTATTTTGCTATCAGTCAGTTGGTGACAAAATATTCACCCAACACTAAGAAAAAACTAACCTCTTTCATTATCATGTGTTCACACTTAGCTCTATGAGGAAGCATATTAAACTATGAATGCTAATATGGGGGGTTGTATAGATAGATATAACCTTTGTGAAATGGTAACATCTTCCCTATTCTAAATAACTAACCATGAGAGAGGAATCAAAAGAGGGTTAGTTCGATGTGAATACACATAAAAAATGATTGAATGAAACTAGCACCCTAAGTCTATTCACTATGTTTTAGAAAGATTGAACAAAAGAAAAATTAAATATAAGATAAAACACAAATATGTTACACCTTCCTTAAAATACTTCATTTTCTTTTTATTTCGAAGAGGTATGTGCTTGGATTATAGAACTAGATGTCTTTAGTGATGTTGAATCCATGTGGGCAACATCTCCCCTTGTCTAAACTTGATTTAGCTTGAGAATTATGAAGCTCCTTAGGTATTTTGGAAGAGTAAGTTTAGGTTCAATAAGCTTGTCTGTAATGGAAGGGTACCTTCAATTTATAGACTTGATGAATCAGTGAGGATCATCCATCTTGATCTCTAAATGGAGTAATAAGAATTAGTCCTCACCTTAATCAATGTTAAAGTTTGGAAATGTAAGAGGGTCCATTTAAGGACACTTGGAGTGTGGAAGAGATTTGGAAGAAAAGTGCAATCATGACCCCTTTTGAAGTGTGTAAGAGGGTGTAAGAAGGAGGAATGTGTAAGAAGGTGTGAGAGAATCTGAGAGATTACTTACACTCCTCTCTTTTACCATGTGATGTCAATGAGATGACATAATATTACATTTCTAATACTATATAAATATGGATATTCTAAAAGTTATGAAAAATTACATTAGGTTTAGATTAGGCTAATTAATAATTAGATTTTTTTTAAAATTTTGGTGGGGTTGAAAATGTTAATAAAAGATATAATAAATTGACCATGGGAAGGATTGAATAGTGAATAGAATTGACATGAAATGTCTAAAATTTTAAGCGTCTACATTTTTCCATGTTTGAGAAGGCATTGTGAGATACAAGGCAAAGTAACTGTTAACTAAATTTGACCCCAGGTCAAATTTATCACCCCCATATAAATTCAAACTTATCATATGCTCATTTAATATCCTATAAGACCCCTATAATTCTTCATTTAACCTTGTTAGCATGGTTTAAGGTTAGTTTGGAGAAATCAAGGTAAAGTCATAATTTGGTCATATAATGGTTTAGGCATGTCATGAGGAAATAAGTCATGGAAAAGATATGTAATAGGTGATTAGGGGTTGATTAAATTAATTTCATGTGTCAAACACTTTTTCATAATGTTTCATGAGGTTTTAGAATGCATGAAGTTTATTTGCTAACTTGAGAGTGTTAAAAATGCATATAAAGGGTGATTTTGGCTAATATATATATTTGTCAAAGTTACCTAACTTTAAAATCCATACAATACCCCTTCCAAATATCTTGGAGTAATTACTCAACTTCCACAACTATCAACTTGTCAGATAAAGTTAGATTCCTAGATTTCTACGCTAGTTTGAGGAGTTAAGAGAAGTTTTACAGACTTGTAGAAGCTATTTTTAGGTGAAAACAATTTAGAGGTGTCATTTAATATCTTAAAGGTTAGAATAAATCTTGGAAGGAAGTTTTAGATCCAAAAATTGCATAAAATCACTCCTCTCCTCCATCACTCCATTTATAAGCTAGTGAAGGCCAACTTCAAATAGATGGTACAAGCTGTACAGGAAGAGTTGGGGCTAGGATTTTGGACAAAGTTTGGGAACCTTATGGGATTCCAATTTGTGTTATTTGTTGTTGGATTGGTTCTCTTAGATTTATGAACAATTGTTAATAACCCAAACTATTTTTTGAAGGAGAAAATCCCCACAGGTTGAGATTAGATCAACTCTAGAACAAATTGTGAAATCATGGCTGATTGAAACTAGTTGGAGTAGCTTTTCATATGTATATATCTTCCTCACACATGTTTATTCATCTTGGTGACATGTGTGAATGGTCATTTAGCAATCAATTTCTCATTTGTGCATTGTGAACATCATATTCTCTAAGTTTTTTGTGCTCCAAAATCTCTTTAAGTGGTCAAATGCATTTTATTTTATTTTCGTTTCCCCCTACTCCCTTTTCAAATCATCAGGAGTCTTCTAATTAGTTATGTAATCTGTACTAGTTTCAAATGGTCACATATCTCCATTGTAGATTATGTTTTATGTGTATAGCAATTGTGGTGATTTCAATGGTCTAAGTATACATTTATAAGAGTTTGATAATTTTATTTTCTTGGTATAATATGTTGATCCAAATTAGGTAATGGACTTTAAGTCTAACTATCATGTTTTTCACCTTTAAAAGCCTTCAAACATAGAGGTTTTAATCACTTATAGATATCATGATATCTAATAAAAGGCACGTTCAAGCTCCATACACAGTCAACTTTCTTTAATAACCACTTATAATCAGCTGAGATTGATCTTGAGATAAGTAGTGTATGAAGGTATAAGAGTTTAGATTGAGATTCTAGGATATCTTAGAAAGGAAAGAGAGCTTGATGTGTTTTTATTTTATGATCACAATGTATCAAAGCTTCAAACTCAAACTTTAATGGAAACCCAGGAAGACATTCACTTACAATTAGCTAAGATTGGTCTTGAGATAGAGTAAGATGGTGAAGCCTCCAGTCTTAGAGGTTTGAAAAGGTCTTAAGAAATCATAACAAAATGATATTAAAACATGACCATTGAAATGTTTGATATTGGCAATAGACAATCAAAATGTCCTCATATACACTCAACTACCTTAATTGACACATACAACTAGCTTGCTGAGAGAGGTTGTCTTAAATAGTAAGGTGATGAGGTTTTAGAGTTTTAAGAGATTTGATAAGTTATTAAGCCATTAAAATAACAAAAGGATTAATTTAAAGGTTACAATATTGGGTATCAAGGCTAAGAAGACTCAAACACAATCAAAGCTCTGAAAAGGACCACATACAACCATATATTGTGGATAAATGTGCCTTAGATAGTGATGTGAGCAAGATGTGACGTTATAATATAGTGAAAGGGTCTTAAGGAAGAATTAAAAAAAATGATAGAGTATTTGAAAATGATTCATGGGTTTTGGGGATAGGTCTTAATGACCTACAAAGTCATGAAATTATATGCACTCAGATAGTCAACTATCTACCTACAGTCAATTGATTTAGTCTTGAGAGAATGATAGTGAGATACATAGAGTTTCAAGGGTCTCAAGGAAAGTCTCAATCAATAAACCACATGATTAATCCATGGGTAAGGTTTAGAGATTGGTCTAAATGCCTAAAAAACCATATACACAATTAAGTTCTTTTAATAGTAACCTACAACCAGCCACCTACTAAAGATTTTGTCTTGAGTGGCAATGTTAGTTAGAGGTATAAAGTTTTAAGGTTTAAAATGAATAGATTAGTGATCTAAAGACATGAAAAGGTTTGAGAGGTTTCAAAATTGAATATAGAGCTCTAAATCACCATTTTATAGGCCATTCTCAAATGCAGACACAATCATATTTGGAAACACACAAATCTGCCTAAGATCTTAGAGTGTGGTTTGTTTGAGAGGTATAAAGGATATTCAAGAGATATTAGTAGGAGAGTTGGTATAAGGATGAAATTTTGATATCCTGGAGAGATGGTGAGGAAACATCACATAGTCATAAGACCCTACATACTCAATCCAAGTGAGGCAAACACAATCAACCCTACTTGCTCCTTCTTAAAATAGTTACATGTTTGAATAGTCTAAGAGATTACAGGGATATATTAGAGAGAGTAAGATGTTTTAATGTGATTGTGTGTTGTGAAAATCACTATATAAAATCCTTAGACTCAGGCTTACCCCATTTTGAACCCTACATAGTATAATAAGGTAGGCAATATTTAAGATGAGATGGTTCATGGGGTTGAATTAGACTTAAAAAACCTTAAAAATATCGACTTATGACCTTGAGAAGATGTTGAGACATATAAAAAACACACCATGGGTTATAAATCATTAGACAAAGAGAGAAATGAAAGAATACAGTCAACTAGGGTCTCTTAGGTAGTTTGATTTTAAAACCCTAAGCCTAGAACATGAGATGTTATAGAGAGTTTTAGGAAGAATGTGATTAGAAAATTATTATAATAGGCTAGGGGAAGTTTCTCAAACATAATTTAGGTGTTATGTTATAACTTAGGAAATCCACCTAAAGACCTCAGTTTTACTCAAACCTCACAAAATACCTCCTACTAGCTTGAGAGGCTAATTTCTCTTGCTTGGTATGGATCACACATACTATATGGGACCTTGAGATTTTAGGGGATGTTAACGACCTTAGTGAACTTCAAATTTGTGGAATTGATTGGTGTTTTTATGCCTTGAGATTGATGAACTATCGTTAAGAGTTTAAACCACATTCATGTTGCTTAGGAGAGCCATAAACACCCAATGAGAGAGAAATGCAATTATATGACTCCAAATGGATGAGATGGACTTATAAATCACCCATAACATCTTAAAAACTCCCTTGAATATCATCCCATTCCATTGGATAGTATAGTACTATATGGAATTGTATAGATTAGGGATAAAAACATTGATTTTTTCTATTTTATAGGTCTATATGGTGAGTTAGAATATTAAATATGACATAGAGATAGAGGAAATTTTCTAAGTGAATCACATACTTATTTTAGGTTTGGTACATGTGGGGAGGTTGTAGTTTTATTTTTCACTCTCTTAGCAGGGAGGCTTAATTGAGGCCTAGTTAGGAGAGAGAAAGGGTAGAAAAGGACATCTCCACTCACTCTCAAGGCATGAAATTAAACCTAGAGTTGTAAAGCCATAGGGGGTATTAGAATATACCCTTATATTATTAGGATCCTCCATAAGTTTCTCTACATAAGGATATTTTTACTAAAAAAGGCTACAAGAAATGAGGCCTAATTGAGGATTTTGGTAGATAATGAATTGTTAGGACTAATTTGAGGTCTCAAAATGGATTTTTATATGTAAAATATGATGTCAATGGGCCATCAATTAAGTTTATATGAGCTAAAGTAGTTGAAACCAATTTTTGACATTTGTATGCCAAATAATCCTAAAGAGATGAAGAGTCCTCTAAACACCTTAGATCAGAAAGAGGTGATGTGTTAAAGAGAACCTATTGGGGTCAGTTGAGAGGTTTCAAGATCAAAGAAAATAGGCAAGAGATACTGATCTAACCACCAAGAAGGTAACTTGTCACTCAACATGTCAAGAAGAAGGAGAGTTTCAAAAAACTAGTCAAGGTTCCAAGTAAGCAATTCAACTCCCACACCACTTGGAGAGCTAGAGCATCTTCAAAAGAGATACACATGGCCTCTTGGACCTGTTGAGGTAGTTATATAACTCCTCTTCTTATTTTAATTCACATGAAACTTGTCTACCTTCTCTCTCCCACACTCTTCTCTTCTCTCACATTTGTGCTATATATTGAACCACTTTGGCTTTGAAGTGTATCCTCCACCAGAGTAGGAAAATTTATACTCATTTTAAAAATTTAAGCAATAAATAATGGTTTGGTTTACCATCTCTATGAGTTGTTTCAATGTGCATGTTAAGTTAATTGATCTTGCTAAGTGATAGTTTCTCTTCCATAGGTTGTCCTTACTTGCATCCATTTTCAGCTTTGAAATTTTGTTGTAGGTCTCTTGAAGTGTTCTAATGAAGTTTATATGAGTTTAGTGAGTTGTCTCTTCACTAGTTTCAAGTCATGACCTTGGATTTAGTCCTCCTAGCTTAAGTTTGCTTCACAAACCTCCATGAGAAATACTAATGCAAGGGCAATTTTGGATTATTGTATGTGCAGATTAAGCTTGTGTTTGAAGTGTAATTAGAGTTGGTTGGTAGTGGTTAGGTTAAATTTTTTGCATCACCTTGTTAATATATATTTGATTTATGTTCTATCTTTCCCTTTTCATCCCAAAAGCAATTAGTATAGGTGACAAGCTATCAAAGACAAATATATAGAGGTAGACCTTTAATCTAGAGGTTTAACTTTGCTATAGGCAACCCACAGGCCTAGAGGTAATCCCATGTTTCACCAAATTAGAGAAGTCTGAACAATCTTCTCCTAGGATGCAAAATTTGGTGACAATAGTTTTGGCATGCCCAGTGGGACTAAGGTCCAAAAGAGTGGAATAAATTTTTGGTGTGTTCTTCTACCTATAAGCTTTGGGAAGAATTTAACAAACACCAATGGTAAATCCTAATGCAATCAGCTAATTATAAGTCGCCCAATTAATTTTTATGAAATAATTTACTAATACCTTATGTGTTCATTTGACTAATGAAGTTGGTATGGTTGGATATGATGAGATTTTCTGCTATACACCCCCCACCAACCTTTTCATGACCCACATTATGTCTCTCAACAACCCTATCAAGATTGTTATCAATCCTATGAGTCATGGTAGTTCTATGGTCATCCTCCTTCCCCTTCATATGACCATGATGCTATTGAAAAACCCTATGAAGAATACTATGAGGAATATTATTAAGAAGATTACCAAGAAGTGTCTCCCTATCAGCCTCAACATGATTCCTATCAACCTTGTCATGAGGAGTCAAATGATACCATGGATTGGGAATTAAAATATTAGGAAACAAGATATAATTTCTTAAAATCTCAAGTTAGGCAACTAACTCAACAAGTTGAATCTCTCCAAAATCCCCACTATTACCCTCCTCCTACTTCAATTCCACGTTAATCTAAATATTTATTAGCACTCATGAAAAATGTGCTAAACTTAGAAAAAATAATGAGAAAATGGGATAAGGAAGGTGGTATGATCCCTATTCATCTCATAGAGAAGTTGAGGAAGTTGGTTCAATTCTTTATAAATGAGTGGAGGTTAGTTTAGCCAACTATGTCATCAATGACAACTTTCATGAAATGAGATGTTATATCCAATGGTGGGTAGATAGATTAGAGAGGTAGGAAAATCAAGAGGTTAAAGATTAACTTGCAACTATTGAAGAGGCTCAACAAGGCTATGAGAAAATTAAAACTCTTTTTGAAAAAGGTGTCATTCCCATTACCTAATCTAACTTATCATCTCCCCATGAGTTCATTCAATAAACCTCCATTCCCAAGCCCATATATAAGCCATACACCACACCTCATACTCCCTCTCTAACCCATAAACCAATTCACCACCCTCCCACCTCATCCCTTCTTGAAGGAGAACCCATCCTATGGGATATTAGTAAATAAGAATAAACTGAAGTTACAGTTGATCAAGAAGATGACTCAAGTGTCTATGATGAAGAGTTCACTATAGGGACTTCCATTGGTGAAGACAAAAACAAGTAAAAATTATTGAGTGAAGAAAGAAAAGACTTTGATGATTTTATAACTGATCATAAAATGGTTGATCAAGACATGGGAGAGAAGGTATTTGAAAATAACATCACATTAATTGAGTTGGTTGAGACTAATGAGAAACACTAAGAGGTTGATTTTGAAAAAATAATAGAAGATAAAGTTTTTGTTGAATCCATAAATCAATATGACATGTGGAAAAATTATAAGGACATATGTGATGAGTTTAAAGGCCTTCAAAAGCCTACACCTCATACTAGTCAAGTTGAAGACACTCTTGAAGTTGCCTTACCTCTTGATGGTGTGTTTCTAAAAAAATATCTTATGCCATCTAAATCTATTGAAGTTATATCCAACCTTGAATTTGAAGACTCCTCAAGAAAACAAGTTGAATTTGATAAAGTACAAAATGAGTAAGAAGATGAAGTTGAAGAAGTTATGATTCTTGAAGAGAAGGAAGATAAATGTGATTGGTAACAATATATTGAGCTCATCCAAGAGTTGAAGGCCTTTTCAAGGTTGAAGGTCATGCTCATAAAGAGATATCAAATAATATGTCTTCATTGAAGATAATGATGAGGATTGTATTGCATATGATAAGCTCCTTGAAGAGTTTAATGAGCTATCAGCTAGTAAGAAGTCTGAAGATGTTCTTGAAGATGATTCACTTCTTGAAGGACAACATGACAATCTTCAAAGTACTAAGATATAGGATGCCATTATAAGTCAATAGGTGATCATGATTGAGATAAGAAAAAATATCAAGAAAGTTCATGAGAAGGTTGTTGAAGTGCAAGAAGAGTTCACCTTCATATGTGACATGTTTGTAACTTTCATCATTACATTTGAAGACATGCCAAGAAGATTGTCAAGAATGAAAGAGATGAAGACACAAAAAATAGGTTCAAAAGGAAATTTGATTCATGTCCTCTTTCATGTCATGGAGCAAAGGATGGTGCAAGTTTCCCCTTTGATCTAGGAGGAGAAAATTTGTTTCAGGTTAGTTTATATTTAATCTAAGTTTGCTTAAGTTGGTTTTGTGTTTACTAAGTGCTTCATAACATAATTATGTGCCTTTTTCCTTGATTTATGTATTTTTTGCTTTCTTTTACATGTTGTGAAGGCAATCAGGTTGTTGAGTCATTTTCAAAGTCTGTTTAGGTCTAAAAATGAGTGCAAAAGACCCCATTACCCAATGGACATGCAAGGCAACTGATCCTATTAGCATTTCATGCATGTTACCCTTGTGAATCTCCAAAAATGTTGATCAAATTTGACCCCAAGTCAAAATTTTCACCCCCCTATAAATTCAAAATTGTCATATGGTCATGTCAAAATATCCTATAAGGCCCCTAAAATTCTTCATTTAACCTTGTTAGCATAGTTTAAGGTTAGTTTGGAAAAATTAAGGTAAAGTCAAATTTTGGTCATATAGTGGTTTAGGAATGTCGTGAAGGAATAAGTCATGGAAAATTTGTGTCATAGGTGATTAAGGGTTTATTAAAGTCATTTCATGTGTCAAACACCTTTTCACAATTTTTCATGAAGGTCTAGAATCTATGAAGTTCATTTGCTAACTTGAGGGTGTCAAAAATGCATATAAAGGGTGATTTTGGCTAATATATATGTTTTTCAAAGTTACCTAACTTAAAAATACATACAATACCCATTAAAAATATATTATAGTAGTTACTCAACTGCCACACCTATCAACTTGTCAAATAAAGCTAGATTCTTGAATTTCAATGCTAGTTTGAGGAGTTAAGAGAAGTTATACATAGTAGTGGAAGCTAATTACAGGTGAAAAGGTTACATATGTGTCATTTTATATCCTATATGTCATAACAAATATTTTAAGGAATTTTTAGATCCAAAATTTGTAGAAAATCACTCCTCTCCTCCATCACTCTATTCACAAGCTAGTGAAGGCCAACTTCAAGTAGATGGTACATGCCACATAGATAGAGTTTGGTGATAATTTGGCCAAAGTTTGGGACCCATATGGGATTAAAATTTATGGCATTGGTCATTGGATTAGTGATATTATCTTTATGAATAATCACTAAGAGCCCATACTATTTTTTGAAGGAGAAAATCCCCACAGGTTGAGTTTAGAGTAGCTCCAAAACAAATTGTGAAATCATGGATGCTTAAAACCAATTGGAGTAAATTATAATATGTTTTTAGATTCCTCACACACATTTATTCATCTTGATGGCATGTGTGAATGGTATTTTTTCAATAAATATCTCTATTTTGTATTATCTAGAAGTGACTATCATATTCTATATGTTTTCTATGTTCCAAAAGCTATTCAGGTGGTCAAATGCATTTGATTGTTTCTCCATTACCCCCCAATCTCTTATTAACTCATAAAGATTCTTCTAATTAGATATGTAATTTGTATTGGTTTCAAATGGTCACATATCTCCATTGGAGATTGTGTTCTATATGTATAACAATTGAGGTGATTTCAATGGTCTGAATATGCATTTCCAGAAGTTTGAGAATTTTATTTGCTTGGTATAGTATGAAGATCCAAATTATGTAATGTACCTTAAGTCTAACCATCATGTTTTGAACCTTTCAAAGACTTCAAACATAGAGTTTGCAGTCTTTACTTCTTAAAGGCCTGTAGGTCTGATAATGTGACTTAAAGAGGCTATGCATATTGAAGGTAGTGAGAAAGGTTCTCCTAATGAGAGTTAATCACTTCTATATATCATGATATCTAAGAAAAGGAAATTTCAATCTCCATACACAATCAATTCTCTTTAATAACCACTTACATTCAGTTAAGATTGATCTTGAGACAAGTGGTGTATGAAGGTGTGAGAGTTCAGATTAAGATTATAGGATATTTGAGAAAGGGAAAGATATCTTGATGTGATTGTCTTTCATGATCATATTATATCAAAGTGTCAAACTTAAAATTGAATGGAAACCTAGGTAAATAGTCACTTACATTTAGTTGAGATTGATCTTGAGACAAAGTAAGATGGTGGAGCTTGAAGTATAAGAGGTTTGAAAAGGTCTTAAGACATCATAAAAAAATTATATTTAAATAATACCATTGAAAGGTTTGAGATTGGTAATAGACAATCAAAAGGTCCTTAGATACACGTAGCTACCCTAATTGACACCTACAACTAGCTTGTTGAGAGAGGCTATCTTGAACAATAACATGATGAAGGTTTAGAGTTTTAAGAGCTTTTATAAGTTATTAAGCCATCAACATCATATAAAGAGTCATTAAAAGGTTTATAGTATTAGGAATCGAGGCTAAGAATCCTCAAATATAGTTAGAACTCTCAAAAGGACCACCTATAGCCATACATTGTGAGAAATGTGCCTTAAATAGTGATGTGAGTAGGGTGTGAGGTTCCAATATAGTGAGAGGGTCTTAAGATAACAATAAAAAACATAAAAGAGTATTTGAAAAGGATTTAAGGGTTTTGGGGATTGGTCTTAGAGACATAAGAAGTCATGAAACTATATGCACTCAAATAGTCACTTGTCTACCTACAGTTAGTTGATTTGATCTTGAGAGAATGATAGTGAGATACACAGAGTTTCAAGGGTTTCATGGAAATTCTTAGTTAGTAAACCAAATGATTGAGCAATGGATAAGGTTTTTAGATTGTTTTAAATGCATAGAAAACCCTATACATAGTTAAGTTATTTCAATAGTAACCTACAACTAGCCACCTACTAAATATTTTATCTTGAGTGGAAATGTTAGTTGGAGATATATAGTTTAAAGGTTTCAAAGAAATAACTTAGTGATACAAAGACATGAATTTTTTTTAGAGGTTTCAATGTTGAATACAGAGCTCTAAAGAACTTTTTTTTAATCATTCTCAAACGCATATACATAGGTAGTTGGAAACACACAGTCCTGCCTAAGCTCTTAGAGTGTGGTTTGTTTGAGATGTATAAAAGATATTCAAGAGGTAGAAGAAGGAGATTTGGAAGAATCCTAAAATTTTGAGATCCTATAGAGATGGTGAGGAAACATAACACAATCATTAGACCCTACATACTCAATCCAAGTGAGACAAACATAGTTAGCCCTACTTGTTCATTCTTGAAATAGTTATTTGTTTGAATAGTCCAAGAGATTGTATGGATATATCAAAGAGAATATGATGTTTTAATGTGGTCTTATGTTGTGAAAATCACTATAAAATAGCCTTAGACTTATACTTACCCTATTTTGAACCTTGCATAGTCCAATAAGACATGTAGTCTTGAAGATGAGATGGCTATTGGGGTTGAATGAGACTTAAATAACCTTGAAGAGATGGACTTAGGACCTTGATAAGATGGTGAGACATATAAAAAACACTCAATGGGTTATAAATCACTTGATAGAGAGTAGAAATGAAAGAATACAGTTAACTAGGGTCTCTTAGGTAGTTTGGTTTGACTACCCTAAGCCTAGAACATGAGAAATGTTGTAGAGAGTTTGAGGAAGAAGGTGATTGGAAAATGATTGGAATAGGTCAAGGAAGGTTTATTAGACCTCATTTAGGTGTTATATGATTAAATAAAACTCAGGAAATGCACTTATAGACCTCATTTTTACTCAGACCTCACAGATTGCCTCTTACTAGCTCGAGAGGCTAGTTTCTCTTGCTTTGTACAGATCACACATGCTTCATGGGAACCTAATATTCTAGGGGATGTTAACTACCTTAGTACACTTCTAATTTATGGAATTGGTTAGTGGTTTCATTCCCTAAGGTTTATGAACTATCATTAAGAGTTCAAACCACTTTCATGCTACATGGGAGAGCTATAAAGACCTGATGAGAGAGAAATGCAATTCTATGCCTCTATATGGATGATATGAACTTCCAAATGACTCATAATATATTTAAAACTCCCATGAACATCATCCCATGTCATTGGATGGTATGGTACTATATGAAACTATATGGATTAGGGATAAAAACATTGATTCTTGCTATTTTATATGTCTATACAGTGAGTAGGAACTTCAAAACTGGCATGGAGATATGAGAAGATGTTTTATAATTTAATCACATAATTATTTGGGGTTTGGAACGTGTGGGTAGGATGTAAATCCATTTTTCACTCTCTTGGTAGGGAAGCCTGATTGAGGCATAGTTAGGAGAGATAAAGGGAAGAAAAGGATGTCTCCACTCACTCTCAAAGCATGAAATTTAACCTAGAGATGTTTATCCGTAAGGGGGTATTGGAATATTCCCTTAGATTCTTAGGATCCATTGTACTTTTCTCTACACAAGGATGTTTGTGATTAAAGGCAACAAGGAATGGATGACTTACTGGGACTAGTTTAAGGCTTCAAAATGGATTTTTGTAGTTCAAATATGATGTAAATGGTCCATCCATGAATTTTGGATGAGATAAAGTAACTAAAACTAGGTTTTGACACTTATGTGTAGTATAGGCCTAAGGAGATGAAGAACCCTCTAGACACCTTGCATGAGAAAGAGGTGATGTGTCAAAGAGAACTTGTTAGGGTTAGTTTAGAGGTGTCAAGAGAACATAATAGAGGTAGGATAAAATTATTTGACCACCAAGAAGGACACTTGTCCTTCAACATGTAAAGGAGAGTTTCAAGAAGCTAGTCAATGTGTCAAGTAAGCAATTCAACTCCCACACCACTTAGAGAGTTGGAGCATCTTTATAAGAGGTACACATGACCTTTTGGACCTATTAAGTTAGTTCCATAACTCCTCTTCTTGTTGTAACTCATATGACACTTGTCTACCTTTTCTCTCCTACACTCTTTTTCTCTTCTCTCACACTTTCACTATATATTGAGCCACTTTGGATTTGAATTGTATCCTCCACTTGAGTATGGCAAAGATCTAGTCATTTGAAAACTTTAAACAATAAATAATGATCTAGTTTACCATCTTCATGAGTTATTTCAATGTGTATGTTAAGTTATTTAATATTGCTAAGTTATTTAATCTTACTAAGTGATAGTTTATCTTCCTTAGCTTGTTATCCTTGCTTACATCTATTTTCAGTTTTAAAAGTTTGTTTCAGGTCTCTTTAAGTGTTCTAATGAAGTTTGCATTATTTTAGTCAGTTGTCTCTTCACTAGTGTCAAGTCATGACCTTGGGTTTAGTCCTCATAGCTTAAGTTTGATTCACAAACCTCCATGAGAAATACTAATGCAAGGGTAGTTTTAGATTAATGTATGTGAAAATTAGGCTTGTGTTTGAAGTGTACTTGTAGTTAGTTGGTATTGGTTAGGTTATAATTGGTGCATGACCTTGTTAGGATAGATTTTATGTATGTTCTCTTTCTCAATTTACATCCCATGTAAGCAAGTAGTATAGGTGATAAGCTATCAAAAACAAATCTAGGGAGCTAGCCCTTAATTCTAAAGGTTTACCTCTACTATAGGCAACCCACAGGCTTAGAGGTAATCCCATGTTTTAAAAAATTAGATAAGTCCAAACAACCTTATCCTAGGGTGAAATATTTGGTGACAATAGTTATGGCATGCCTAGTTGGACTGGGTCCAAAAGAGTGGAAATTTTTATTGGTGTGTTCTTCTACCTATCAACTTTGAGAAGTATTTAAAAAATATTAATGGCGACTCCAAATGTAATCATCTAGTTATAAGTGGTCTAAGTACTTATTGTGAAAGAATTTTCTAATATATATAGCTCCAAGAATCTAAATGAAACCACTAGTGTTTGGTATGGGGTACACATGGTATTTAAATAAACACTTATAAGGTTAAAAGGCTCAAGGATTCTATCAGCTACTAGAGATCTATAAAGGCTATCCAACTCACCAACTTGTACCAAGATTTAGAAAGAGTCATAAACTAGGTTAGGGCTAGTGTGATCAAGCACACAAAGGATATAGGTATCTCTAATGGGTATAACCAAAATAAAGCAAGTAGTGAAAATTAGAAATCTACTTACATACGAATTATGGAAATGACAATGCTGACTAAAGAGAACTATCAAATGATGTATAAACTTAGAAGAGAAGGCACTTTTAGGATAAATAATAGACATTTTAGGAAGTACATATATTTTAAATAAAGGGTGAAATATAATGCCTAATCTAAGCCTAAGGTAATTATTTATTCTCAACACTATTATATCCTAATAATGCAAATTTTTGGTTTAGAAAAAGAGGAGATTATTTATGCAAACACATACACTATTTTGAGCAATTAAGATTCTAATATGCAATGAGAAATGTTTCTAAATAAATCATGACATATAATGAAGATATTTTCAAGAAATTAAGTATAATATTAACCACATACAATTACAAAAACTTTAGAAACTATCCTAGATATGCACTAAATAAACTAGATCACTAAAACAATCAAAACCTAGAATATACACTACTACAAACAAAAGGGAATTTCAATTTGCATAGAAAATTTCCCTCATATCAAGATAAAAATTATTGTGCAAAATTTATACCAACCAATTATCCAAGCTAAGAAGCAATGAGGGAGGAGCATGAGGCTGTGTGTGAGCTGTGTCCAAACTTGGAGCCAAAATCAATGGAAGAGGTGAAGGAGAAGCTACCGACTATGAGAGAGATAATGTATGGAGAAAAAGAATAGGTGTAATGAAATCTTTGAGGATGCTAGGAGAAACCAACAAGATTAAATAAAACTATAGAGTGCAATGTGAATCACCAAAATAAATTATAGAATAATAGGGTATCCCCTATCATAATGAAATCTAAGTGTGCCAAGAACGAACCAGGTGAGACTCAATAAGACACTAGAGATTTGAGAGTGATGATAAAGAGAAAAAATTAGAGAAAAAAATTTAGGATAGAGAGAGGAAAATTAATGATATACCATCATATATGGCAACCCTAATCTGACAAAAGCCAAAATTTACTTATTTCTAACCGTTGGGACCAAACTAGACCCTTTTTTATGTGTTTTTCTTGGGCTACGATTGAGGTCACATATTTTTTAAATGAAACATACAACCTAGGTCATGGGTTTCCTCCCTAAGCCATGGTCTAGGTCAAAATCCCACCCTAGGTGGTCAATAAGCTTTTGAAAGGGCCTCAAGAGGTGTTTGGAAGGCTTGTTAGCAAGTAAAAGGGTTAGTGAGGTGATATGGATGTCTAGGGGATGGATATATGATGCAAAAAGGATCCATGCAAGTGGTGAATGTCTCAAAGTAGGATAATCAATGTTGGTAGTTTGTACATGAGTTGATGTGTAATCATATAGAGGAGTAGGTTCATGGGAAGTATTCTTACATATGCCCTCAAGGTACAAGCATTCAGTGTTTGAATGAACAAGGAGTGCTATGCAGTACCTAGAAACCACACAAAAGCAAAGGAAAACAAGAGCTAAAATATAAAAGAGAAAATTACCTATACTTACTAGATAAGGATTTTGATAGAAGATGTTGACAACATGATCCATAGGTGAGAGTAAAAATGCTATGTAATACAAATCCAAATTTAGCTCTAGCTCTAGCTCTTGCAAAGAAGGAATATAAGTGACATCAAATCAAATTGTATAATACAAAATGACATTCACTAGGGCATCAACCCTAGTATTCTCCCTATGAGGGATATGGGTGACCTAGATATCCTTGAAAGATAAAAATAAATCATTCACTTACTTGAAGAGGGCATCAAATCAGATCTATGGATGGCCCACAAATTAGTGAGTTGAGACACAAATAAAAGTGAGTTAGAAAACAACTTCACATAACACACACCTAACCCACAAGTATCAATCAAGGCACCAATGATTATATGATACTCAGTGGCATTATTCATCTCACTAGTAAGGAAAAAACCAACTACAATAAGCTCATGTCCCCACGGATAATCGATGACCCATGTTATAAAAAAAGGTCCTAGGTTACCCCAACTACTACCTTCTATTTGGACCATGACTAAGAGGTGAAATATGATGGGGGTCAAGGACACAAGACTCGCAGTCATAGAGGGATGATATCAAAGTGAGGTAGGGTAATCAAGCATAGGGGAGTTAGATGATGAAACCAAGTTATAATCACCATGATTAACCAATGCTAGCCATGGAAAAAGGTGACAAGGTAATGTGATAAGAAGTTCATAAAAGATGAATACCGGTTAGTATATACTAGAGCGAGTCTTGAACCACCATAATCAATCGCTGACACCACCTACAAGAACCATGGTGAAATAGAGAAATGAGAGTTAGAATGGATTGACTATAGAGCTTTAGATAAATGATTAACTAAAAGAATCATAGCAAGCAATTTCTATCTATGGATGCCCATGAGATGGGGCACCATACCAAGAGTTCAATGGGGACCCAAAAGGGGTTTTAGGGACCAAAAAGGGGTGAGAGTGGGACCTAAGAGGCTTTATATTAAAAAATGAAGTCTACCATTATGATTATAATGGGCCAAAACTCCTAATACATAGGTTTTGTGGCTTGGGACGTAATGGAGAGTGAAAAACACTAAAAAAGGGCCCATTAAAATTTAAAAAAGAGCCAAAAAGAGAAAAAAGGGTGAAAGAGAAGTCATTTTCACACTCATTTTTACTCTAAAAGACTCTAAAGAGAGGAAAACCACCACCAAATCCCAAGTGAAGCATACGAGGATGTGGTGAGCCCACCATAGGTGCACACGATGGTTTGGGTAAGTCATTTGAACAAAGCTTTGCCAATTTTGTTCATTTTTAAGGTTTGGGAGGTCGAAAGGGAATTTTAATGGAATCTAAATGATTCTATGGATGAATCAGGTAGAGTAACCAACCAAAATGTTTGGAAGTGGAGAGGAACACTCTAGGATAAATGGGAGGCCAAATGGAGGCCCAAGGAGAGAGAAACGGGAAGCCTTAGGGATTCCTAAGAGGCCACAACCTAGGCCATGGCTTAGTTGGGCAAACCCATAACTTGGGCCACTACCAGGCCATGAATTTACCCAAAAAACCATGGCTTGGGATAAAAAGGGACTAGAATGAGATTTGGGGAGCTTGGGAGAGCCTAGAGTAAGTTGATAGAGACCAAATAGAGGGGAAAAAGACAAATAGTTTAAAACACTTGATTTTAACTTGATTTGCCTATTTCATGACTAGTACAATTGATACATTTGCATATTGCTTGGTTTTTTAGACATGTGGAAGAGTCAGTGCACCAAAGGAGGGAGAGTCATCACAAGTGAGTGAGTGGCCAACATAGAGAGAGACCCTATAAGGTGACCAACCAAGAGAGAGATCCATCATGGTCAGCCAAGGAGGCTAACGCTCTACTTGTAGAGGACTAATATTGTTTATAGAGTGTAAGGATATGGAGATTAGTGTATGTGCCTTCACTACATTACTCTAGGGATTTGGTAAATGCATTAGTGACCACATGGGTATTTGAGAGATATGTGTTCCATTTAGGATCTGAGCTAGAGGCCATACTAAGCATTGAGGACATCTACCCTCTCTATGAGGTAAATCCTATAGGGAGGGAGATAGAGTTACCATAGGTTCAAAACACATCTACAATTAAGATATATCTAGTGGGACCCTATCAAGAGTAGAATATATATGGAGTATAAATCACATAGCTATCTCTAGGGGGTCCATCGCTATAGATAGTGATAATGAGCACTATGGTTGGGAGGCTCTACATCAGCCAAAGTAAAAAGAGGCTACCACTATCTTGGATAGGATTTTTCTAGTGAGTAGGAGGATATAGATATGACTGGGGCCAATACATCTTGGGAGGACTATACAAGTAGCTAGATCACATTTGGCACATAGGGGCAAGAGGATTGACACAACCCAACTTACTTTTATCTTGGGATTATGAGAGACACCCATTGACACAACTGAGGACACAATGGGGTAATGAGGCATACCCTACAATAGAGGAGAGTGATTCATAAGCCAAATGGTTCATAGATAAGGCTAAGAGGAGTTTCAAGGTCCATAAGGGCCATGTCATCATCTAGGGAGATAGGATCTGATGGCATGAGAGAGATGAACATAGTTTAGGCTAACTGGTGGTGAGCACAGAGGGAAGCCAAGACAGAGTAAGAGAGCCAATAGTGGAGAGAGGTATCCATGATGAGTGCCACCACCACTTGGAAAAACATGACCTATTAGAGGGTTATAGAGGTCATCAACATGACCAAGTAAGAAGTGTATTGGAAAGATAACACTTGTCTTTTTTACTCATATTTTAGCAAGAGCCAATATGTGACTAACATATGTGCTCTATATATGTATACAGGAGACTAGCCTAGCTGGTCTGGGCCCTAAGTGGACCTAATAATAAGGGATATATTGCCTAATGTGGTAGTGACACCACTCATGAAGAGGGTGCCACATCTATCTATGGGGGTAGAGCCACATACTCAATTCTGGTAGGTAGGTGCTTGATCATCACTAGAAATGGTGATATTACATCACCAGATACCATAACTAGAGGTAGATTCAACATGGTATGATGTAGCCATAGTATAACACAAAATAACTACAATATAGGATAAGGCACAACTAGTTAGAGTAGATGTTGAGATCATTTGGCTATGGGATGAGCTAACCCCAGAATAGGTTAGAGGAGCAAAGGCACCTAGAGAGAGGGAATAATGGCTAGATACCTTGGAGGATACCATGACTTGACTGGTCAAGAGGTAGAGATCAAGATCTCCACTTGGAGTAGGGATACCATAGACAAAGTCTAATCATAGGCTGGCTAGGAGGTATCATATATGCAACCACATATGTGGTAGTTTTGGGGACTACGATCCTAGGTTTAGAGAAAGCCATGTGATGTACCTAAATAAAAACATATATTTAATATGATATATATATATATATATAGATATATATATATATATATATATATATATATATATATATATATATAGTCATTTATCATTATTAGCATATGTGTATATGATTTTGTATGTGATGTGTATGCTTCATTTGATATAGACTACTAGATACATATGATTAGATAACAATAATTGATAATAAAGAAGCCACATGCATACACATATACAAGTGACATAGAGGTTAGTGGTGTAATAAGAGGTGAAATATACACCCTAACACCATAGGAAACTCTTTTGAAGGGCCACATAGGCCCTAGATGTGAAACATATTGAGGTAGAACCCATTGATCAGGCGTTATAGGGGCTCACCTTTAAGAGTTGAGAGATGATAGGTCTCATTCTAAAATGAGTCAGTGATAATGGAGGGGTGAAACCACTTGTGCAAAAGTTTATCCTTCTTGTGGTGCTCCTTGTTAAAGATGATGAATGTATAACCTAACTTGAATGGATGCATGCACTCTAATTTTTTGAATTGGTAGTATTGACAACTTTGGTAAGCATGATTATGCTAAAGAGTATTAATGTGGAACTCATCTAATTTCTCAAGCTTGGTGAGGTGAACAACACATTCTTCCTCATTGGAGAGGGATCTAAATATCTTAACCCATAAAAAAGGGATTACTACATTTAAAGGGAGAATAACCTTAGACCCATATACGAGTGCATATGGGGTTGGCCCATGATTTTTTGAAATCTAGTCTAGTAGGCCCAAAGGACATGATAGAGCATGAGGTGCAAGTCATGCTTCGACTAGGTAATAATGTAGAGAAACATCTTCTTCAAAGTCTTGTTTGAAGACTCAACTTACCCATTTCCCTGGGAGTAATGGGTGGAGGAGAAATGAAGCTTGAATTCAAAGTGTTTAACGAGCTCATGCATATCAAGGCTTTAGAAGCCTGAGCCATTTTTAGCCATAATCTCAATGGGAACCTTGAACCTAAAAATGAGATGGTTCAAGATAAACTTGGCCATAATCTTCCCATACATGCTACTAAGGGGCATGACCTTAACCCACTTCATGAAATAGTTAGTAGTGGTGATAAACCAATAATGGCCATCAAAAGAGGCAAGTTTAAACTTACCAACAAATTTGACAGCCCAAATCAAGAAAGGCCAAGGGGTAGAAATGGAATGCAAGAGGCCTATAAGGGAATTAATAACATCCTTGGTGAATTGGCACATCTTGCATTTTTTGGTGTATTGGATGACATCCTTAACAAGAATGGGCCAATAGTAACCCATCTTGATAATAAACTGAGTGGTGGCTTGCCCTCTTGGGTGGCCACCACAAACACTCTTGTGATACTCTAACATGAGAGAGGTGTCCTTGAGGGCTAGGCACTGCATCAACATGCCATCTAGACCTCTCTTGAACAAGACACTGCTTATGATAACATAGTAAGTGGTGAGATTGTAGATCTGATAACATTCTTTTGAAGGGGAATTGATGGGATAATATTAAGTCTCAAGGTAACAGATAATGTCCTAATACCAATCACAATTAGAGACCTCAATCCATTTGACTGAGTAGACCATATCATCAGAGAAGGCATCATCAACTAATTCCATGCTAGGATTGGGTAGTGGGAATTCAGTGAGTTGCTCTACTACAACTAAACCCTTGGTGGACTTTTGGTTAACAATGCAAAGGTCAAACTCCTAAAGAAACATGATCCACCTTGTAGTTTAGTCAGCAAGATGTGTCTTGCTGAGTAAATAATGAAGTGGATCAGATTTTATAATCACATTAGTGGTTTGGCCCAACATGTAGTGTTGTAATTTATTTATGGCAAAGATGAGGGAGAAGTTTTTCCTTTTGATAGTAGAGTAGTTAAGCTCAAGGCCCATTAGCATGTGAGAGATGTAATAAACAATTATCTCTCTACTAGTGTCATCTTTTTAACACAACATGCCCCTAATGGAAAGATCAATGATAGAGGTGTACAATATGAACTCATGACCCTCAATGGGTTCCATCAAGATAGGAGGGTTATGAAGCATGTACTTCAGTTCCTTAAAATCCACCTGGGCTTTAAAAGATCATAGGAATTGGGTGTTATTGCATAAGAGACATGTGAGGGGTATGGATTTATGTGTATACTACTTGATGAAACATATAAAGAAGTTAAGTATTTTATAGAAGGACTACAACTAAACAATATTACATGGGGGAGGCATCTCAAGGATCACTTTGATCTTCTTAGGATCCACCTTGATGCCTCATTGCAAAATGAGGAAGCTAAGAAGCTTTATAGCATAAATGCTAAAAATACACTTCTTGAGGTTAAGATTGATGTGATACTCCCTAAAATGCTCAAAGATGATCTTAAGGTCTCGTATATGTTCATCCCACTTACAAGATTTTCCAAGAAGGTCATTGACATAACACTCCACAATCTTATGGACAAGGTCATGAAAAAGATGGGTCATGATGCACTGATATATGGCCCTAACATTATTTAGATTAAAAGGCATAATGGTGTAATAGAAGGTACCCAATGGGTTAGTGAATGTCATCTTATGCTAGTCTTTGGGTGCAATATATATTTGGTTGTACCTTGAGAACCCATCCATGAGGGACATGGTCTCAAAACTAGTTGTGGAATCCTTAATTTGGTTGATCAAAGGAGTGGGAAAATTATCCTTTATATAAGCCAAATTGAGATCTCAAAATTCAATGTAGACATGAATGGATCCATTATTCTTGAGAATAGGGATGATATTGACAACCCATCATGGGTAGTCAATGACAATAATGAAACCAACTTGGATGAGCTTTTTGATTTTAGCCTTAACTAACTGGGAGATTTTGACCACCATTGGTTTTTGCTTTTGGAAAACACGATGGGCCCCATAATCCATAATGAGATTATGGACAATGATTTTAGGGTCCATTCCCTCCATATCAATGTATTCCCAAGTGAATACATCTAAAAAATCTCATAAAAAGGTAACCAAGACATTTCATTCCTTTAAAGTAAAGCTAGCACTGATTTTAACAATCTTTGGCCTTACAAAGGTACCAAGGTTAACATCTACATATCCTTTAAAATCTATAGCATTTTATTCCTTAAAACACTCATGCATAGGAGGGAGTGATTGGTCTAATTCCTTAGGCTCAACCATCATGACATGCACTATGGGGATACTAGGGGTTTAGCCATCAGAGAGATAAATATCTAAACCTAACTGATCAAGGGGATAGTGATGCTTATGATAGGATCTCATGAGCTTGACATATTCCTTTCTCTCCTTAAATAGGTTATGTGCTATAACATGAATGAAATATCACTTGAGGTCGGATTTAGCCACTCTAGTAGCTTCTTTAGGAGATGCATTGAGAAAATTGATACTCAAATGGGATAAGCACGATATGAGCAAAAGATCAATGTTTAGGGAAACATATTGAAAGAGGTATCTAAGAAGGGAAGATCCAACATGGCCTCATGGAGTTATAGAGGGATTTGGATAACATGTGAAAAACTCTGAAGGAGTGAATGTTGATTGATACTCAACTAGATCATAATGTTCATCCTTGAGAAAGTGAGACTCAGAAGCAGTGGGCATGTGGGAGTCCATAGAGCCCCATGAGGAGGTAATTAAATCCTTGCCTAAGGGGTTTGTATTTACATAAAGCAATTCCCAATGATATGGGTTAACTTCCATGGTATGAACCTCACCTTCATGTATGAACTGAACCATGCAAAATATGGTTGACATGATGGCTTGCATGGAAGTGATCTAGTGATGACTAAGAATCATATTGTATGAGAGGTCCAAGTATAACACACAAAACTCAATCTTGACTATCTTGGGGCCAAAATTAACCTAGATCTTCACATTTCCCACCAGCACAACCATGTCATGTTGAAACCAACATAGTTATGGTGAGAATTAGAGAGCTTCTTTTGATTAATCCCAAGCTCATTGAACATACGTAGGGGCATGATATTTAACATATCTCCTTCATCAATGATGCATCTCTTAACATGAAAATCATTGATAGAGGTCTCAATGTAGAGGGGTAATCAAGCCCTATTTTTAAGAACCAAAGCAATTGGAAAAGAGGCAAGGCCAAAATATAATGTGGGAGGATGAGGGTGATCAAAAATGTTGGATTTGAATAAAAATGTGATGTCATCCTATAATGATCCCTCATGAGAGAGACCAAGCTCATCAAATATTAGGGCCCTTTGATTAAGATAAAGATAAAGGTCTTAATTGGGGATGCTATTTGAGAGGCCCTATAACTCCTTTATGATGGAGTAAGGATGATGTCTAGCTTGGGGAGGGATATTATGCTGAAAGTCAAATCTAACTTTGGGGTTCCCTACCCCCATGGGCTAGGTAAGAGGCCCAACACCACTAGTATCTTTGATGGGATCAATCATCCAACATGAGCATGTTTTGATAAAACACTCATACCTAGTAGAGGCTACGTCAATATATATAAGCACCTTGATACTCTTCTTCTTGGCTTTCCCTCTTGGGTTAGCCTGGGAATAGGAGTCAAAAGAGTAAGAAGGGGAATGATGGGCTGTAGCCTTGAAATTCTTCTTTTTTATTATTCTTCTTATTCGTATTATGGTTAGGTAGAGGCTCTTTAAATAGATTAAATTTATAGTTCCTTAAGTGGAAAAATCTAAGGTAGAGGCAAGGCTTGCACACCAAAATTTTAGGTAGCATAATTTGCATCATTATGGCCCTTCATTTGATGGAAATTACAAAATTTTATGGGGTCAAGGAAACACCATCTATGGTTTTGATGTGCTTGATTTAGAGGCCTTATTTTCAATTGGATTCTTAATCAAAGGATTTACATTATGGTTACTCTTCTTATCCTTCTTCTCGAGGGGAGAATTAGTGAAACCATCATTGGTTGCATTTTGGTTATGATCATATGAAGAGGATGAGGTGGGTATATGGTAGATTTCTGCATGTACCTTAAAGACTTTAATATTCAGACACTCATTATCAACTTCATCATATAAGGTTGGATCATGCTTGAGGACCTCAAGGTGAATTTACTACCTCAATGCTCACATAAACATATCATAAATCTAATCATCTGAGAACCTTATCCTACATGTATGGATGGCTAAATTCCACCTACATAAAAAATAAAAGTTTTACTCACCTTTGACTTGCACCATGGAGGTAAGTGATTGGATATTGACATTAAACAATCTGTAGATACCAAAGTATTGGATGAAGTCATCCATAATGAGTTAGAAATTAGAGATATAATCTAGAGGTAGATTTTGAACCAAATAAGAGCTTTGGCTCATAGGGAATGAGTGAATATATTCAACATCATGCCTTCATCCTATTCATAATCCATACACAAAGTCCCATTGAACTTAGGTAGTTTAGGGATAGAAGTAGGAATAGGAATAACATGCACCCAAGGGGCTAGATGATTCCTATGAAGATCCTCATAGGCATGGTTGATAGAGGGTTAGAGATGAGCTTTATAAGGAGGTTCATGGAGGTTATGATGTTGCCTATGACAATAGGCCTCATCACAACCTTGGTCATAGAAGGGATGATGTTGAGGTGGCTCTTGGTATGGGAGATTATCATAATGGAAATAATCCCTATCATGGGATGGGAAATGACCATGGGAAAGGTAACATTCCCTATGGGGATGATGGGATAATGTGGCATATCATGGTGACCTAGGTCTCCATGATGTTATCCATGTGTCATCAGACGAGGGTCAACATGATGGTGTTGATTTTCAAGATAAACATCTTATGGATCTTTAGTCCACAAGCGGTGATCAAAATCAACATTCTCATATGAGACTCTAAAGGGTAGACTAGGAGGATGGGAGGATTCAATGTGATGTGGATACCTCACTGAGTTGAAATGCCTGTGTCCCACAACATAGACACATGGGGGTTATTCCTATAGAGTCTCCTGCCAATAAAGAGGTAGGGAAATCACATGAGAACTATTTGAGTCACTCTAAATAGAGTGGGTGCAATCTCTGTCTCTAGAGGAAGCATGTTTCCTACTCCTAGGGGAGAAGGGTGCACTTCATTCACTTAAAGGCATCTACAAAAATCATCAATGATCACTCATAGTTCATTAGGCCTCAGTCATGAAATGGGGTCCTCATCACCCTAAATGGGTAAATGAATCATGGTGGGAGGTCAAGGGGAAAGATATTCAAATGAATGAATCTTAAACTGGTAGAGATGAGATTGAGTCCATTGGTTATAAATCTGCCAATCTTGTTCCCTATGGAACATGAGAGTGTCTAGGTCGCTATGCTAGGTCAAGGGAAACTCTTGGGTCCTACAATGTCTATGGCATTCCATTACAAATAAAAATTGATCATGAGTGAGCTCAAGGATAAAGCCTTGAATCTAAAAAGGCAAATATATGATGAACTAGTAGGGA
Source organism: Torreya grandis (assembly GCA_037957365.1). Classification (NCBI taxonomy): domain Eukaryota; kingdom Viridiplantae; phylum Streptophyta; class Pinopsida; order Cupressales; family Taxaceae; genus Torreya; species Torreya grandis. Next base: position 5,940,883 of record JARHVA010000176.1, read on the forward strand.
GAAGATCACAAATCCAAAGCACGATAAAATAACCAAGGTGAGAGCCAAAACATAACCAAAACCAAATCCTAATAGCTAATAGAGGGGAATTAACTAAGAGAGTTCTAAATGGGATAGAACTAGCATGAGACCATATGTGGGGTCCCATTGGGTGTGATAGAATGTAGCTCCAAAAATCTAAATAGAACCACTAGTGTTTGGTAGGGGGTACACGAGGTACTTAAACAAACACCTATAAGACCAAAAGGCTTAGGGATTCTATGGGCAACTAGAGATTTATAGAGGATATCTAATTTTCTAGCTTGCACCAAGCTATAGAAAGACTCATAAACTAAGCTAGGGCTAGCGTGATCAAAGACATAATGGATGCAGGTATATTTAATGGGTATAACCATAGTAAAGAGAGCAACTAAAACTAGAAATCTACTGACATACAAATTGGAGAAATGACAATGCTGAATAAAGAGAACTATCAAATGATGCATACACTTAGAAGAGAAGGCACTTTTAGGTCAAATGAAAGATGTTTTAGGAAGTAAAGTCATTTTAAAGCAATGGTGCAAGATAATTCCTAATCTATGCCTAAGCTAATTATTTATTCTCAACACTATTATTTCCTAATAATGCAAATTTTTGGTTTAGTAAAAGAGGAGATTGTTTATGTAAACACATAAATTGTTTTGAGAAATTAGGATTCTACTATGTAATGAGAAATGTTTCTAAAGAATGCATGACATGTAATAGAATATATTTTCAAGCAATTAAGGATATTCTTAACCACATACAAATGCAAAAACTTCAAAAACTATCCTAGATAATGCCTTAAACAAATTAGATCACTAAAATATCAAAACCTATTATATACACTACTACAAAAAATGGGAATTTTAATTTATATAACAAAGTGCCCTCATATCAAGCTCAAAATTATTGTGTAGAATTTCTACCAATTGATTAGCCAAGCTAGGAAGTAATGAATGAGGAGGATTAGGCTGTGTTTGAGCTGAGCCTAAACTAGGAGCCAAACTCAATGTAGGAGGTGAAGGAGAAGCTACCAACTATGAGAGAGCCAATGTATGGTGCACAAGAATAGGTGAAATAGAGTCTTTAAGGATATTAGGAGCAACCAACAAGATTTAAGAACACTGTAGAGAGCAATGTGAATCACCAAAATGAATTGTAGAGCAATAGGGCATCCCCTATCACAATGAAATCTAAGTGTGCCAAGAATGAACTAGGTGTGACTCAAGAAGGCACAAAAGATTTAAGAGTGATGATAAAGTACACAATGAAGTTGGATATGATGATATTTTATACTATAGACCCCCCACCAACCTTGTCATGATCCACATTATATCTCTCAACAACCTTATCAATATTGTTATCAGTCTTATGAGTCATGGTAGTTCTATGGTAATCCTCCTTCCCATTCATATGACCATGATGTTGTTGTGTAGCCTTATGAAGAATACTATGAGGAATACTATCAATACTAGTACCAAAAAGTGTTTCCCTATCAACTTCAATGTGATTCCTATCAACCTTATCATGAGGATTCAAATGATACCATTTATTAGGAAGTAAAATACTGGGAAACAAGATATAAGTTCTTAACAACTCAAGTTAGGAAACTAACTCAACAAGTTGAAACTCACAAAAATCCATACTATTACCCTCCTCTTCTTACTTCAATTCCAACTCAAGATAAATCATTTTTGGCACTCATGCCAAATGTGATAAACTCAAAAAAAATAATGATAAAATGGGATAAAGAAGGTGGTGTGATCCATATTCATCTCATAGAGAAGTTGAGGAAGTCAGTTAGTTCAATTCTTTATGAATTAGTGGAGGTTAGTTTAAGAGGAAGCCAATTATGTCATAAATGATGATTTTCATGAAATTAGATGCTATATCCAATGGTGGGTAGATATATTAGAGAGGTGAGAAATTAAAGAGGTTGAAGATCAACTTTTAACTATTGAAAAGCCTCAAGAAGGCTATGAGCAAAGTGAAACTCTTATTGAAAAATGTGTCTTTTCCATTGCCCAAACCAACTTGTCATCTCCTCATGAGTTCATTAAATAAACCACCATTCCCAATCCCATCCATAATCCATCCAACACACCTCATACTCCTTATCTAACGCATGAACCAATTCACCACCCTCCCACCTCATTCCTTCTTAAAGGATAACCCATCCTATGGGAGAATAATGAATAAGAGTAAGCTAAAGTTACAGTTGATCAAGAAGATGACTCAAGTGTCTATGATAAAGAGCTTACCATAGGGACTCCCCTTGGTGAAGACAAGCACAATTCAATCTTATTGAGTGAAGAAAGAGAATAATTTGATGATGTTGTAGCTGATCATAAAGAGGTTGATCAAGACATGGGAGAGAAGGTGTTTGAAAATAACATCATATATGAGTTGGTTGAGACTCATGAGCAACACTAAGAGGTTAGTTTTGAAAAACTAATAGAAGAAAAACTTGTTGTTGACTCCATAAATCTAGATGACATGTGGCAAAAGTCTAAGGACATATGTGATGAGTTTGAATGCCTTAAAAATCCTACACCTCCTACTGGTTAAGTTGAAGACACTCTTGAAGTTACCTTGCCTCTTAATGGTGTGTTTTCAAAATAAGATCTTATGCCATCCATATTTGTTTAAGTTGTAGCTAGCCTTGAAGTTGAAGACTCATCAAGAAAAAAAATTGAAGTTGATCAAGTACACAAAGAACAAGAAGATGAAGTTGAAGAAGTTATGGTTCTTGAAGAGAAGGAAGATAAAGGTGATTAGAAACAACATCTTGAGCTCCTCTAAGAGCTCGAAGGAGTTTTCAAGGTTGAAGGTCATGTTCATAAAGAGATCAAACATGATGTATTCATTAAAGATAATGATGAGGATTGTATTGCATATTCTAATCTCTTTGAAGAGCTTGATGAATGAGCAGCTGGTAAGAAGTTTGAATATGTTGTTGAAGATGCTTTGCTTCTTGAAGGACAACCTGACAATCTTTAAAGTACCAAGATATAGGATACCCATATAAGTCAAGAGGAGATCATGATTAAAACATGTACAAACATCAAGAGAGTTCATGAAAAGGATATTGAAGTGTAATAAGATTTCACCTTCATAGGTGACATGCTTGTAACTGTCATCATTGCATTTGAAGACATGCCAAGAAGATTGGCAAGCATGAAGGATATGAAGACACCAAAATAAGGTTCAACTGATAATTTTATTCATGTCCTCTTTCATCTCATAGAGTAAAGGATGGTGCAAGTTTCCCCTTTGATCCAAGAGGAGAAAATTTGTTTAGGTTAGTTTATATATAATCGAAGTTTCCTTAAGTTGTTTTTGTATTGCCTAAGTGCTTGATAACACATGTGTGTGCCTTGTTCCTTAATTTATGTCTTTTTTGATTTTTTTTATGTTGTGAAGGTAATCAAGTTTTTAAGTCATGTTCAAAGTCTATTTAGGTCTAAAAATGAGTGCAGGAGACCCCATTTCCTAATGGACATAATGGGCAACTCGTCCTATTAGCATTGCATGCATGCTACTCCTGTGAACCACCAAAAATGTTGACCAAATTTGAACCCAAGTCAAATTTGTCATAAACATATAAATTAAAACTTGTCATATAGTCATGTCATATCCTATAAGGCCCCTAGAAGTTTTCATTTAACCTTGTTAACATGGTTTAAGGTTAGTTTGGAGAAATTAAGGTAAAGTCATATTTTGGTCATATAGTGGTTTAGACATATCATGAGTAAATAAGTCATAAAAAATTTGTGTAATAGGTGATTTTGGGTTGATTAAATTCATTTCATATGTGAAACACATTTTCACAATGTTTCATGAGCTTCTAGAATGTGTGAAGTTCATTTCCTAACTCGAGGGTGTTAAAAATCATATAAAGGGTGATTTTGGCTAAAATATAGGTTTTTCAAAGTTCCCTAACTTTAAAATAAATACAAGACCCCTTAAAAATATATTGCATTAGTTACTCAACTTCCACACCTGTCAACTTGTCAGATAAAGTCAAATTCTTAGATTTCAATGCCATTTTGAGGAGTTAAGAGAATTTTTATGAACTTGTGGAAGCTAATTGCAAGTGAAAAAATTTCATAGGTGTTATTTTATCTCCTAAAAGTGAAAACAAATCTTGGAAGGAATTTTTAGATCCAAAAGTTGTAGAAAATCACTCTTCTCCTCCATCACTCCATTCACAAGCTAGTGAAGGCCAATTTCAAACAGATGGTATGGGCCATACAGATAGAGTTGGGGGATATGTTTTCTAGCTTTTTGGACCCATATGGGCTTAAAATTTGTGGCATTGGTTTTTGTATTGGTGATATTATATTTATGAACAATCACTAAGAGCCCAAACTATTTTTTGAAGGAACAAATCCCTGCAGGCTAAGTTTAGAGCAAATCCAAAACAAATTGTGAAATCATGGCTGCTTGAAATAAGTTGGAGTATATTTTAAGATGTATATATATTACTTACACATTTTTATTCATCTTGGTGGCACATGTGAATGGTCTTTTGGAAATCAATTTCTCTTTTATGCATTATCTGCAAGTGACTATCATATTCTCTATGTTTTCTATGTTTCAAAATATCTTCATGTGGTCAAATGCATTTGATTATTTATACATTTCCCCTACACTCTTATCAACTCATTAGAAGTCTTTTTATTAGTTATGTAAATTGTACTAGTTTCAAATGGTCAAAGATCTCCATTGTAGACTGTGTTTTATGTGTAGAGAAATTGAGGTGATTTCAATGGTCTGAATATGCATTTCTAGGAGTTAGAGAATTTTATTTTCTTGGTAAAGTATGTTGATAAAAATTAGGTAATGGAATTTAAGTCTAACCATCATGTTTTTCATCTTTAAAAGCCTTTAAACACAGAGGTTGTAATCTTCACTTCCTAGAGGCTTGTAGGTATGACAATGTGCCTTGAAGAGGCTATGAATATTGAAAGTAGTGAGAAATGTTCTCATAATAAGAGTTAATCGCTTATAGATATCATGATATTTAAGAAAAGGCAAGTTTAATCTCCATACATAGTCAATTCTCTCTAATAACCACTTATAGTCAACTGAGATTGATCTTGAAACAAGTGGTGTATGAAGGTGTGATAGTTTAGAATGAGATTCCAAGATATATGAGAAAGGGAAAGAGAGCTTGATGTGATTGTATTTCATAACCATAGTATATAAAATCTTCAAACTCAAACTTGAATGGAAACCCAAATAGACAGTCACTTACAATCAGTTGAGATTAATCTTGAGACAAAGTAAGATGGTGAAGCTTGGAGTCTCAGAAGTTTGAAAAGATCTTAAGAAATCATTAAAAATGATATTAAAATGGGACCATTTAAATGTTTGAGATTAGAAATAAATAATAAAAAGGTCCTTAGATGCACTTAGCTACCCTAATTGACACCTACAACTAGCTTGTTGAGAGAGGTTGTCTTGAACAATAAGGTGATAAAGGTTTAGAGTTTCAAGAGCCTTGATAAGTTATTAAGCCATCAACATAACAAAAGGAGTCATTTTAAGGTTTGAAGTATTGGGGATCAGGGATAAAAATCATCAAATATAGTCAAAACTCTCAAAAGAACCACCTATGGCCATACATTGTGGAGAAATGTGCCTTAGATAGTGATGTGAGCAGGGTGTGAGGTTACAATACAATGAGAGGGTATTAAGACAATAATAAACAACATGATAGAGTATTTAAAAAGGATTGAAGGGTTTTGGGGATTGGTCTTAGATACCTAAGAAGTCATGAAACTATATGCACTCAGACATTCAATTTTCTACCTATAGTCAGTTGATTTGGTCTTGAGAGAATGATAGTGAGATACATAGAGTTTAAAGGGTCTCAAGGAAAGTATCAATCCGTCAACCATATGATTGAGCAATGGATAAGGTTTGGATATTGGTATAAAGGCATAGAAAACCCTATAAATAGCTAAGTTCTTTTATTAGTAACCTACAACCAGCCACCTACCAAAGATTTTGTCTTGAGTGATAATATTAGTTGGAGGTATAAAGTTTCAAGGTTTCAAAGAAATAACTTAGTGATACAAAGACATGACAAGGTTTGAGAAGTTTCAATGTTGAAGATAGATCTCTAAATCACCATTTTTTAGACCATTCTCAAATATATACACATAGGCAATTGGAAACACATATTCCTACCTAAGCTCTTAGAGTGTGGTTTATTTGAGAGGTCTAAAATATATTCATGAGATGGCAGGAGGAGAGTTGGAAGAAGCATGAACTTTTAATATCCTAGAGAGATGGTGAGGAAACATCACACAGTTATAAGACCTTGTATACTCAATCCAAGTGATAAAAATAGTATAAGAGATTGTAGGGATATATCAAAGAGAGTAGGACGTTGTAATGTGGTTTTGTGTTGTGAACAACATTATATAAGAGCCTTAGACTCAAGCTTACCCTATTTTGAACACTACACAGTCTAATTAGGTGGGTAGTCTTGAAGATGAGATGGATAGTGGGGTTGAATGAGACTTAAAAACCTTGAATAAATGGAATTAGGACCTTGATAATATGGTGAGACATATAGAAAACACTCCATGGGTTATAAATCATCAGATAGAGAGAGAAATGAAAGAATATAATTAACTAGGGTCTCTTAGGTAGTTCGGTTTAAAAACCCTAAGCATAAAACATGAGATTTTGCAAAGAGTTTTATGAATAAGGTGATTGGATAATGTTTGGATCAGGTCAAGGGAGGTTATGGTGTTATATGATCAAATCAAACTCAGGAAATACACCTATAGACCTCAATTTTAGTTAGATCTCATAAAATGCCTCCTACTAGCCCAAGAGGCTAGTTTCTCTTGCTTGGCATTGATCACATATGTTACATGGGAACCTAAGATTATAGGTGATGTTAAATATCTTAGTTAACTTCAAATTTGTGAATTTGTTTGGTAGTTTCATGCCTTGAGGTTTATGATCTATTGTTAAGAGTTCAAACCACTTTTAGGTTGCCTAAAAGAGCCAAAAAGACCTAATGAGAGAGAAATGAAATTTTATACCTCCAGATGGATGAGATGGAATTATAAATGAACCAAAAAATATTTGAAACTCACTTGATCATCATCCCATGCCATTGGATGGTACTGTATTGTAATAATTATATGAATTAAGGATAAAAACACTAATTTTTGCTAGTTTATAGTTCTATATAGTGAGTCAGAACTTCAAATTTGGCATGGAGATAGGGGACGATGTTTTATAATTGAATCACATTATTATTTTGGGTTTGTCACGTGTTTGTAATCTACACATACATTTTTCAATCTCTTGGTAGAGAGGATGAATTGAGGCCTAATTAGGGGAGAAAGGGCAAAAAAGGACATCTCCACTCACTTTGAGAGCATGAAATTAAAATTGGAGATGTAATACATAGATGGTATTGGAATATTCCATTAAATTATCAAGATCCTCTATACATTTATCTACACAAAGAGGTTTTTTATAAAAAAGGCTATAAGGAATGAGGCCTAATTGAGGCTTTTAGTAGAGCACGACTTGTTGGGACTAGTTTAAGGCCTCAAAATGGATTGTTGAAGGTAAAATATGGTGTAAATGGGACATCCATGAAGTTTGGACTAGCTAAAGTAACTGAAACCAAGTTTTGACACTTGTATGCAAAATAGGCCTAAGGAGATGAAGATCCCTTTAGACACCTTGCATGAGAAAGAGGTGATGTGTCAAAGAGAACCTATTGGGGTCAGTTGAGAGGTGTCAAGATCATGAAAAAGAGGTAGGATAAACTTATCTAAACACCAATAAGGCCATTTTTCCTTCAACATGTAAAGAAAAAAGGAGAGTTTCAAGAAGCTAGTTAGGGTGTCAAATAAGCAATTCAACTTCCATGCCACTTGGAGAGCTGGAGCATATTTATAAGAGCTACACATGGCCTCTTAGACCTCTTGAGGTAGTTCCATAACTCCTTTTATTTTTTTAACTCACAAGACACTTGTCTACATTTTCTTTCCTACACTCTTCTTCTCTTCTCTAATACTTGTGTTATATATTGAGCCACTTTTAGCTTTGAAACGTATCCTTTACCTAAGTATGGAAAATAACCGCTCATTTTTAACCTTTAATCAATAAATATTGATTTATTTTACCTTATCCATGAGTTTTTTCAATCTTTATGATAAGTTAGTTGATCTTTCTAAGTGATTGTTTCTCTTCCTTAGCTTGTTGTCCTTACTTGCATCCATTTTCAAAATTTCAAATATGTTTTAGGCCTCTTTAAGTGTTATAATGAAGTTTGCATGAGTTTAGTGAGTTGTCTCTTCACTAGTGTTAAGTCATGACCTTGGGTTTAGTCCTTTTAGCTTAAGTTTGTTTCACAAACCTCCATGAGAAATACTAATACAAGGGCAATTTTGGATTAGTATATGTGTAGATTAGGCTTGTGTTTTAAGTGTACTTATAGTTGGCTAGTAGTGGTTAGGTTACAATTGGTGCATCACCTTGTTAGGATAGATTTAATTTATGTTATCTCTCACCCTTTTCATCCCAATCGAGAAAGTAATATAGGTGATAAGCTATCAAAGACAAATCTAGGGATATAACCCTTCAATCTAGACTTTTACCTATGATATAGGCAACCCAAAATCCTATAGGTAATTCCATGTTTCACCAAATTGGACAAGTATAAAAAAACCTTCTTCTAAGGTACAAAATTTGGTGACAATAGTAACATATTTTCAAATAATGAAAAAGTCAATAAAATTATTAAATAAATATTAAAGAATGATGTGTTCATATTTAGTTGATTCTTATTCAATTTACTAAAAATGAATCCATAAGAAAGACCTAAATGTTGTTTGGGATGCCCATGATGTCTGCTTGAGGGAGTGGCCAAAAAATAATATTGATGGACGGCCCCTCGAAAGGAAAAAATGGACAAGTAAAAGAGGGAAAATTAATCCATGGATGAGATTAATCCATATGAGCTAATGCTTTCACATTTTAATTTCTAATGTGAATAGGGTAAAAAAGTGATTGGCCCCAAAGAGGGGAAAACTAGTAAGGATACATCCCAAGATAAGCAACACATTTTAACATATGCCAAATAGGGTAAACATTATAGGCTTAGGGAAATGATCTATCCCAAAATAAGTTACCACTTTAATTTTCCCAAAGAGGGTGAAAATTATGAGTTTGGAATTAGAATAAAGATTGAATTATGGAATTTCCATAAAGAGGGGGAGTTATTGTTGATTTAACTAATTTTGCCCTAGTAGGGTAGATTTGATCATTGATTGGTTTGATTAGTTTGCCTTAGTAGGGTAGATTTTCATTTTGATAAATTGATTGAGTAATTAATTAATTTACTAGCAATCATAGCTCAAGGATGTAACATCATGCACAAATTAAATATGATCAAACATAAATACAAGTGAATATGGTATAATGAATTTTTAAATAATAAAGCAACCGTAAAAATCTAGGCACATAAAGATGCATAGAGTGATGATAGAGATGATTGGAAGAAGACAATGCTAGTTAAAGAACAATGATATAATGGTGGCTGAGCTAAGCCCATAAACTAAATGTAACTAAACGTTGCCTACATAGTCTAAATGGACCTCAAGCCAATGTAGTTCTCATAAAAATCAGAAATAGACTAGATGATAATCAATTATTGATAAATATGTATGACTTTATTTAATATGCTTAGATGGAGATTCACATCCTAATTAGAATATACGTAGCCAAAATCTTTAATTATTGATTTGATTATGGAAAATGTGACGATGTCATGTAGTACAAATTGGTGAGATTAGATAATAGAGGATTCTAAAAGGGAATAAACCATCACTGCAACATTGTTGTATAAGCTCCTAGTACTTTATTTTTGATATATCACAAAACTATATACATCATGATATAAAACACCATTATGGCTTGGTAAAAATTTGCATAAGGACCAACCTTGATCCAATAGAAAATTGAAAAAAAACAAACCAATGAAATGAAAAACCATGATGGTAATATTGATATAATTATGATGATGGATGGGATTGAGTATAAGTGCATGAAAAGGAACATGATTATGATGGAATCTTTATCACATTGAAATGAGTTAGGGTGGTAATATAAAAATTAAATAAACAATAATAAAACAAGCAAGCAAATATAAACTAAAAATATAAACAATAAAATTCATCTTATCATTGAACCAAGTCAAATAATCCACTTGATAGGCTCAATGATACTAATAATTAAATGGTACCCCCAAACAAGGATACATACAAAAGGGGACTTAGTGGGAAGTAAACATCTTAAAATAAGTTATGAAATTGACTTTACCCAAACATGGAGATAGTTTTGAGCTTGAATTGGATTAATCTAATTTTCCCCAAATAGAGTAGAGTTGGAAAGGATGGATCCCAACAATGTTTTAGGACTTGATTAGATATTATGATTATTGACTAGATTTAGGACAAGACAAATGTGTTTGAATTTTTTGTCTCTATATCTCTCCTAGAGTTTTGAGGCTTTTTAAAATGTTTAGTATTTTATGGCTTCATATCTCTCATGGATATTTTAATCCCTTTTTTATATTTAGGAATTTTTTTGTTATCTGAATATCTTGATTTTTTTTTGTGTTTTTGGTATCTCAATTCAATATAAGATTAAGAGATGTAGAATTTTTTAACTCAAAAAATGGTGAGATCATGGGAGTGGTAGCTCAAAAAATGGTTAGATAATAATATTAACTTATAAAATAGTGAGAGTGTGAAATAAGGATGGCCGAGCTAACCTCAGAAACTAAGCACTGCTTACATAATCTAAATAGACCTCAAGCCACTATAGTTCCTCTAGAATGGGAGATAATAATGAATGAATGACAAATGGATAATGTTGGATAATAGTGGATGACAATGAGGGAAAGGAATAGGAGTCTCCAAAGACCATGCCATGTGAGAACCAAATGTGTCTAGTCATCAAAGTATCATGTGGGCAATATGCCAAAATGTTTCCCAAATAGGTCTTAATATACCTTTTAATTTCATAACAAGGTTAAGATGAGAATATTGATGAGCAAAATAATATGGGCTTAGGCTAAATAATATTTAATGGCAAAAATGGATAGAATAGAATGGTTGTCAATACATATGAGGTTTCCTCTAAGTGTTAAGGTACTTGCAAACACAAAATTATTTAAGCATGACACTAAAAACTTTTTTTTCATCATGGTACTTGCCCAAGGTGCCATAAGCATGGTTTTCACCATTGGACAAATTATTTCTCTTTCTCTTTTGATAATTTTTTAGTTTTAATTGATTTTTTGATTTTTAGCATCTCAACTCAATGGAGGATTACAACATGTATAATGCATACCCTTTATTATCTAACCAATACCTTATTGGAATAGTTGCTCTACTAAGATGATGTTATATATGTGAACTAAACTTCTACTATCATGATCATTGTTCATTATTGATTTTGCTTCCTCAAACCCTATAGACAATAAGATTACAATGGAATGTTGAATTGTTAGGGGATAAATGAAGATTGTAATTTTAAGTCACACACATTGTTGTTGATTCTAGATTCAACATGATTTTAGTTTAGATGGGGCCAAAGACCTATGGAAATCATCTCAATAAGGCCAAAATATTTTGTTGTTGTTTAGGCCTAAGAGATGTTACAATTTGAATATGTTGTGGATTATCAGTTATGTTGATGTTGACTTCAATAATGTCTTCATAAAGTAATCAAGAACTAATTATCTCAGCTATTGGTGCCTCAAATAGGTTTTCACCAAAAAAGTATTATTTATTTTGAATTTCCCATAGCACCTCAAATAAGGTTTCACTAAGGGATATTCACTTTTGATTTTGATTACCATCTAGCACCTCAAACAAGGTTTCACTATAAGATGTTTTGTTTAAACTTAATTGTCCCCTAGCCCCTCAAACAAGGTTTCACTAAAATATTGTTCTTCTACTTGAATGTTTTTTAGGTTTCCCAAAAATTTTGCTACTGAGATGTTGCCATGGAAAAAGCTCAAAAATATGTGATACTATTGGTCCCAATCAATGGATGTGGGAGGTGGTATGTCAATATAATGGCTAAATGGATAATGTTAAAAGGATATGTAATGTTAATGGAGGATCAAAATGCAACACAATCATCATAGATGCTAATAGGATAAATTATGTTGATGATAAATAAAACATCCTCAAAAATTATAAAAGGATCATATATGTTTTCAAATGGATATGCTAGAAGTATGTAGTTGATGTTAGAATAACTATTAATATATGTTTATTTTGAAGCTAATTTTGAATCAAATGGATTTGGTATAAGTGTATAGCCATTGACATAATATCCATCAATATATTCTAGTTATAAAGCTGATTAAGTCAAGAGGATCTAAATCTGATATTGAGACTAATGTTGATTTTGCTTCTAATGCTAAATCTAATATTGGTTCTATAATAGAACCTAATTCTGATATTGGTTCTATAATGGAACTTAATTATGATGTTGATGCTAACAATAATGTTGGGTATAAAATGGAACCTATTTTAATGTAGAGATAGCCATAAAGAGGTGTAGACACCGAAATCGTGTCTAACCCTTGTTTCTTCCTCCCCCTTGGTCCATTCCTAACCCATTCCTAACCCATACAATTACTAATTTAAAATAATAAACTTATTTTGAATTAACCCCCCTCTTTGGACACATCACCCATGACACCTCGCCTAGGACACCTCGCCTTGGACTAATTCCCATCCTATGACTCACCCAAGACCTATTCTTACTTCTCTCTAACCGCCTAACCAACTCTCGTGCGTATTTATCCCAACCCTTTGACATTCTCCAATGGATAGTGCACTTGGCAGATGAAAAATGGGCTTGGTGGCTCTTTTACCCATTCTGCACCCGCCGATGTCAGTCAAATGTCAGCCGACACCAGCGGAATCACCGACGTCGATTATACTTAAACCATTTTTTTGACCCTTTGACGGGCCCAATAAGAAATCGGCTAATCTCTGGAGCTAATCATGACTCTCGAACCTTCTTCTGGTGAAACAAAGTTCTTGTGCTTCTGCTTTTTAGTGTTTTGGGCTTCTTAGGTGTTCTTGTAGGGATCAACATTCTTGACAACACTTTTTAGGCACTAAGGTCTTGCATCAGACATTCTGCACAAGGATTGCATGATATCTCCATCACCAGCGGCAATCGAAACACAGCTTCTGCACCTTTGCCAACTCGTATCACAGCTAAGTATTTGTACTATTTTCATTTCAGTGTCATTTCAAATATATTAGTATTCTGTCTACCGTCTATTCCAAGCATCCTTGACCCAACCTTCTCTGTCCTTCCCGGAGAGGCTGAAAAGCCTTCTCTCCCGTTTATCCTCTTTTTGCCTCTGTCACCAATTCAGTCCCCTTCTCCTGACAAAGTTCTCAGTCCATTAGACCCCAAGCAGTCCCTCTAACTCCCTCATAGACCCTCAGACTCACAGACAAGACCACAGTCCATCATGCAGACTAGAAACTAGACTTGTAACCCGTCCCTTGCCATTACCTCGACCGACCTCGTCCACTTCCCCTACCTACGTCGATAGTCTAACCGTTGTCGGTGACTTTCCTGACCGACGCCGGCAATATCACCGACATCGGTGACTGTGTTAAGCAGATTATAGCTTATCAGGTATGTATTTGCTTTTAGTTCTTTCTTTTCAAGTCTTTCATTATTTCTCTTTTTTGTCTCTATCATATTCTATTTTAAACAGTGGATTGTCATCCTCCAAGAAGCCTTAGCGCTTCTAGGACCAAGCTTCTACTTGGCAATCCACCCTCTTATCAACTAACATTTTTCATGTTTTAGTGTTTGTCTCTTTCAGGTGTCATCCTCCACAACAAAAGAGGAGTTCTCACAACATCTAGATTACGGTGCGCAGACTACATCTAGGTACTTACAAGCCTTGACCATTTCTTTAAGTTTCTCATTTTCTCTCTTTGAATGTGAAAGCGAAATTGCATAGAAACATTTTGGCACGCCCGGTGGCACCCTTAGGGCCTTCCTTGGGTTCCTTTCCTTCTTTTTTCATTTAGGTGCATTAGGTTTCTCCCTCTTCACCTCTTTCTTCTTTTCTAAAAGACATCATAAGCAGGAATAAAAAGAACTTTTTCTTTCTTTTCTTGCATTTCTAGACTAGTCAAAAAATCATTTTCTTCAACCCTTTCTCAACTTGTTTTCATTCCAAATTAAACATTTCAATTTGGGGCTTTAAAATATATTGCATTCCATTTCTGCTTGTTTGCATTTCTTAGTCCACACTGTAATTAATAAACCGCATATTGAATAAATCTTAGATCACTTGATGTTACACAACCAGACCACGTGCACTAAATTAAACATCAAACTCACTTGAGACAAGGCCCGACTGGGATTTCATCACCCAAAAGATACCTTACCCATCCCGACGATCCTACTTGATTTCACCACCAAGGGGAAAGCCCACTCTATTCTCTGGCAGAGTCTAATCTATAGGGAAAGTATATTTTGGCTAAGCGAGACCAGCTAACCACTAGAATCGTGAAGTGAGGGGAGCTTGCTCCTTAGCACCAGGCCATGTACGAAACCTAACACAGAATTTTGAGTGCCTAAACATACCTGAAACCATCTTTAGACTACTTATTCTAGGACCCTTCTAACAGCCAACCTCCTCAAACATCACTTTAAGGCATAAGCCACATGATCCTAGTAAAATTATTTCTAGGGATTTAACGCTAGGATCTGCCTGTCCTCATCTTATTTTTCTATTTTTATCTATTTTTTTTGAGCTGGTAAGGACATTTTCTTCATTTCCAAAAACTTTTTTTCTGAGTTTCTGGAAAACACAGTAACCGACATCGATTCTATAACTGACGTCAGTAACTTTTCTCCACCGGCATCGGTCATCTGACCGACATCGATAGTCTTCTTCACCAACATCGGTTTTAATACCGACGTCGGTCACTGTCTAATTTATTTTTTTCAAAAACAACAAGCTTCAAATCCAACTTTCTTGCTGTCTAAACATTTATTCTAGTTTTCTGAGACTGAAAAAACACAGTTTTCTAAAACCTGACCCTTTCTTGCCTTGAATGGTTTTGACACGTAGTCAAACCAAGGCTCTTCTTGACCACGCTAGTCAACAACCGCTTCCACCTTCACCATCTATAACCAGTCCTATAATGGAGTTCCACTCAGAGACTGAAAGAACTCCTACTCGCCCAACCCCGCCTCAGACTCCTATTGTCCCAAAAGGGGACCAAGATTTCGCATGATTCTTGGACCTTAACGTCAAAGCCTTGCAGCGCTATCTCGCACATAGCCAAACGTGAGACTCTCTAGGCAACCCAATCTATGGGATGCCGACTTCCTTAGTCGAGACAAGAATCACATCAACAACACCTACAATTCAGCCACTAGACAATCAAGTCAACACCTCCACCAATAACCCAACCGTGTCTTACCTTTAAAACGTAGCCACTCCATCTAAACCTACCTCCATGGGGGTTCTGATACTCCCTCAACCTCAAGTTACTCAATTAAATCCCACACCTTTCCAAAACCTACTGGTCTCTATCCCCCCTACTCTTGCACCTATCAACACAAGAGTAACTGTTTACCCATCAACAAGTGTGGCCACTCCTCAACCATCCTTGACGGCCCCTATCCAACTTGTGCCTACCAACCCCATAACACAAGTGCCCTTGGCTCTAACTTTCACTCCAATAACTAGCTACCCATATGTTGTGTCTATGTAACCAACTACATCATATGCCCCTCCCAATATCTTTCAAGCACCTTATAATCTAGGGGGCACTCCACATGCCAATCCGTCAGCAGATATCATCAAAATGCTGATGGACAAGATGTCTAGTCCAGAGACCTCTGTTTCTGGCTCACGTAATGCTCTCTCATACGAGCAAATTTGCAATGAGCCCATCCATCCTTCTGTCCCAATTAGACCATACCCCAACCAGTGGGAGCTTCCCAAATTTTCTCGCTTTCAAAGCAAGGAAGACCCACAGTAGCACTTACGGGCATTCAGACATGCCTGTTACCTTATTGCCCATGACGATGCATTGCTCTTACGCACATTTCTTATGTCCCTTTTTGGCGCTACACTTGACTGGTATAGCTCTATTGCCAACCATTCCCTCTTCACCTTTACACAGCTGGCCTAGCTCTTTCTTGATCACTTCTCCATTAACATCACCAAGAAGGTCTCGATCACGAACCTCTATACTATCCACCAATTCGAGGATGAATCTATAGCTGACTTTGTTGCTCACTGGAGAGGCCTCATCAATCAACTCTCCTTTTCCTTACCCCAACCTGAACTTATTGAACTTTTCTCCCGAGCCTGCGCCAAACATATTTCTTCCACCTTATGGGTTCAGACCTTCCGCACCTTCGACGAAGCCTTCACGATGGCCCGTAAACTTGAATTACATGCCATCAAGGAGAATAAAGTCAAGTTGTGGAGCAAGAATCCCAAATCTAAGACCAATGACTCCTCTTCTTCTAAACCTTCATCATCCAATCTTAAGTCTAAAGCTTTAGCTAATGCTGTGGTCGTTAGACCTTCATCCTCTTCAACCAATCAGCCTGAGCCATCCACATCTCAGAGTGCCACCCATCAATTCCAGCAGAGATACGTACAATGACAGTATACTCCTCTTAGAGAATCTTACGCATCTATACTGGAAAAACTTGTTAAACAGGGGATTCTCAATCTCCCCCAGATTCGACCACCTCCACAATTTGACCCCTCACGTGCCATCCCTGCATGGTATAGGGAAAATGACTTCTACAATTACCACCGTGTCAAAGGTCATGACACGGGAAACTGCAAAACTTTTAAAAACATAATCCAAGACATGCTTGAAAAGGGTGAGCTCATCCTAGATAATCCCAATGCACCTCCTAACCAGGGCATCGACATCTTCAAGCAACCATTCCCCAATCATCCACCGACCCAAAATAATGTCCAAACCTTGATTGACAACACTCATGAACACGACATTCAAATAGTCAATATGGTCTCGCCCTTCATCCCTGACCAACCTCAAGAGGTTAGTCCATCTATCAGTCCATCACGTGTGGACGAACCTCTTTCCCCGGTTAGTTCTCCGTCAACCTCTCTTATCTTAGAGGATGCCTCAACCTTACCGGCACCACCGGTCTCACCATCCTCCTTCCTACTGCCTATGGAGGACCCGACCTTACCCACTCCTCAACCGCAAGTGAAGGGCACCATAATCCCTACCCTTTACCTGCTTGAGGAGCCACACTCTCCAGTTCCTTCTCCACCAAGAGAAGAACCTGACTTTCCATCTTCCTCAACTAACGACAATCCAGTTATAACTCCCACACAACTTGGGTCCGAGACTACTACCACACCTAACACATTTTCTCAAGGATCCCAACCTCATTCAACATCTTCTCAACCATTTTCCCAACTAGTGGAGAAAATTGAACTTCTCCCTTTAAGGAAAGTGGAGCATCAGGGATTGTGGGAGCATCTTAAAGCTCTTCAACATCTCTGTGCCCTCTCATCTCATGCTGCCAATCCTCCTAAGGTAGAATCTCCCAAGACTCTCAACAAAGACCAGACTCCTACTTCTAAACCTGCATCTACCTAATCTAAACCGATCAAGTCACTCGGCATTCACCCTGTCTCTACCCTCACTCACTCGCAAGTGAAGGTGGACTTAGACCAGACCTCGACCAATAATAGTCTTCCAACCAAGTCGAAGAAGACTGCCAGACCATAAAGATGAATGCCTCTTCCTCCATCACCATTGCCTTCCATTTTAGGCCCCCATCCTTCGACTTTGACCAGAATCCTTCCTACTCTGACCTCCAATCAAAACCAGTTGCCTCCTTTGCTTCCTTTACCTACCTCCAACCTACCCTCTCTTAAGAAGGTAGTACCTCTCACGAAGAAAGTACCATCTCCGCCTGTCACTGCACCATCAAACCAAAAGGTGGTATGAAAACCTCCACCAACTCCACCTAAGCAAAAGTCACCAGCATCGCACACATCAACTAGCACGGACCCTTTAGTGGGCTCATACTTGTTGATATTGCACCGGCTTTTACAAAATTCTAGCATAACCCTTCCTTCTATCAAGCCATTCCAACCCCTCAGATCAAAACCTTCCTAGTTCGACGACACAAAGATTTGTTTATACCATCGTACACCAGGACACGATACCGAGACTTGCTATGCCCTCAAGGCAGTCATTCGCCGCTATATGGAGAAAGACACTCTTCTCCTTGAGGACACTCTTGATCGACCCTTGACACCTTCCCATCCAACCTCTTCAACCACATCAACATCTCACCAGCAGGCCATGACCCCTTCGTCACCTCCTATCTTTGAAATCAATGCTATCCATATAACCACCAGGTCACAAAAGGACAAGGTGAAAGAAAAAGTTGCTATTCCTTGGACCTATCCTTTTGTCCAGGCACCTCAACCACCGAAACCCAAGATTTCCATTTTAGGTGCATCTCAACCCCCTTCTTCAGAGGCAATCAAAGACTCTATGATAAAACAACTTCACCAAATGCCTGTGAAGATGACCCTATATGACCTTATCCAAAGCTCTCCCCAACATCGTCAGGCTCTAATCAAAGCCTTACAGGTAGTGGAAGTCCAACCTGAAGACCCTCAACCACTAGCTGCCCTAGTCCATTCTTTATCCCCCATCGCCTCTATCACTTTTAGTAATTCTAAAATTCTTACCTCTACCTTGGAAGATCAAGACGCTGCTCTTTTCATCACAGCCTACGTTGATTGAACCCGTATTAAATGAGTTATTATTGACGGGGGTGCCAGCATTAATATCATTTCCACCCACGCCTTTGATCAATTGGCTCTTCCCAAGAATTACGTATCGAAAACCGATGCAATCCTTAGATCCTTTAATGACACCACCGCTAACACTGTTGGCACTGTTGTCCTCCATATTCACATTGGTCTACGCACAATCCCAGAGCTCTTCTACATCATTGAGGGAGAATTCCAATATAACATGCTATTAAGACGACCCTGGATCCGTGCCATGGCCTGCGTCCCTTCAACACTTCACTGTTGTGTCAAATTTGAACACGACAAACAAGTCCATGTCATTCCTGCCAACCCATCCCCTTTTAAGACTTGGAACACAACCTATCGCCCAAATGATGTCCTTATTCCTCTCAAGGCATTAACCCAAACATCGTCTCCATCCGCAAAAGCGTCAACTAGTACACAAACAGCGGTTGCCACCACATCATCTTCTCAATTAACAACCAAGGACCCCATGGACGATATCTTCCAGAGACTTTCACTAGGGGAATATTGCCTACTTACTCTAGACATGTTCCAGACTCCTCAAGAGTATGGACAGCTTCATCAAAATCCAAGCTATGACCATCGGATCGGAATAGTCATTCCTTATGGTCCTCCTTGCCTTCGAACCAATCTCATCTATGGGGGGCTGGATCAAGCTCCTACTGAATCAAACCCTTCCTCCTCACCTCAAATATTCACATCCGATTTCTCCTTTCTTGGCAACCCCACCTTTGCACATACCTACCTTTATAGGTGTGCATGGAAGGGTTTTGGCTTTGGGTGCTACGAACAAGGCTCCCATCGGCCCATCGAACCACCCAATGACGATAATGCAAAGAAACGGTATGGACTGGGTTTCCAATAACCCACTGAGGCTTCCGCAAACCTTTGCCCCAAACCAACCATCAACCAATCTCTTCCAGACTCACCTATTCTTCCATCCTCACCTACGTAGTCGGTGGTTTCCATCCCTCCTAGTTTTTTTTTGCATAAACACCATCCGCTTGGAACCCCTAACCTATCAGCTCAACGGGGTTCCCAAGTCTCTCCCTCTCGTTTATCCTAGCATGATAGATGATGAATCGGTAACCATCAACAATATCCACTACATAGACGACGATGCCATTCTTACCTATATGGGTGCCGATGATTCTTTCATTCAGCACTCCCTCCCTTCCGAAACATAGGTTATGTTAAATGAATAAACCATTGACATTAACCTTTCCTCTTTTGGTGTTCCTCATGTCTTAAAGATTGGTCAATCTTTAGACACTTAGGAGCAGATCGACTATACCACATTTCTCTCAGACAATCACAAAGCCTTTGCCTGGACCTACGCTGACATGCCTGGCATCGACCCTAACATTGCCACTCATAACATTGTCACAAACCTAGAAGCTAAGCCTGTTAGGCAAAAGCTTCGCAAAATGCATCCTCATGTTGCACTTCTTGTCAAAGAAGAGCTTCAGTGCCTTCTTTCTGTCTCCTTCATCTAACCCATCGATTATCCGTAGTGGGTCTCTAACATTGTTCCTGTCACCAAGGCGACTGGGGGGATCTGGATCTGCACGGACTATCACGACCTTAACCTAGCTTGTCCCAAGGATGACTTTCCTCTTCCAAACATTAACCAACTTGTTGATCTTACGGCTGGCCATGAGATGTTATCACTCATGGATGGATTTTTAGGATATAACCAAATCCTGATTGCACTAAAAGATCAGCACAAAACCACCTTCATTACACCATGGGGAAATTTTTGCTATCAAGTCATGCCTTTTGGTCTGAAAAACACAGGCGCCACATATCAGCGTGCCATGACTTACATCTTTCACGATCTCCTCCATAAAATCATGGAGGACTATGTAGATGACCTGCTTGGCAAGTCTAAGCTTCATCGCGACCATTTGACTATCCTCAAGATCATCTTCTCTCGCCTTCTTTAGTACCATGTCCATATTAACCCCAAGAAATGCATCTTTGGGGTCCTCTCCGAAAAGCTCCTGGGATTCATTGTCTCTCTTCATGGCATCGAGATAGATCCTGCCAAAATCCACGCTATCCTCGAAATGCCACCTCTAACTAATCTCAAGCAACTTTACAGTCTACAAGGGAAGCTCCAATCCATCCCCCACTTCATTTCACAGCTTTCTGACCGCTACCAACCCTTTCATCACCTCCTTAAGAAGGACGTCTCCTTTAAATTGGATAAAGATTGCCAAGAGGCTTTAAAGCCCTCAAATGCTATTTGGTCTCTCCACTAGTCCTTATTCCACCAAAAGATGACCAACCCTTCTACCTCTACATCTCAGCAACCAATCATTCGTTAGGTGCCATGATCGCGCATCGAGATGAGCAACACTGTGAGCAAGCAGTCTATTACATAAGCCAAACACTTGTCAATTATGAAACTCGGTATACTCATACCGAGAAACTCTGTTTGGCATTAGTCTTTGCCACTACCAAGCTCCGTCACTATCTTCTCAATCATAAAACCTTTGTCATCACCCACACTGATCCTCTTAAATACATGCATTCTAAGCCATATCAAAACAAGCGTATGGCTCGTTGGCTCATGCTTCTTGCTGAATTTGACTTAGAATTTGTCCAGCAAAAATCTATAAAGGGGCAAATAATTGCTGACCAACTAGCAGATGCCCCTCTTTCCGACAATCAACCTTCTCAGTGCGAGTTTCCTGATGAATCTATCACCACTCGCTTGACTGATAACACATTCTACCAAATGACGATGTTCTTCAACGGCTCTAAATGTCGACTCGGTGGGGGTGCGGGGGTCATCCTCATCCCACACGAGGGTGAGCCCATGCCCTTGTCTTTCAAACTCGACTTTGAATGTACCAATAATATGGCCGAATATGAAGCCTTAATTTTGGGACTTCAAACTGCCCTTTCTTTAAACATCAAGTCCATCAACATCTTCGGTGACTCACAACTTGTCGTCAATCAAATCAATGGTTCATATCTTTGTAAAAACAAAATTTTACAAAGGTACAAGCACCGTGTTGACATTCTTCTAGCATCTTTCGACCATCACTTATTACAGACTGTCCCTCGATCTATGAATAAGTTTGCTGACACCATGGCTTCCCTCGCCTCACATATTCCTTCTTCTTCATCATCCTCGTCAAGAATTTATGTCATGGTACATCATGTGCCATTGCCTTCATACATTTCCACTGACATCAATCTCGTCCACACCATAGACTCTAGTTCACAAGATGTATGGTATAAACAACTTGAGGACTACTTGGCTCATTCTATCATTCCTCCCAACCTCTCTAGCAATGCGCGGCGGGCTTTCATCAAGCGCACCGATCGCTATACCATGCTAGGGGGCCTTCTCTATAAAAGAGGTTTTGACGGTCTTCTTCTTCACTGTTTAAACTCCATTGAAGCTTCTCATACTGTTAAACAAGCCCATGATGGGATTTGTGGCAGACACTTCAGTGGTAACTCAGTTGCCAAGCGCATCCTTCACCTAGGTTATTATTGGCCCACTCTTTATCAAGACTGTAGCGATTATGTTCAGTGTTGCATCAAGTGTCAGTAGCATGCTAACTTACTTCATCTCCCTAGTCACGCCTTGCAAGTTGCTCAAGATTTTTTTCCTTTTTCACAATGGGGCTTAGATCTCATCGACGAGATTAATCCTCATTCATCTCTTCGTCATCAGTCCATCATCACTGCCACTGAATATTTCACTAAATGGGTGAAAGCTATTCCTCTCGTCTCCACAAAAGCTGACAAGATTACCGACTTCATCAACACCCACATCATCTGTCATTTTGGTGTACCTCAAAAAATCATCACCGATAACGGAAAGTCATTTAAAAACAAAACTGTCTAGAAACTTTGTGACTCCTTTGGCATTAAACTTAGCTTTTTTTCGCCTTACTACCCACAAGCAAATGGGCAGGCCGAGGCTTCTAACAAAATCTTAACTAAAATTCTCATGAAGGTGGTCAACGACACTGGAAGGGATTGGCACATTCATATTCCCTTCGCTTTGTGGGCCTACCGCACTAGCATTCGAACCTCTACAGGTGCTACCCCTTTCTCTCTAGTGTATGGAACAGAGGCTGTCTTACCTCTTGAAGTACATATCCCGTCTCTTTGCATCTCACTCCATGACATTCTTTCTAATGATGACTTTCATCAAGATCAATTAGCTCAACTTGAGTTACTCGACGAGCGTCATCTTGTTTCCCTCAATCATCTCCATGTCTATCAAAATCGCATCAAACGAGCCTATAACAAAACTCTATGAGAACGAGATTTCAATATCGGAGACCTCGTCCTCAAAGAGAACCAACATGTGACCAATATGGAACGGAGTAAACGAGGCAAATTTTCTCCTAATTGGCTCAGACCTTATATCATCACGCACAAATATGGATCAGGGACTTATCATCTATCTTCTCTTGAAGGCCGACTAGAACTTGAGCCACTTAATGCTTTGCATCTATGACCATTCTACTGTTAGTCGAGTACTCATCCACTTGACATTTAACTTGAGCTCGTCCCTTGAGCAATCTCTATCCTTTTAATCCTCAATCCTTTCCCCCTTTTTCCCTTAACAAATCCTCTACAACCCTTTTATGACGTATGGATGCTTTGTCCTAATAAAAGGGAGCCCTTGACCTTCTATAAGTCTTGTCCATGACTCAACATTCTGTCAAAACTAAATCAAGATGTCAAAATATCCAAGGTCACAAAATCAAATCAAAAAGTAGATTGCTCCCTCGAAGGATAGCTGTAATATCATTACTGTAGCTAATAGACTGCTCCCTCGAAGGATAGCTATTCAAACGCCCTTAAATCTATAAAGCAAAGTATAGACCACTCCCTCGAAGGATGGCTATGACTAAATCTTGCTACAAATAACACTTTCTTAGAAGCTTCTCGCATTGATCAGCTTCATAAATGACCATAAAACAAGTGACATCTCTATGTGGACTTCCCGAATTGATCAGTTCGCTCTAAAAATTAAAAAAAAAAAAAAAAAAAAAAAAAAACAGGTCATGGACTTGATTTGTAGTTGTCTCAAGATCTCCTATAAAAAGGGGCAAAGTTATCCCTACTCTAAAACGGGTTACCCTTTCCTCCTATCATATCACCTACTCAAGGGACTTTGAGCTCACTTTAATGTCAAAGTGATTCGATTACCGCTCTAACATAACTCATGGTCAACAATGCAACGCATAAATGGGGCTCTTGGTTCTAACAACCCCTATCTATGCTGTCATTTTGGTCCTTGTCAATAAAAGGGCGCTTATGCCTTTTACTTTCTACCTACACTTTGGTCCTATTTAACCATGTCATTTGTCAAGACAATTCAATCCGACTCTTTTCAAACCACTCACATAACCTACTTATTCTGGTTTCCATAGACATCAACACACATGGAAACCATCAACCACACAATTTATGTCAAGCATAAACCATTACTTGCTGAAACATAAATCGACCTGCAATTCATTTTTAGCAAACATCCATCACGAATATGGATAGTTGCTAGGGATGAAAAACCCCGACCAATATTACAGCTTACACCATTTGGAAAAGGCTGTAGCATCATCTCCTCTTTGTCATTTCAAGCATGTACCCTCAGACATATGGGGAATGCTATATCTTTATCATGACCAACATCAACCATTTTGATCTTTTTCCTCCCTCTTGGGAAAACTACATTGGCCTGAGGCCCTAATGACAGGGGCTATGTAGGCAGCACTCAGTTGACATGGGGTCTTCTAGGGTTAGCTCGGCCATTCCTTCATCCCATTTCTTCCATCACATTCTTTTATCACCTGCCAATCACATCACAAACAATCACATATTTTCATAATCATTAACATTAATCATTTTCATCCATATCATTAATCATTAATCTTAAACATACATCCATCATCATATAAACACCATAATCTCAGCATCATAATCCTAAACATATATCAAATCAAAATAGCATACAAACACATCCACAACATTTTTCATAAACACATCCATGATCAAATATCTCATCATATATATATATATATCAATCATTTTTTACAATGACACAATCTGTGTCTCTGTCTCTCTCTCTCAACAAAATATATATACATCTCGCATCATCGGCTCGCAGGCTGGTATATACATAGTAGCAAGGTCTGCCCTTAAGGTTGTGGCTATGGTGGTGGCGGCGGTGGTCTGGAAGATGCTGTATCATCTCCCCCCTCTGATTTGCACCTCCTGCGTGACTCAGTAGCAGTCATCTGTGACCTAGACCGCTATCGGCTCTGCTCTACCCTCATATCAGAGTACCGCTATATTTGAGGAAACCCCCTAATGGCTCCCTCATAGTACGTGATCTCGTCCAATGCATTATGGTATCTAACTATAGATATCATCTGCGGTGGACCCATCTGACCTACAGCTGTGCCCTGCACTAAACCCTGCAGCTGTGAGAATGATGGCTGCATTGACACTAACTGTGTGGGCTCCTGAGCTGGCTGCTGAGGTGGATGCTGCATCGGGTCTTGCCCCCCAAAAACCTATCCTGCCACTACCTGTGCTTGGGCTACGATGAGCTATCCCTGTAGAAGTGTGACCTGACCCATCAACACTATCACTTGACTCGTCATCTCTGTCAGCTGCCCTGTAACCCCTGCCAGTTATCCCTACAAAACTATGACTTGGGCCTCTGCTGCATCCCTCTCCTACCACGTGGTGTCCCTCTCCTCACGGGCTGTATCCCACTCCCTGATAATGGCCTGTGGATCTGGCTGCGGCCCTACTTGTAAACCTATGTACTACCCTACCAACCATGCCGTGTAGGCCTCTGTACAACCTGAGTTAGCCACCCCAGGTCCTGCTGGCAACTCCTCAAAATCTGGGCCCTCTGTCTCCTCTGGTAGTGGGAGCAACACCTCAATGTCATTCCGTCTGTATAGTGGGAATGCTAGAGGTACGTCCTGTAGCAGCCCGTACTAGCACCGCACTCTCTCTGCTGGCACTCTCTTGAGCTCATCGGCTCTCCTGCCCCTGACCCATCTCAGGCTCTGCACACCAACCAACTACTCTCCCTAGTCTCTGAATGCTGGATAAACCAAGTATGGTCTCCAGATGATGTCTGCAGGAATTAGGGCCTCTAGTACCCCTCTATAGTGGTCAATGTCTCTGACCACTCCATCTACCCATGTCTGTGCCATCACCTCGTGCCACCACCTAAATTCGACCCTGAAGCTGGCCAAAATCACCACTGGGAGGCCAAGAGGATGGGTAACCACTATATGCTCATAGGCCTAGCAATGTAATAGGTGGCCCACGCACAAGCTGTATCGCCACTGCCGACTGATACCCCACAACTCTCTATACACCTGGGCCAAAAACACTGGTGCTCAGGTGAACACTATCTGCTGCTCTAACATATCTGTCAAAACTCTAGTCATAGCAACCAAAAACCTACCGCCCTCTGCATCTGGCAACGTGTACACCGTGATGCCTATCATCATCAACACCACTAGTCGATGTGTATCCTCGTCTGCAGCGTATAAAGGCTCATACGCAAAACTCACTGAGTGGTAGCTCATCTCCGTGATGTGCTCTCCAAACAGTGTAACCATATGAATATCATGCACCTCTCTCAAGCATGCATAAAGGTTTGCTCCGTGTACTGGTAGCTATAAAATCTGGTACACATCCTCAACTATGACCGTCATCTCTCTCGTGGGTAGATGGAAAGTGTTGGTGGCATGATCCCACCGCTCGATCAGTGCCACCATCAGGCTCACATTCCGCACCACTCTATAGTAGCATCGCAGCCCACCGAGTCCAACTGTGCTCATCTGTGCCCACTCATCGACTGTCACCCCTCCGTGCATCCATGTTAGTAATGTCGGGAGGTGATCCCACAACATCAAAGTTAGCCTTGCCTGCATCCACCCAAGTCAATCTCATGTTAAAAGTTTTCTCTATTTCACTATCTCTACCTGACCCAACACCTGAGAAGCCCTTGGCGTAGCTTCGACCCCTCGACTTAAACATTTTTCATCCTTCTTTTGACCAGGTAGCCAACCAACATCGGTTAGCATGCCAGCGATGGCACTCACCTAACCGACATTGGTCACTTAGTGACCAATGTCAGCAGGTTAGTGACCGATGCCAGTCATTGGTTGGCCGACGCCGGTGAACCCGCCGACGTTGGCAACTGGTTCAGCCCTAGGGCTGAATGGGGTGAGCCCTAAAATTAGGGCTTCCCCATTTCTCCCCCTACACCCCCCAAAACCCTCTCAAAACACCCTAACTTATCCTAGATCCTATTCCCCACCCTCCTAGCTACCCTCCCCCCTCACTTTCTGCCTAAATTAACACAAATTTCAAACAACAAATAAATTTTTTTTTTAACTCAATAGGGCTTAGAAACCCTCCTACCTCATCTCGGCGTCACCGGCGTGGTGGCACGATGGGTGCCGCTGGTGGTGGATCTCCAACGGGTCCTAACTGCCCTCTGCCATCACTTCTACCTCAAACTCCTACTGACCCACAGCTGACTCTTCAACCTCCAATCCAACTCCAATCTACTCCCTCTCTCCACCAATCTCACTCTACCACCTCACACCGCTAATTCACTCATTACCAGTCACTTTCACTCCTAAAATCCAGAGCACCTTTTTTCTCTCAGTCTAATAATCACAAATGACTTTTGGTGGGCCGTTAATCCGGTTTTGTCAGATTTGGCAGGCCACCGACGTCGGCATCGACGTGCCCTAATCCACCGACGTCAGCCGACATGTGCTGACGTCGGCCGTTTTTGGCTATCGACGTCGGTTTTTGTCACCGACATCGGCATCCTTCCAACCTCTTTTTTTCTTCTTCCATTACCTCAAAATCATGTCCCCAATTAGTCAGCCCTCTAGTACATGTTATTTTGGCCCCCTGGGGCACATTTGAGATCACTTTTGCCTCCATCCATCGACCACCAGATCTTAGAGATCATGACTATCTCCTCAAACCGTGACTACTTCCAAAGCGATTTTGCCTTGGTTATTTTTGCATGTATGCTACCTCATGATTGGTTAGCAAAATTGTGTGCAAAATTTTGACCTTCACAAGTATAGGATTATAAGCCAGTTGATCCGCACTACTTGTGACATTTTTGTGTTTTTGGGAGCACTTCCTGAGCCTGGGATACCTGGAACACGATGACCATTGAAGCTTCAGCTTAGATTGAATAACCCAATCAGCAGATGACTAAATGCTGGGGCCTAGTTATTTCCATTTTGGCACTCCTCGACCCTCGACCTATGACAATTTGACATGACCATCTCGTGAAGTGGTGTACGTGCAATCACAACTTTTGCAGCATTCTCACTCTATCTTTACCCTCTTCATCCACTCTCTATCAAATCAACACCCGATTCCAGGTTCCCTTCTCTCGACTACTACTTTGAGGGGGGAATACCTCATCCATAATCAGGGCAACCAACCCTCACCTATTTTTGTCTTGCAGTTCACTTGAACAATCAATCTTATCCCATACCTGGGGCAACTGACTCCTATTTTTGTCTTGCAGTTCGTTTAGAGCAACCAACAAGATAAAAAGGGGCAAATGTAGACCCCAAAATCATGTCTAACCCTTGTTTCTTCCTCCCCCTTGGTCCATTCCTAACCCATACAATTACTAATTTAAAATAATAAACTTATTTTGAATTAACCCCCCTCCTTGGACACATCACCCATGACACCTCACCTAGGACACCTCGCCTTGGACTAATTCCCATCCTATGACTCACCCAAGACCTATTCTTACTTCTCTCTAACCGCCTAACCAACTCTCGTGCGTATTTAGCCCAACCCTTTGACATTCTCCAACGGATAGTGCACTTGGTAGATGAAAAATGGGTTTGGTGGCTCTTTTACCCATTCTGCACCCACCGACGTCGGTCAAATGTCAGTCGACGCCGACAGAATCACCGACGTCGGTTATACTTAAACCATTTTTCTGACCCTTTGACGGGCCTAATCAGAAATCGGCTAATCTCTAGAGCTAATCACGACTCTCAAACCTTCTTTCGGTGAAACAAAGTTCTCGTGCTTCTGCTTTTCAGTGTTCTAGGCTTCTTAGGTGTTCTTACAAGGATCAACATTCTTGATAGCACTTTCTAGGCACTAAGGTCTTGCATCAGACATTTTGCACAAGGATTACATGATATCTCCATCACCAGCGGCAACCAAAACACAGCTTCTGCACCTTTGCCAACTCGTATCACAGCTAAGTATTTGTACTATTTTCATTTCAATGTCATTTCAAATATATTAGTATTCTGTCTACCATCTATTCCAAGCATCCTTGACCCAACCTTCTCTATCCTTCCCGGAGAGGCTGAAAAGCCTTCTCTCCCGTTCATCCTCTTTTTGCCTCTGTCACCAATTTAGTCCCCTTCTCCTGACAAAGTTCTCAGTCCATTAGACCCCAAGCAGTCCCTCTGACTCCCTTATAGACCCTTAGACTCACAGACAAGACCACAGTCCATCCTATAGACCAGAAACTAGACTTGTAACCCATCCCTTGCCATTACCCCGACCAACCTCGTCCACTTCCCCTACCGACATCGGCAGTCTAACCATCATCGGTGACTTTCCTGACTGACGCCGACAATATCACCGACGTCGGTGACTGTGTTAAGTAGATTATAGCTTATCAGGTATGCATTTGCTTTTAGTTCTTTCTTTTCAAGTCTTTCATTATTTCTCTTTTCTGTCTCTATCATATTCTGTTTTAAACAGTGGATTGTCATCCTCCAAGAAGCCTTAGTGCTTCTAGGACCAAGCTTCTGCTTGGCAATCCACCCTCTTATCAACTAACATTTTTCGTGTTTTAGTGTTTGTCTCTTTCAGGTGTCATCCTCCACAACAAAAGAGGAGTTCTCACAACGTCTGGATTATGGTGCACAGACTACATCTAGGTACTTACAAGCCTTGACCATTTCCTTAAGTTTCTCATTTTCTCTCTTTGAATGTGAAAGTGAAATTGCATAGAAACAAGAGGGCTTATTGAATTGTATTGACCACAAGTACCTTTTTTAACTTTCACTTGGAAATGAAGGAATTGGGACAAAGGAATTTTCTAAAATGGGGAATGTTTGGAAATGGATGAATAATGGGTTCTTGATCAATAATAATGGGGTTTTCAAAAATGGTCTCTATAATATGGGTCTTATATTAAATATATGTCCTTTGTCAAATAAAGGTGGACCAACAATGGTTTGGGTTTGGTCAAAGATGGGTGATTCGATAAAAACATAGATAATGGGTTGACTATCTTGACCTTGATTTGGAAGTGGTTGAATATAATCATGATTAGGAATGTGATCATGACATATCCTAATCGAATAGTTATCAAACTTGGATACACTTGGGTCTTCAATAGATAACGACCCTTAGAGGGGCAACAAGTGGATTTTTTTATTGATTTAAGACTAGATTGGATTTTAGACTAATAGATGAAGTGTCAAGAGTAGATGTAAACTAGGATATTTGTTAGCTAAGTTGTAAAAGTTTATCTATCACCTCTCGATTTATGAATGGAAATGCTATAACAAGTTTAGGATCATGAGATTCCATGACTTTTATTAACCTTGGACTAATTATTCCAAGCAAGGATACTTGAAAGGGGATGGGATTGGAAGAAATTATCCCCAAAGAGGGAAAATTTGGTTTTTGATTAAAATGAGGCCCAAAATAGGGTAGATTATGTTGGATTGACATGGGCCTAAAGAGGGTAGTATTGGATTAATTAGAATGGGCCCAAAGAGGGCAAATTTGATACAATGTAATTGGCTTGGCTTGGCTTAACCCCGAAGAGGGTAGAATGACTTGATATGATTTAAATGAAAGAAAGGATGGATGACATTACTTTGTCATTCCAAAATAATAGACATGGGAGATTGAATAAAAAAATATGAAGTGTTTTAATTGGAGTGTGATTGATTTATAATTATTACATTTGGTTGAAATAGGCTAAATTTAGTATTGTTCTTGTAGACACTTAGTTTTGGCCACTTTTGTACCTAAATTGGGGTTTATTTTAATTTATATTAAACAACACATTTAAGCCTATAAATCACCTAAATTTCCTAATTCTATCTATATAAGGGGTTCAATTTCTATAAATCTTAATTAAATTGCCTAAACAAAAATTCTAAATCAAATTAGTGAATTTTATTTACCAAAAAATGAAGTTTTAGACAAATATAAAGTTAAAAGGTCAAAAGAGCTAATAAAGTGTGTTATTATGGAAGTGACATGATCAAGAGATTAGGGCAGATAGAGTATGATGGTGCTAGTTTTTTGGATGATGGTAATGGAGATGACAAGAATAGCTATGGCAATGATAATGAGAGAAAGGGAAGTGGTGGTGGGGGAAGTGGCAGCAAGGGTAGTAGCAGCAAGAGCAAATGATCTAGGGAATTTCCACCCCATGTTTTTGATCAATTATTGCAATATTTAAATATTATTACAAATGCAGGTGGGGAATTATCTGGCCAATAATGCCACACCTCTATCTGCAACATTTATAATTAATTTTGAAAAATTGCTACCAATAAGATATATTTTAATATATTTATTATTTATTAATAAATATATTTTTATTAAGATAGTTAAATTAATATTTATACATTTTAATATATTTATTGAGAATTAATAAATATATTTTAAAATATATTTATTAATATTTTTAACTATATCTTTTATTTCATTAAAGTTAAAAAAAATCCATACCATGTTTTAGATTATGGTAAAAATAGGTTTTGAAGGGACCCCAAAACCCTACACAAGGAGAAAGATAAACCTTAAAGCACAACCAGGTTAACAAAAGAACCTGATTATAGAAAAGTACCTAAACCAGCTTTTACAGGGACCTATTACCAACAAATAAGACCATGAAAAAATAGCTATCAAAACACTGATTTGAAAGTTAACCAACTGGAACAACAAGCTGAACAATCTTCTAGACCAGTAACCAGCAAACCAAAAAAGTGACCAGTTTACAGCCCCCTAAAAACTAGTCAGCAAAAGGGAACTTTGGATGAATCTTTTAAGTTAAGATTTTTATTTTTGCATGACCTAAGATTCATATCTAGAGGAGGGACCAAAGGCTTAGACTTCTTTCTTCTAACTGATGTCCAACCATCCTCTACCTTAGCTGCCTCAGCAACCCATGCCTCAGAAGACAATGATCTTTGGACTCCAGTGGGCATAAACTCCTTGTGAAAGTCAAACACAGTCTGGATCTTAGAAAGATCCTCCAAAACAGGGGAAGAGACCACCACCTCCTCCTCTGGCTCAGTTGTATCACTAACCACAACCTCCACAGGGGCTTCATTAAAATCCATACCATGTTTTACATAATAATCTTTCTTTTAAAGATTTTCATGTGGGACTTAAAAATACATGCATATTAAAGTCTTTATTAAAATAAAGCATTTCCAAATAACATGTTATTATGGTGTTGATCTTTATCTTAGTTCCAAATTCAAGCATGAACTCCATAATTGACACATGTCATGGCAACCACAAAGCATTGCATGTTAAATTAAACTCAAGTCTTTGATATGTGTTGGAATCTTGTTTATGTAAGTCTTATTCTTGATCTTGGTGCCAATACAATTCTTGGCTTAAGGAGTCTTGGCATGCACTTAATCTTGGCATGGTAATATTTTTAAAGAATTTCATGCAACACATTATTTCTACATTCAAGTGGGAATAATAATAATAATAATTACTACGTTGGAAAATATGTGGCATTGATTATTTCTTTAGCACCATTTTTTGATCTTGAAATACCAATCTTTATCTTTACATTTAGTTGGCATATTATCATGGTAATTTATTCTTTAAACATTCTCAAATATTCTTGACAGGTATTGTATGCAGAAGCATTGATGATAAAGGGTATATAGCTAGCAAAGCCTATTCAAAGCTTACTTTAATCACAGAATTATTGTTAGCACCAAAATTGTATATGGCCCATTTTTAATGAAACGTCAACCCAAAAATATGGAAAAATTTATTTTGGGATTTTGGTTTTTATTGATTGTAGAGCAAAACTGATTACAAGTAGTAAGAAATCTCAGAGATCTAATGCCATGCTATCAAAATAGGAAAAACTCTAATTTATGGAAATTTTTAGTACCTCAAGGAAATTTGTTATTGCCTAACCAATACCAAATAATGTTGAGAAATATATAACTGCAAGTTATTTTATAGGGGTAGCAACAATATTTTAGTAGAAAAGCAGTGGATTTATGTAGAGGAAATTATAGACAGAGATATCTAGATACAGAGGCAACAAAACCTCTAGAAGGTTTATTTTGTTGCAGAGATAGATATCTAGTACAAAAATAAATTATTTACTTAGAGAGATTTTTGTAATCAATCTCAAAGAGTTTTCATAAGATCAAAACACTCATAGAGTGGACTCAGGGACATAGCCATTTGGTGAACCTTGTAAATAAATCCTCTGTGTTATTTATTTTTTCTATTTCTTCTATGATAAAAAATATTTTCAATTTCCTTTATTAAATTATGAAAATTTTATAAATTAATTTTTTATAATTATTAAAAGGGGAAATTGGAAATTAAATATTCCATTTTATTTCAATCCAATCAGACTATAAAAGTTTTTATAACTTGGATTTTTGGATTAGTTTGGTATCAGAGCTTGTGATCAAGGCCATTTAACACATTGTCTGACAATTGCAATAGCTTTGTATGTTAACCAAGTCTTGATCAAGATGTGGTGAAGGAGAAATTGCAAATGTTGATCCTAAAACTAGTGCAAGATGTACAAGCCAATAGTCAAGTATGGGAGCAGATATGTCTGAGGTAGAATTCCAACGTGCCTTTCTCAACATGAAAAATATGGTTGAGAAAATGTATGAGGAACATAGAAATGGGAAATAAGCAAAGGAAAATGAATCTAAAAGAGAATAAATCCCTCTTTCATCTTCACCTTCCAAAATTTTTCCCTCTTCTACAGATGGTAAAACTATCCCATATTTAAAATTTGATGTTAAATTTGATTTGCCAATTTATAATGGGGAGCTCAATATAAAAAAATTAGATAACTGGGTTAAGAAGATTGAGATATATTGTAGGATTTAGAACATTCTCAGTGAAGAAGCCAAGATTCAGTTGGCTACTCTCCGTATGAGTGGCACAACACTCATCTAGTGGTAGAGTAAGATTTAGGAAGATCTCAATCGACATGGTAAGGTAATCTCTTCCTAGAATGATTTTATTTTTAAACTAAAAAAGTAGTTTTTATCCTTTAGGTTATATATAACAAGATACTATGGATTGGTAGAATTTAATATATAATAAAAGTTAGAGTGTGTAGGATTATACTCAAGATTTTAGAAAGAAGGCATTAATGTTAGGCATTCCTCTGTACAGTTCACAAACTTTACTAGAATACATTGGAGGTTTGCATAGTTATTTGAGGCATACCATTTTCATGTTTAATCCTTCTAACCTTGATGCAATCTTGATACAAGCTACCTATATGGAAGCCAAGGGTAAGATGACCAAAGAAGGATATGGAAAGAAATCTCACAAGCTAGTTGAAAATAGAGGAAAAGGTAAAGGAAAGGGGTAAGGGAAAGTCTACTTACACTCTCAAAAAAGAGGAAGGAAAACCTTTTTGTAATCGTTTTAAGAAGAATCATGATGAGGCTAAGGTGTTGGAAAATCCATCCAAAACTCAAGCTAAAGGGGTTCTAGAATATTATGGGAAAAGAAGGTCTAATGTTGTTATCCAATAGGATCTGGGATCAGATTCTAGTGATGAAATTAAAAGTGACTGCCATGGGTCTATAATTTTCAACTTTTTCCTCTTCTAACCCTAAACCTTATGTTATTAATTCATCTTCTAAAACTAAATCTAAATATGATGAAAGAAAAAGAAATGAGATTTTCCACATAAGAGTCATATCTAAGCATACTAAAATAGATACTCTTTTTTGATAGTGGATCACAAGCTAATCTTATTTATGAAGATGTTAAAAAGTTAGGACTCAAAAACTAAGCTACATCCAAAACCATATCCTTTAGGATGGGAGTGTGATGATGTAAAATTGCAGGTCATAAAGACATGCACCTTGAGGTTTGATATTACTTCTAAAATCATTGATGAAGTAGAGCTAGATGTAGTCCCTCTGGATATTTTTGGAATTATTTTGGGTTAGTACTTACTTATATGATAGAAAAGCAATCTTTTATAGATAAGAGAACAAATATGTGCTTGTAAAGGATGGGATTGAATACATAGTAAGAGCCCATCATGTTAAATCCAATTTTGACTCTGGTCTCTACAAGACAAATGAAAAGACTTGTAAACTCAAGAGTTTTATTCTCATGATTGTGAAAGCCAAAGCTGATGAAAAATCCAAGGCCTTAGATGGTTGTGATCCTAAACATCAATTTGAAATAGAGAATATTATTTCCTAACTACAATGGTTATTTTTAAAGAACCACAAAGTTTTAACCCCTAAGAGGGGAATCCAACATGAGATTAAATTGTAGTAGGATGCCTCTCTCCCTAATATTGGCATGTATAGGTTGTTAGTAGTAAATAATGAATAAATAAAGAAGCAAGTGATGGAGTTACTTGAGAAAGGATTCATTCAGCCAAGTACCTCTCCATGTGGTTTACCTATTGTTTTCATGTTATCACTTGGATTTTCACCGTTTGAGGATATGGAAAGGCCTTCCTCATCCAAGTGGCACAATGGAATCACCTTTAGGCTTGTGAGAAGCCTAAGAAATTAGGTGAGTCTCTAGATAGGGCTAGCTACCTTGATGTACCACTTTGGATTGCAACTACTACTAAATCTAGGGGGTGAAAAGGGAGAAGGATTAAATGAAAAAAAACTAATATAAGGGAGATGATACACCAAATTTACTGATGACATCCAACCATATGCATATTACACTTGAAATAAAAGGACAAACTAAACATACACTCTCCAGTCTTCATCTTCTCACATCAATGTTATATTGTGAGGTTATGGATGAATGTTGAAAGCTATGAGGACTAGACAAGAGGCCTATGGGGTAACTAATTGAAAATAATAACTCACTCAATCCTTGACATCTCCTAAAACACTTCACATGCCCTGTAAGAGAGAAGTTTTCCATGTGTAAATAGGATGAAAGAATGACAAAACATGCTAAGGAATCCATAGTCTTCACTTATGCAAAATAAAACATTCCAAATTAAACACACTAAGAAAATTCATGTAAGAGGTAAAAATAAGTTTTATTATTGATCAAAAAGGTATACATTTGAGTAGGGATTTTCCATACTAAGGTGGAACATCCATACAATGGCCGAAAATGGTTAGTTCTTATAGAACTTGAGAGAGAGAGAGAGAGAGAGAGAGAGAGAGAGAGAGAGAGAGAGAGAGAGAGAGAGAGGGAGAGAGAGAGAGAGAGAGAGAGAGAGAGAGAGAGATGAGAGAGAGAGAGAGAGAGAGAGAGAGAGGAGAGAGAGAGATAGAGAGAGAGAGAGAGAGAGAGAAGAGAGAGGAGAGAGAGAGGAGAGAGAGAGAGAGAGAGAGAGAGAGAGAGAGAGAGAGAGAGAGAGAGAGGAGAGAGAGAGAGAGATGAGAGAGAGAGGGAGAGAGAGAGAGAGAGAGAGAGAGAGAAGAAGAAGAAGAAGAAGAAGAAGAAGAAGAAGAAAATTCCAAGGGTCATAAGGAAATTTTTAAAGCTGATCCAATAATTTAATTTTGAATTTTTATAGGGTACTAGAATAACCATGCAAGGTTAGGATCCACAAGTGTCAATCCAACGTAACAAACTTCATGAAAAGTGGCAAGAAAACTCCTCAACCAGCTCAAAAAAATTACCTACATGATTAGGCTTGTTTTGAATGCCTTATAAATAATTAGGATTAGGTATAATTATTGTAAATAATATTAATGGTCTTAGGAATGCCTCTCCATGCATTGGTTGTATGCCTAGTCCTTTGAAATCCCCTGATAAGGAGCAATCATCATCTATTGTCTAGAAAATTACCCTTATCATGCACCTTTACCCACTTGGCCTCCAAATTGGCTTCATTTTTCCCATGAAAATTAATGGAATGGATGTGAATGAAAAGTTTAAAGACCCCTATATTTCCCTATAATCATGGAGTTACACCCTTAAAATGAGCTCATTTGAAGTTTTCCATCTTCTTCACTAGCTTGTCCAATATGCCAAATTTGACTAGCTGAGTTGAATCACCTAGTTTGGGAACTTAGAAGTTTTTTCAAGGAATTAAATGAATATTAAGAGTTATTAAAAGTCTCAATATTCTCTCCAAAAATTTTTCATCTCTTCAATCCTTATATAACCTACAAAACATACAAAATAGTGAGAAAAAACCATATTTTATACCATGTCCGTATAATTTCATATAACTATCTAGCATGTGAAGTATATTTAGGGAGTAATTTTTAAACTTTAAATAGGTTTCATAGTCCAAATATTCCATTCAATTTCATCTCCATCTCTATTTTCTCAAACTAGTCTTGGTTTGAGGGTTTACAAGGGGTTTTAGAGCAATTTTGACCCTTAAGCTTGGTTTCATAAAAAACCTAACATTAGAGTTTCAGAATAATTCCACAAAATGGTTTATATGGACCTCCTATAAATTGTATGAACTCATTTTAATCCCATAAAGACCCTCCAATAATATGTGAGCTCCAAAAGTTATCCTATCGAGGTTACTTCCCTCTTTTCTGCATGCCTGAGTGAGTTTTGGGCTAAAAAATTACCTATTTGTAACCTACACTACATAAAAGCTTTAAAACCTATAAATTATCCCCAAAAAATGTTCTAACATGTTACCAAGCTCATTTCATGCTTTAAGTGTGAAATACACTCAATTTAGACATAGGCCTAATCCTTGCCTAGTAGGTCTGAGTTGTCTTTGAGCTGAAATATGGATTAATTGTACTTATTTTTCATCACATAAGATTAGATACATCTTAAATGACATAAAAATCATTCTGTAGTACATTATAATGCTCACCTCATGATAGAATTAAAGATGACATCTTAGTTGGGCATCAAACTTGAACTCTACCTAACAGTCATGTTTGTAAATTTGAGAGTATAAAATAATATGCTAAGACTCATCCATTATTGAAGGTCTATTCATGTTTTTATAAGAGTATTCAAACTCTCTATGTCTTCCAATAGGGTCTATACAAGTCTCAACCTATTCTTTCATCACTTTCTTCAAGACTGCCAGGGTTTATGCTCTTAAGAGATAAAAAAGAGGGCACTCCCCTACCTCCTCAAACAAATTGGACTATTATAAGAGCTTCTATAAGTCATAAGGGAACTCTAAAAAAAATTTGAGTCCTTGAATCTAAGCATAGACCCTCCAACTAATCAAAACTTCAAAATAGACTAGTAAAAGGCACTATCTGTAGGGTTCCTTAGGAGGACTATATTTTACATGTTTAGGATCCTTTCTTTCTTTATTATGAAGGTTTAACTCATGTTGTCAAGGGATTATGGAGATGGTAAGAGTATTTATGGAAGTTTTAAGTTCATTTCATCAGTCCATTGGGCTTATACCCTTCACATGTCTCTTGAACTCTCCAACTAAGTCCCTTTTCTACCTTGATTGAGAAATTTTTCTTGCCCTTGCCTATAAGTGTCCTTTGTCTTGACTGGGATTGACCAATATGATTGAAAACTTTCCTTGAACCGCCCTAGATCACCAAGCATATGTTTTATACTTTAATCCACTTGTAAGGGATAAAACACTATCAAAACCTCAAACTTAAGTCACTACCTATCTCAGTCACTCAAGGCTAGTTGTAAGCATTTGATTTCACTTGGGTAAACACCTATAAGTGTGAATTACACATTAAAATTTATACCCTACTCTTTTGGATATCCACTAAGGTCAAAAAATGTGTGTTTGAACTAGTACTCAAATTTTAAAACCTTAAAATACCA
Source organism: Torreya grandis (assembly GCA_037957365.1). NCBI lineage: Eukaryota > Viridiplantae > Streptophyta > Pinopsida > Cupressales > Taxaceae > Torreya > Torreya grandis. Next base: position 5,979,842 of record JARHVA010000176.1, read on the forward strand.
CTTTGTGCAACAAGTATTAGGTTATTACATTATACCCTACTGTAGGTGAACAATTTTTGTGTGGGGACACCTATAGGTGTCTATGAATCTAAAACATCATACTCTAACATACACTAATGCCTCTCATGCCTATTTTCACACTATTCAACTAATGAAACCTTTCTATCTAGAATACTCATTTAAACTGTTAATCCTGTAAATATTAATGGAGTATTTCAGTGAGTTTTCAAGCAACTTTGGGCCCTCAAAACACCACTCTCTACCAATCTTATTAACATAATACTTGTTACCAATCCTCTCCATGTTATAGGATATCATAACTCACTGAAATGTATTCCTTAAACTCTTTACCATCATGTTTTAATATGTTTACAAATAATCCCCTGACCTTTATTTTGAATTTTTAGGGAAAGATTCCTAGAACTCGGTCCTTACTTGATCATAGTGGTCTACTTTCTCTTTTTGCCTCATTGACTCGTAATATGGGTCTTTCAAAGCTTGATACTCATACCACAACCTCAAGTAGGTGTCAAGTGGTTTCATCTTCTCCATGAAAGCATTTATTACTTTGCTTATCCACCTGTAGGTGGATGCTTTGGTGCATAACAATGAGTTGTAAATAAGCAATATGAAACCATTCATGCAAATGAACCTAGTATACTATTATCAAACATACTAATGCACCTCTTTTGGTTATAAGAAGTTGTAAATGCATCAACCTTCTCACACTTTAGTGTGACATCAACAAGGGTCTTGTAAGTGTTATCTGACTGTATATGTGGATAGTGAGCATGAAATCAAGGAAAATGTGGATGAAAGGTCCTAAAAATAACTAAAAATCAAAGTACATATTTAAAATACACAATTTACACCAAGGAAAAACTTGAAACAAGTTCTATCACTTCTCTTTCAATGTGAAAATCACTTACACATGTGAATAGAGCAAGTGGAGGGTCGGATGACTGGTTTATCATGGTGGAGGCATGGGATTACAACCATGAGAATAAAGGAGACTTGGATGAAATGTGAAAAGGGGGGTTAATAATACCTTGAAAACATGTATATGAATCTATCACAACCCTATTAATCCATTGACAAAGCACAAAAACTCTTGAAAATGGTGAAAAGTACCCATAACTCAAAAAATTATAGCTTCTTACAAATTAAGATGATTATAATATAAAAAACTTATGAAACATGAAACCAAGTGTGGGGAAAATTGGAGAAGGAACTAAACATGCTCTAGGATAAATATCAAAAACCAGATTGTATGGAATTATTCAAACCAAGGCAAAACCTAAAGGGAGCACAAATTGATAGGCAGATTTGCACAGTCAACCTCAAAAACATGATTCATAAATCATAGTTGATAATTATCAAAATTATTGATATAAAAATTAAGGTATCTAAGTGTAAAACAACCTCAAAAAATTATTCTACCTAAAACTCTTTCTACTAGCCGTACCAAGTACAAACTTGCAAATCACTTCTGCATGTCTAAAAAGGTAAAAAAAGGGCAGAAGGGTTCTAGGCCAAAAATAACACTTAAAAAGAAAATAAATCATGGATACGAGTTTGGGGGAGGTGAAGAGTCACATTTAAACTTTTTCCAAGTGACACACTTCCCAAATATGTCGTACAAGTGCCAAACTCTTCTTTTTCTTTATAAAAATTAACTTTTCTTCTGCATAGCCTACCAATTTTTAGTATTTTCAGTTAATTAAGACTTATAAGGACACATGGGGGATGAAATAATATTTTTTAACCTTCACATTTCTAAAAAAAACCCATACAAAGCATTAAATGCTCAAATTTGACCCCTAAAATGACCCAAAATGATAAATGAACTTAAAAACTAATTGACCAAAACCAATATAATGTTAATTGACATCAATTAACCTATAAAAAACCTCACGAAAAGATATTATACCCCCATAAAACACATAAAACTCAATTTTTTACCTAGGTGTGCCCCAATTTGACCTAAAATTCAAATTTAGTCAACACTTGGTATGAATAAGGATGGTACATGGTAGATGTGCATGGATTTTCAAGATTTGAATAAAATCATGGTTAAAAACTGCTACCCTCTTCCTCATATTGATGATTTGTTAGATTAGTTAAAACATGCAAAGTATTTTACTAAGTTAGATTTGAGAAGTGGTTATCACCAAATAAGAATAAGTGATGGTGATAGTTGGAAAACTACTTTCAAAACTAAGCAAGGTCTTTTTGAGTGGCTTGTTATGCCTTTTGGGTTTTGTAATGCACCTGCTACATTTATGTAGGTTATGAATGATGTGTTAAAAACATTTCTTGATGATTTTGTAATTATGTACTTGGATGCCTTTAATATTTAACAACACATGGGAAGATCATCTTAAACACATCAAGAAAGTCTTAGATACTTTGCAAAAGGAGAAACTATTTATAAATATGTCAAAATATGAATTTACAAAAACATATTTGGTTTACTTAGGCTATGTTGTAGGGAATGGATTATTAAAAATAAACCCTAAAAAAGTTTTAGCCATAGTAAATTTTCCAAGGCCTAATAATGCAACAAAATTTAGGAGTTTTCTCAGAGCAGTTTAATTTTGGAGATAATTTATTTCTAACTTTTTTTATATTTCATCTCCTTTATATGCTTTAACAAGTGTTAAGCAGGTCTTTCAATGGGGAGGAAAACATGAAAAATCTTTGAATACCTTGAAAGAAAAGATAAGTATAATGCCAATTCTTGCACTCCCTAATTTACGATAATCTTTTGAGATATAAACTAATGCTAGTGGGTATGCAATGGGGGCAGTGTTAATGCAAAACTATAAACTGATGTGTTTTAATTAAAAAAACCTTTACAAGTGCAATTAAAATTATCCTACTTCTGATAAAGAGTTGTATGCTTTGGTGAAGAGTGTGAAAAAGTGGAAACACTATTTAATGGGCAAAGAGACAATCATCCATACGAATCATCAGCTTCTGCAATACATTCAATCACAATCCAAGCTATAACAATCATGACACTTCTGATGGATGGGATTTTTGTAGAAGTTCCATCTTGTTATAAGGTACAAAAAGGGAACACATAATAAGGTTACATATATGCTTTCTAGACTTATTATTGTAGCATCTACTATTTTGCAACATAGTCTTTTTGTTATTGAAAGTTATAAGAAACAATATGCTAGAGATGTTGATTTCAAGGATGTCTATGAAAATTTGATAAATGGTAAATCAATAGAAGCATTTGACTATCATGTGCATAACAAAATGTTATATCATTTTGGAAAGATCTATATTTCACAAGATGAAAGAGTTCACATGATTAGAGAAGCACACACTTCTCTTGTTTCATGTCATTTTGGCATTGGTAAGATAGTTACATATTTACAAAGATATTTCTATTGGCCCTATATGATAGAAAATTTATCCAAATATATTAAAGGTTGCATTCTTTATTCCATAAGTAAACCTAACAACTGGAAGTTAGGATTTTATACACCTCTTCTTGTTCTTAACCATCCTTGGCAAATTATTTGTATGGATTTTTTAGGATTTATACCTATGTCATGAAGAAAATATGATTATCTATATGTGGTTGTGGATAGATTCAAAAAAGGTGTATTTTGGTTCCTTGTACTAAACAAGTTATAGGTAAGGATATTGCACATTTATTCTTCAAGAATGTTTGGATCTATTTTGGGTTACCCGCTTTTATTATATCTGATCATGATGCTCAATTTATTGGTGAGTTTTGGTTAGCTTTGTGGGACTTTATGGATACTAAGATAAAGAAAATCACAACCTTTCATCTACAAACTAATGGACAAATAGAAGTGGTCAACTAAACAATGGTATATTTGCTCAGGGGGTATTATGGTAAACATCCTAAATTATGGGATGAACATTTATATTATGTGAAACATTATTATAACTGTGCTTTGAATTATTCTACTTTAAAGTCTCCTTTTGAGACTTATTTTGGTTATTTACCTATGTCTCCTTTGGACTTATCTTTTGATAATGAATCTAACTCGGTGGTGGATGGAAACAGTGATGCTGAGAAGGCTAAAAAGTTCATTCAAAGGATTCAAATGATTCAAAAAGTTGTTCAATAATAATTGGAGAAGAGCCAAGCTAAATATAAGGCTAAGCATGACAAACACAAATTTAATCATCAATTCAAAGTGGATGATCAGGTTTGGGTTCACATCAACAAAGAAAGACTGAAAGGTGAATGCAAAAAATAAAAACCAATTAGGTATGGTCCTTTCAAGATTTTGGAAAAGATTGGTACAAATGATTTTTGATTGGATTTGCCTTCTTATATGGAGATTTATTCAGTGGTTAATGTGGAAAACTTGAAATTATATGAACCTCTTATGATCATGGATCAAGATGAGGGCATACAGGTTCCTAATGTTGATGATTTTACTCCTAAGTCTCTTCATGAGTTGTAGGAAGATGTTATTATTGACAAGAAAACCATAATTACATGAAGGGTTAATACAGAATATCTTCATGTTGGTTTGAAAGGGTTGCATTTGAATAAGGAAAAATAGATAGAAGTTGGAAAAGTGAGGGAAAAATACCCTCACCAAGTTGATAATTAAATTCAACTTTTGGAGGTCCAAAAGCTCTCAATGGGGAGGAATGATCTAGGGGATTTACACCCCATGTTTTTGATCAATTATTTATAATATTTAATTATTTTTATGAATGTATATGGGGCATTATCTGGCCAATAATGCCATACCTCCACCTGTAATGTTTAAAATTAATTTTGAAAAATTGCTACCAATAAGATATATTTTAATATATTTATTAATAAATATATTTTGATATATTTTTATTAAGATAGTTAAATTAATCTTTATATATTTTAATATATTTATTGAGAATTAATAAATATATTTTAATATATATTTATTAAAAATTTTAACTATATCTTTTATTTCATTAAAGTTAAAAAAAATCTACACCATGTTTTACATAATAATCTTTCTTTTAAAGATTTTCATGTGGGACTTCAAAACTACATGCATATTAAAGTATTTATTAAAATAAAACATTTCCAAAGAACATGTTATTATGGCATTGATCTTTATCTTAGTGCCAAACTCAAGTATGGACTCCATAAATGACACATGGCATGGCAACCACAAAATATTGCATGTTAAATTGAACTCAAGTTTTTGATATGCATTGAAATCTTGTTTATGTAAGTCTTGTTCTTGATCTTGGTGTCAATACAATTCTTGGCTTAAGGATTCTTGGCATTCACTTAATATTGGCATGGTAATCTTTTTAAAGAATTGCATGCAATAAATTGTTTCTACATTCAAGTGGGAATAATAATAATTATTAATATGTTGGAAAATATGTGGCATTGATTATTTCTTTAGTGCCAATCTTGATCTTTACACGTAGTTGGCATATTGTCATGGCAATTTATTTTTTAAAGATTCTTGAAGATTTATGATAGGTATTGTATGCAAAAACATTGATGGCAAAGGGTTTATAGTTGGCAAAGCCTATTCAAAGTTTGCTTTAATTATAGACTTATTGTTAGTACCATAATTGTATATGGCCCATTTTAAATAGAACATCAACCCAAAAATAGGGAAAACTCCATTTTAGGATTTTGGTTTTGATCGATTGCATAGTAAAACCAAATACAAGTAGCAAAAAATCTCAAAGAACCAATTCCATGCTATCGAAATGGGAAAAACCCCAATTTGGGGAAATTATTAGTACCCCAAGTAAATTTGTTATTGCCCATCCAATTGCAAATAACATTGAGAAATATATAATTGTAGGTCATTTTATAGGGCCAACAACAAGATTTTAGTAGAGAAGCAATGGATTTGCACAGAGGAAATTGTAGATAAAAATATATGGATACAGAGGTAACATAACCTCTGAAAGGTTTATTTTGTTGCACAAATAGATATCTAGTATGGAAATAAATTATTTACTTAGAGATATTTTTGTAATCAATCTCAAAGAGTTTTAATAAGATCAAAACACTCATAGAGTGGACATGAGTACATAGTCATTTGGTGAACCCCATAAACAAATCCTTTGTGTTATTTGTTTTTTCTATTTATTATGTGATCATAAATCCTTTCAATTTACTTTATAATAATGGATTCATCAATTTTATTGGGAATTTTTGTCAAATTTGATGAATCCATTAAGGTAATCTAAGCTATGTTAGGGTCTGTGTTCTGTTGGATCTTGCCAAACCTCCGCATCATTATATTTATATCTCATCCTCATTTGGTGTATGGACTCAAAATGTCAACTTTGAAGGTCTTCCCTTCATATGCTTCAAATTTAATCAATTTAATCATAATATTGCTTCCTATCATGAGAATATTTTTCAATATTCTCACACTTTGCTCTTGAAGAGGTGGGTCAGAAAGATTTGTTGTCTGAAACAGGACTTGGTTCATAGAATGCATTGCCCATCAAAATCCATTGATGTTGAGCTTTTGTCTATAGTAATTTCTCAAGATATTTAGGACAACCACCATAAGGTTGAAGGTTTGGTATCCTTAGTAATTAATATTACCAAGGAAGTTGGATAGCCTTCCTCTTCCATTTGGGAAAAGGAAATGGGCATTACAAATTTTAGGCCAAAGGGTGTTAACCACTCTCCACTTTTAGTGGATCAATCTTAGTAATAAGAATCCCTAGTAGAGATTAGGGAAGATTGGGATGATGAAGATGAAGATTTTAATAGTCGATTGGTTTTGTCTATATCACATCAGCCTAGTGATCTAAACACTCCTAATTTTGGCAAGAAAGGGAAAAGAGGCAAGAAGTCAAAAGTAAAATAGTTACAACTAGATGCTATGGACTCCATTAATGTGGGTATGTAATAGACAATGGAATATTTAATCTCTAGTATGGGTAGACATCTATTTTTAGTGAAATTTTGATTCACTATCTGGACTTTCTATTTTGTGAGAGAAGTTCTAAATTTGGCCTTTTGATGTTTTTATTATTTTGAATTTTGGCTAGTTTTTAGAGTTGTCTAGTTCTGAGTTGTCCTTGTTTATGTTGAGGGGTTTCTAATTATTTTGTGTTGGTTTTAAAATTTAGTTTATTTTTGGTATTTTAAGGTTTATTTGTTACTTTGTTCTCTTTTTCCATGGGAATTGGGCTCCCAAATTGTGTCCTAGAACCAGTTAAAGTTCTAGTCAAAAACTAGTATTTATCAAAATAAAGTGATTTATTATCTCCTAAATATTCCAAAATTATGAGTCACACCTCAAAAGTATCTAAAGTAAGTTGTCATTCCTCAAAAATATCTAAAATTGAGGTGTCAATATTTCATGAGTGATTTGACCCAACCTAAGGTTAGACTAACTCAACCTAGATTAATTTAGACTCAACCAAAGTTAGAATTTAACCTAACCTCCTTAGGGTTAGAGTTAGTTATTTAAACTATAAATACAACTACCCACACCATATGCCAAAATTATTTTATGTGTAAGGTTATTCTATTATAATACCTTCTTGAATCCTTTGAGAATAGTGTTATAATACCCAATTTATGCCAAGCTTCACACCAAGCCACAAGTGACTATTGGAGAGATGCTACCACCATGGAAGAGCATTGCTAAAAGACTCAAATAATCTTAGGCTAAGCATGGCCATCCTTATTCCAAAATTAAGAATCGTATTTTCCAAAGGAGGTAAGAAATTTGTATTATCTTTATATCTATTTCATGATCTTGCTTCTTGTGTTATGCTTTTCCTAGTTCTTAGGCAATAGTGTTTAGTCCTAGTGTATTGTTATGCTTTATTTTTGTCATTTATATTAATAAGGGATTAAACTACATATTGATTACTCTTTGAACACCTAAGGTACATAATGGTATGTCTAGTTGGACCACACATTCCTATAGCCAAGAAAAATGATATGCTAACCTTAGTTTTACTAAAAAATGCATTTAGTTCTTTAGGTTTAGAGTTTTAGCCTTGAAATATACATAATTATATTTTTTGAGAAATCGGTGGCTTCATCCTATGTAAAGATGGATTCACCAATTCCATTCTTATTTATGATCTTTATTTATGTAGAAATAATGGCTTTATAATGGCAATTTTGACCTGTTAAATGATGGCTTCATTCTACAAAATTGGTGGATTTGCTCTTGCTAAACTATTTTATAACTTATTTTAGTAGCTTCACCTAACCTCATTGACAAATGTACCCTACTAAATGGTGGTTTTGACAAATTTTCTCTTTGTGTCTATGTTTTTAGGAGATTAGTGGCTTCACCTTGCTAAATGGAAGCTTTGCTCTATGTTTTTCCAAAACCCAAGAACTCAAAAAATATTGTTAGTTGCTCATTTTTTGGCTTCTAGGAAAGTAAACCCCCTAAAATTTTGTAGGACCTAAGGTGGAGAGAGAAAATCTTAAACATTGTTAAAATCTCATATATATTTTGTTTGGTGCTTAAAATCCACTTAATCACACTTGCCTTTTAATTTTTGATGTTTTTTTTGACAAGTGCAAACAAGGCCAAGGGGCCAAATTTTTTACTCACACTTTGATTTGGTGTTATTAAAAGGAACATACATTTTAGTTAGAGCTCTTAAGAGATTTTTCACTTTATGGTTTTTTTTGTTATTAGAAAATTTTCAAAGTTCATTTGATGAGTTTCTTTATTTATGGAAAATTAGAAAGTATTGTGTGTATACTCTCCCCCATCCCCTTTTGAGAACTCAGGTGACAAAAAACACTTAGTTTATTACCATTATTAGTAAAGTCTTATAAAAAAAGAATGTCATGTATGCTCTCCCCAAGATCCAAGTGACTTGGGTAACCTAGAAATGACCTCTAAAGTCTTTCTCATTTATTTTATTGCATTTAGCTTGTGGGTGGGAGCTCATTTCTCCCTCACAAGTTCTCTATGGGTGTGTTGACTTGTGTTTTCATCTCCCAACACCATACCAAACCCACTTCATGATGGGGTATATAATTGGGCAAACTAATAGATGGGATAGTGGTTAGCCTGACCATCCCAATGGGTACCTAGGCCATGTGGCAACCAAACATCATAATTCAATAAGAATTACATGTATGAATTCATTATGCAAAGGAATAGACCATTGCATAATAATCTAGCTAGTTTGGACGCAATTGACGTGATTTCAACTTTGTGTTAGCCACACTTGGGACCATTTAGTGCATTTAAGATTTATAAATTTTAATCAAAACCCCAATTTACATATAATTTATTACCAAATGTTGAGTGCTCCTCACTCTAATTTCATGACATGTATCAATACTTGAGAGATAGAGGGGGGTGTAAAAACTCTAACTAGACTTGTGTTTTAATTTTTAGATTAACACTTAATTCCTCACAAGCATTGGTATATCAATGAAAACTTGGGTATAAGATAAGCACATCCATGTCAACTTTAGATATAAGATGAGGCATTAGTGACACTTCTATTTTCTTTGATTTATATGTGTGTTTTTAGACTAAAACTATTTGTTTGTATAAAAACATAAAAATAAGTCCAACACTATCATGTTGTTTTCACACCCCTTCAGCCTAAGAGGTATTATGTTGTCTATTTTGTGTCACACTTTTACCTTAGAGATTTTTATTCCAAAAACCATTTGTGTGTCACTTATTTAAATAGAGTATCATTACATTGTGCATTTCATCTCAAACATTTGCCTTGGATTTTTGTTTCCAAAACCATTTTTCATTTCATTCATTTGAAGGAGCATTGTTATGCTACCTAAATCATTCCAAATCTCTTATCATTTTTGAAACCAAATTCCAAGCCATTTTTATACCTCTATTGTTTTAAATGTGTGGTTATACTACCCATTTTGTTATAGCTCTATTTCCTTAGAACATTTGAGTCTTTTCACATTAAATCTAAAACTCTGTTTCAAAGTGTAAATATTAAACTAATCAAGTTCACACTAAAACCTCATCTAATTTGGGCTTAGGTTGTCTACCTTTTTGTGTTTGGATTGTGTTATTTGGGTTGATTTCCTAATTGATCTAAAAGACTCCTTGTCTAGAGCTTAGTGGTTGTTGTTTATTTTTTACCTTATTTAAAGAGTCCTTTGAGCAAAGTTGCTACCACATGCCTTGTTTGAAGTTTGTTGGGATGAAATATGAATGTCCTAGTTCCAATGTTCCCATAGTCTATTGTGAATCAAGTGTTGAGTCTTAGTGAGCCAATTACCAAGTGTCATCTAAGCTAATTACCTTAGTTTAGTTTGATTTCAAATTCTTGTTTGAGTTCTTTGTTTCTAAGTCTAGCCTTGTTTTTTATGCTAATGATTATAATTGCCTTTAGGTAAATCATTGCTATCCTTTGATCATAGTTCACAATTATTTTACCTTATCTAGATACTTTCATCATTGATTATAATCTCCTTTGGGAAAATTAGCACCTTAGCTATAGATTAATTTTGATATTTTATGTTAATTTTTCCACTAATTATAACCACCTTTAGGCAAATCAACACCATTTTGTTAGACTAGTTTTGTATTTGTTTTGTTCCTACCTTTGCCTAGTCTAGTTATTTTACCCTTTGTGCCTCTTTTATAGAGTCAAAGGTTCTTTGTTTTTAGACCTTAGTTGTTTTTTACTTTTAGACCCTTTATTTTTCATGTGACCTATCCATGGATCTAAACATGCCTCATTACACATGTAGTGGGACCATGTATAATCCAGGACATGAGAACTTTATGACCAATGATCCTTTTATTCAAGATTCATATAATGACATAGTTTATGAGATAGATCCCTATCTATATTATAACATTATATACATTAAATAAAGGCATGACCCTTTATCACAATATTTGGTGACTCTACCTCCTTATTCATGCCAAGATCCAAAACAAATGACACAATACCTTGCTCAAACATTGCCTAACATTGAACAAAACCAAAAATAAGAGCCCTACTATGTTAGGATGCTAAAAAAAATAAGTTATTATTCGTATTTGTTTAAATTTCATTTGTTGGACAATAAAGATGAAGTTATTGTTGGAAATGCTTAAGTAGGATCCAGGTTTCTACTAGACTTCATATATGAAAGTCTGAGCAATTTGATTAGAACTCCTAGTAATGCAACTCAGATTCAACTATTCAAACATGCATAAACTAATTATAGTAAAAAACTAATCCAAATTCCACAGCAAGACCAAAATATGCTTGAAAAATGGAAAGGTCCTATGGATGAACAAATGGAATAGGTATAACAAACATACCAAAACTATCTCAACCTATCTCACAATCTTAACACAAGGGTTATTTATAACACTGTTTATTGAGATAGCTCCATCAATAGAGTTAAAAATAGATGATTTGGGTTATGCAAGTGAAAAATTATACCCATTTATCCAAATCACATTGATTGGTGACATGTATAATGCCCATATTTTGATGGAAGGGTTGGCTGCTCAAAAGGAATACCTCACTTAAAATGTTGTTGATAGCACACAAGTGCATTCTAATTTAAACCAAAGTGGGTCTAGCTTACCATCAAGTAGTACACAATAGATTCATCCAAATAATGCCATGAGTGGATTACAATAATAAGGGATATGTACACCTATTTCCCAAAATCAACAAGTAACCTCCACTCTTCATCTAGTTTCTTCCTTGATCATGAAACAGGGGGAAACAAACCAATAACAAATTAATTTACCATCATAACAAGTGTATAACATTACACCAACTCAACAAGTGAAAATTAATGTTCCACCACAACAAGCACACACCAATATACCTTATCAATCACAAAAATTTCCTAACTAGAAACATATTTGTATTGGTCATAAAGTGCTAGTTGGTCAATAACAATAAATGCCTAACCCCAAATAGTTGCCTAACCAACAAGAAGTGCCCATTTAATAACAAGTGATGATCCAACAATAGGTGTTCAACCAAAAATAAGGTTCTTACATACAATAGGTACCAAGTGCTAGGAAATAGTTGCTTTTCACCCAATGGGTATCACATGTACAACAAAGATCCAACTATCAACACCTCCAATAATAGGGATCTAGTCAACAATGTGTTCCCTATATACAATAGAATTCAACAAGTTGATATTAAGTTCCCTCCCAAACCCAACAATACTAACACATTCCACAAAATCAAATGTCATTACCACAACCATAATTCATTAGCCAAGGTTATGTAGCCAATCTAACCCTGAATGTATTTCAACAATAACATATTATGTATCTATAATATAATCCCAATACATGGATATGCATACCTAGTCATCTGGCTAATGAAACCAACATTCCACAATATGCCCATCCTAGTCAAGGCAATCTACCTTTGAACATGTAACCTTATTAACAACATGGCACTCCATCTAACTTCTTTGACCAAGAGTTGTAATAAATGAAGGATGTAATTCAATCTATATAGATTAGAAAATAAACAAAGAAATTAAAACTAGATGAGATATGATCTTACCCATTCAACATGGAGTATCTCCAAATACCATTTTTGTAAGGTTACTGTAGAGAGGATTACAAAGAAAGTTAGTCAAACATTAGTAAATAAATCATGAAAAATGCATTAAAGACATAACAAAACTTAGCCTATCTAGCAATACACATTACCTTCCCAAGTTGATTCACCATACAAGTGCATCTCAAAAGCATGTTCTCCCTTGATCAAGAGTTCTTATCTTTGTCAACAATTGTGGAAACTCCTCCAATGTCTCAAGAATTATTTGCATAACCTAGGCTCAAAGTAGATGAAATCTATAATATATCCTATCAAATTAATCTTGCTAATGAAACACAATGATCAACACAAAGGGTTGTGGAGATAATTCAGCATTATAACATTGCATAAATCAAGCTTTAAAATGATGTTCATGGCTCTTCTATTTATATATTTTCAAAATGGTTCAAGATCAATCATGACCATCCATCTCAAGATTGAAATGTGTGACCATCAATTAATCTAATATTTAGAATTAAATACATAAATATCTTCATAATGATTTAGGATAAAGAGGCATGGGAGATCCATAACCCTGATATTTTATGCATTTATGGCTTAATAGATGCCACCCATATGATGATGTCACTAGGTGATGCAGATATCAACAATCAATTTCCAATAATGAGATATTCAATAAGTTCCATGGAATTCTTAAGCTCTTAATTTGGATTAATTATCTTAAATAAGGTTAATCAACTTTAGTGCAATTCTTTGGAAATTGGTGCACAATTAATCAAAATGGTTAGAAAGTCATATTACTAGTTTATAATTTGACTTAGAAAGAATTATAAGGCAATGTTAGATTTATTGGAACCATCTTCCCATTTGGGATGTTGTCGACACAAAATAACAAAGGTACATGATGTGTACTGACAAATTAGAATAAAAGAGTGATCTAGAGCATAAAAAGGCAAAATCACCATTTTGACTCGAAATGAATTGATCAAATTTAGGTATCTCATAAAATGCATTACCCCATTTCGGGATACATTAGACTAAATTGACACTTTTAAATGAAAAAATCAAACCATTTAGGGCATTTTTCTATGTACCTAGGGATATGATATATTGATGTATATGGGTTGATTGGGATGCTGATATGTGGCACACATCCCCTTAGTTATATGGGTACACTATATTAGGATAATAGAGTAACTTATGGAAGTGGTACATTGGGTAATGGTCGGCCTACATTGGATTAGGAGGCTACCCATCCATGGGTTAGATAGATGTATATATGTATATATATATATATATATGAGATAAGTATCATGGTAAAGATATCAAGTAAGCATTGAGTCTTCTATTGTAAGAGGATATTGGAGATTGTCCCCTCGAAGAGAAATTGTGGATTTATTCCTTCTTAAGTGATTATTATATGGTGTTTCCATAACTTAAGGGTATTTTTGCATATATTGAATATCAATATCATTATAAGTGGTATCAGAGCTTTGATTTGGGCAATTTGTGTGTAGCAAAACCCTAATTTCACTATATCGTTTGAAATTTAGGGAATTTTTAATTGAAATTTTTAATGGAGATGTAATAAAATATAAGAGAAACGTAGTTAAAAATTCAGAATTTTTTTATTTGTTTTGAGGGATTTATTTCTATTTTAGGGTTTATAATAATTTTGCTATATCTTCTGAAATATATGGAATTTTTATTTGAAATTTTTACTGGAGATGTAATAATATTTAAGAGAAGTGTACTAAAAATTTCAGAATTTTTGGAGCCATTTTGAGTGATTTTTTATGATTGTATGGATCAGTTTTGACATTTTAGGGTTTCATGAACCTTAATTTTTTTTTGTGGATCATGGAGTTGTAAATATTTTTAGGGGAAGATGATATTGATGTTAGAGAATGGTGGATCCTTTTGGATAATCATTTTATAAAAACTTTTAGGCAAAGACAATTAACTCCTTTTTTGTCTGGGCCTGCACTAGATTGGTTTGATCAGTTGAGCTGTACAGAAAGGTTTTCTTCATGGCAAGAAATGGAACAGATCTTTTTAGATCATTGGGCTATAAAATAAGAAGTAGAACAAGAAGAAGAAATAGAAGAAGAAGAATTAAAAAAAGAAGAATAAATAGAAGAATCATCAGAAGAACAAGAAGAAGAAGAAGAAGTAGAAGAAGCAATAGAAGAAGAAGCAGATGAAGAAGAAGAGGAAGAAGAAGAAGAAGAAGAAGAAGAAGAAGAAGAAGAAGAAGAAGAAGAAGAAGAAGAAGAAGAAGAAAGAAGGGTTCAAATAATGTGGCTCCAAAGAAATTCAAGTCAATTTTTCAATTTCATGGATGCATTCAAAAGAAGAAGGTGGTTGTGTCCATAAACCCTACTAGCAAGTATAACTTCATTAACATGAATGTGGCCAAGCATCTACATGTTCAAGCAAAGAATATCAAAGAGGTTCAATTAGATGGTAAGAATATTTCAATGTTTGAAGATCTAAAGCTCATTATGGAAAAATATGTTTTGCATTCAGATTTTTATGCTTTGGATATCGATGATATGGATATAGTTCTTGGATATCCATGGTTAGAGACTTTGGGAATAATGAATATTAATATTCATAAAAATTTCATGAAGTTTTGGTATAGGAAAAAGAAGATCACTTTACAAGATATCATAGTGAAAAAGGCACCAATAACAATCCAGGTAGATCATGAGGATGAGATTGAAACAGGTGATGAAGATTCAGATAAAGACACACTACAAATGAACAATTCATCTACTCAAGAGACAAAGAAGGAAAAGGTGGAAGAGGTAGAAGCAAAGGTGGATAAGGTCAAAGTATTGGAAAAGGTTGAGGTATATAGACACCCACATTATCATGAGAGGAAACAATCATGGAACCAGGGGAGGAAGTGTCATAGTAATAATCATTTTGTCTAAATAGGAAATAAAATTTCCAATCATTATGGATATGCATGGAATCCAAAGAAAAAATACTATGGCACATGGAGTGAATGGAGGAATCACTATGACTATGCATGGAAGAATACCTACTAAGGTAATGGTTAGAATTAGAGCAGCGCAGTAGAATATGGTACATGGAATAAAAAGAGGAATAATTATGCTTGGACACCAAAGCAGTATAATTATGAGCATGAACGAAATCAGAGGAGCAAAATAAAATTTGGAAACAAGCTTGGAGAGCTATCACCTACCAAGATCACATATGGATGGTTATATGATCGGGATTGGAGATAAGTGTGTAATGATTTGAAGCACACTCATTATTTGGTTTCTTCCTATGTTTCGAGGATGAAACATGTCAAGGAGGGAAGGAATGCTATGTACCTAGAGATATGATATATTGATGTATATGGGTTGATGGAGATGCCGACATGTGGCACACATCCCCTTAGTTATATGGGTACACTATATTAGGATAATAGAGTAACTTATGGAAGTAGTACATTGGGTAATGGTCGGCATACATTGGATTAGGAGGTTACCCATCCATGGGTTAGATAGATGTATATATATATAGGAGATAAGTATCATGGTAAAGATATCAAGTAAGCATTGAGTCTTCTATTGTAAGAGGCTATTGGAGGTTGTCCCCTCGAAGAGACATTGTGGAGTTATTCCTTCCTAAAGGAGTATTATATGGTGTTTCCCTACCTTAAGGGTATTTTTGCATATATTGAATATCAATATCATTACACATTTTATGATTTTGACCTAAAATGTGCATTTGAGAACAATTTGATTAAGATTGACAATTTTAACACAAATGGTGTTAGGAATTGGATGTCTACAATTTGCCCCTATTTGAGAAGGTGTAGTGAGATATTTATGTGAAGAAATGTCTTTTCAAAGAAAAGAGTTGAAAAAAAGAGATTGGAAATGAACCATGATTTCCACTCAAGAAGACATATTGGGATGAAAGAGAAAGATGGACTCTTAAAAAGAGGGACAATGAGAGATTAACCCATGAAATAGATCACATCCAAATGACCTAATGCTTGCACATGTGGTTACCATCAATGATCAAAATATAATTAGAGGTATAATGAGCCCCAAAGATGGGGGGAATGGGAAGGATTCAATCCAAACATGTAAGGGATACACTTGAAACACACCCAATTTGAGAGTGTAATTTATGTGCTTATGACATTGATCAATCCTAAAATAAGTTTCACGCTAAAATATTTCCATCATGGGCATTAGTGTGGAGAGATTGGAATTAAAGGAAAAGGAGAATGTGGTCCCCAAAAAGATGATAATAAGAAGTGCCCCAATAGGGTTAATTTTATCATGATAATATAGTTGTGCCCTAGTAGGGATAATTTTGATCACTGATAAAGAATAAATAATGGTTTGCCCTTGTAGGGTTGATTTATTTTGAACATTGTTCAAATGTTGTGCCCCAACATGGGCAATTAGAAAGCAAAATAGCTCAAGGATATAACCCAAAATACAAGTTAAAGTGAGCGGGTGCAAACATACATGTGACGATGTAATGGCATAGAAAGCTATATAAAACTGGCATATGAGAATGCATAAAGTGATGAAAGAGATGAAAAGAAGAATGAAAGATAGCTAAGCTAACCTTAATAGAAATTTAGCACTGCCTATATAGTCTAGTAAGACCTGAAGCCAATGTAGTTCTCCTAGGAAGTGGGATAGAATAGAATGAGTGATGAAGAAAACAAACAAAAGTTTGATTAGACTTGTGATGTATGCAAAAAGATGCACATCTAAGTATAGAACCAATGCTAAAATGCATAATACCTAAATGCATATTTTCATATCATGAGCCTAGATTATGCAAAGTGTTCTTGAGAATCATTCATCAAAGTGATGTTGATGTTAAGACTTTGAAACCTGAGCACAAAGTTCTTGCTATAGCAAAATAAATTAGGCATCATAAGTATGAATAACTTAGAATGACATAATATTCCAATTGCATTGAGCCGGTTCACATGTGAATACCTATAACTAAGGAAAATGGTAAAACAATGACCAAAACTAGAGTTACAACTATTTACATTTAAACAAAAAATCAAAGATAAAGAAAAAGAAAATAAGACATCTTAACAACATGAGATCAAAATGCGAATAATTGAGATCTATGTGGACCATCAAGATGTACCTGGAAAATAAAACAAAGAAGCAAGACCAAATAGGAAAACAAAAGACCAACATAATAATAATAATAATAAAATAAACAAATGTTTTTGGAAATTTAAAATGTTTTATGAACTTGATCGAGGATTAAGAGATCTAGAATGGTCTAGCTCATGAAACACTGAGAGCGTGCCAACTTGAAATACTCATAATATGATGAAAGCGTATGATAAGAGGGACTGAGTTGACCTCAACATGAATCGAGCATGACCTTTATAACCCCAAAATAATCCCAAGTCATAGTAATTCTACCCACATAAAAAGTGACAAAAAACTGACTAGCTCATAATAAGTTCACAAATAAAGTTGAATGACAAGACAAATGCTAATAGTAATGACTAGATGATATGCCAATGTATGATAAAAAGGTGTTGTACCTAATATGCCCATACATGGTTATAATTAGGAAACATCATAATACTAATTTGCCTAAAGGCAATTATAATTAAGGGTATTAAAACAATACTGATTTACACATAGATGGTTATAATTAGTGATACCAAATAAGATGATAGATGAAAGATAACTTACCAGATCAAATATCACACTACTACCATAGACTATCATTAAACACAAAATTCTAAAATTGATGAAACTGGATCAAAATTCCCCCATAAAAAGTGTAGGATAAACCAAAGGAACCAAGATTAAAATGGGATCGATAAGATGACTAAAATCAAGCCTTGGTTAATAGTAAATAAATGGTATAATGAAATGATCAAAAGATGATTAGATACAGTGTCAATAAATTTTCCCCCAAGTGATGATTGGCTTTAGATTGGTCACAAAATGGTGAGAACATTAATTAGGTTACTCACAAAATGGTAAGAGCATTCAAACTTATCAATTGCTCACAAAATGATAAGAGCATGGGAAAAGGGTTACATAACTGACCTCAATAGAAATTGAACACTGCCTACATAGTCCTAAAGGACCTCAAGTCAATGTATTTCAAAAAACATGGTAAATGGAACACAATGGTATAATGAAACCTAAAAAGGGTCTATAGGGTTGCCCTTAAGAGACGAGGCATGGTAATGGAAAATGGTAATTAGAAAAGTGAAAAATGGTTTTGTTGCTCTTGTTAATAAGGAGATACACATCCTAGTCAATATGTGAGACAAAAAAAATGATCAGTTATAAAGTTGATATTCAACACCCTTTCAAAAAAATCTACTTTATCAATAACGTGTTGCTGATCTGAACCTGAATAATGCTATTGTAATCCCCGTTGGCAATCAATTCTACTTCCTTCAAACATTGAGACAAGATAAATTTGTAGCCTCTGTAAAGGAAAGTGATACCTATGATAAATGATATAAGTGGTTGATAATGGAATTTATAATGAGTGGGTAACAAATGAGGATCGGGACTTTCAATCACACTTAATGTTGTTGATGCCAGATTTGACATGATTTTGGTTGTGGCAGGGCTGAAGACCTCTAAAGATGTTCTTGATAGGACCACCATATTTTTATATTATTTGATCTTGAGAGTAACTACCATCTAATTATGTTGTAGATTGGAATCTATTTTTATTTGATCTTGAATAATATCTTTAGTAAATAGTGAAGAAATTTTGTGCTCAACTATTGGTGCCTCAATGAGGTTTTCACCAATGAATTTGTTCTGATCATCCCATATCACCTTTGATAAGGTTTACGAAGAGATGCTAACATTTGAATTTGATTGTCTTCTAGTGCCTATGAAAAGGTTTCACTAAAAGATGCTGAGTTTGATCTTTGGTTATCCATTAACACCTCTAAAAAGGTTTCACGAAGAGATTGTTCTTTTTTTGAATGAATAAGGTCTTCATCTCACTGATATTATGTAAATAGTATGTCTCCATCAATGCAGTTAAAACAAGTGTGATTCTATCAATCCCAATTGATGTTTATGGGAGGTAAAATGTTAATATAATGGTTATGTTAGGTGGTAATAATATTAGGATGATGAAAGGAAAAACAATCATTGTAGAAGATACTAGGAGAACTTGTGTCTATGTTGAATTAATCATCCTCAAAAACCATAGAAAGATCACAAAGATATTTAAATTGAGATATAATGAAATTGTAACCAATGTTGAAACAACCAAGACTATAATTTGTTCTAAATTTGATTCCAAAGTAAGGGACTTTAAATCCAATGTTTCAACTAATGTTAATTCTATTTTTAATGCTAAATCTGATGTCAATTTAAAAATGGAATCTAAATCTAATTTTGATTCTTCATCTAATGTGGTTGTTTCTTTAATGTTTTGTTAAATGCTAAATGTTTGACAAGTAATGACCTATTATGGCATAGTGGGCTCAATAAAAACTGATTCATCTTAGAAGGGTTCAACATAGACTAGCTCATCTAAGTGAAGCCCCTCGAAGAGAGGGAACCACTCAAGGGACATCTTGGCAAAATCATGTATATTAAAGTGAGACTTCTTAATGAGTGGAAAAAAATCAAGAGACAACTCTGTAGAGACTAGCTTGTTAAAGAGATGAGGCTCTTTAAAAATAGGTAAAATATGAATAGGTGACTTATCATAGGTTGACTTGTCATAAATGGGTGTTTCAACAATAACATTTTGGTTATGGTTCACAATTGGTTATAAAAAATCAATTTTGAACATATTATGAGCCTTATAAGATGGCTCTTGAAGAGGTGATGGTTCTTGTTTTGGCTCAAAGATCAGCACAAAATTTTTAAAGTCGAGAAAATTTGGTTTAGTGGGAACAATGGTTTATGGTTCAATAATGGACTCTCCAAAGATTAGACTATTGAAGAAGGGATCAAAATAATTGGCTCATTAAATGAAGTTTCTTCAACAATAGGTTCATGAAAAACTAGTAATGGGCCAAGAATGGTAATGATCGGATGCTTCATAGTTTGGTTGCTCATGAAAACCAAAGGAAGAGGTCCTAAAATGGTAACCTTCAAATGATCTTGATTGCTTACATGAGATTCATTATGGAGCTTGATTATTCATTCATAAAAATTGAGGGAGATGGAGGACATCATAAAATGGCAACCTTTGCACATTGTGGAGCCTCCTTGCTCTCACAAGCTAGAGGAGAATAGCCCAAAATAGTAATAATAGGATGCTTCTTAGTTTGGTTGCTTGTATAAACTAAAGGAGGAGGTCCTAAAATGGTAACCTTTGCACATTATGGAGCTTGCTTACTCACATAAGCTGAAGGGGAAGGACAATGATGATGTATGACAAATGATATGGATGAGATTGGTTTTCAATAGATAGGCCCAAAGAGGGAAACATCCTCAAATAATATGGAATGCTCATGTCCATTATAAAAATGCTCTACCTTGAAACTAGGGCCATAAGAAACCTTATTGCAAGTGTACCTTAGTTTCATCATTTAAAAAGAGTGTTCTTAACATTTGGAAATATTTGGACAATGTTTTGAAAACATTTTAAACAAGATATGGATTTTTATCTTCTTACAAAGAAATGACTAAGGTACCAAAGAGACTATAAAAAGAGGGTGGCTTGGAACCACATATAATTATAAAAATGGGTTCATAAATTTACTCAACCTTTGGTAAAGTTGAAATTGTATAGATTGGAAGAGGGTATGATAAATAAAAAATCCAAGGTGAAAAATAATACACCAAAGCCTAGATTTTTATGATACGTCAATACCATAAAAGATGGTTTAATTTCAATGAGTTGATACTATAAAAATAGAAGAAAACTCTTTGAATAATGAAGAATACAATATGAACTAAGCAACTCAAGATGTAAAAACATGTGCTAATCAATAAGTACAAAGCTAAGGCCAAATGGGTAGCATAACATCACCACATGGTTCTAGTAAGATAAAATATGTTCTGGGACTCAAAGCATGAGCAATATGTAAGATGACGTGAGTCCACCAAGATGATAATGTGATTTTGAGTCTAATAAATGTCCCTCAATCCAAATGGAAAATTGAACCCAAGTTAAAACAAGTTTAGTGTGAAAATGATGAACCTAGTAAACACACCAACCCTTAGAACTTAGAAAGGTTCAATTTAAAATGTGAATTATAAATGAGGGACTTAAATAAATTGGGTAAATGATCTAGACTCAAATGGGCAGCATAACTATGTCAAAGTAGATGATATGACACAAAGTTTTTGATATCAAATTTGAATAAGGAGAAGATAATTTTTTCAATTGGATAGCGTAATTCCTCCCTTGATCAAGAAATTTGGGGATAATGTGTTTGGTTATGACGTTTATGTTAACAAGCAGTTTTAGACATAAATCAAGACTAAGTAAGCTAATGACAAAGACAAAAATAGTCATCTTAACTCTAAACTGACAAGGTTTCAAGATATTATTGGAGTCCATCTATATACATCATTCAAGAGGATTTTTAAGTGTTCATCCAAAAGTAAATGCACATTATATAATAGGGTTTTTACACCCCCCTTCTCTCAAATGACAATACAGTGACATGAACCTTGAGGCACACCTTACACCAACAATACTTCCATGGTAAGTGGAGATTTATCTAAAAAATAAAAATTTTCAAACATTTATAGATTGATCAATTACATAATGAATTTCATGCCAAATGATGTAAAATAAGTGCACTTTAATTGGGTGTCTGTGACACTTGGCTTGTTGTAAAAAGGTCTTGCCATTTTTATAACCACTACATCTATCACTTATTTAGTGTAGTGCGATGTCCAATGTGTAGATACATCCCAGTGCTTAACCCCAACACTAAAAGGTGCTTTAACCACTCAAACCTCTTATTCTAGTGGGGGTGATGAAGTTGATGCCAGGAGATGAAACCCTAGGTCAAAGCTTCCCTATAGAACTTGTGGAAGGTAAAGAAGTCCCCTCATAAGCCAAGTTTGCATGAAATAAAAGACATAATAGAAAGACTTTATGGTCACCTCAAGATCACCCAATACTATTTCAATTTTTTGGGAAGAGCTTTAAGTGACATTCTTTCTATGCCTTGGACTAGGATCTTTGGAATAAGGATGGTGCATTTGATTCTGAAATTTCCCTAAAGGGGATGGATGGAAGAGCATACATGCAACGTCCCTCTTTTTTCTAATTAAGTTATAATTAAGAAATTATTTAATACAAATTTGGATAAATGAGTTCAATTTTAAACACCAAATGCAAAGTATGGTGATATTATTTTGACCCCTTGGTCTTAAGTTGTAACTTTGAAAGTATGATTATCAAAAGCATTCACTTAAGCATCTAAATTTTTCATTAAGCACCAAAACAAGGTTCCTAATGCATTTTAAACATTCAAAAGAGGTCTAAAAAAATCATGATTTAACAAATTTCAAGTTTATCCTGTAAGGAAAAGGTTAGATTTTTATTTAGTTTTGAATCTAATTTATCAAAAGAGACAAGCCACCTTGAAGGGTAAAAATCTATCAACTCGAAGGCAAAACCTCAAGAAAGCAAATATGTTATATTAGAATATTTTTAAAATTTT
This sequence comes from Torreya grandis, assembly GCA_037957365.1. Taxonomy (NCBI): domain Eukaryota; kingdom Viridiplantae; phylum Streptophyta; class Pinopsida; order Cupressales; family Taxaceae; genus Torreya; species Torreya grandis. Next base: position 6,002,973 of record JARHVA010000176.1, read on the forward strand.
GTGAAAATATATGAAAATTGAATCTAAAATGATATCAAATTATGAAAATTTAGGATAAAATATGTGTTTTTAAGAAAAAAATCATGAAAAATGGAGTCCGTATGACCCCAAACCAAGCATTTGAAAATGGCATATTAGCTCTCTAGTCTTTGTTTTTAGGAAAAAACACAGTGATTGGTGATGGTTATACTTGACCATCGATAGTTATACCTAATCATCGATGGTTTAAAATGACCATTGGTGGTTTACTCAACTGTCGACTATTCCTTTGATCATTGACGGTTTCTATGTAAACCCATGACAAATAAAAATGGAAAAACAAAGTTAGAAAATTAAATTAAAAGAGTTTTAATATCCAAATGAAGATTTTAAAGTTTCATAATGATCTTATTCATGTGTGGGATGCATTTGGTCCCACCAGGTGTGCCAAAATGTAGATAGGATTATAAATAAAGTTAGTCAAACATTAGTCAAGAAATCATGAAAAATGCATTAAAGACATAACAAAACTTAGCCTATCTATTCATGCAGGAATTATAAAAGATTAAATTTTTTTTTTGAAAGAAATCAATACCCATTACCTTACCAAGTGGATTCACCATACAAGTGTGGCTCAAAAGCATGTTCTCCCTTGATCAAGAGTTCTTGTCTTTGTCAACAATGATGGTAACTCCTTCAATGTCTCAAAAATTCTTTACATAACCTAGGCTCAAAGTAGATGAATATCTAATCTAGCCTATCAAATGAAGCTTTCTAATGAAACACAATGATCAACACAAAGGGTTGTGGAGACAATTAGACAATATAACATTACATAAATCAAGCTTAAAAATGATGTTCATGGCTCTTCTATTTATAGATTTTTAAAATGGTTCAAGATCAACCATGACCATCCATCTCAAGATTGAAATGTGTGGCCATAGATTAATATAATATTTTAAATTAAATCCATAAATATCCTCATAATGATTTAGGATAAAGAGGCATTAAAGAGGCATGGGAGATCTATACTCCTGATATTTTATGCATTTATGGCTTAATGGATGCCACCCCATATGATGATGTCACTAAGTGATGCAAATATCAAAAATCAATTTCCAATAATGAGATATTCAATAAATTCCATGTAATTCTTACTTAATCTCTTAATTTGGATTAATTAGCTTAAATAAGGTTAATCAAGTTTAATGCAATTCTTTGGAAATCGGTACACAATTAATCAAAATGGTCAGAAAGTCATACTACTGGGTCATAATTTGACTCAAGAAGAATTAGAAGGCAATGATATATGTGTTGGAATCATATTCCCATTTAGGATATTGTTGACACAAAATAACAAATGTACATGATGTGTACTAATAAATTAGAAGAAAAAAGTGATTCAGAGCACAAAAAGGCAAAATCATCATTTTGACTCAAAATGAATTGATCAAATTTAGGCATCTCATAAAATACATTACCCCATTTAGGGATAAATTAGCCTAAATTGACACTTTTAAATAAAAATCTCAAACCATTTAGGGTATTTTAATGATTTTGACCTAAAATGTGCATTTGAGTGCAATTGAGTAAGATTGACAATTTCAACACAAATGGTGTTGGGAATTGGATGTCTACAGTTACAAGCTACCTAAATTAAACAAATACAAAGGCAAAGGTGACCAAAAAGATAATTTTAAATAGTTATTTATCATACCATTTAGTGGTATATAACAACATATAATTGCTTCTACTCTTTCCAAGGAGCCTAGCTAGACAAGTCTTGGAATGGCTATTGAAATTACTAAAGAATTTTATACCTGACATTGATGATATTTTAGAGAAGGTTTTATAACAATTTTCATATAATCTCAAATGGGAGATTAATTTTGTGGATTTAGGCCAAGTTAAACAAAAGACTGGTGAAAGATTCACTATATACTTATAACATTGGATACCACTAGTAAGCTAGTTTACTCATAATTTGCCAAATAAATAGTTGGCTATAATATTTACTAGGAGCCTACATAGTAAGATATCATACCATCTCAAGTTGAAATGTGCTCATACATTTGAAAATGTTATAGATAAAATAATGTAGATTGAGAAATCCCTTGTCAACAAAGGCATAATCAAGCTATCCTCTTCTAATCATAACTAGAATTAGAACCTAGGCCAAATCCATAATCAAAACCCAATTCAAATACCAAATTTAATGTTTCCTCAAGATAATCATAATGAAAGACCTAAATTTGATAGCCATAATAAGAATGTTATTATCAATGGGGTTACTAAATCATACTGTGTTCAAATGGTGCAAACATTGACCACCCATTTACCTCTACCCACTCAACAACCACCCCTCCATACATTCAACCAATACCTCACAAAACCAACCACCACAAAAGCAAAACCATTAATAATCCCCTCCTTTGAGGAGGAGATCACCCATTTCTAGAACATTTAGTGAACTTGGTGAGCATATTGAATTTGTGTTCTAAAAATTAGTTCAAGTAAATATGATCAATTAGATAATAGTAAAGTTGTTTCTTGAAGGGATTCCTTTTCATGATGGGTACAAAGAACATGAATTTTGTGAGTACCATCGTGTCAGAGGACATTTCATAAGATGATGTATCCAACTCAGGCATTTGATTAAGAATATGATGGAAAATGGAGAGATATAAAGAGAAACCCATACTCCTACAACCAATCATAGCTTAGGTATCTAATAGAATCCATTTCCCTAACATAACAATAATAATAAACAATAATAATACCAACATCAACAATAACACTGAAAAACAACTCTACCTCAAAATCAATAATAATAACAATGCTAACCACAATAATAACAAAAAAAATGATCAAAACCAAGGGAAAAATGACCAAACTAACCAACGAGGCCATCATATTTTTGTGCATACCTATAACAATGTTGTAGGATGTGTTTTAGGTGGTCATGTTACCACTATCACCATTAACCTTAGACCAACTACCAACATACATAGACCTTCACCCAATAGTGCCTATTTTTTGATCAATCTTTTCCAACCTCCTTATGCTAGTGATTTTTATATGGAATATGTTGAAAACCTTATTCCATATCATCCTAGGATAATCATTCCAAGCCTCATTACCTACCCAACTAACTACCAAATCCATGTTCTAGATTGACATTGTACAATTTCAACTCAACAAGCCAAGGTCACTATCAAAGGATCATAACCAAATATTACAAATGAGCCTAATTATCCTTTCATGCATATCAAAAATAAACTAATTGACAAAACTAAGGGGAATACCTATGATATTATGAAAAAATTAAATAAGACACTTGCGCACATATCCATCATGGATTTTTTATGTATGTCTACCATCTACAAAGACATCTTGAATGAGTATTTGAACCAATCCCTCATGCTAGATGATATTACTCCAGACAAAATTTAAGCCATAGTAGGACACTTGGATCCTATCCAACATCTCACCTTTAACCAAATTGATATGTCATCTCTAGGTCCTCTGCATAATAACCCATTGTAAATTAATGTTAGTATAATTAACTATAGATTTAAACTTGTCTTTGTAGATAATGGTTTAGGTCTCAACATTGTGTCTTTGAATTTGGTCAAATATTTTGGATATAAAACAGCCTATTTTCATCTAGATACCATCATTATCAAGGCATATGATAATGAAGAATGAGAATCTCAAGGTACCATTAGCCTATAAGTGGTCATTGGGCCTTTGACCCATTATACTATTAGCTATCTAGATAGCACCCAATAGAGGTCATATTTTTTCAAATCTGACCCATACTTGGACTAATATGGGAATGATCTAAGGCTGTGAGATATCTATATCTAGACCAAACCTCTAGGATTTTTTATGAGGCTAGTTCCTCAAATTTTATAATTTGGGCCTTTATTTCTAAAAATTAAAACTAGTTGAGATGAAAAGGGTCAAGAAAATTTTCTTAAAGTAAAACCTATTCTAATATGTGATGATGCACCATGAATTTGTTAAATCCACTCTTAAGCTCAAACTCTTTAACACACTAATGAACTATGAAAGAAGCTAATGCAAAGCTTACTATAGTTTCTATGCAAAAAATTTCATATAGAGGTCAGTTTGATGTTCTCAAACTAGGGAGAAATGAAAACAAGGTCTAGTTGAAGACACTTAAATTTAGTTGTCCACTATATCCTTGGGAGATCAATGCTAAGACATGTTATATGATCTACAAAGAAAGTCACTAGAACTTAGATTGAGCCTGGACATGTAAAAGGAAGATAAAAATCATATTTGCATATTAAACAAACACAAAATCACAAAATATAAATTATAAAATGAATATAAAATGCTTTATTCATTAATCCAAGAGGTGCAAAATATAATTCTGGTAGAGTATAGTCGTACCAGATTGAGGGATGATCATCAATAGCTCAAAGGCTATATTTATAGAAGAAAGTAAATAAGAGAGAATGATTTTTGGTGCTCAAAATGGAATCAAATAGGCTCAAATCCATTTGAAATGTTGTTACAACTACCTCTTCAAATTAAGCTCATTCAAACCCTTTTGATTGATTCAGGCTACTTCAAGTGGTTACATAGTTACACTAATGTTCCTTCTTGTTGCAATGGTGAATTCAAGTTGTTTTGAGATTTATTCTACCATCCATGTAGTTAAAACAACTAAGTTAGTTTGTTAAAATCTTATTTTATTATTAATTGTTCCTAACTGGTTCATTGTGGTGTGCATAGTGAAGAGAAGGGGTCCTTTTCATGCATTTGGTCTTGGAGATGAACTGTTGGGGTCTACCTGTATTCATTTATGGCACCCTTTTAAATGTTATCTCCTTCTTCTAGAAATGGTGAACATAGTTATAGAAATATCCCTTTATGACACAAATTTATGAGCCATAGGTCTATATTTATCCCCATGGGTGGTCCTTTTATGTTCTTCATACTTTATTGCATGTCTGATGGCATTTAAATGGTGTTCAATTGAGCTTTAATGGTGGTAAGGTGACCCTATAATACCTATGTTTGCTTCTATCAAAAATGGATTTTTGACTTTCATCAAATGCTTTGGGTTCTCCTTTGTTATAATTGGCTCTTGATATCTAACTCAGCTTAGTGACCTATTGACCTTTGCTCACTCCATTGATCTTGATCTATATGAACTAGTTCTAGCTATCGATCATGCCCTTGATTGTCAACTTTGTCCAAGCTTATGCCACATGTTAAATGTGCATTAATTCTTGCGATCCTGCTATTAGTCTATCAGCTCACACACTTATGCCATGTGGAAATCTCTTGATTTCCTTGACTATTTGACCCATCTCGCACTATTGGATCAAGATGTACAATTGAGTGAGGATCATTATATCAATTGGGACCCAATGTTTGAAATCCAATGACTACTTTATGAGACTAAAATTAATGTCCTCACTCCCATAAAATGACTTTCACATGACCATCATTAAAATTCACATAATCATCAAATTTAAGATCAATAGGATTTATTTTGCTCAAGTTTAAACTTGATGTTAGCATAAAAATCCTATATTCTAGGTGCATCTTTAGAAGATTATAGCTTGAGATAAAAAGCTTGTAGGAACTTGAAACTTTCAAAACATGTTCTTGGCATGTATATCTATAATTGCACATGATCCACTAGTTGTGTGAGAATTTTGAGTGAAGATATTAAATGTATATTTTGGCTGGTCCATTTATTCTTGTGTGACATCTTGGTGATGGTTTGGTAAAAAATGGCTATGTATGGAAACTTGGTGAATTTTGTATGAGGATCTAACTTTGAGTCCTCATATCTTCTATTGTGCTTAGATACATGGCCTAAAACTTAGTACATTGAAACTAGGGACTAAGATAAACAAACCCATGTGATGATTTTCTCTTGAAACTACCATACGTATGAGATATATCATTATCAAACTACCCACTTAAATCTATTTGAGCATCTTTGTAAATTGGTGAAACTACCTGAAAGGCCAACTTTGAGCCTTCATTTTTTTGATGCATTTTATTAGATGATCTAAAACTTGATGCATGTGTTACTGGGACTAATGTGAATAAACCCATATGACTAATTCTTCTTGAGTCATCCACATGTGGTAATGATAGCATCATCAAATTGCCTACTCAATATTTTTACCACTAGAACCAAAATGTCTAGATGAACACAATGAAGAACCAGATGAATTCTAATCACTTCCATACTCACTCAAGGTACTTTTTTCATCTCACAAAGTCTTTAAAACACCTTAGAACCATCCTTAAAAATTGAAAAATTACACTTTAAGTGAACTTAAAGTATTTTAAAAACTTTGTAAGCTGCATGATACCTTAGGTCCTTTCATTCCATCCAAAACTTGCTCAATTTTATTTCATTTTTTATCTTCATGACATTTCACTGATTCCAAGTAGCTTGTTATATGGGCCAAAATGGCCAACATTTCTAATGACTCAAATGGCTTGACCAACTTGCTATTCATAGAACCCAAACATAGATCAAGATTGATTATGATGACTAAACAAATGAAATTCTACTTAAAAAAAGGTTGTACTTTAATTTTACAAACACTTTCTAGAGTAATGGGGGTAAACAACAAAATATAAATCAATAACCTAAACTACAAACAAAATAATGTGTAAAATCACTTGGAGAAAAAAATAGACCTATCTACTTATGTACATAGCTTTATTCCAGGATCAAATGGAAAATTATTTGATGCACCATGGAACCTTGAAATGTATTTGCCATCTTTTGATAGCTCTCTTCTATAGCTAAGAGCAATTAGATGCTCATGTTTTGTTGATGATGCAATTGGGATTCCCACCTCCATTCTTAGGTACATTGATTGAAGGTATGGATCCAAGATCCAATCATCTTCTTTCCAAATTATTCTTTCTTTTGTCAAAAATGATATCTCTACCTCATTCATAGGCTGATCTTGATTTATCACATTCTCATTCAATGGTTATATTGGCATTTCAGCTGGTATACTTGGATTGATGTCTTCATTGTGATCTATTTGAGGTACTAGCTTATCAAATTCTTTAGATTCTTGATTGGTATCCAAACTTGGTTGTAATACATCATTAATTTCTTCTTGATAAAGAGATAATATTACTTATTACATAACATTCCTCAATCTCTATATGATGTGGAGATGGACTATCAAGCTCTATACAAAAACTCTCTAAATCATCTCGAATGGCCTCTTCATCATGATAAATTGAAATGATGTGAAATTCATTTGTATTCTTACCATTTGAAACATATTGATCACATATTTCTAACCTTTTGATGGAATCATATGATAGTTCTTGATCTACTGCACTTCATCTTCATCTTCTATAGAGAATGGAATCTCATCCTCTTCATGGATCTCATCTAATTTATGTATAATATCATGAAGCTCATATTTTTCAAGTGTCTCCTCTTAATGATGGATGACAACTATTGTGTGGTCAGTAATCTCATGGAAAACACCTTCAAATTGTATAATTAAAGTGTCTTCTTCTTGAATTTCATCAACAATTCTTAGCTAATCTTCTATCATAGTAACCACCTCTTTGAATTCATTTTCTTGAACAAATTGTGAGATTGGATCAATCCCTTCATTGACACTAAGTGTGTCTATGATGATTCATCCTTTTGATCATGCAATACTCTTTCATCTCCATCTACTTCAGCTACAACTTCATTAATTGATTCAAAAAAGATAGACTCCTTCTCTAGGATTGGCATAGTAGATCCCTAAAAATAATCAACAAGATGAGAAAGGTCCAGAGATGTTACCATAGATACTATATTTTCCTCTTGAGATTTTTCTTCTTGGATCACCTTCACCTCCTCTCTCTACTATATTGTTTCTTGAATGACTTTCCATGAAGAAAAGGACTTTAGATTTTGAGGAAAAATGAGTGGAGGATGAATAATCTCTAGTTTTCTCTTGAACTCAACATCTTGAAGCATGCTTGATGTTCTTCTTTCTCTCTAGACTATTGTATCTAATTCTAAGTCATGAGCTTTGTTTTATGAACTTTTGCTTCTATACTTTTTGTAGCCATGGGTGTGAAAGAAGGAATTTTTTGTTGTGTTACCTCAATAACTACTATTAAATACTAAAGATCCTAATTTGCAAGCTCAATTTGCTTGTCTAAATTAGCCTCAAAATCATGGATTAGATCATTAGAGATATCTTCCTACAAATTTGAAGATATAGGCTCTCGTATAGTCTACTAAGAAACATGGGGATAAGTCTCCTCAAAGCATGCTTGTCCAACCTTTTGAGGCCTTTCTTTGATAGGATTCTAGATAGGAAAGTTAGGCAAGGCTTGGTTTGACTCTTGAGGGCCATGATAAACATTGGTTTTCTACTCATAAAGAGAAAAGGGGAGCTTTGTGGGAACATACTGCTGCAAATGATGACCCTAGGGTTTCTCATAAACCACCAGCCTCTCTTCAATGGCTACTATTAGATCACCAATGTCTACAATGTTAGAACTAACCTTTGAGTGACTTTGCCTTATGAAAGTTAAACATACCTCTTCATCCCACTATATATTTTCTCTCATGATCTAAATTTCATACTTGGAAATCTCCTTACTATAGCTCTTCATAGTGTCTATGCTTATCATATCTTTCTCATAGCCAATTAGAGATTCCTTAAACCTTGAGATGGATTGATTTGGGACTTAGATGGGCTGATCAGGAGGATAACAAGATTCATGAGAGTGATTATAGGACTATTTTGAGCCTTCATACTACTGATAAGGCTCTAAATACTCATTATATAGCTGATATGGATTATGATAGGATTGGTATGGGTCATGAGGATCATGTTGAAACTACTAATAAGGAGGTGAATGATAGGGGTATCCCCCATAATTTTTCATATCAACCTCATGTGTCAAATGAGATGCAAAGATTGATTAAAATATTTAATGAAACATACTTAGGCTGCTCATAAATAGAATCTTTGATTTAAAGTCTCCATTGGTGCTAACTTGCTTGCTTCCAAAAGCTAATAAGAGGAAAGACACACCAAGATCTTTCCACTCTTTTGGACCTTGTCTTACCAGGTGTGCTAAAACTGTTAGCTATTTAGATAACACCCAATAGAGGTTATATTTGTTCAATTTTGACCCATACCTAGACTAACATGGGAATGATCTAAGGTTATGGGATGCCTATATCTAGACCAAACCTCTAGGAATTTTTATGAGGTGAGCTCCTTAGATTTTATAATTTGGGCCTTTATTTCTAAAACCTAAAACTGGTTGGGATGAAAAGGGTCAAGAAACTTTGCATAAAGTAAAACCTATTCTAATATGTGGTGATGCACCATGAATTTTTCAGATCCACTCTTACTCTCAAACTCTTTAACACACTAATGAACTATGAAAGAAGCTAATACAATGCTTACTATAGTTTCTATGCAATAGTATTTCATATAGAGGTTAGTTTGATGTACTTACACTAGGGAGTAATGAAAATAAGGTCTAGTTGAAGACACTTAAATTTGATTGTCCACTATATCATTAAGAGATCAATGCTAAGACACATTATATGACCTGAAAAAAAAATTGCTATCACTTAGGTTGATGTTGGACATGTAAAAAGAAGATAATAATCACATTTGCATATTAAACAAACACAAAAGCATAAAATATAAATTAGCAAATGGCTATAAAATTCTATTCATTAATCCAAGAGGTGCATAATATAATTTTGGTAGAGTCTATTCATACCAAGGGATGATCATCAATAGCTTGAAGGCTATATTTATAGAAGAAAAAAACAACAGAGAAGGATTTTTTGTGTTCAAAAGGGAATCAAACAGGCTCAAATCCATTTGAAACATTATTACAACTACCTCTAAAAATTAAGGTCATTCAAACAATTTTGATTAATTTGGGCTACTTCAAGTGGTTGCATAGTTACACTGATGTTCCTTATTATTGTAATGATGAATTCAAATTATTTGGAGCTTTGTTCCATCATCCATGTAGTTACAAAAACTAGGCTAGTCTGTTAAAATATTGTCATGTTAATTATTCCTAACTAGTTTGTTGTGGTGTACATAGTGAAGAGAAGGGGTCATTTTCATGTAGTTAGTCCTAGAGATGAATTATTAGGGTGTAATTTTATGATTTCATGTTTCCCTTTGAAATGTTAGCTCCTTTTTTTAGTAATGGTGAACACAGTTAGAGAAAAATCCTTTTATGATGCAAACTTATGAGCTAGAGGTCTATATTTAGCCCCATGGGTGGTCCCTTTATTTTGTTCATACTTCAATGTATGTATTATGGCCTTTCAATCATGTTTGATTGAGATTCAATGTGGCAGGGTGACCCTACAATACCTATGTTTGATTATATCAAAAATGGCTTATTGATTTCTATCGAATGCATTTGGATCTCCTTTGTTTTAATTAGCTATCGATATCTAACTTAGATTATTGACCTATTGATATTTAATCACTCCATTGATCTTGATTTGTATGATCTAGTGCCAGCCATCGATATTGCCTTTGACTTTTCAACTTTGTCCAAGCTTACGCCGTGTGTCAAATGTGCATTGATTCTTATGATTTTGCTGTTAGTTTATTAGCTCACATGTTTATGCCATGTGTCAATATCTTGAGTTACTTGACTATTTTACCCATCTCACATTGTTAGATCAATATGTATGATCAAACAAGGACCATTAGATCAAGTAGGATTCACCGTTTGAAAGCCAACAACTATGTTATGAGCTTATAATTGATGTCCTCATTCTTGTCAAATGATGTTCACATGATTGTCATTAATGTTCATATAGCCATCAAATTTAATATCAATAGGATTTATTTTTATAGATCTTAAAATTGACATTAGTGCAAACATCCTATGTTGTAGGCCCATCTTTAGAAGCTTATAACTTGAGCTAGAAAGCTTGCACTAAATTGAAACTTTTAGAGCATGTTTCTGGCATGTAGATCTATAATTACACATGATCCATTGGTCATGCAAGGCTTATAAGTGAAGATATTAAATGCACAAGTTGTTTGGTCCATTTTATCCTACGTGACATCCTGATGATGGTCTAGTAAAAAATGACTATGGAAACTTAGTGAATTTTATCTAAGAAGCCAACTTTGAGTCCTCATATCTTCTATTGTGCTTAGATGCATGGCTTGAAAATTAGCATGTTGTAACTAGGGAATAATATTAATAAACCCATGTGATCATTTTATCTTGATAATTACATATGTGTGAGATATAACATTATCAAACTACCCACTTGGCTCTATTTGAGCTTCTTTACAAATTGGCAAAACTACCTAAGAGGCCAACTTTGAGCCTTCATATCTTCTGATGCGTTTCATTAGATGACCTAAAAATTGGTTAATATGTTCTTGGAAATAATGTGAATAAACCCATATGACAAATTATTATTGACTCATCCATATGTGGTAATGATGGTGTCAAAAAACTACCTACTTAGAATTTTTGCCACTAGACCCAAAATGTCTAGATGAACACAATGAAGAACCAGATGAATGCTAAATACTTATATACTCACTCTAAGCACTCTTGAAATCCCATAAGGTCTCTATAAAACTTTAGAACCATACTTATAAATTTAAAAATTACACTTTAAGTGAACTTAAAGTACTTAAAAAACTTTACAAGTTACATGATCCCTTAAGTCCTTTCATTCCATCCAGAATTTGCTTAGTTCTTGTTCCATTTTTTATCTTCATGACACTACAATGCATCCAAGAAAAATATTAGTATGTGGGAAAAAATGGCCAATAAATACTTTGTGCCATGTTTTGGACCTAAAACTATCTTATAATTTATTATTGGGCTGACCTTAGATCCATGAAACTAGGGTTATACCTTCTACATTTCATCAGTGTATAAAACTTCCACATTCATGAATGGAAGTAACTATACTAGATATATTTAACCATATCAATATTGTAAATGCCTTGAGGTCAAATATAAAAGATCAACTACTAGTTTAGCTTGAATTCTATACCAAAATCAGATGGAGAAAGAGTCAAAAAAGTAAAAGCCATTAAATCATGTCCAAAAGCTAATTACAATAACCAAACAATTTGGCCTCTACCTCCACCATGCCTCCACTAGAAATTTCCAACCACTTCTTTATAACTGACAAAGGTCTTATAGAATATAATACCCATAATGCATTCCATATTTACAAATTGACTAAAAATCCTAATTCTTATGGGACACCTAAGGCCAAAACTATTCATATGGAGTGGGAAACTAAAGGAAAATCTCAGCTAAACAAGCCCATTATTTTCAAACTAGCCTCTGGCCTAAAACATGACCCCTTGGCTAAAGATGATTCATGGTTATACATTGATGATTTAGCTAATTGTTACCAAAGTGCAAAGTATCCTATTTCTAACTATATTATGGATCACCTATATTATGAAAGTAGATCCCTAGGGTTACATTAATAAGGCATGATTGAACTAGTCTCAATGAAAAAGTAAAAAAGAACCCATGGTATCAAATTTAAACCACCCAGGGGTGACCTCGCATACATTATTTATGTTTTAACACAAATGACTAGCAATGATGATGTTGACGATGATGTAAGGTCTGATTCTAACATCTACAATGACCTTATCACTATAAATTTATTTGACCCCCATGCCCTTTGTGTCATTAAAGCTATTTATCAACATTTACATTTAATCCTTTACCATCCACAATTGATAGATTGGGACTAGAAAGAGTCAACAATGCCATTCAACAAGTTTGAAAATTATGAGGCCATATATGAATTTTTGGGATTAAGCAATCACAGTCTTTTTGGAGACTATAAGTAGGGATTTGCTATTAGATTGGATCCTACTACCTACTTTAGAGAGTGGGTGAACTTCCATAGACAAAAAAATAATAATCAAACATTGAGGTCTAAAAGTGAAAACCTCTTTAATGCACTTTATGACCATAGAAAAAGTAAAGAGAAAGGCAAGTCTCTTGGTGAAAACTAGTTTTTAGTGCCATTAGATGGGGATGTTCACCCCTCTTCCTATGAATCAGATGATGCCTATAACACATAACCTATTTATAGATCATATATCTATACTGAAGAGCGATATAATTTTACACAAATTGTCTAGAGTGCCTTAAGGTATTTGTTTCATGGTTGATGCCAACATTAGGAGATTCTGATTTAGCCTAATTAGGAGAATTAAATGAGTCAATCCATCTAGAGGACTTTGCCATTACCAATTAGTTCAACTCCTTGCCAACTATTTTAGATGATGGTTCTAAACTTCTTGTGGAGGACACTTCAGAGGTGAACACTGGGACTCTAGAAGCCCCAAAGTGGATTAAACTAGGTGCATCCCTCACTAAGGAGGAAAGTGTAGCTTTTACAACCCTTTTAAGGGAATTTATTAACATATTTATATGGGCCTATTCAAACATGCTAGGTTTAGACCCCACCTTGGTTGTACACCATCTCATTATACATCCTAACACTAAGCCTATTAAATACAATTTGTGTAAGATGCATCCCTATATTTCTATGTTAGTCAAGAAAAATTTGGAAAAACTCTTAGATGTGAAATGCATCAGGTTGATTGATTATTTAGAGTGGGTTTTAAACATTATGCCAGTAAGTAAGAAACTAGAAGGTATCATAATTTAATTGATTTTAGAAATATCAATAAATCCTACCTGAAATATAACTTCCCTTTGCCTAAATTGACATGATAGTCAACTCAACAACTAGTTATGAAATTATTTATTTAATGGATGTCTTTTCAAGGTATAATCAGATCAGAATAGCACTAGAAGATAAACACAAGACAATGGTCACCACTCTATAGGGAATTTTTTATTATCAAATGATGTCATTTGGGCTAAATAATGATGGTGCCACTTATCAAAGAGCCATGACAGTTGTTGTTCCCAAAATCAGCTATGCTTATTTTTGGAACAACCTGTTAGGATTGTGGAGCTAAAAGCTTCACTGATGCAAACAGGAGAGGAGGTTGCTGAAGGTTGCTGAGTTGCAGAAGAAGTTGGGGTCGATCTGATCAGCCGACGTCGGTGGGATAGCACAGAGAAGCAACCGACGTCGGTCATATATCGGCCGACGTCGGTCACCTCCAGGCGGACAGGGACCAGCGTCGGTCGCCTGTGTGGTTCGATTGCGAGCTATTTACGGGTAGTTAGCTAACGAACCAAGTGTTTGCATGAAGAGATCTATTTTTAGACTGAGAGCTGCGGATCTAATTATTGTAATTAGATGTCTAATCATTGTTTGGATGAGATCTATATAATAGACTCATGGTTGTATTGGAAAAGTGTGCTAGGGAGTAAGAGAGCATAATTATAAGCTCCTTCTGTGTGTGAGGTAGAGCTATGGTGCGTTCCTCCTAGTGCCACAGTACCAGGTGTGTTGGTGCTGGATTGGAGAGCCAGCTGGGTTCTTCAAGAGTGTAGGATCTTGGTCACAATTGCATGGCCTATATAGGAGATCTACATGGTAAGTAAGATCGTTGATCTGTAGGTGTATGTGTGTGCAAGGTCGAGGTTCACAGGTGATTAGAACCATTGCTTGATTTGCAGGTGTGCAAGGTCATACAGACAGCAACACTACAGGGAGCAGTATCAGGCAGGATCTACTTGGAGTACAGGTGTGTACTCAGATAGAGCAAGAGGAAGGCAAGGGAGTTCCTTCCATAAGTATGGTCTGTTGAATTGCAGGTTGTTGCAGATTCATGGGAGATCTACTTGAAGTACCTTGAGTACTTGTGGAGCACGTGGAGTGCTTGTGGAGTGCGTGGAGTGCTTGTGGAGTGCGTGGAGCACTTGTGGTGTGCGTGGAGCACGGGAGGTGAACACCAACTCTGTATTTGAGTTGGGTGTTGGGACCTGTGAGAGGGAGAGCTTTGGGGAGAAGAATTACTGTTCACTTGAGGTGTGGGAAACCTCTGTAAGGTGGTGGAGAAGAAGTGGCATCTTCTTTATTGTATTCTTTTCTGTATAAAGTGTTAATACAATTTGGTATTGTCTCTCATATGCTGTGTTATTCTGAATTCTAGTTACTTGGTAAATCTGGTTAATTTCCGCATATTAAGTTGCTTGGTATTAGTAATCAAATTGTGTGCTTCCGGTGTACACCCTCCCAACAAGTGGTATCAGAGCCTTGGTTGTAGGTTCTTGAGCTTGATACCAACAAGTGGTATCTGAGCTGAGGTTGGAGGAAGCAGGTTTTGTTTTTGGTTACAGGGCACTCTCAGGGGTTTCTGATCGAGTGGGAGTAGAGCAACTGCAGATCAAAGTAAGCTAAGAATGGAGGATTTGAAAAGCACAGATGGTCACTCACGGTCCTATGGAAAGAAAGAGCAGGTAAAAGATTATTGTTGGTTGGTAGCAGATCAGCATGAAGAAACTGAAGATACAGATGTAGCAGGTATTGTTGTACAGGATGTGTTTGCAAGTTTCTTGGATAAAGTGGAATCTTGGATAAAAGATTCGGTTGCCTCTTTCCATGCAGTTCTAGGTAGAGGAGCTGGTGAGCCTTGCCAAAGGATTGGCAAAGGAGAAGTGAAGCTGAAATTGCAAGCGGCCAACACACAGGTGTTGATGAAGGTCATGCAGGTCCCAGGTTTGGAGATATGGCTAATTTCTTCAGAAAGATTGGGTGATGAGAGATGCACAAGAACTCTCACAGCGGATGCACTTGAATTAGCTGGTGGTAAGAAAACAGGTATCCTTTATCTACTTGTTTATATTACTGATTCTTCTTTTGTTGCAAAGACGTGGCTTCGTAGGCTTGGTCACATGAGCAGGAAGGAGATGCATGTTCTTAAGCGGAAGACAGATATATTTGACAGGCTTAAGAACTGGAAAGCCTTGGTGTTTATGGAGGAGATGGCGGACAGAACCTAGTGGATGTGGCTGGATACTTCTGAGCAGGGCAGTTTGGACATGGATTTTGATTCAAAGAAGCTCGCGGGTAAAAAGTCATCACTCACAGGCAAACACAGATACCGATGTTGGTCAAGAGGAACCGGCGTCGAACAGATAGGTGCCGAGGTCGGTCATGTTGCAGACCGACGCCGGTGATGTCGGGCAGGTTAAGACCGATGTCGGTCATGGGACCGACGTCAGCAGTATGTAAGACCGATGTCGGTTAGGAGGACCGACGTCGGCAGAAGGGACACCAGCGCAGGCAGGTTGGTAGTCAGGTACAGACGCATGGAACTGACGTCGGTCGGATGCAGACTGTGGAGTGACCGAGGTCGGTCACTGTAACGAATTTTGGGTGGACAGCAAGCTGTCAAGGAGTCTCAAACACCCATACGGAGGACTGAAGGCGTAAGTAGGCCCTCAAATTCGTTGTTCCTCTTCTTCATACTTGTTGCTGATTGTAGAGCAGGAAGGATCCAGGAAACAGGTATGAGCTTGGCATGGATGAGGATGTGATTCCTTGGAGGAGAACCAGATAGGTGTGTCTTGGTAGAGATGCCAGCAGGGTATGAAAGCACAGAGATGAATGGATACCTTAGTAGAAGAATAGAGAGAACGGATACGTGAGACGGAAGACCAAGTATATGGTCTTGTGGAGCTGCAGGACAGTGGTACAGGTTTTGACAGGTGGAGGACGGAGCATGGCTTCAGTCAGTGTCAGGTAACTACTGTGTTTTGTCTTACCAGGGGGATGATGAGTCGCGACATCATTCTGTTGCTGTATGTGGATGGTATGTTTTGCTATAGCAGGTGTGTACATATAGGGTTTTGCTGAGCTAAGGGTAAGATTAGTTCAGTGGCATGTCATGGGGAGTTTGGAGCAGCGGAATTCTTTGGCATGGGAGGCATGGAGATCACAGGTTGATTTTGTCTCGAGTGGGAGCTGATGTGAATCAGGTGTTGGCGAGGTTCAGGATACAGAACCGGAGCACACTAAGGGCTGGACAGGTACAGTGTCTGAAATCACATGAGGTCTGGTATAGACCCGAGTATTCCCATGCAGTGGGAGCTGTCAGAGAGTTAGGAGCCAATTCGGAGAAGTGGATTCTCAGGTTTTTTGAGAGGGACCGGCAGCAGGTGTTGCTATGCAGGGTCAGGACTTCACTACAGGTGTTGTAGGTTCGGATGTGGCAGGTTACTCGGATGACAGGTGGTACACCACGGGATGTGTGGTGGGTTGTCTTCAGGTGGGAGCTTGAAGAGGGATACAAACCAGGAAACAGATTAGACGGAGTACAAGTACAGGTACAGTGCAGCTGTTTATCTCCAAGTGGGAGATTGTTAGGATTGTGGAGCTAAAAGCTTCACTGATGCAAATAGGAGAGGAGGTTGCTGAAGGTTGCTGAGTTGCAGAAGAAGTTGGGGTCGGTCTGATCAGCTGACGTCGGCGGGATAGCATAGAGAAGCAACCGACGTCGGTCATATATCGGCCGACGTCGGTCACCTCCAGGCAGACAGGGACCGGCGTCGGTCGCCTGTGTGGTTCGACTGCGAGCTATTTACGGGAAGTTAGCTAACGAACCAAGTGTTTGCATGAAGAGATCTATTTTTAGACTGAGAGCTGCGGATCTAATTATTGTAATTAGATGTCTAATCATTGTTTGGATGAGATCTATATAATAGACTCATGGTTGTATTGGAAAAGTGTGCTAGGGAGTAAGAGAGCATAATTATAAGCTCCTTCTGTGTGTGAGGTAGAGCTATGGTGCGTTCCTCCTAGTGCCACAGTACCAGGTGTGTTGGTGCTGGATTGGAGAGCCAGCTGGGTTCTTCAAGAGTGTAGGATCTTGGTCACAGTTGCATGGCCTATATAGGAGATCTACATGGTAAGTAAGATCGTTGATCTGCAGGTGTATGTGTGTGCAAGGTCGAGGTTCACAGGTGATTAGAACCATTGCTTGATTTGCAGGTGTGCAAGGTCATACAGACAGAAACACTACAGGGAGCAGTATCAGGCAGGATCTACTTGGAGTACAGGTGTGTACTCGGATAGAGCAAGAGGAAGGCAAGGGAGTTCCTTCCATAAGTATGGTCTGTTGAATTGTAGGTTGTTGCAGATTCATGGGAGATCTACTTGAAGTACCTTGAGTACTTGTGGATCACGTGGAGTGCTTGTGGAGTGCGTGGAGCACTTGTGGTGTGCGTGGAGCACGGGAGGTGAACACCAACTCTGTATTTGAGTTGGGTGTTGGGACCTGTGAGAGGGAGAGCTTTGGGGAGAAGAATTACTGTTCACTTGAGGTGTGGGAAACCTCTGTAAGGTGGTGGAGAAGAAGTGGCATCTTCTTTATTGTATTCTTTTCTGTATAAAGTGTTAATACAATTTGGTATTGTCTCTCATATGCTGTGTTATTCTGAATTCTAGTTACTTGGTAAATCTGGTTAATTTCCGCATATTAAGTTGCTTGGTATTAGTAATCAAATTGTGTGCTTCCGGTGTACACCCTCCCAACACAACCCCTATGAAACTTATCTATTTCACTCTAAGTTCATCATTTGAGACAAATTTCTCTTGATCTTAAGCATAGTTGACTAACTCCTTGAAAATTTCACAACCCTCCCTCATTACGATTTATCAGGAAATGTGAAATTCAGTGCAGTCTCGATGCAATCAGGATGTCAAGTTTTGGATAAATTCTAAGGAGTTAGTGTTTTTGGTTTACATGCAAGAGCAACATTTTTCACCGCCCTTACATGTTGTTTTTTCATTCACATGCAAGAGTGGCAAAAAATTTTGCGTTTGCATGTTGTTTTGTGCTAAAATGTAATGGTGGCAATTTTTGCCGCCCTTACATCTTTCCATGCAAGATCTACAAAAATTGTTGCCCTTGAATTTCAAGCACCTCCATGTAGGAGCGGCAATTTTTTCCACTCTTGAATATTTATTTCTCTTCATCATGTAGAGGTAGAAATTTTTTCCACCCCTACATGATCTTGATTCTCATGCGTGGCATTTATGACTGCACGTATCGAGTGGTTGGAGTTAGTTTTTGCCCTTTTTATGCCGATTTTAGCCTCATTTGGATCATTCAAAGTTGTCTAACTCCTCCCTGCATCTAGTTAATTGTGTGAATGAGTGGGATCATGATTTTTCTAGCTTTAAGTGTGGGATTTTGATTTGCCAGGTAGGGTTTTGCATTCTTCTCTTTTAATTCTAAGTTTTTATTTTGATTTTTGTTTTTCTCTTTTTTTCTTCTTGTTTAGGTTTTATTTTTCTTTTCTCCTCTTCCTCTTCCCTGAGGTGGAATTCTAGGTGAAAAATAAAAAAACCCACTAAATCTGTCAGCTGAGTTTTATCGTGTAAAGGTGACAAAAATCACTACCCTTACAAAAAATGCTTCCCACCCATGTAATGGCAGTGATTTTTGCCACCGTTACCTAGTTTTGACCTTTTACATGCAAAGGCAAAAAAAAATTCTGCCCCTACATAAACCCAACATGCAAAGGTGGAAAAAATTGCCGCCTATACATCAACAAACCTTCCCCCCATGCAAGGGTGGTGATTTTTGCCTCCCCTGCATGCATTTCCTCAGATTTTCCTAACTCTAGGAAATTTTGATTTTTCACCTTTCTAAGCCCGCTTCCCTTTGAATTTTTGGCCGACTCACACCTTAGCCCTTTCAAGTGCATTCCCATGGTCGTGATCACCAACATGCAGTTTTCCTAGATTGCCAATTTTTCCCCTGATTACATGATCATGATTCTTGTTGTAGTTTCTCTCCATGATCCTTCTTCATCAACATCATTTCGACAAAAGCCCTTCCAGATGATTGAGGTTTCTCCAAAAAAGTTGAAGATAATGAAGTGTAAGTATCAAGGTGTTTTTTCAATCTCCTCAGTTACTTCTAATGTTGACGACATTAGGGATACAAAGATCGGTCATGTAGATATGGCTGAATTCATGGAAAGAACCAAATCAAGCAATCCCAACCATGAAATGAAGAAGGTAATCAAGAGAAATATCCATCTGGTATCTTCTTTTCTTGTAGCTACTCACAACATAGACTTCATTCTTCAGTGCATTCAATTCTACAATAAGGATACTAGGGTTGTGTTAGACACTAGTGGTAATGTGGTGATCAGACTGGACTCTAAAGTCATCGACAAAGTGTTCATGTGCCCTCCTACTACTGAAGTATTAAAGATCAATTTCATTGAAGCACAAAGGGAGTATGACAAAGATCCCAAAAGAGTGAAGAAAGTAATCAACAATAGATGGCTTAAAACTCTAAGGGTGAACTTGTCAAGATGGCCATGGAGCTTTCTAAGGAGTGATTTTATAGAAGAAGTCGGTGACCTAATCAGCCTTTTCAGTAGAGTAAGAGGTTTACCTTCTTCCTCACTATTTCATGAATGGATGTACCCTTTCATTAAGATAATTCTCCAAGGCAAACAAGTCATTTTTTGGGGAGAACAAATTAGCAATGCTCTGCATGAGCAATTGATGAAGGTATCCACTACCTCCAAATTTTACATGACTTCATACCTAGTATATATTACAGCATCAATGAGAACCTTCCCAGGTTTAACATCAAAAGGAGATAGGATGGTAACCCCAGTATATCAATATTACTCTCAATTGACATTGAAGGGTTCTATCCATCATTTTAGGAGGTTAAATGATGCTTTCTTCATAATATTTTTATGTCTCTTTGATCCCCAATTAGAATAGAAAAGAGTGTCAGATGAAGCCTGGATAGTTGTGAATGACTTCAGATGTATGCTCTTACAATTTCCTTCTTTTTCTTATCTACAGGTTGGCTTTTTCTAAGGTCATCCTTATATGCTTCCAAAATTCCCTTCAGACAAATTGGTCTTGATGGAGCTTTGTAGGAAAATTATTGTCATACATAATAAGCAGATGGAGCTCAATAAACCTGGTTTCAAGTTCCCAATTGAGATTGGCAAGTTCTCAATGTTGATTTCTGGAAAAGCTAGAGTTATGGAGACTGAAATGCAACTCGTAACCATGAAGCATTTCAAAAGGAGGCCAAACTTTGACTATAGAGGTGTAAAGGATATAATCAAGAGGAAGACCCAATTTCATGAGCCTATGATCAAAGATGTTTGGGTTGATTTGAGGACTATGGAAGACATCAAAAAAATGGACTACAGTAGGTTGTCTCTTGAGTAGATAGAATATCTGGGACTCATTGATATCCCTGAGAATCTAGTGGATGATAGGGATTTGATCAACAATAGATACCATGCTGAATAGATCACCAATACCCCTCTTCCCCCAACCCAATGGTCTTAGAAGGAGTTGACTTCTTTGAGGAAAAGGTTCGAACCAATATTGGCAAACACCAATGATTGGTTAGCGAATAAGGGAATCACCTTGAAAGAGTTCATCACAGGATCAGACACTAAATTTCAAGAGGAAATGAGGAGAAGGGTGGAAAATAAGATGAAGAATAAAATTGATGTCCCTACTTTTGATAGGCCACATAAGCTTAAGATCATCTTCGTGACAAAGAAGTCACAAGCTATAGAAAAAGAGCTAGGAACAACAGACATGGAGGTTGAAAATCAAAGCACTAAAGACCCAGTAGTGGAGTAAATGGAGACGGAAGATAGGCCCATACATCAACAAGAAAAGGAAACTCTATCTCCACAAGTAGGTGCATAGCTAGACATGGGAATTTCTTCTTCCCCACCTAGCACACCTATTGTAACTCCTTCACGTATTTCTCCAATCAGTGTTCCCTCTTTTGGAGCTGCCTCTCCTTCCAAAATTATTTTTGACAACCCTCAGGGAACTTCTAGAACTATTATTCATTCCTCAAGATCAATCCCCAATTTTTCTTCATCTTTTGATATCAAAGATAGTTCTACTTTCAATCATTCAGCAGTAGGTGCAGTTCTTACTGGTACTTTGCCCATTGTTTCCACCACCAATGTAGGTGTAACTCTAGTAACACCAATTATAGAGATTGATACTAATGTAAGTACTTTTACCCTCCCACCTTGGTTATCAACTTATACACCTAAAATAAAAAAATAGACCATCTCCTTAGATGACTTTGATTTTAATAAAATGGTGCTAGTAAAAGTCAAGACTCATAAAAAGCCATAAATTCTTTCAAAGATGATTGAGGATAAAGGGCACAAATTTCTAGAAATAGCAAAACCTCCATAGGATGTAACTCTTGAAAATTTTAATGTAAATGATTACTCTATCTCTAAAATTGAGTTAGGAAAGATAACTCATGAAAGTGCTAAGAGCAATATACAGTTAGCTATGGACATCTTGGTTCAGAAGTTTGATAGAAAAAGATAAATGAAGGACCATTATAAAGCAATGGTGGAACAACTGACTGTGGTAATAAGGAGAATAAATTTTAATCCAAAAATATTAACTCTAGAGGCTATCTCCATCAACAACCCCATGATTCAGAATGTAGAAAGGACCTATCTCAAGGGAAAAGTACTTGAAGAGTACTTGGACAAGATATTTACACAAAGAATTTCCTTGCTCATAGAGTTGTCTGAGAAAATGGGTAAGATGAGGAAAGTGAGAGCAAAACTAGAGGACCTTATCAATATCATTTCTCAAGATATTGAAAGCATAAAAAAGTATCTTGATAAGTGGATGGATATGAAGAAGTTGAAAATAAGTACCCTAGTATCAATTGGCATCATTGCTAATAGAGAATCTTATACTGAGACTAAAGAAGCATTGATATATAGGAGTCAGGTGCTTAAAGAATTGATCAATGAACTCAAATCATCAAAGGACCTCAGTGAACAAAGCAACATTAGTTTGTTGCACAAGTTAGAGGAGCTGACTTGCAAGCTTACACCATAAGACAACCAATTCCTTTCAGTAGAAGAAATGGTTTAGGAATTTAAAAGTATGTTCTGAAAGGAATTTGAAGATAAACCATTCTCGATAGCCTCCGTGGACAATGTGTTATATAGTCAATTAACTCTAGATAATCTAAAAACTAGGTTAACTAGTCATGCAAAATCGATCACAGCAGTGAAAGATGCCATAGTTAGGGGGAAAATGATTTTCAAGAATACTGTTACTCTAGATAGTATCAGGATATAAGTAGCTATCACCATGTATGATGCTCATGTAAATAAAGATGGAGCTACAAATTGAATCAAATTTCCTTTGATTTAATTTATTTTTTTCAAATGCACTTTTTTAACCACTTTGGACATTTTCACATGTACTTTTGTCATGTGTAATTACATGTAAAAATATGGAAAGTCCAAAGTCAACAAAGACTTCTATCTTTGACTAGGTCAGAATATTTAAGTCTTTTCTAAATCCTCAAGGATTCTCTCTATATATAAAGAGAGCCTCTTTTGTAAGAGGAGATAGAGATATATCTTTTGGTGATTAGAAGCAAAAAATCTGCCCAAATTGAGATGCCTTTTGAGACTTTGAATTCATATTGTAGATCATATTTTCTTGAATGAATGAGAAAGCATGTGACTTTTCAAACTTTGCATTGGAATGTCTTCTGTTATTTAGGGAATTATTCTTATATCCTTTTTCATAATAATATCTCATCTATTTGATTAAATAAGCAAAATGTGTGGAAATTATTGGGAAGATGTTCTGAAGTTAATTATGAAGACTTTGTGCTGCTATAATTACCTTTAGTTTGTGTTTCTTGTGTTTTGGTGAAAAGGGTATTATAAATGTTTTGTACTACTTTTATCCTTTGTGATATTATACTCTGTTGTGGTTTTTGGTGGAGAATTTGAGTTGCACTTCATTCTACAGCTTTATTAGTCATAAATCAGTAAGAGAAGCAACGAAAGACTTTGTGCTTTCGTGGGTTTCTTCTGGATCCAGTTACTACCCAGGAAGTTTTCCTACTGTTTACTGGACATCATTTCTGAAAGAAGAGGATTGCTTTCAATTATTACAAAGGGATTTTCCTTTGCCTTGTGAACATCATCTCTAAAAAAAGAGAGATGGATGGTATGATCTCATCCCTGAGTCTATTTTCAATTTATATTAGTATATTATAGTTTATAGGGAGCCTCCCCTTACTGAGAGGAGAGATTTATCTCATTATACTATGGTTGATATACCCATTTTGTCTTTAGTTAGTTGATTACAAAATATTCACACAATAATAGTTATTTTCCAATACATGATGTATGACATCATCAAGGACTATGTCAATGATATCTTGGGTAAATTAAAGATCTATGTCAATCACCCACCTATACTATGAAGAATATTTGAGACACTCTATGAGTACAACATCATGCTTAATCTAAATAAATGTGTATTTGGCATCACTTCTAGCAAACCATTAGGTTTTATTATCTCTCATAGGGGCATTGAAGTAAACCCAACTAAATTTTATTCAATTATAGAAATGCCACCATCGTCTAACTTGAAGCAAATCCACAATTTTTAGGGAAATTTTCAATCTATCAGATGCTTCATCTCATAATTATCTAAGAAATACCATATATTTATATACTTTATTAAGAAAGGTGTAACATTCTTCTAGAATGAAGAGTGTCAAAAGGCATTCGATAAGCTTAAAGAATATATTGCCAACCCACCTATTTTGTTTCCACCAACACCAAATAAGCCATTACTTCTCTACCTATCAGCAATTAAGAATTCCTTGGGGTCATTTTTGACACAACATAATTAATAGGGCAAGGAACATGTTGTGTATTATTTGATCTAAACATTAGTCACATATGAACACAACTATACATCGATTGAAAAATCCTACGTAACAATGGTGTTCACATCACACAAGTTATGTCATTATATGCTAAGCAAAAAGACCATTAATATTTCCAAAGTAGATCCACTCAAGTATCTACTTTCCAAATAAATTCTATATGTCTGTATAGAAAAATGGATCATGCTATTGAGTGAGTTCAAATTTGAATATGCCAACCAGAAGGCTATTAAGGGGCAAGCACTCACAGATCAACTTGATGAATCTCTTCTTCAAGATTCTCAACTTCTTACATTTAGATTTCTAGCTGAGGCCATTATGACCTCTAAAGAAGTAGATGCATCTCTTGAGGCCAAATAGTGGAAGATCTACTTTGATGGATCATTCATGACTCATGGATAAGGGGTTGGAATATTATTTTTTATGCCACATGGATTCATCTCATTTGTAAGTCCTTTCGTATTGGATTTCCATGTACCAATAACATGGTTGAGTATGAAGCACTCATTTTAGGGCTTCATCAATAGTGTAGTAGAACATTCAAAATTTATTGGTGTATGGTGATTATCAATTAATCATCAATCATGTTACAAACTAATAATAGACTAAGCATCAAAAGTTGGTATCCTATAAAGATATGGTCAATACTCTCAAGCAATAGATGGCAAAAATCTAATTTAAAATAATACCTCAGGCCAATACTTGAACAACTGATGTTATGGCCACTATTAGTTCCATGATCCAAATCACAAACAGAGTAAGGGATTATGAATTTCTTGTTGAACATCTCTTAGCATCGGCACATGAACAATCAATCATCGAGATGGTTTGTGACATTATTAGTCCCATATCTACCTGGTACTCAGACATATATTCCTATCTTCAAGACCAAATCATGCCTCCTAATTTATCATGTAAAAAACAAAAATCCCTCACCCATGAATCCTCTCTTTATACCCTACTTAGACCAACCTTGTATCATATAAGATATGATGAAACTCTAATTCATTATTTACCTTTGGTAGAATCCAGACTAGTGTTGAGGGAAGTTGATGGAGTGTGTGGAACCCACACTAATGGAGCAATCTTATCCAAAAAATTATTGTGTACTGGTTATTATTGGCTAATTATGGAAGTAGATACAACTGCAAATGTAAAGAGGTGTGTAAAGTGTCAGAAGCATGCTAATGCAATTTATGCTCCACCTAAAACACTAAAACCATTGACAACACCATAACCATTCTCAATATGGGACTCAACCTTGTTGGGAAGATCAATCCAACATATTCAGATAGCCATAAGCACATATTGAATACTATTGAATACCTCACTAAGTGGGTAAAATCCATTCCCCTCACTTACATCAATAGTAAGAAGATCTCCAAGTTTATATTCAACCATCTCATTTGTCACTATGGCTTCCCCTCTGACATTATATAAGATAATGGCAGAACATTCAAGATCAAAGGTGTGAAATCACTATGTTCTCAATACCACATCAAACAACATTTATCTACTAATTAATATATGTAAGGTAATGACCAAACTGAGGCTTCTAATAAAACATTATCAATATCTTAAAGATTGTCAATGAAGTTAGTTGTAATTAGCATTTATAGTTATTTAACACCAACTAGGTATACCATACCAGATTCCATACTCTAATGGAGTTAGACCCTATTCACTTATTTATGGAATTGGAGCCATTATTCTCATTGAGGTTGAGTTGCCTTCTCTCTAAATTTCATTACAACACATCATTGATGATGAAGACTATAGAGTGGCTCACTTGCAAACATTGGACCTACTTGATGGTGAATGCTTAGCCACCTTGAATATTCTTTAGGCTTATCAAAAATGATTAAAAGGCTAATATAATAGGTGCATTAAGCATCATGAATTCAATCTTGGAAAACTGGTGCTCAAAGAAAATCAAAAAAATGTAAACATTGAAACCAAGAAAAAAGGAAAGTTCCAACTGAACTAGTTAAGGATTTATGTAATTATTACCATCTACAGTTGTAGGGCATATAGGATCACTACATCAGAGGGAGATGAACTTGATGAACCAATTAACATAATGTACCTCAAACATTTTTATGCTTGAAACACTCAAATTATTCTCTATAAGGATCATCTAAGTTATACCACTTATACCTATTCCTTGTACTATACCCCCTACCATTATACCATACCCTTCACCTTTCATCAACCAATTATTTTTACCTAACCTTGATTCTCACATTTGGCCTTGGTTTTGATTAATTTTTACTTCATGCAAAATTAGTGTTTGATGATAGATTTAGTTCTATAAATTATTTTAGAATCAAACATTCAAATGACAATATATGAAAGGAGTATGTTAGTAATCTTAGCAATTACATCCTTCATTTATTATTATGTTCCCACCTCATGCTACTAATTGTAACTACCTATGGGCAAATTAGTACTATTGAACCTTTGTTGTTGTTTCCTAATTATAACCACCTATGGGAAAATTAGGGACAACACTTTTACCATGTATTACCACATCACCTTAACATTATTGTTATCATTTGCCTTTTCGTTTGCATTTATCTGGAACTTATTAATACTTAATCAAATGCCTTTTATGTAGGTGGATCTGTAGTGACTTTAGGTCTCACATGACTATGTAGACAACACTCTATTCACATTAAGGTTAGCTTAGTCACCCCTTAGCCACACTCTTACCATTTTATGAGTAACCTAAGCCACACTCTCACCATTTTGAGAGTTGGACCATTCTATATTTCATAATTATTGATTGAGTTGAGATTCCTAGAAAATTCCAACAACATTTGAAATACCTCAAAAAACCTAAACATTCATAAAAAATCTAGAAAATCCTAAAAATCACAAAATTAGAAAAATTGGTTTAGAATTTCTATGTGAGATATAAAGCCATCAAAATTTTATGGGATGGGTCATCTTATCTATTCAATTTTATTTCTAAACCACCTTGTTATTTTTCCTCCCATTTCTAGGAGAACTAGATCATCTTGAGGTCCACACGGACTATGTAGTCAACACTTGGATATATGGAGTATCTCGAGTTAGTTTGGTCACACCTTCCTTTCTTTTTTGACCATTTCTTTGCTTGAAAGATCTTGGTACCTATTGACCATTTTGACCACAAGTCAAAATGGGTTAACTACCCTATAGTTAAAAACTTATATAGGGGCCTAATATAGTGTCATAGAGTGTTTTTAGTTCCTTTTATGTAAATTAATGCCATTTTAGCCTTGGTCATGGTCTAATTAGTCCATATGTCATTTTGAGTCACCTGGGGGTCATCTTAGAGCATTAAATGCAAGTGACCTGGTTTTCAAGGTGTTTAAATGTTCTAGTTTTCCTTCCAACATCCAATATGTCATCTCCCCTATCAAGAATGTCAGTTCCATCTGAAACTTGTAGGTTTTCTAATTAAAAATCAAAAAAATAATTGAAAAAGGAGGAGTTTGGCACCTTTACAGCCTATAAGGGTGGGTGACATGTGTGAAAACCTTGTGGGATGACTTTTAAAATTACATGGACTCATCTCAGTGATTGTCATGATTTTTAAGTGCTAAAAATGGTAAAAAACTATTTTACTCCTTCATCACCCTTCTAGACATATAAAACTAGTCAACAAGTTTGTGCTTACTATGGCTAGTTGGAGAAGTTTTAGACAAAATGAATTTTAGGGGTGATATTAAAATTAGATTACTTAATTTTCATAAAATATTTAAAGGATTGGTCATTTTTGCTTTATGAACCATCCTTTACAATTTGACTATGTTTTTTTGCTTGTTAAACCCCATATCCTTCAAGTTTCCTTCTCGTATGGATAGGTTCATATAATATAGTTGATGTAATTGAATATAGAATATATTTTAATATTTCTCACATTTTTCACATGCTTGGTTTCATGTTTTAAAGTGTTTTGATAGGCAAAACGTCTCAAATTTGCAAGTTGGTCTCATTTGGGATGATAAATAGGTTTCCACTATCTATAGAATATTCATGCCTTGGTAATGGTTTCAGAGTATTATGATAGGTTCATTTTCATGTTTCCAATTTTCTATTTTTCTCCCCCCATTTCAAGCTCAATCTCAAAATCA
The DNA here is from genome assembly GCA_037957365.1 of Torreya grandis. Classification (NCBI taxonomy): domain Eukaryota; kingdom Viridiplantae; phylum Streptophyta; class Pinopsida; order Cupressales; family Taxaceae; genus Torreya; species Torreya grandis. Next base: position 6,031,795 of record JARHVA010000176.1, read on the forward strand.
ATCTTCCATGGAGTTACAATCATATGGAATACACAGTCAACCTTTTGCTTATTTCCAACCACAATCATGGCATGTGAAGGTTTTCATAATGCTCATGGATTCATTTGAAGAGTTAATGAGATTTTGGATATATCCTTTAAATAATAATAATCAATTAAAAACCCTTCACTTTATAAAAGAGGGACTATGATAGTCAACTTAGTCACCCACATAGTCATTCAACATAGAGATGCACCTACAAGTGCCTACAAGAAGGTAAAACGTTAAAATGAGGTGTGTAAGATTGTCTAAATATCTATAGCATCATAATATTTCATTTTAATACTTTTAGGGGATATCAATTGGTTATGAAATCATATTACTTGAGTACCTTGATCATTTCATGCTCACTGCTTGTCTGCAACTCAAAATACAGCTATAGGTACCTCATGAGGACCAATCACATTAAGAGGGAGTATCTAAGATGAATAAGGTTATCTATAATGATAAGTGTCTATTTTGAACCTTTTAAATGGTCCAAACCTCATTAAATCTCATAAACCATGCATAGTGCTTATAGTTTCATCCACTGCCTACACATTAGAATGTTCTCCTATAGGTGGCACTATAGAGAGTTGGAAATGTTGACTATTGGAAGCTTTACTAAGGTTTGTTGAATTGAGTGACAACATGACAAACATTCTTAAGACATAGGGTTGGAAGGTGGGAGTGAGGAATCATGTTTAAAGATGAAATGACTATGTGTAGGGACCACTTCCCTAAAACATGAAAAATATAACACCTAGCCATTTTGTTGATATCATATGACAAGGTTACCAAGAGATTTGATACATATTAATAATTATACCTTATAGCCTCCACATATGGGAAGATATTTGTTATATTTGGAGGGTGGATGATTAGTGTAAAGTACTTTCTTAAGAACTCCAATATGCACTTTTGATCACTGAGTTTAGACAGTGACATCTATAGAATTTGAAGTCAAAATGACCTTAACCTCCAAAGTTGCAATATGGAAGCACATTTACATGTTAGGTGATCCTGATGAGTTAGAGATTACATTTTTGTCTCGAGGATTCATTAAAAAAATATGAAGAGCAATGTTTTAAATCCCATCTCCACCTACAAGTGCTTTGCCCTCAAGAGCTTACCTACAACTAATTGTGGGTACTTGTTTGCTAGTCTATAGGTGAACCTAGTAGGAATATGCTAATGAGAGCACTTTCAAAGTTCACTAATATTTCCTAAGACATCAAAAAGATAAGATATCATGTGGCATATTTCTCAAAAGATTGAAAAACCATCTACACGATCCTTTTACCTTAACACAATTGAATGTGGTTGACTATAATGAATAGTGAGCAAGTGTGGGGGATATGAGTTTTGGTATTCATACGTATGATGTATATGGGTCCCAAAAAATGTTTAATGACCCTATGATACTCTAATAAGGTATTGGGTCATTATTCTCAATCCTAAACTATGCAATACAACCTCTAGAAATAATGGCTTGAAGCAAAACATAGTCATATAACCTGCATAATTGATTGATTAAGGTGAGAAGGTGTAATGGAATGTTGGATAAGGGTTTATGAGAATTGGAAACACATTCATATTTATATTTTACACTTCAAGAGACTCTCATAGCATGCAAATAGAGGCAAGGAATTTCCAATAATGCAACACACAGTCCATATTCTAAACCCTGCACACAATCCCCTTCATCATAGTCTACCTTCAAGGTTTTGAAAGAGTTAAAGGGTATAATGATGTGACCAAGTGATGCATGAGCCTCTTGGAATTCTCAAGTGGTTTTTAATGTGTGTGAAAATTTGAGTTTGAATTTAAGCTTGTTTTCCCACCAAAAAGGTAATTTCAAATTTTCAAAGTGTATTAGTGGTTTAGGTGAGAGTGTGATGAAATGTAATTATTAACTAAAGTTTTAATAGACCTTTTATGCTCTTATAAAGGTCATATAATGTATTTTTCATGTAAGAGTAAGGTGGTAGTTTTCCACCCCACATTGGTCTAGAGGTTTCTTGTAGGATCTTGATCAAGAATCAGTTATGAGTCTTGATTTAGGAGATTTGGATCATAGTAGGCAATATATATTGTATGTAGTAAATTTTTGAATGTAATCCACAAATTAAATTTGAGGAGGTTGAGGAATGGAAAATAAAACTTGATTGAAGGAAGAATGATTGTGATATGAGAAATTCTATATGCATTGACATTGATGGCTAAAACAAAGCATTTGTGTGTTTGATTACTCAATGTGCGAGTGGTTTTAATTATGTTTTTGTTAATATTGTTTGTTATAAAATATAATATCCAATTAGAGATAGGTAAAAAGTATTAAATTACAAACAAGTTCCTTTTGAGAAGATAGATAGGTCTGTCATACAATGGAAGAGAGTATATAGTTGGTTCAAGTGATAAACCAAGCCTTTGATCCTTTCCACAATGATTTATGTGGAGAATATGGAGATGGAAAATGTATGAAGTGATTAGAGATATTTATTTATGTGATAAAAAAGAGGATAAAATTTGTAAGTTTTAATTTATTTAGAATTCTTTCTCACTATTAACACATTGGTCATAAACCCTGAGTAGATGTACTATGTTTTCTATGTTGGATCTAGTTTTAGATTCTAAAGTGATAAAGAAAAGGATTGGAATAGTCAAAATATGTGTGAATAAACCTAATGAAGGTTATAAATAATATTTTTAAGGTGAAACAATAAAACCCTATGTACCCTATTTTCAAAAGGGCATAATACATTCATAAGGACTGAGTCATATTGTATTGAAAGTAGTTATGGATTCCAATGAGATGGGAATGGGTATTGAATAGTCATTGAAGGTGTTAGATAAGGGAGTGAGGTAGCAATATAAAGTATTGATAACTCATTTATATGATTTGGAACCTATTGATGTTGAAAATATAACAAGCCCTAATTACCCCTATTCTTGGTAGTAGAAGATAAAGTTTCGAGCTTGCATTTTTGTGTTTGCAAGTGATTTGTGGGTTTTTATAACTTAATTATTGAATATAAAAGTTTTAAGAGGTCTAATTAGACCCATTTCCACTATTATTTTATTTTTAAATGGTTTATAGATCAAGATATGTATTTAAATGCCCTCTTGGGCTTGATAGTTGCTATAAACCCTAATTTTTAGGGTTTAGTCTATTAGAGGAGTTTTAACAGTTAAAAACAAAAGATTTTTTTTAATATTACCCTAATTGATGTTACCTCACTAATTAAAGTGGTTTCATAGTTTTTAGGTATGGATAAGTATGAAAATGAGGCTGTGTGTTAGTGTTAAGCCTAGGAAAGGGCTAAAGGAGTAAGGTTGGTATAGGAAAAGTGAAATTATCCAAATAAGAGGGTAAAAAAATTATGGATTAACTTATATGATCTAAATTGGTATCTATAAATGTCAATATCTTGTAGATAAAGTTTTTGCATATTTTAGTCTAAGGAGGTTTGCTCATATGGAGGGTTAATTGATGAAAGGCTTAAAGAAGCAAGTATAGGTTGCCTTGAGAGTTGTGTAAAAAGGTTAAGGTGAAATTTATATAGCCCAAAATGGTCCTTTAATATTTATTTATTTTATTTTTTAGACTTATAATATTCTCCCAACAAGGAGTTTTACCCATAAACAAGGCTAGTAGGTGAAAAAAGATAGAAATGTGCTTGTGAGAAGAAAGAGAGCAAGTAGTTTGGATTGGTTGTTTGAGTAGGGATAAAAGGAGTTTTATAAGGAAGAGGAAATTATTTATGTGATGTAAATATTCAATGTTTTTTTATTTCCCATACAAGGCCATTTTGGCATTGATGCATTGTGAAGGTGTCTTAAGGTAAAGAGAGCTCTTGAATAGAGTATGATACATATTATTGAATGTTATTGGGTTGTTTTATGATAGTTTAAATTTAATTTTAAAATAATATAGCATGATCTCATAAATCATTGAAAGGAACATTATACCCAATAGTGCATGATTACTCCAAAGGACTAGGCATGAATGAGTGAATGAAGGGCAAAGGCAGAGTTTGTTAGAAGATGGGATTTAGATATGCATCACCAAGGGTTGAAAGTTTATATAGATTGTATATGTAACTTGGATAAGCCTCTCTAATTTATTTTATTAAATAGGGGAAGTACCCTCTATTTTGTCTCAGATAGAGGGTACTTCCCTAGGTTACAAACCCTACATTTTTGGATAATGGAGATGATTAGGTGAGATAGGGGTTGGTTGAAAATTACTATAATGTGTGGAGAGATGTGATAAGCATGGATAAAAATAATAAATAGTGTACATATGTTTGGAACACAATACAATGGTCTAGACCTTCAAGGATACAATTAAGACTATTAGGCTGGGTTTAGGCCTAAAGCCCAAATGGGAGGTCAGTTTCAATTCCAACTTTAGGTGAGCACTCCAATGAACTATAACATGTTTATTGGGATATTTAAGATGTTTCTAAGCTTATAATATGTATAAAAGCTGACAATAAAGCCAATTTTGGCTTAAAAATAACTCAGGCCTATGCAGAATGGTGCACCAAGCTTGATAGGCTTGATTGAAATGCTCACATCTTCTTAGAGGTTGTGCATGGGAGTTTGAGGAATTTGGGGAAGTTTAAATGGGTCCTAAACATTGATTTTTCTGATTTTTTTTTGCAACTCCAATGTCACATCTTTATGAACAATTCCTAAAATTAAAAGGAGCCTAAAACCCTACAAAACTTTGGATAATGACCCAATTAGGAAAACAAGGACAGAGAGCTATCCATATGAGATGGAATGGGAATGAAAGTGATTGAACCTTGTATGGGACTCTATAGAGATACTTCCCATCCACTTTACGTGTTTTAAGCATAGGATATAATATGAGGGGGGGGGATCAATATATCATATATCTTATAAATCTTTTAATTAATAAAACTCCACTTAACCATACATTCAAGATATGCAATAAATTCTATATTTTTATGTAGAAACCCAATGTGGAAAAAACCATAGAGAATAATCTCAAGTATATGAATGAGCACTAACTCAAATTATGAAGTTTTTAAGCACCAACTTTTAGAAGCACCAACCCCTTTGCTGAGTACCAACACATCAACTATATTTGAGCACCAACTCACAGGAGCACCAACCCCTCTTGTGTATAAAACATAACTATCTCTCAATTTTTATTTCTCAACAAATGATAGAACTCTATAATATATCTTTATGTTCTCTCATCTTTTCTTATATAAAATAATTACAAACCATGAGCTCTCTTGCCTATTACAAATGGCTTCTCAAGCCTCTATTTATAGCTTTCCAAATGACCTTTGACATTCACCCTTTGTGACCCTTCACTCCTCATGGAAAATGGAACCAAAATTTCATGACCCTTCAAATCCTTTCATTTTAAAAGTCACATGGTGACCCTTCATGAGAAAATTCATCATTTCCCCTTTTGTCTTTATCTTGGTGACCTTTCAAATTCTTTAAGGTGAATCGTCATGGAAAAATGTGCCCTTCCTCTTTTATCTTCACTTGGTAACCCTTCAAATTCCTCAAGGTGACCCTTCATGGGAAAATGCATCATTTCCCTCTTTTGTATTTTCCTCATGACTCTTTAACTTCCTCATGGGCCCTCTTTTTAACTTTATGCAACCAAAAATATATTCATTAATATTAAATAAATATTAACACATTTAGCCAAAATATGAACATTAAAAAACACCTTTAGACAATAAATGCCATGGGGCCTTTATCACCAACAATGCTAGACCTTTGACATCAATGACAATATTTATAATAATCTCCCCATTTGTCATTGATGGTAACCTCAAACTAAAACTGCCACATCCTGAAACCTATACTACACATGCCAACCTATACATACTGCCAACTAAAAAACATACAGTAACTCCCCCTTACTATAGCATCATATACCTATTATTGTACATGTTCTTGTACCTATTCCTATTCGTGTACCTACTCCTATACATATTTCTATACCTATTCCTATTCTTCTCCCCCTTTGACATCAATGGCAAAGGGTCTAACTTGGAGCTAACACTTAGCTCCCCCTCAACTAATCCTCAATGGTAGGAAGTAAAAGAAATTGCTCCCAATTTCTCCTATAGATACTCAAATGTGTATTTTGGTAGTTCCTTTATGAAAATATCTACAATCTATTCTATAGTACTGATATATTCTATTTTAACTTGTTGATCTACCACCTACTCTCTAAAAAAGTGATATCTAATAGGAATATGTTTTGTTCTTGAATGCATCACTGGATTCTTAAAAATATTAATAGCACTTGTGTTGGAACAAAAAATATAAATAGGTTCATCATATTTTACCTTGATGTCTTCTAAATTTTGCTTCATCCAAAGCACTTGAGTACAACACAACACCACTATAATATATTTTGCTTAAGTTGTAGAAAGTGATACAAAGTTTTGTTGCTTACTTAGCCAAGATACTAAGTTATCAAAGAGAAAAGCTCTTCCACTTGTACTCTTTCTATCATATAAACAACCTACCCAATCTAAATTTTTATAAGCAACCAAAGTTAAATCTTTGTCTGTGGGATACCATAATCCATAATCCAATGTCCTCTTGACATATCTAGATATTCTTTTCACCAACTAAACAAGACTATCCTTTGGAGCTAGCTGATATCTTATAACCATGCCTACTACATGCATGATGTCTGGCCTTGATGTTGTCAAATATAAAAGACTAACAACCATAGATCTATACAAATATTGATCTATAGTAAGTGAATCTTCATCCTTACTTACCTTGTTTCCTATACCCATTGGTGTGCCAACTAGTGCATAATCCTCAAAACCAAATTTTTTCAACATCTCATTGGCATTTTTATTTCAAGATATGAAAATTCCTTTTCTTGAATGAAATATTTTCAACCCTAAGAAAAATGATAATTCTCCAAGCATAGACATCTCAAATTCATTTTGCATATTATCAAAAAATTCTTGTAATCTTTTCTATGTTTTCTCTAAATATTATGTCATCAACATATACCACAATAATCAATTGATGCTCACCTTCTATTTTGATGTAGAGATTACTGTTAGCAAAACCTCTCTTGAAACCTTGATCTTGCAGGTACTTATCAAGTCTTTCATACCAAGCTTTGAGAGCTTGTTTCAATCTATACAGTGTTTTATTCAATCTACATACATGGCTACTATCATTTGAGAGAATAAATCCCTCAGGCTGCTTAATGTAGACTTCCTCTTATAGATTCCCATTTAGGAAGGTAGACTTGACATCCATCTGAAACACTTTGAAATTTTTAAACTTTACATATGCAAGAAACATTATAATAGCCTCTAGCCTTGCCACTGTTGCAAAATTTTATTAAAAATCTATATTGTCAATTTGAGCATATCATTTACATACTAACCTTGCTTTATTCCTTGTAACGTCACCATATTCATTCAACTTATTTCTATATACCCATTTTTTTCCTATCACATTTTTATCTTTTGGTCTAGGCACTGATTCCCAAGTATCATTATTTTCTATCTAATTTAATTCTTCATCCATTACCTTAACTCAATGCTCATCATGTCTAGCTTCTAAAAAAGGTTTATGCTAAATTTTGGATAACAAAGAAAAATTAACTTACTCAGATTCATTTACTTCATCCTTCTAGTATGAACTCCTTCATTTATGTTCCTAATGATATCACTCTTATTATGATTTATATGAACATATTTGGATGGACTCTTGGTGTTTTCTCCATCTTTATTTGATTCTTCAAAATCTTCTTCTTCAATGATTTCAAGAGTGTCTACTGGATCGTTGGCTCTTTGTGCTACATCTTCATTTATCTTGACACTTGTACTTTCAATAATCTTCTTAGTTCTGTTATTATAACATTTATAATCTTTAATTTTGCTAGAATACCCAAGAAATATACCTTCATCTATTCTAGATTCAAACTTACCTAATTTTTCATCAATTCTTTTTATGAAGCATCTACTACCAAAAACTCTAAATTAATCAACTGTAGCTGGTTTATCTTTTCATAAATCATAGGGAGTCTTGTCACTATTGACTCTCAACAATGTTGTATTTTGAATATGCACCATTGTACCTACTACCTCTCTTTAATATTTATCTGGTATCTTGGATACATTTATCATTGTCATCACCATCTCTTGAATTGTTCTATTTTTTTTCTCAAATACACCATTTTGTTATAGAGTCTAGCTACTGAATAATGTCTCTTTATCCCATGGTCTTCACAATACTCAATAAACTCATTTGACATGAATTATTCTCCTTAATCTGATCTCAAACACTTAATCTTCAAATCAGTTTCATTCTCAACAAAAGCCTTAAATGCTTTGAAGTGGCTAAAAGCTTTTAATTTTTTCTTCAAAAACATCACCTAAGTCATACGTGTAAAATCATCAATAATCAAGATAAAACATTTCTCACTTTGAGTACTTTGAATTCTCATAGGTCCACACAAATTAGTGTGAACAAGATCTAACATCTGAGTGGTTGAGTATTCTTTTGTTTTGAATCATCTTCTGACCTGCTTCCCATGTTGACATGGCTCACAAAGCATGTTGGAGGGCTTTGTAATCTTTGGAAGATCTATAACTGCTTGTTTCTTGAAGATGTTGAAAATATTGTCAAAATTTATGTGTCCCATTCTCTTATGCCATAGCCAGCTTTTCTCAACCTAAATCAAACATGTTTGACCTTTGATATTTGATAACATATATAAATTATTGTTGATCCTCTAAGCATCTACAATCAAGACATCTAAATATTTTCTCCTAATTTCACAACCTTCTACATAAAACTTTAGTGTGTGTTCCTGATCACATATTTGACTTACACTCAATAGATTATGCTTAAGACCTTCTACGTGTAAAAAATATTCATTCTTAGTTCTACCATTATCCAAACTTAATGTACCTTTTCTAGCTATTCTAGCAATGGTATTGTCTCTAAATTTCACTGTGTCACCATTGATATTTTTTAGAGTTATGAACTTGATCTTGTCTCTTGTCATGTGCCTCGAACATCCTTTGTCAATGAACCATAGTTTTTCTTTATTTCTCGCATGCAAAGCTTTCTAGACTAACATAGACTTTTTAGGTTGTTTCTTCTACCATGAACCTATCTGAGATTTTTTATTGATGAATGAAGCCTTGAAAATTTGGTCATTCTTAACTGACTTGAACATGCTTCTAAAATACTAAGCTATGTGTCCAAAATTATTGCACTTGTAACATATTATGGCTTCTTCATCAAACCTTGATAGAGGAGAAAAAGAGTTGTGGATTTTGTTTGACTCTACATGAGTTTTCTTCTCCTTATTTATAAAATTATTAGCTCTTTTCCAACATTCTATTTTCTTATGACCATAAGCATTACAATAAAAACAATAACCATGAAAATAGAACCTATTCTAATTTATATATCTTTGATCTGATTGTCTTTTGTAGCTTTGTTCCTTCTAGCCTTCTTTGTTTGAGCTATCCTCTACATTCATAACTTCTTCCCTTTTTGTTTCTTCTTTTGTAAGAGCTTCAACATAGCTCTTTTTCTCTTCAAATATGATTCTTGTCTTATCTGATATTGATTTTTGACTTTCTAATATCTTATTCAATATATTAGTGCTATTCTCAAATTTTAAATCATTGGCTACTTTATCATTAACGATTTTATTTGTTTTCTCAAGATCTAATTTTAAAGAGGTAATTTCAACAACATACCTTTCACATTATTCATTTAATTTTTGTAACTAATCTGTTAGATCTTATTTAGTCTTTTTATCTTCTTCAAAGTGTGCTTGTATATCTTCAATTATTACCTTTGACTCCTTTCAATTTTTCTCAATCTGGAGCTTCAATCTTTGATTCTTCTTCTCAAAATCTTGTAATTATTCTAAGGCAAAAATGAGTTCTCCTTTCAAATTCACCTTAGCTTCATCATGTTCTTCTTCTTGATCATCTGTACTTTTGCTTGCAGAGGCATCTTCATGTATGGTCATGAATATAATCTCTTTTTCATCTGAGTCACTAACTCCACTATCTTCGGCTGAGCTAGGATCTTTAGACTATAAACTCTTCTTCTCAAATCCCTTCTTGAATTTGCCTTCAAAGTTCTTATTATATGTATAATTTCCTTCTTTATTGTCACCATTATTCTTATCTAGGAACTTATATGCAAAATGTGCAATCTTACCACATTTAAATGACAATTTTCCTTGATATTTACCTATGCTCTTTTTTGGCTTGAGGATGAATAGAGCTCTATTGTTATATTCCTCATCACTAGAGCTATCATTGGATTATTGAATTTTAGCCTTGTCTTTATTTAATGTCTTGAAAGTAGATTCCCTCTTTGAGGGTTTCTCTTATTCAGTCCACATCTCATATGCCATAATAATACCATGTAGTTCATCCATTTTTATCTTGGATAGATTCATCATCTCCTCGATTGCTGAAACCTTTACATCATATCTCATTGGTAGAGATCTCAAAACTTTTTATACCACTACTAATTCTTCTAACTTTTCTCTAGGGCCTTGAATCTAATTAAGTATTTGATCAATCTATAAAAGATAACTTGCTATGTTTTCTTCCTCTTCCATCTTCAAACTCTCAAACTATCTTCTAGAAGTTTGGAGCTTAGCTTGCTAAACCTTTCTATCACCTTTGTAAATATTCTCAAGCTTTATCCAAGTCTCATGAGCATATTTACATTGTATAAATTAACAAATTTTGATTCATATAAACCACATAAAATAACATTTAAATCTTTAGCATTATTTTCATTTGCCTTCTTGTTTATTGAAGTAGTTACAAGTATCTGTGGCTCTTCATATTCCTCCACCACTGATTACCAAATGTTGAATCGAAGGGACATCAAGTAATTTATCATCTTTATGATCCAAATGGAATAATTTGTCCTACCAAAAAAAGGTGCCTTATTTGTATAAAATCCTTCATGTGATCCAGCCATCATGCTTTCCCTGATCTACCTTCAAGCTGTTAAACTCTTTCTGGAAGAAGCTGCTCTTATACCAATTGTTAAGCACATGATATACTGAGAGGGGGGTGAATCATTATATCATATATCTTATAAATCTTTTACTTAATCAAACTCCACTTAACCATACATTCAAGATATGCAATAAAAATGAAATAATAACATGCACCACGAGAGAGAGAGAGAGAGAGAGAGAGAGAGAGAGAGAGAGAGAGAGAGAGAGAGAGAGAGAGAGAGAGAGAGAGAGAGAGAGAGAGAGAGAGAGAGAGAGAGAGAGAGATACTTTTTATGTGAAAACCCAATGTGGGAAAAACCATGGAGAACAATCTCAAGTATATGAATGATCACTAACTCAAATTATAAAGTTCACAAGCACTAACCCCTTAGTCGAACACCAACACAACTATTTATGAGAACCAAATCACATGAGCACTAACCCCTTGCAAAGATTTATGAGAACCAACCCATAGGAGCACCAAACCCTCTTGTGTATAAAACACAACTATATCTCAATGTTTCTTTTTCAACAAATGATATAACTATAAAATATCTCTTTCTATTCTCTCCTCTTTTCTTATATAAAATAATAACAAACCATGCACTCTCTTGCATATTACAAATGGCTTCTCAAGCCTTTATTTATAGTTTTCCAAATGACCTTTGGTATTTACCCTTTGTGACCCTTCACTCCTCATGGAAAGTGGCATCAAAATTGCATGACCCTTAGAATCCTTTCATTTGAAAAGTCACATGGTGACATAGGCAAATTCTCCCTTTCCCCTTTTGTCTTTATCTTGGTACCTTTTGAATTCCTTAAGGTGACTCTTCATGGAAAAATGTTCCCTTCCTCTTTTGTCTTCACTTGGTAACCCTTATAAATCCTTAAGGTGACCCTTCATGGGAAAATGCATCCTTTCTCTCTTTTGTCTTTTCCTCATGACTCTTTGACTTCCTCATGGGCCCTCTTTTTGAATTTATGAAACCAAAAATATATTCATTAATATTAAATAAATATCAACACATTTAGCCAAAATATAAACATTAAAAAAACACCTTTAGAGAATTAATTCTATGGAGCATTTTTCACCAACAATGCTAGACCTTTGACATCAATGACAATATTTCCAACAAAGTGTTCCCTACTTGTACAAACAAGTGGGAAGTAAGGTTTTATTGATTATTTTTGATATTTTAAAGGTTATAAGGCATTTAAATATATGAAAAAAACTTTGGGAGAAATATTATGACTTAATATAACCCACTATGATCATTCAATTCTTCATCAAAACTCGTAAGTGTTTATGTAAGCAACTTCATCTCAGCCATACAAAACTAGCAAAGTGAGAAAGATAGTTAGAAGGGTGAGAACTTCAAGTGGATTATTTTTTAAAGTGTACCTAAGGAATATAAGGCTATGAAATTCCTTGAAATGTATAATTCGCTCCTTTATATGGATTTTCATGGAAAATTGAAGCCAAATTTGAGGCCAAATGTGAGGGGTCATAGAAAGAGGAGATTTTTGGACTGTAGGAAGTGATGGCTCACCTCCAAAAGATTTTAAATGATTATGAATGCAAAAAATTAATGGTGGATCATGTATAAAACCCCTCCCTCTCAATTCAGTCATGGTATCTATCCCTAGTCCATTATGGGACGTTTCAAAAGGGCCAAATGATGAAGGTAGTTTTTTGAGCAAGTAAAAGGAGTATTATGCCACATTTCATGGAGTTTCATGATTTTGAATGCCATTTTTCCTATCAAAACTTTCATGATATATATAAAAATAATTCTCTTACATGAATAAATCCTTTTCTCAACATGACACATGTCCTAGTGACCCTTGAACTTCATTTTCTTCTCCTCTCTCTCTCTAATTCTATAAGTAGTAGCCTTTTAGGAATTTGTAATCTAATACCACACCATGTATGATGAAGATCAACTAGATGACATTGTATTTTTCCTTTGAAAATTAATACAAGTCTATATTTGAGTTCATCAATAATTGTCTAAGTACACAAAGTGATGTATGGTGGAGTTAGTGATAATTCTTTATCCTTACTTGCCTTATCCTTTCATGTTTATGCAAAAGTTCCTATTATAATAGGTCATATAGAGTGTATTCAAGTGTCTTAGGATACTTTCAAGTGCACTATTATCCTTATAGTGTACATTCTACCCTCTGGTTCATTTACCTTGTGTTGCTTTCATACACATCACCTCTATATTGAAACACTCATGTTAGAATCCTTTAAGACTTGAAAGCTAGTTTGTATGCCTTGTTTCATTATGATAGGAATATGATGGTCATGTCTAAAAAATATTGGTGAATCACAACCTTATATTAGGTTCATTTCATGTAAAATCTAAATCTTTTCCCACAAGTGAGCACTAGTTTAAGTGAATCATTTCAAGCCACATTCAGGGAGCTAACCCTTAAATCTAGAGGCTCACTTCAATTATACGTACACCCACATACCTGGAAGTGTTTTTATGTTTCCCAAATATGGAACAAAATTTAACAACCTCTTCTAAGGTGAAATATTTGGTGATAATAGTTTTGGCATGCCTAGTGGGATAGTTATCTTTAAGATAACTTATCAAGGTGAATGTTGGTCTTGACAAAATCAACTAATAATTAGTGTGCTGCTTAGCATTTAAAGACTCCATCAAGATAAATATGGTTCAAGGCCACTATTTTTATTATAAAATTTTTATTATAATTCATGGCTATCACTAGTTCATCATATAATAGAGTGTTTAACCTCATTAATCCACCTATTCAACCTGAGCTTCATCTTGAAGTTCAATATCCTCATCCTAATCTGCCCTTTGAGCACCAAGAGGATTTTTCTAGCCAAGGAAGACAAGAGAGTGAAGATGTTGAATAAATTGAATATCTTGAAGAAGACATGGCTATACCTCATTCCTTCCCTACCTTTAATACTAAAAATCCAATTCAACTTCAAGCATATGATGTCATTCCTCCTAATGCCATAAAAGGTGTGCCCATATTCAATGGTAAGAGTCATGTTACACCTAGTGAACACATTAGGGATATATCCAACTTTTATAGTTTCCACAATGTCACTCAAGATAACATTACCTTTAGACTCCTTGCCATGTACCTTAGAGGGAAATCTCTTGGTTGGTATAAGAATCTAGAAGGTGGATGCATCACATCATGGGATGATTTTAGAGTGTTGTTGACCTCAAGATTTGGAAATGAAAGTGAACATACCTCTCTGATACATTAGCTCAGTGTGATCAAAAGATAATCCAAAGAAATAATGCATGACTTCAATGAGAGGTTTCAAAAGACTTGTTATGGATTACCTCCTCTCATGAGGCCACCTCCTAGTTTTGTGTTCCCTACTTACTTGAGAGCCATTGGTACTAAAATTTCTATCATGCTTTAATCAATGGGGGGTCCACTCTTCCCAAAGCATATGAACTTGTTATCAAAGCTTATAATGGTCTCATCCAAGCTAGAAGGTTGCCTCTTTAGGTATATAGTCCTCCCTTATCTCATAGTTATGCTAATACTCCAGATGTATCCCAAATTCCCAATGCTAACACCAAGCTTAGAGCTACTCATAAGAAGGTAAAAGATGATGTTGATTGGAAATCAAGGTATAAGTTCTTTAAGTCAAGATGTCAAGTTCTAGAAGCCCAAAATAGGCAAGGAAATTTTTATCAAGGTTCCCATCAAAATTCATATCCTTATAAATAATAATTTGGCTAAAAATATGGAAGAAGAAGAGGTCAACAGAAACCTAACCCCAATAGACCTGCTAATGTGTACAATCCTAACTCCACCACCAATGCAAAAGAGATGGTACCAATTCATAACAACTTGGTGCAAGGATAATATTTGAAACAAGGCTAATTCATGGATGCTAATAAAGGTGGAGAGAAAGATTTTGTTTCTCAAGGAGGATTTACTCCTCTCCTATCAACTGAAGATGAGGTCATGATGCAAGCAAATGAGGATTGGTAGCCTCATGGAGAAAGTTTCACCAAATTATTGGTGGAAGATACTTTTGTACTAAATCAAGGAGTCTCTATTACATAAAATACAAGGGATAAGATGAAATATCTAGAAGGTGATAATAGAATACCTACAATCTCATCAAATCCTCCTCTAGGGTAACAAATCTTGGTTTCAAGTGTGATAGTTCCAAAGGCTCTTACACCTCCTTCAAGTCAAAGTGTCATAAGGTTTGCTCAAGGTGTCTCCATTCCTCAATTTAAAATAAATCCTTTTCCTCCAAGGACTCTTGAAAAGGTGAGTAATAGTGCACTAAACATAGTGGATTCCTTGAAAAGTTCCAAAGCATCAATCTCTTTATGGGATGCCTTTCATATGCCTAGCCAAAAAGATTTGTTACAAAAGCAATTGTCTACAATTACTACTAGCCTTTCATCTTCAAGTCAAATTAATATTCATGTTTTCCTTTAAAATTTCCCTCATACCATTATTGAACCACCATTCTATCTCACTCTCATAGTGGGTGATAAATTGGTCCACAATTGCATAGTTGATAGTGGAGCCTCTACATCAGTCATGCCCAAAGTTGTAGTTGATAAGTTGGGCCTAAAATATGAGCCCAATAGCAAATGATTTTTATAATTATATGGTACATCTTATAAGATAATATGGATGATAAAAAAATTTATGTCTTCTTGCATGATTTTACTAGCTTTCCTATCCTCCAAGACATAGTTATTGTTGACCTCCAAACTCACTTTGCAACCTGCCTTTCAAGATACTTTAAAGCTAATATTGGTGGCTATATATTAGTTTATAGGTCATTCTTGGCCTTTAAGACAAGGTATGGTACCAAGGTGACTATATGAACTCAACCTCTTATAAGGTTTCACATTGAGTCTTATATTGTAACAAGATCTAACTTGAATTGTGTGATCAATGAGAAGGAGGAACCTAATGTGGATGATGGATATTATAAACTTGAAGGAATTTATGATTTTTTCTTGGATGAGTATGGTATAGATACATATGAACATGATAATTATGCATACTTTAAACAAAATGACCTTGGGACTTATATCATGCATGAAGATCCATTTGAAGGAGCTGAGGTAAGTGTCAAACATTCTCATGCTGCTGAAGGTAACTATATTATTCATGAGTATGATGATAATAAGTTTATTAATATAATTTAACACTATAATTGGAAAAATTATATATTTATCCCTAATATTAATGAGGATGCTTTGGATGATGACACTCATGAGGTGGATGAAAATGACTTATAGTAAAGGTTTGATGTCATATTTCATGAGTTTGATATGCTTGGTAATGTTAATCATCCTCTCAATAAATATACATTTGATTTGGTTAATGCCTATAATAAACATGATGTTTATTGTCTCAATAACCATGGAGAAAAGTCTCATGTTGTGAATGAAGAACTATAGCAAAATCTCAATGTAATATGCAAAGAGTTTGACAAGTTGGGCAAGTCTCCCTTTTCTCCAAGATATTAAATATCTAATGTCAAGGTTGATAATGAGACTAATGATCATGTTTATTATTATTTCATCAAGCATAAATATGAAGGCCATTATATTAACCAAGAACCTGCTATCATGAAATAATTTGATGATGTTAATGTCTAATAAGTTGTAGGCATGGATAATGAGGTCAAGGAAAAAGTGGTTATGACTCAAGGATAGTCAAGATATCCACCTAATGTTTAACCATATCCAAATGTATTGAATCATGAATAATAGGAGCTTTATTCTTTCAATCATCAAGCACTTCCTATCTTAGAAGAAGACAAGGTTAAGAAGACTATCATACACTTTAATCTACACTTTTTTGGAGAACATCCAATGGATATGATGGAAATCATAATAGTTGAATCAATAATAAATGTTATTATAGAAAAATAAATTTAATTCATGAAGGTCCAAAATATTTCAATTGTATACCTAAGAATATTCAAAGGTGGTGGGTCTCTTGACCATACACATATGCAAGTGATTGGTGATAAACATGTTCCTCATGTTAAGCTGCCTTCATAGAGTGAAAAGTATGTAAGTGGAACTATTTTTTATCCTAGTTGAGGTATGATCATATGTTTCACCTTATGAGTGAGTTTTTTTAAATAGTAGAACAGGTGTGTGTGTTCTCTTTTGGTTGTGTTATGTTCCATAAGTGTTCTAGTGAACATATGTGTGTTTCATTTGTGTGTGCCTTGTTTTTTATGTATTTCCTTATGTTTTTTGTGGTTTAAAAGTTAATTTATGTGTCAAAATATTGTACATGTGACTCTGTGGCCCAATGCACAAGATTAGGCAACTAGTCTTGGTATAACAAACATACCACCCTTAGGAAATCACCAAGAATGCTGGCCATTTTGACCATAAGTCAAAATGGATCAACCCTCCTATAGTAAAAAAAATTATATATGGGTATAATATAGTGTCATAAGGTGTTTTTTAGTTCATTTTATGTAAATTAATGCCATTTTAGCCTTGGTCATGGTCTAAGTAGTCCATATGTCATTTTGAGTCACCTAGGGGTCATTTTAGAGCATTAAATGCAAATGACACATTTTTAAAGGTATAAAAGTGTTATAATTTTCATTATAATGTAAAATATGTCATATTTAATATTAATAATGTTATTTTAATATGAAACTTGCAGGTTCTCTAACTAAAAATCGAGAAAACAACTAAAAAAGGAGGAGTTTGGCACTTATACGACCTATAAGGGAGTGTGACACATGTGACAACCTTGTGGGATGAATATTAAAATTCCATAAACTAATATAAGATCTTGAAATTATTTTAAAGTGATTAAAATGGTAAAAAACTATTATGATCCGTCATCACCCTTCTAGACATACAAAACCAGTCAACATGTTTGTGCTTAGTACGTCTAGTTGGAGAAGTTTCAAACCAAATGCCTTTTAAGGGTGATATTAAAATTATATCACTTAATTTTCATAAAAATATTTAAATTATTGGTCACTTGTGATTTATGAACCATCCTTGATAAGTTGATTGTGTTTTTATGCTTGTTAAACCCCACACCCTGTAGGTTTCCTTCTCATATGGATAGGTTCATACAATTAAGATGATGTAATTGAATATAGAGAACATATGAATATTTATCACATGTTTCCCATACTTGGTTTCATTTTTTAAAGTGTTTTTATAGGCCAAATGTCTCAAGTTTACAAGTTGGTCTCATTTGGGATGACAAGCAAGTTTCCACTATCTAAGAAATATTCATGCCTTGGTAATGGTTTCAGAGGATGATGATAGGTTTATTTTCATGTTTACAATTTTCTCTTAGTCTCATCCCATTTAAATCTCATTTTCCAAAGAAATCTTCTATAGAGTTACAGTCATATGGAATACACAATTTACCTTCTACTTATTTCTAACCACAGTCATGGCATGTGAAGGTTTTCATAATGATTATGAAGTTATTTGAAGAGTTCACAAGATGTTGTATATATCCTTTCAATAGGAATAATCAAGTTAAAACCCTTCACTTGACAAAAGAGGGACTGTGATAGTTAACTCAGTCACCCACATAATCATACAACATAAAGATGCACCTACATGTGCCTACAGGAAGGTAAAATATTAAAATGAGGTGTGGAAGCTTGTCTCAAGCTCTATATGAACATAGGATTTAAATAAGGGGATATTAGTATGGTGTTAGTAAATGAAATCAAAATCCAAATCAAACACACTAATGCTAACACCTTAAGCCTATCTCAAGGGGGAATCATAATAACAATACCAAATGAAAAAACACTACTAGAATGCAAAAGACATAAATCCTTCACCTTCCTTGGATGATCCAAATAGCTTGCTCAACTTATGCTCAATGAGTCTTCATCAAAGGGGGCTTGGTTATCTATTCTTCTCCTTGGTAGCAATGGCTTTGTGATGGATTTAGTTTGGCTCAACAATTGTGCATGATAACACTAAATCAATGGATTGAGAGATATTTTTAGCATTATAACTTTACACCAAAATATCTTCTCAATTAAATAGGCAAGGTCTCCTATTTATAGATTTTTCAAAATGATCAGAATGAACCTAAACCATCCATCTCAATATGAAGATGTGTGGCTAAGAATCCATTCAATTTTGGAGGTCAAATTCAATAAATGCCCTCATAAATATTTGGGATAGAGAGGAATTAAAAAGGCATGGAAGCCATTAATGAGGTATGGGAGGGCTTGATCAAATATTTTATGTATTTATGTCTTAGGGATTCGTTCCCAAGAAATGATGTCACTTGATGATCTAGAAACTCATAATTAATTTTTCATAAATAAAAATTCAACAAGTTTCATGCAAAATTAACTTAAGCTGTTAATTCAAATTAATTAGTCTTAAACATGATTATCAATTTTGGTGTAAATCTTGGCCATTGGTGCACAAATTAATCAAATTGGTCAAAATGTCATATTATTGGATTGAAATTTGATTAGATTGGAATTAAGGTGTGATGTTAGATGCATTGGATATATTATCACATTTAGGATGTTTCCAACACAAAATAATAAAGGCACATGTCTTGTGCAAGAAATTTGGTATAAAAGAGCAATCTAGAGCACCCAAGTGCAAAAATATCATTTTGAATTGAAATGATTTGATAAAATTTAGTTTTCTCATAAATTTAATTGCCTCATTTAGTGATACTTTGGCCAAAATCAGCACTTGTATATAACAATTTCAACTTATTTAATGTGTTTTAGTGTTTTTAGCCCAAATTATGCATTTTGATAGGAACTGGTCAAAAGCCTAGTTGGAGGTCATTAGTGGCCACTTTTAGGTGTATACACTTTGTAACATCATAACATTTCATTTTAATACCTTTAGGGGATATTAATTGGTTATGAAGTCATATTACTTGAGTACCTTGATCATTTCATGCTCATTACCTATCTGTAACTCAAAGTACACCTACAGGTACGCCATGAGGGCTAATCACATTGAGAGTGAGTATCTGAGCTGAATATGGTTATATATAATGATAATAGTATATTTTTATCCTTTTAAATGGTCTAAACCTCACTGAATCTCACAAACCATGCATACTGCTTATAGTTTCATCCATTGCCTACACATTGGAATGTTCACCTACAAGTGGCACTAGCAGAGAGTTGGAAATATTGATTAGGGGAGATTTGACATAATTAAAAGCTTTCCTGAGGTTTGTGTAATTGATTGATAATATGAAAAACATGATTAATACATAAGTTTGGAAGGTGGGAGTGAGGAACCATGTTCAAAGATGAAATGATGGTGTTTAGGGACCATCTCCCTAAAACATGAAAAATAGAGCACCTAGCCATTTTGTTGATATCATATGATAAGGTTTCTAAGAGATTTGATGCATATTAATGATTAAAACTTGTATCCTCCACATAGGGGAAAATATATGAAAAATTTGGAGTGTGGATGATTAGTGTAAATTAGTTTCTTAAGAACTCCAATATGCACTTTTGACCACTAAGTTCAGACAGCGAGATCTATAGAATTTAAAGTCAAAATGACCTTAACCTCTAAAGTTGAAATATGGAAGCACATTTACATGTTGGGTGACCTTGATGATTTGGAGAGGACATTTTTTTCTCAAGGATGATTCAAAAAATGATGAAGAGCAATGTTTTGAATCCCATATCCACCTACAGGAGCTCTGCCCTCAAGAGCTTACCTACAGCTAACTGTGGGTACTTGTTTACTAGTCTATAGGTGAACCTAGTAATAATATGCTAATGAGAGAAATTTAAAAGTTAAATAATATTTACTAGGACCTTATAAGGACAATATATCATGTGGAATAGTTATCAAGATATTGAAAGACCATTTACAGGTTCCTTTTACCTTAACATAGTTGACTGTGGTTGATTGTAATGAAAGTGAGCAAGTGTGGGGGATATGAGTGCTGGTATTACACAATTATGATATATATGGGTCCAAAAAAATGTATAATGACCTTATGAGACTATAATAAAGTATTGGGGAATTTTTATCAAGCTTAAATTATGTAAGACAATCTACAGATATAGTGACTTGAAGCAAAACATAGTCATATAGCCTATAGATTTGACTGATCAAGGTGAGGAGTAATGAAAGGTTATCTAAGGTTTTTTGAGAATTGGAAAAACCTTAATATTTATTTTATAAACTTCAATATATCCCCATATCATGAAAATATAGGCAGGGAATTTCTAATAATGTAACACAGTCCATATTCTAAACCCTACACACAATCCCCTTCATCATAGTCTGCCTTCAAGTTTTGAAAGATTTAAAGGGTATAATGATCTGAAAAAGGGTTAAAATTTTTTATAGAGTGTCTATGTCACTTTTATAAGACTCTCCAACATCTACTTTGTCTGAGGAGATAGGGGAAGTACCCTCTATTTGGTCTCAGATAGAGGGTACTTCCCTAGGTTGCAAACCATGCAGTTTTGGAGAACGGAGATGATCAAGTGAGCTAGGGGCTGATTGAAACTTAAAAGAAGGTTTATAGAGATGTGATAAAAATGTATCAACATAATAAATAGTACATATATGTTTGGAATACAATACAATGGTATACACCTTCAAGGATACAGATAGGCCTATTAAGCAGGGTTTAGACCTAAAGCCCAAATGGGAGGTCATTTTCAATTACAACCTTAGGTGAGCACTCCAATGAATTGAAACATGTTTATGTGGGTATTTAAGATGTTTATAATCTTATAATAGGTATAAAATTTGATAAGAAATCCACTTTTGGCTAAAAAACAACCCAAGCCTATGCAAAATGGTATACCAAACTTGATAGGCTAGATTGAAATGCTCACATCTTATTGGAGGTTATGTATGGGAGTTTGAGGAGTTTGGGGAAGTTTAAATGGGTCATAAACATTGATTTTGTGTAATTTTTATGAAACTCTAATGTCACATCTTTATGAATGAAACTTAAGAGTAAAAGGAGCCTAAAACCCTATAAAACCCTAGATAAGGATCTAATTGGGGAAAAAATGATATAAAGATATCTAGATGAGATGGAATGAACATGAAAGTGATTTA
The DNA here is from genome assembly GCA_037957365.1 of Torreya grandis. NCBI lineage: Eukaryota > Viridiplantae > Streptophyta > Pinopsida > Cupressales > Taxaceae > Torreya > Torreya grandis. Next base: position 6,053,932 of record JARHVA010000176.1, read on the forward strand.
ACCTTGTAGGGTACTCTTTGGAGATCCTTCCCATCCACTTGAGGTGTTCCTTACTTGTATGGATAGGATGAAAATAAGGTCTTCTTAACTATTTTTGATATTTTATAAGTTTTCAAATTTGGGAGAAATATCAGGACTTAATGTAAGCCACTATGATCATTCAATTATTCATCAAAACTCCTAAGTATTTATACAAGTAGCTTCATCTCAGCCAGTTAAACTGGGAAAGTGAGCAAGATAGTGAAAAGGGTGAAAAATTCAAGCGGATGACTTTTTAAGGTGTACCTAAAGAATATAAGGATATGGGAGGCCTTGACATGTGTAATCACTCCTCTATATGTATTTTCATGGAAAATATAATCCAAATTTGAGGCCAAATGTGAGGGGTAAGTGGAAGAGGAGTTTCTTGGAATACAGGCAGTGATGACTCACCTCTAGAATATTTTAGATGATTAAGAATGCAACCAATTCATGTTGGAGAATGTATACAACCCGTCCATCTCAATGAAATCATGATATATATCCCTAGTTAGTTATGTGATGTTCCAAAAGGGCCAAATGATGAAGGTATTTTTTGAGCAAGTAAAAGGAGTCATATGCCATATTTCATGGAGTTTCATGATTTTGAAGTCCATTTGTCCTATCAAGCCTTACATGGTATATTCCACACTCATTATCTTTCATGAATAACTCCTTTTCTCAACATGACACATGTACTAGTGACCCTTTAACTTCATTATCTTCTCCTCTCTCTCTAATTATATAAGTAGTGGTCTTTTTTAGATTTTGTAATCTAATACCAAACCATGTGTTGAAAAAAACTTGCTATAATGACATTGTATTGTACCTTTAAACATTAATACAAGTATAGATTTGAGTTCATAAATAATTGTCTAAGTATGCAAACTGATGTATGGTGGAGTTAGTGATAATTATCTATCCTTGTTTGCCTTATCCTTTCATATTTATGCAAAAGTTCCTATTCTAACAAGTCATATAGAGTGTAGTCAAGTGTGTTATTATCCTTCAAGTGTGCATTCTTCCCTCTAGTTCATTTACCTTATGTTAATTTCATCTACATTGCCTCTATATTGAAACACTCATGTTAGAATCCTTTAAGACTTCGAAGCTAGTTTGGATGCCTTGTTTCATTGTGATAGGAATATGATGGTCATATGGAAAACATATTGGTGCATCACCCCATTAGATTAGGTTCATTTCATGTAAATTCTAACTCTTTTCACACATGTAAGCACTAGTTTAAGTGATAATCATTTTAAGACACATTCAGGGAGTTATCCCTTAAATCTAGATGCTCGCTTCCACTATATGTACAACCACATACCTATAAGTGTTCCCATATTTCCCAAATCTAGAAGAGGCTTGAACAACCTCTTCTAGGGTGCAAGATTTGGTGACAATAGTACCCCTAACTATTTCATGAGTAACCACTTGTTATTTAGTTTCCCCATCCTTATTGGCCTTAATCTATATGTCCTTGTTGTTTTGCAAATTCATGTTGTGAGCATTATGTATTCAAATTTGATACACTAATGACCACTTGTATTTTCCTATGATCTTGTCATTTTATGAGTAATTTTTGTTTAAATGATCTTACCATTTTATGAGTAAATTAATATTATGCTCTCACCATTTTGTAAGTTCATTCTCTGTCTAGGCCTCAGATGTAGTAGACACTATGAATTACTAATTTATTTCATTTTTGCATACTCATATCTTGAATTTTAGTGTGGTTTTAGCCTAAACCATAATCTCTCACTTGCATGATTTATTTGCATTGATGTTTTCATGATTTTTAAATGTCATCCCCTCTTTTCTCATGCACTAACTATTTTATGCAATCATTCCCATTTTCCTCTACACATTAATCATGTTTTATTATCACCCATTTTATTCTATCCCATATCCTAGGAAAACTACATTTGGCCTGAAGTTCATGTTGGATCTTGTGTCCATGGAACTATGTATGCATCATTCACTTGCCTAGTGCATCTAAAGTTAGTTCAACTACCCATTCCTTTTCTTCTATTCCATCCATATTATTTTTGTTATTTTATTATCTCCTATAGTATAGGGTTAATATTTATGCCATATTGTTTGTTTCATTACCTCCTATAGTCTAGATGTAATGTTTATCATCTTGTTTGTATCATTGTTTCCCTATAGCCCAAGGGAAACTTTCTGCCTTTTATTCTTGTGTTGTTTTACCTGTGTTGTTGCTACCTAATTTAGAGATCACCCTGTCACCAAGAGTAACACTTGTATTAAACACACATGAATAATTTATTTTTTGTTTGTACTAACATTGTAATTAACCACTATTTATGTATTATTTGTTTATCTTCACTTATTTGTTTTTTTGTGTTTAGGTTAGTTTGTTTACTACACTTTTCTTTACTTTGGATTGTTTAGTTGTTTTGTTCACTTTATTTATTGCATTGTTTGATAGGTTTATTTATTTATTTTTGTTTATTGGTGTTTTGTTTTGTGTGTTTATTATTTTTTTGTTGTTAATTATTGGTGTTTATTTGGTTATTTTATTTTTTTGTTAGTATTTTGTTTATTGGTATTTTATTATTTTGTTTATTTTTGTTTTGTTGTGTTTGTTTATATTTTGTGATTTGCCTTTGTTTGTGCTTTGTTTGTTTTGGTTTATAGTGTTTTGTTGTTTGTTTGTACAATTTATTTATTTTATTGGTTTTGTGTGTTTATTAGCTCTATTTTTTTATTCATTTGTTTGTATTTGATTATTTATGTTTGTCTATTTTTTATGTTTGTATAGCCTTGTTTGTTTATATTTTTGTTTGTTTATGTTTTATTCATTTATTTTTATCTGTTTATCTATTTATCTGCTTTGTTTGTTTTTATATTTTTGTTTGTTTAGTTAGTTATTTTGCCTTTTTATTCCTTGGTTTTCATAAGATTATTACATTTTGTTTGCACTTAATTCTTGATTATCCATATCATGTACTTTGGTTGTGAATTTTTATATTTAGTCTTACACTTGATTTAGTTATTATATCTACACTTAGGATTTGCTTATCCATATCTTATTCCTAGGTTGTATATATTGACATTTAAATTAATTTTTCCATGCTTCAGGTATATATTTCCATTTTAATGATCCATAACTATCATGCTTAATACAACAAGCTAAATCAAACATGTGAATATAGAGTCTATTATAGAAATGCAATTTTAGTATTTCTCAAATATATCAAAAATTAGCCAAATACCCAAACACATATCTAATTCCATAAGCAACAAACAAGCACAATAAATGATTTATTATATATTTATACAAATGAGTATCTCTAAATAAGCATCCATGTAAGTCATAAAACATAATCAAATGATAACTAACAAAACATATCATAAATATGGCATAAGCAATAAATAAATAGAGCACACATGAGCATAAACATCAACAATGTTAAACATCTATAATGCTAATGAATTATAAACATGAGATAAATAAGATGATAATCATGGCATCATATATATATATATATATATATATATATATATATATATATCAAATTAATATCATATACATGTACATCGACCTCGAAGGACCCAAAACTAAATGTTAATGTATCTAAAATGTCCAATATATAGAAGATATATACATATCAGGATGGTGTCTCATAAATACATAAGTATGTCAATACAATGAGTACAATGCCATAAGCCAAAAAAATGCAAAATTTTGCTAAAGTGCCAAAATCCCAAGGTCTTTATGATCAACTTTGACTCTGTATATCCATGGGAACTATAGCTAGAGGTGACCCTAGTGGCCCTGATGGTCATGGTGGTGGTGGTCATAGCTAATGAATAGACTGGCCTGAGGCACCTAAAATATGAGTCTTGGTCTAAGATTGACCAAATCAACTAGATATGTTCCCTACCATCTGTACATCTCAGATCTCAAAAGTAACAACCTATTGATCCTTGGGCATGGTAGACTCATAAGATCACCTATAATAATAGGCCTCATCTTTAGCCCAAAGGCTCTCCAAAATCATTTATGAATTTTTGGCCTATATACTAGCTCCTTGAACCACATCCCACTCTCACCTAAGTCTATCTACAATATTCAATACTTGATTTTACTCACTAATGGCCTAATATCTCTCTAGTGTGAGATGGCCCTGTATCTACACCATATTGGCTATCTCATCCTTAATTTGAGTAATCTCTATTTAAAGTTGATTCATATCAATCCATCAAATCTAGGGTGATCAAAAAATTAGATAAATAACATTATAACCCTACCACCTCCTATACCCAAGCACTAATCTCATGCTTAAGGATGTTAGTGTTCCTACCTATTATGGTTATATTCGAAGGCCCTACCTAGATTGGATCCACCTGTGTACATGAAGGATCTACCTAGCTTAAGCCAACCTATGCCACTAATACCACTATTAAGATGGGATCAAGTATCATCACATCTATCCCCTCATCACCCCCATCTATCCCCTCATTTCCATCATATCCATCTCAATCTCCTCTATCATCTCCTCCATCAAAGCCATAATCATCCTTGTCATCTCTAGCTTCAGTCTCCTACCAAGTGTTGATATTGTCACTCAAGGTCTCAACATCTATCTCTTTGATATATAGGTACATGACCCCTTGTCGGTGTTGAAGTTATTAACCTCAAAGGTCACACATGTATCCACTAGTTCATAAAAGTTGGAGTGACCCCTGCATCTATGGATCCTCCTACATAGGCCTTGAAAATATGTGGTATATTGAGATAGCTCATTATGGCCTCATTCCTCAGGATCATCAAAATATCCTAACTAATCTCTTGTGTCATGTGTGTAAACCAATACAACCCCTTAGCTACATCATGTGTATAACCAAATTACTTGATTACCCGATTGGGGTGATACTTCTCTATAATGTGGGATTATCTCCTAGCAATAAAGCATATGGTGGTCATGAATCCCATGTACCATCCATCCTTAAACTATTAAAAATGATAAGAGAGGTACAACCTCTAAATAAATAAATATGGTGTCAGATCATCGAACATCTGATGATAAAAGGGGATGCCTCCTCTATACCTATGCCTACCAGTTCCTATATGAGCCCAACCATAAGCTATTGGATCCTCAAGACCTCACACCCTACACATCTTGATAGGTCACTTGATTATGATATGCTCCAATTTTTAGATCATGAGAAGTGTTTAGGATACAATACTACAATTATAGTATGTCATCAGGTGTAAATCTCTATACAACTATGCTAGAATAGTTGGTCCTTAGGAAAATTGTGTTAAATCCTCTAGCATGCTTCTAACCATGACACCCTGGCCCATATGGAAGTATCAACCTCTCTTATTAGGTAGAAAGATGCCATTGCCAATGGCCATGAGAATAATAACCTCTCATTCATTCAGGGCTAATGGTAAAGGATCCCTAGTAGGTAGATCATCTGGATGAATATCTATATAAGTCTTTATCAAGTCTATATTAACTTTCTCTTAAACCATGGGGATACCTTTATAGCTACATAGATCATCAAAAATTACCTATTATTATGTTATTTGTATCCAAAACAAGAACCTCTCATGCATTAGTAACTTCTAGATACATTAGGTATCCTCAATTATGATGGTGGCCTTCCCAATCAACAAGTGAAAGGTGGATGTCTCACTATGCCAACACTCTATTAGCATACTCAGATAATCTTGATCATCCTATATGAATGACATATATGCCACATTATATAGGTTCAACATTTGTAAGAATGGAACCATAGCCTCAGTCTAGATCTATGGGTTCCACAACCAATGTGATCATCTTTCATGATAGGTAAACATATCCAATCACTCTTGAAATCAAAAAAACTTAGCATCAGCCTAACTACATACTGTTAATAGAGCCTAAGCCTAGCTTACTTAATTTAATTAACCCTCTTCCAAAATTTAGACCCCTTTCAGGCCTTAAAATCAATTATTTTTGGATCTCATAGTAAATCCACTATTTTCTTAATGGAAAAGTTGTCATTTAGTTGATTTTGACATTTTGAGGTGAAAGCACCATTTTTCATTTTCATGAAAATGATGAATTCACCTAAAAATGGGCAAAATTGCCATTTTGGTGATCTCCACCATTTTTTGGCATTGTTGCCATCAACCAAATCCCAATAGCATTTGCCCTTCTAGGATAATAATGCATTAGGTAGATAGGGTTGTAGCCCAACCTTTTCCACTGGTGTGTCCTTGTCCCCCACACTTCAATGACAACTTTTCAAATTTGAGATGTTTCATATTAACCCTTGTGTGTTTTTAGTAAGGTCAGTTAGTGGAAATATTATATATATTCCTCTATATAAATACATCAATCTCATTCAAAATACATCTATAAATCATTTGGGATTTATACTACACATTAAGTAAAAGGGCATTAATCTTTCCAATTTCAATTTTGATTTATTCTAATAGTCATAGGTGAAGTCTAAATTTAATTTAAAACAGGTCAAGGGAACTCATTATCAAGAATTCAAGTCAATATATATTTTTTCATTCAATTTAAAAATATCAAGCTTCACACACTCACTCTAGGAGGGAGAATTACATCGACTCGAGGCCCTTTTGGGCTATATAGGCAACTTCATATGATGCAATGATTTTTTAGGATAGCTTGGTTATTCCCCTTACCCAATTCCCCCTTTTGGAATTTGATATTTATTTGTTTCTTACATAATAACTATGGTTTTGTTATTACATGTATTTTGTGCATCAACTCAACCCATGTAGTCAATCAATCAACCCTCACTAAAATTTACAGGTGCTCACATAGAAAAAATAAACTCATAGTCAACTAGGACACATTGATAGTCAATAGACGAGGCCACAATATACCCATGTCCACCTAGCATTACCTTGTCCTAGTTCATCACAAACTTTTTTTTTGGATGTGACATAGTTCATAAGTCTTTTAACCATTTTTACATAAGAGATATCCTAACATAATCAACGTAAATCAAATCAAAACTAGTTTGCATATTATATTAAAAGTTGTCATTTATAGTTGATTTTAAAGTCTATATTTTACATTTAGATTCTATATAATATGTAGATATAAATAAGTTTTCAATAATTTGATGTTTATTTCCTTTATTTGATAAATCAAAATAAACTAATAAACACCAAATAAGTTAAATTAGGAATAAAAAATTAGAATAAAGGTATTATGCCAAAATTGGTTGTCTATAGATACAAAGAAGTTTATAAAGACTAGAATGGACCAAAAAGTGCCAAATATTTTCTTCCCTTATCAAGAAGTAGACTTGAGTTATTATAGCTTACTCTTGAAGCACTTAAGTAATGTTAGAATTAGCTACATGATCTAATGAATCTAATAGAAAGCAAAAATAATAGATAACATAGTAATAGTAATAAACAATAACTGTGAATCTGAGATAATAATAGAAATGAATAAATAACTCAAATATGATGAATTACTCTAATAATTCAATATTAATCTGATATGTAATACATAAATAGCCATTGCTTAAATAAAGCAAGGTGTGCATGATAAAAATCAGGGAACACACACAACACATGTAGTTTAATTGATATCTATCTACATGAATAGTGGAGTGCAACTCCACACTAACAAGATAGGTGTCCAACTTGTGTAAATGATCAACACAAGTTGACTATTAGTTAAACAATCTTATCTTATCTTACCCTGAATAGTGGAGTGGAACTCCATTGTAATACGATAAGTGTCTAAGTTAACTACTAGCTAAGCAAGCTTACCTTATCTAGTGAACATTATTAATAAACATAATAAAATAATAAAAAAAAGTAATTAGTGCACCAAAATACTAAATAATAAATACAAGTAAATTTAATAAAGCAAATAAATGCACCAACAAGTACCCAAAAAAACCAAATAATGTTTTATTTTACATTTGCAATTACCCAAGAGTTACCTAGGAGTGGAAACATGATCCAGATACTACCAAGTATGCCATATTTATATACATCAAAGTGTGGGTACACCCCCAATCCATAATTTTAGAGATCATCCTCTTATCCCTTAATGTAAGTATAGGTATGTACTTTCATTTTAGTTTTAATTTGATGCACACATGCATTCGTGCCCATGCACATGAAAGTGGGGAATTATGTAGACATATAATTTTGGTAGAATATCATTTTACATTATGTCTTTCTCATGTTTCATTACACTTGGTCCATGTACCCATATTTGAGTATTTTTAATACACTTTTCCCTTATGTTGGGTCCTGTATCATCATTGCTTAGCTTAGGTTTTCTGATAAATTGACTTCATGTTCACTATTATTTAAATATAATATATAAATTTAATTAAAAATATCTAATAACCTATAGATTTACTATTAATGTACCTTTCTATGAACCCAAATGTTCCTAGAATGTCTAAAACACTATTTTTAGGTCATTTCCTAGGTCCTAGTCAGTACATAATGGTGTCCCATTAACTTATGGGTCCTTCATGCCTTGATTTTCACCCTTTTTAATCCTCTAGGGTAAGCCCATGTGTACATATTTATTTTTTAATTCTATATATAAAAAGGCACCCTTATTCATTTGACAATTAATTTCTCTTTTCCTGATATCCTAGAAGTTGAGTCTCTCATGCACATTTTATAATTTTTTATCAAGAGGTCTTCACATCTTATCAAGTAATTTTCACATTGATTTAATTTTTACCTCATGAATTTTGTGCCAAGATCTTGTATCAAAATAATCTTATAACAAAGTATTTAGTTGCATTTAATTATCTAGGAGAGAAGGTGAAGCCTTATTTATGACTTGGGTTTAGATTACACTCACAAAGAGTTATGACTACATTTGATTTGATTCCAAGAATGTAGGATATGTAGTTAAAACTCCTAAAGAGTTTTACCAAGTTATAAATATGGAGCACACTCTTTCTATTATGACATTATTGAGGACTAGTTCAATGTCAAAGGAGAATAAATTTAACACATTATTCCATCAATTTTAAAAGCAAATCCATAGCTTTGTTCTTCATTAGTCTGAAAAACAAATCCAAATATTTTAGGACATGAATTTAAGTGGAGGATATAATCTATGCCTAGGTACATAATCAACATAAATAATGTGTTAGAATTAGAGGTTTGTTGATTCTGACTAGGACACAGTTGATGAAGGCACAAATTTGACAATTTTTTAAAATTTTGAGATTGAAAAATGACTTCTAGTTTTCTTGGTTGTCTGGATCACTTTTCATAACTATGACATCCTCTAAAAATGCAAAAGTTAGAAATCAATTATTTATCTATTAACCCTCTTTTTCAATTTTAAAATGCTCCATTGTCTATTTTAACACATTTCATATTTTGTATGTATGGTCGCATTTAATATATTTACTTAGATTTAGATTTTATAGTGGTTTTAATGTTTATGCATAGTTTTTTTTGCATTGTATGTTAAATAGTTAAAACAAGGCCTTACATCACTATTTTTCATATATGATACTAATGAACTTGTCAAAGTAGATGCATGGCTTATTTTTCACAAGTAATAGGTTCATTATTGTAACTTCATAGTATATCAGAGGCACACATGTTTATTAGGGGGAAGTTTAGGGTCAATATGTAACTTCTTCTTATTCCAATACATATCATTCTTACATTGATTTTTTTATGTTTCCACCTGATGCATTTATTTATGTCTCTGAATTGTATTCTTTATAGATCATTATATCTTAGTTGTATGATGTGTTTTCAAGTTGTCAATGTGTTTTTATGTTTTTAGTGTGTCTTCATATTGGAGTGATTAACACTCTAACCAAGATCATATGTGCATGTCATAATCATTAAATCATTGTGCACAACACAAAGTTATCTATTACTCATAAATATATTACAATGAAAAGACTCTCTATGTCTCTATGCTTCTCATCTCTCTCTCTCTCTCTCTCTCTCTCTCTCTCTCTCTCTCTCTCTCTCTCTCTCTCTCTCTCACTTAGCTTACTTGTTTATAGCTTGATTTATTACAAATTGATTTGCTTAGATTCCTTCCTTATTTATAAATCCACTCCAAGGGTTCTCATAATATAGGAGAGAGTAAGAGGTGAGTCAAGGACAAGCAGGTGGCCCTCCCATTAGGTGAGTGGTGAGACAATTATCTCCCACTAAGGAATGAGTGGTGAGGCCATTTTTCTCCACTGAGGAGATAGTGTGGCCCACTAATCACTTAGGCAAGTGTACACCTTAAAAAATCTTAACTAAGATAATTAATTTGCATTAATTATTCTAACACCCTCCCTTAAGCAAAGGTTAGGGAGTGAATAGAAAACATAAATGGGTTTTGGTTGTAAGGCCCAATGAGGTACCCATGTATAAATACACAGTGAAATAATAAGTGTCCTTATGATAACCAATCCATCTTATTAGAATAAATGGATGTAAATTCATTGTAACTATCAAGTCAAATAAGAACTGGTAATTTTTACTTGGTTCACTTAGTAAAAACACTTATAATGAAACCACATCAAAAGTGGAAAGAGAAATTATACTACAAGGCATCCCAAGAAGCAAAACTCAAAGACTTGACACAATGCTAAAGTAGGTGCACTAGATGCACTCAGTGGACTTGAAAGTCTCAATGAAACTCAAACATGTATGTGATAGGCTGAAAACAAAGTTATGGGAATGAAAATGAAATTATATTTCATGATTCAAATAAAAATGAGAGCAAACATTACAATTAATAGACTAAGAAAGACTATTTGTTTTGCATTCCCAATGACTCTTCCTATTCCTATGAGAATGGAAAGCGTATTGAATAAGAAAAAATGCTAGACACCTAGGATTAACAAACTAATATGTAAAATATTATTACATCCCCCCTTAATCTATAGGGGTCTTTGTTAGACCAATAATTCCTCTAAACTTTTCAAAATTTTCTCATCCAAGCACTTTTGTTAGGATGTCTACTAGTTTCTTTGCTATTAGGCAATGTTACAACTTGACACTACCATCTTTCACATAGTGTTGAATCAAATGAAATTTGGTATTGATGTGATTGGCTTGATCGTGAAGACTAGATTCTTTTACATATATATTGTAGAAGTGTTTTCAACTATGAGAGGTGTTGACAAAACTTGTTGCTCTTATAAATCTAAAAGAACCCTTCTAAGCCACAAGATCTCTATAGTTGCCTCTAAATCAACCATATATTCTACTTCTATTGAAGAAATTACCAGCATGGATTTATTCTTAGATTTCCAACTAATAATTTTTGTTCCTAAATTAATTATAAAACTTGAGGTTGAATTTTAATATTCATGATCACCAACATATTCAAAATCAAATTTGAATACCCAACTAGTTTGAAGTCCCCTGCTATGGAGTATTTGAACCCAAAATGTTGTGTGCTTTTGATATATATAAGGACCCTTTTTTATATTACCTAATGACTCTCCCTATGTTTTTGCATGAATCTTGAGAGGACACCAACTGCATATGATAAATCTAGTCGAGTGGTAGTCATATAAATCAGACTTCTAATTAGATGTCTGTATTTAGTGGCATCAACCAAATCTATTAAATATTCATATGTCAATTTGAGATTATATTTCATGGGCATGTTGAGAGGCTTATAATATTCCATTCCAAATTTACTTATAATTTCACCAACATACTTATACTAAGTGATAAAGAAATACTTTGGTTTCTAGATTACTTCAATACCCAAATAGTAATGAAGATAAACCAAATCAGTCATTTGAAAGATTTTCATCAACTCTAATTTGAATTTTATAATGTACCATTCATTTTTCCCTATGATGAGCAAATCATCAACATACACCACCATAAATACAACTATTTTTCAACTATTTTAATGAAAATAGTTACATCTTCAAACTCAAAACATTTAAAGTTCATGTTCATGAGGTGCTCAACTATTTTTTGGTACCATGCTTGAGGGGCTTGTTTCAAACCATATAGCAATTTTACCAATTTTCATACCTTGTGATCTTGTCCCTTTACTATAAAACTATCAAGTTGTGTCATGTACATAGTTTCCTTGACGTCTCCATTTAGAAATATAGTTTTGACATCCATTTGGTAAACTTTCCATCCATTGTGAGCTACCAGAGCCAACATGGTCTAAATGGTAATCCATTTTATTGTAGGTGCAAAGGTTTAATTATAGTCAATTCCTTCCTTTTGATCATACCCCTTTGCAACAAGCATTTCTTTATGCTTGTTAAGTGATATGTTTGCCTTGTATTTGTTACAATAGACCCTCTTACAAATAATCAGTTTTCAACCATATGGTGGATCAACCAGATTCCAAGTCCCATTTTTCACCAGTGAATTATACTCATCTTTCATTAATTTTATCTAAGATTCAAGCTTCTCATCTTGTTTAAAAGTTGTTGGTTTTGAATCAAACATAACATTGAGTTCCTCTTGAGAACCATCCAATGTGAGTTTTCCAATCATGTCCTAAATTTCATCAATAGACTTGTCTAGTTGAGAGGAGGTTGCATGTGCATTTCAAGTGCCTATTTTCCTAGCTTCATTAGGCCTCAAATATTTTATTATTTTAGTGGCCCACTTAGGCATATTATTCTATGATTAGGTGCTTTAGGTTCATCCTCTAGAATTCTTTCACTGTATGCCCTCAATTTTGCTAGCCCCTATTCAATATCTAATGAAGTTTTAATATATCCTTTAGGAGGACTTTCAAGCTCTATATAGGAGACAATAGAAAATCAATAGATTCCCAACTTTGTGTCCCCCACTCATCATCTAGAACATTCAAATCACTCTCTTTGTAAACATCAAACTTTACATATTTGTCTAGTCAACTCAATTGCCAATCAATATGCTCTTTGTTCTTTGCAGTCTCATAAAAGACAACTTCTCTTGAGATAAGAAACTTATTCTCTTTCTCATCATATATCTTGAATGCCTTGGAGGAATCATAATATCCAAAGTGAATGCATTTTTGACTCTTGTGGTCCAGTTTATTTCTCTTCTCCTTTGTAATCAATGTGTAATAAGTGGATCCAAAAATTTGAAGATGTTGAAGAGGTGACCAAACCACATCTCATATGGATTCTTTGATTCAAAAGTTGTTGATGGTGATCTGTTGTGAAGGTATACTTATATTTTATTTGATTTGGCCTAAAAATATAGATTTACCCCTTTGAAATACAACATTGAATGAACCAAATTCATCATAGTTTTGTTCATTATTTTAACTACTCCATTTTGTTATGGAGTGTGAGGAACTGTGAAATGGTGTTTGATCCCATTTTTCTCAAGATAGGATTCAAACTTATTTGATGTGAATTCACCACAATTATCTATCCTAAGTTTCTCAATGTAGGTTTGTGCTTCATTTTCAATCATTATTTGAAAGTATCGAAGGCTTATAATTTATTTTTTAGAAAGTATATCCATGTCATCCTACTGTAGTGATCAATGAACAACATGAACTACTTATGACCACCAGTAGAGAGGATTAGAAGAGAGCACAAGTCTAAATGAACAAGCTATAATTTTATGTTTGTATTCCACTATGACTTAAAAAATAATTCTCTTGCATGTTTAGCCAAGATGTAGGCTTCACACTTCTCATCTGATTTTGTGGGCAATGCAGGCATGACAACAACACCATTATTTTACAATACATGAATGTTGTTATAGTGAGTGTTCCTAAATTGAGCATGCCATAACATGTTTGGAGATATACTATCTTCCATAATATGAGCATAATTCTTTGAATTTTATGGCTCACCCTTCAGTTTGAGTAGTTTCCCTTCCTTATATCCATTCAAGATGATTGCATTGTCACTTTTTATCCTGATTGTGACATAGCCATTATCCACCAAAATAGAATGGACTTGTTGCTTTATGAACACTAGGGATAAATAGTTTCATTTAAATTTAGGATTGTAGAGAACATTCTTAAGTTGGTATTTTGGAAGCCCTAGATACTTGATTCAAATTGTACCTCTTCCCTATGATCATAGACTTGATCTATCTATGAGGTATACTAAGCCATAAATTTATTAATGTTATTCCTCAAAGAAGCCTTTTCAAAAATTCATATGCTGAGTGGTGTCAGTATCAAGAACCCAATCATAAAACTATGAGGAACTGATTGAGACACTATTTACTTCATCATTTGTACTGGAAAACACACATTCACTAGTGAATTGGGCTAAGTTTGACTCTATTGACTATTTATTTGAATTTCTCTATTTATTTTTATGGTATGCTTCAATTTTATCCCATGGAATATCATATTCATGAGTCTCATGGCTACCTTTTCTATCACACCATTCACAATAAATGTTATGTTTATCACTCTATTTTTTATTTTGACCACCATGATTTTCATTTTTACCACCTTTTCCCTTGTACTTGTTATTTCCTTAATTTTTAGAAGATGGATTTGTTTGATGGTTTGGAAGAATTTATTTTTACATAGCACACACTTTCACCTATTTTGGTTTTAGTTTTCCTTCAAAAGGCCTTTTTCTTTCTACCATCTTTTCAACCAACTAGTCAAATGTGAGAGTCTTCAACTAATTGCTTGTTTTTAGAGACTCCAAATAGGTTGAATAGTTGGGAAGAAGGGATTTTATGAATTTGATCATGTATATGTTTATGTTTACACTTGTTACTTCAACATTATGTTTAATATCACATATCTCTGAACCCAATCTCATGACATCACCATCTTTCAACTCTAGGTTGAATAGCTTCAATTGCAACTAAATGAATTCCAACTCTAAATAGGAGTCATTTAGGTCCTTAAGTTTATGATATAATTCCCATGGTGTACTTCATCCCTTTATATGATGAAACACATCTTCATCCATCGATGCCCTCATCAAGGCCAAAGCCTTCTAGTTTGTTTATTCCATGTTTGAGCATCCTTTGCATTTATTATTGGTTCAATTGTTTGTTTTTCCCCATCAAAAATATTAAACCATCTATAATTGAAGATGAGTGTTTTCTCCACTTCTTGAGACCATTATAGCTAATTATCTTTGTCAGTCAAGGTATGCCAATAATAGATTTGATGGAATGCATGGTTTTGAGTTTTTGTTGGTTTTAAGTTTTTATAAACCCTAATTGGTTCCTTATCACTCCAAAATGGACCCCTTTTATATATACGTAAAGGTACTAAAAGGGATCTACTTTTTCATTAACACTACTTAAAAAGAAAACCTCATACATCAATATACTTGATTTTCTTGATTTTTGGATTTGTGTTTTTCGACATGCACGAATGGGTAAAAGAGTAGATCTATTTATTTTTCCTTGAATTACGTAATTTTGTTGTTGTTTTCCCAAATTCACTTAAAGTAAATTGAATCAAATATCAATTAAATGCTTTTCAAATTAAAAATTTTCAAAATTTGAAAATTAGCATTTAAAAAATGGTATTTTACTTTTTTAATGAAAAATCATCAAAAAATTATATCTCTCTCCTCCTATTTTTTTTTTTTCATGGCCAATATTGGAAATATATAAAAAAATTAGCCTCTTCCACATAGCAGTATATTGGAAATAAGAAAAATGACTTGCTACCACAGAGAATTTAAAACACCAACTATTTTTTGATAATAGCACAACTTCTTTCACATGGTCTTTTACATGTATGGCACAACTCCTTCCATGTAGGTTTGAGGGGGTAATGAATGTTGGTAGGGAAAACATCTTGTTCTAAGTGCCTCACTTAGTAAATATATGTCATACTGGTCTGAGTAGTCATGAATCTATATAATTCCAAAACACAACAAATAATAAATAATATAGGTTGTGACTCTAGATAGTGCTAAAACATAGCCCTCCATGCAAGAAGGTCACAGGTTAGGTGATACCAAATGTTTTAGGTAAAAGACAAACCAAGAAGGGAAAAGACAAGTGTAGCAAGTGAATAGACCAAGATGTAACTCTTTTTGAAAAAATTGCCATGCTCAGAATGGTATGCAACCAATAGTCTACCATGAAAGTAGTCTAATGTTGTAAGCCATACAGTCAAAGACAATTTCAGCACTCTTTATGTAGAAATAAAACTTAATTTTAGGTTCATACAACTATAAAATGGAGAATAAAAATAAAATATTTTTACTAGGCTCTAATACCAATGATAGGTTAGAAATAAAGTTGAAGGAATGATAATGAAATTCTATTTCATGATTGAAATGAAAATGAGAGAAAACATTATAATTAATAGACTAAGAAAGACTATCTAGTTCATATTCCCAATGACTCTTCCTATTCCTATGATAATGGAAAGATTATTGAATAAGACAAAATACTAGACACCTAAGATTAAA
Organism: Torreya grandis; assembly: GCA_037957365.1. Classification (NCBI taxonomy): domain Eukaryota; kingdom Viridiplantae; phylum Streptophyta; class Pinopsida; order Cupressales; family Taxaceae; genus Torreya; species Torreya grandis. The sequence goes on from JARHVA010000176.1 coordinate 6,070,306, forward strand.
AAACCAATATGTAAAATATTGTTATATCATGAGTGGTCTATATCCAATATGCAATCATAAAGAGTAACTAACATTGGAATTCATCAAAATAGCTCTTACAAAAAGAGATTGTTAATGGTGCGAAAAAGGTTCACCAACTGAATTATATTTACCATCAAAAGATGTGGTACACCAAGGGTTAGTAAGGCACATGAAAACTGAAGTAGGAATGAATTTGACCTATTATTATAATATGTGGTATGCCAAAGGTTAGAAAATAACATGACAACCAAAGAAGCAAGATCTGCACCATACCCCCCATATTATTGACTGGGTAGAGTAAAGTAAAAAGTATGTATGAGTAGACTAAATCCACTACTCAAACATTGATAAGATGATACTATATAGATCGATATCATGCTAAAAGAGATTGTTGAAAAATCAAAGAAGACAAGATGACATGAGGATTCACCAAAATAATTACATTTTAGGTTATGGGAGACTACCAATTATCTAAAAAGTGTTGATGATATAGATCCAATATATCTCAAGAATAAGAGAGTTTCTCCTAAAATAGGGAGCTATGTGTGGATAATGAAGTTGAAACCTACAGGAACCTTATTGTAAAATCCTCGTAAGAATGCTTATGTTACCTTCATAATGGATATAAAATCTATCTCAAATGAATACAGATGGTAGAAGATGTGTGTCAGGGTGATCACATCTGATAACTATAAAATGGAAAAATAAACATACATAAATAATGTGGGATGTTGGAATTGACCAAAAATGCATCCACAAGTGTACAAGTGACAAAGGGCTAGGGTGTAAGGGTCTAGGGTGTAAAAAAACTCAATTTGGCATTAAAAATGCCTCATAAAATGGATGTTGGTTAATACCAAAAATGTGTTTGTGAGAATAATATGTGGGATAAGAGGGTAAAATGAGCAACAAACTTCATAAATATACGTAAGAGCAAGAAAATCATTTGTTTTGATTATGAGGGGGTTTGACCTCGTATTAGATCACACCTCACCCTAAGTCTTTGCTAGTTGAGGTAAATACAAAAAATATTATTTTTACTCTTTATAATAGTTCTCATACCTCTTAAAATTTTGACTCACTTTATAATTGTGTCTCACTTCAATAATCACATTGCTTAAAAATTATCCACTTTAAAAATATTTTTCCCTTTTGGTCTTCTCCACCATTAATAATGCCTTTAGTGGGATAATGTAAATCACCACTTAAAAGTGTGTGCCCCACCAAATAAAGTTGGCCACTAATGATGTTCAAAACCAAATGATCAAAGGGCCTCCCACTTTAATAATCACTCTATGTAAAAACAAAACTTAAAATTGATGTCAACCAGTTTATAATGATCTCCACCTTAATGATGACTGACTCCACTTTATAATGAATACCTACCCCTAAAAAACTATACCCCACTACTTTGATAAAATATTTTTTTATCCTACTTGGGATTGAAACCATGATTTATGGATTGAAATTTTTTTTTCCTGGTAATTCTTCTAAAAAACACATCATGAAATTTTCTTAGAAAAGGATAATATTCGATAGATGGTTCCTTAGACTCATCCATTTATTTATCTTAATGATAAATTCTTAGCATCTCTTCTTTTGATATTTCTTAAGTTGAATTGTATAAAACTACCATAACTTCAACTCCCTTTTCTTCCCCCAAATTTGTGTCTAATTTCCAAAGTCATCTTGACACTCAACCTTGTTCAGATAACAGTCAACCTTAGCTTTATGTTTCATAATCCAATTGGCTCCTAAGATCACATCATATGATCCCAATGGTGCAACAAAAATATCTACTACTGTAGTAAACTCAAGCAACCTAATCTTGACTTTGATAAAACACTTATCAACTTTGACCTTAGACTCATTCCAATATTTTACTGATCATGCATTTTCCATAAATCTAGCTTTTCTAGAATTTTTACTAAGCATTCTAAGAGCAATGAAACATTTTGTAGATCCTGTGTCAATCAAAATAGAAACTAAATGATCAAACAAAATACTTGACAATTATATAGGCAAAGATTGATACTCAGCGTAACAATTGTCAATAGCTACATGAATCCACTGATGGAACATACCTTGTTGAGAAGTAGAACCCTTGTTCTTTGACTTATCTTGAGGACATTCTCAAGCAAAATGGTTACCTCTACATATGAAGCAACCTACATCTGGTCCTTTCTTCTCAAAATATTAGTTTCTCTTGAAACCACCCTTGAAACCATTCCCAGGTTTCCTATTACTTGAACCACTATTAATCTTGGCATTTTGATTCTTGAACTAACCCTTGGAGTCTCCACTCTTTTGCTTCTAGTTCTTATTTTTGAAAGTTGGTTTAGAACTTCCAAACTTATTTTTGAACTTATCTCTAACTAGGGCAAGAGATTTCAGTTTATGTTCCTACTTGATGGCTTCTCGAACACCTAATCCATGGTAGATTGACCATGCACATCTATGGGGTTATAATCCCATGATGAATTTATTGATTCTAAACCTATCATCCCCTTAATACTAAGGTACATACTTAAGGATCTTGGTGGATTGCTCCTAGTATTCATTCATCAATAAATCCTCCTGCTTAAGATTCTAAAAATATGTAAAGTTTTGATTGAAGTACAGCTGTGGAAACCACTATGACCTAAATAGTGTCACAAATTATTCTCAAATGGTGGTGGTTGAGTCACGGTTCATATCAAGATTTTTATTTTCCCACCAAGTTACCATTTCACTAGCAAGCTGATATACTCCCTAGTCTTCAGAATAATTTTGAATCTCTAAATATTTATCCATTTTCATTAGCCACGCTTCAAATCCATCTCCCAATATAGTTCCATTGAACTTGGGTGGATTTACCTTTTTCATATCATGTGTCAAATCTATAGCTACTCAAGCTCTCACATCTTATGGCACTATAGCATGCCTTTACTCTTGAAGATGTTCCTGATCATTAGGATGTTCTTCAAGTTCTTCTTAAACATTCTCCTCGTTATGGCCATGCACTTTCTATTCTAGGTCTATGATTTAGTCCCTAGTATCTTGTATGATTACGATAATTTGGTCTAACTATGTAGCTTGCTTAGCGGAAAACTAATTTAGATAAAAAGTGGGTTTGAGATTCAAATTACCCTCACCTCCTAGTCTAGCATGCACCATTTTATTCCTACTTATCAAGGGAATAAGTTTACATTAGCAGACACATTAAGTATTATATTTTGAGCCTTAGATTTGATACCATAATGTAATAACCCCAATGGGTTTCACTAGAATATAGATTTAAAAAAAAAATTACACATATTCATCATATAGATTTCACCATGAGAAATCTAATTAGTGATTTTTAACTAACTACATTCATTACTTGACCAATAGGTTTATAGCTAATATACTTAGCTAAGGATCACCATGAACAAATATAACAATCATGTACAATGTTGAATAAACAATAAAGACTAAATCTAATCATATATGAAATAGTAAAAATTCAGCCATAGTTGATACAACATTACATCCACTACTGTAGAAGTATAATGTATAAATATTATAGTTTTCAGAAATACATAATAATATCTCAAATAATAAAACATTATACAAAGCTCCATGGAGCATGAGCCTCCACAACTTAAGAGTCTCCATGAATCAAGTATCAATCTATAATCTCAAGTGTAGTCCATAATATAGTACTCTAGCTAGGAGGGAGACCATCATCTGAATGCTTTTCCATACCAACCATGGGCCACAGATCCCTCACACTATCTCACAACTATGGGATGGCCCTCCCTTCATGAATAGGTAGATAATGATGGTGCAGGAATCTAGAGTGATAAACTAAAACTCATATGTTGTAGATATCTAATACATAATGTGTACCATAAAGAAAACTATTCTGGTAGGATATCACATAAATATTAAAAATATATCAATATATGAAATGAGAATGTTTAATTATAAAAATGACTTTGGCCAAAGTTTTTAATAATTAATGATCTTTAGGATCAGTCAATTTCATACACACCACTCAATCAGATTATACTTTATCTTGTATTGATGGCACTAATTAAGCTAGTGGAATCCATCCACTGCTTATTTAGAGTAATGAATGTGAGATTTGGTAAATATATATATAATAATATAAAAACTAATAGATTAATGTAAAATATTTCTCTTTAGTTGATAATATGCTAATTACATAAATATTAAATGCACACATTTAGTCCATCAATTGTAATGTACTGAATCCCATATCATCTCATTTATTACCAAATAATAAATATAATCAAAATAATCCTTACTATAATATACCATACAGGTAATGGTCATATCTAAACTATTAGTTTCCCATATCACAAGAAACATATAATTCTATTTCATTCCTGAAACAAACATTATCATTGATCAAATTTGACTTTTTAGTCAAATTAGGGTACTTATAGGTTAAAATTTTGACTTTCTAGGTCTATACGGTGTATAATATCTTGTTATGAGGTGAATTATAGGTTAATTTATGTCAACTAATATTATATTAGCTTTGGTCAATTAGTTTTTATGTCCTTATATCATTTTTAGGTCATTTGAGGGGTCAAAGGGGTGCATTTAATGATTTATACAAGTTTCTTGGAAAATGTGCAAGTGAAAAAACATGATTTCATGTCCCATGTGTCATTTTAAGTCTTAGATAACTGACATAACTGAAAATATGGTAGTTTGTTTAGAGAAAAGTTAGTTTTTTAAGAAAAAAGGAGAGATTGGCACTTGTATAGCCTCTTTGGGAAGTGTGTCACTTGTAAACTGTTTAAATGTGACTCTTCAAATTCACAAAGATCAATAACATGTTTTTTTATATATAAATATGTCATTTCTTTCTCAAAACCATATTTCTCTCTTTTCACCTTCTAGACACACTAAAGTGACTTACAGGTTTTTGTTTGGTACGGTCATCATAAGTAGTTTTAAGACAAACACTGATTGTAGTATATTAAAAACTAATAGGCATTGATTCATGTACTAGAAAGTTTGATAATTATCAACTGTGCTTTATGAACCATTCATTTAAAGTTGATTGTGCAAATCTGCCTATCAATCTATGCACCCTTGAGGTTTTGGTCTTGTTTGGGAAAGTTCATATAGTATAGCTACTAAATTTTATTCTATATCATGTTTAATTCCTTATAAAATTATACACACACTTGGTTTCATGTTATATGAGTTTTTGATATGCTAATCATCTCAATTTATAGGAAAATACAATTTTCTAAGTTGTGAGTAATTTTCACGATTTTAAGGAGTTTTGTGCTTTGTCAATGGATTCAGAGGGTTATGTTAGATTAATATACATGTTTTTAAAGCCTCTTCATCTCCAATTTTCACCTTTTATCCAAGTATACTTTATTCTCAAAGTTAAAATCTCATTCTCTATGCCAATCAGTCATTTTAGGAAACTCATGCTTACCTTGTTCAACATGTTTACAAGGATTTATCACATTGGGATAAATGTTATTCATCTTTATTTTAGACATATTTGATGTAAATAATTTATTGGAAAATGTTTGACTTTGATTTGAATTATTTTAGTGCCATTCATCAACCCTTGTTCTTTTTCACACTTACTGTCCACTCGCAACTCATACACACATATAGGAGCTTGAGATGATGTCATTAGAGCCTTGATATTGGTTTCATTTATTTTCATATTTGAAAATTTCATGTGGAGGTATTTAGGGAAGATTTATACCCTTGAAATCAAAGGAGGATTTATATTTCCCATTCTATGATAGCTTCCTAAGCTCACTGCCTGTGTGGGAATGCTCATATACAAGTGTATTAGCAAAGCTATGAAAAGTCTTGTGTGGAGGTTTAAAACATGGAAGAAAGCCTTTTTATTGATTTCCAATATGAAACCTAATCATTGTATACCTTTTTAATGTGTCAAGGAGACAAAAATAGGATATATACCAATATGATAAAGCAAGGATTGAGTTTTGGGACTATCTACCCTAAAATCACCAAATAGATGTCTAGTGCCTTTTTGATGGTTTCATACAACACAGTGTAAGAGGAAGTGAAGCCCCTAGGTGTGTTGGTTTTAAGGTCTCCATGGAAGAGAATCACCTTGAAAAAATTGGAGATAAGAGAGTTAGTGAAAGGTAGAAGTTTGAGGGTCCTAAGTTGCTCATAAACACACTAAACCCAGACAATGATATCTACAGGTCTGAGGTTAAAAGAGGCCTTTTCCATCTAAGTTACATAATGGATTATCCATCATGTTCAAATGTTTTCAATAGATGAAAGGAGTGTTATGACCCAATATCACCAAAATATAAGATGATTTACAATGTGTTTACCTCCCACACTCACCCTAGGTCTAAATATTGTGAAACTAAACATCTACAAGCAAGGGTAACATCTCAGTCTCACTAGTGACCTTAACTTGATGCCTGGTTAGTGTTTTAGGACTATAAATAGGTGAATATTGGCTCATATATGAAAATTTACACTTAAAATGATCCAAATAGATTCTCTAAAGTATCAACATGACCAATTCCAAAGGATCTTACATCACCTATAGGAATTATCAGATAGGGGTATCTCAACTTAAACAAGAAAGCACAGTTTGTAGAGCCCAAGATCATACAAATGAGTCAAAATTGAACACATAGGTAATTTAAAAATTAAATAAACAATTTTTTACCTCATAATATGTTTCAAGATGTTTATGATCAACATGATCAAGTAGATGGAGTTAATAACACCTACAAGCAAGGTTGTAGGCATGGTACTTCAACCTAGACAAGGTTTTGGGAAATTGATGCAAGATGGTGTATTAAAGGATAATAAAGAGAATTTATGTTGAATATGAATGGTATTAAATAAATATGAACTCAAATTGTCTTTATAGACTATAAATAAGTCTTAAGTGAGCAAATAAACACCTACAATAGACCCTGAAAAGTGTCTTAGTCTAGTCAGGCAGGAACTCAATCTTTAGGGGTAAAAGGTATATTAGCATGGTTAATGGAGATAAACCTTGGTAAATATAAATTAAAAAAATCCATGAATATTAGGTTAACCTCATAATTTTCAAATTTTATGAAATTCACCTGCAAGAACACTCCAAGAAGCAAGACTAAGTCTACACCAAGGAAACCCTATGCATAGTCCATTTTGCAATCTTGTCTTGGGGCTTTGAGGAGGTTTGAGGTTATATGCATGTCACCATGAGATTAAAATTTGTGAAGAGGATCATAATAACCTATAAAACCTTATTTAATCTCCAAATTTTCCAATAAAATATGGGAAGTACCCCCTATTTTATCTTAGATAGGGGGTACTTCCCTGTGTGCATAAATAGGTAGATTTAAGGAGAGAGTGTAATGGGATGAGATTAAATTTATATTTAAATTATAATAATATTTTTTATAGTTTTAATACATCATAAAAATCATTATGGACCTTAAAAGGAAGAAGGAAACCAAGAAAAATGCTCAAGACCAGCAAGGTCTAGGCCTAGTGGCCAAAGTAAGAGTTGATCACATTATGGAATGATGAGAACATTAAAAATTAGTTTTATAATGTTATTAGGACCATAAAAATGGTTTTTTAACTTTTGGATCTCAAGGAACCTCAATTGGATGGTCCAAACCACTAAAAGGTTGCAGACAAGCTTATGATGCAAGGTTTAAACCAAGGCCAAATGGGGTCATTCACCATTCTAGAATGAAATGTACATTAAAAGTTATTAGATAGTGTTTTTAGGATGTAATTTGATTTGTATAAAATAATAAATGTAGAGTAAACCATCAGGGAGATTAATTTTGTCCTAGAAATAATTCAAGCATGCAAGAAGGATGAAAACAAAATCGAAGAAATGTTTTTGATTGCTCATATCTTTCTTCAGGATATGCATGGGATATAGAGGAGTTTAGAAAATTTATTAGAGGTTTTTAACAACCAATTTGTGAAATTTATTAGAAACTTGGATGTCAAGGTTTTATGAACCAAGCTTAAGACTTAAACAAGCCAAAAACCCTACTAAACCCTTCCCTGAAACTAGTTTGGATAAATGGAGTTGTATAGCTAATATAATGAGCTAGTTTGGCTAGGATGGTGATTTTAACTTATATAAGACTTAGTCAATATACTTCCCATGATTTTTTATTGTATAGACTTGTATTTATGGGGGTATAAATAGGGGTTTCCTCACTATTTTATGTATTTTTCAAGCTACAGAAGGACTTAAGAGATGAAACAAACTTTGGGTGAAATATTAAGACTTAATATAACTATATATATTAATTTAATTCCATAAAAAAAATTATAAGTTCCCCAAATAGGTGTTTCAACTCAACCAGTCAAATCTAGCATATTGGACAAGCTAGTCAAGAGGATGGAAAACTTCAATTGAGATGAATTTAAGGTGTCCCTGATGATTCTAAATCCATGGAGAGAATTGAAAATTTTCATTCACTATATACCATGGATTTTCATGAAAAAATTAAGGAATTTTAGAGGCCAAGTGTGCAGGGTGCATGAAAGGGCAATTTTCTAGATAAAAGATGATGATGGCTCACTTTTAGAGGTTTTCAAAGGACCAAGCATGTAACCAATGCATGTAGATTCATGTATGAGAGTATTCCCTTCCATTATAATAATTTTGACTACTCCTCATTAGTTATAAGACATTCAAATAGCTCCAATCATGACGGTAGTTTTTCTATGCAAAAGGAGGATTTTCTGCCACTTTACATAGTTTGACCCATACCTTATTCTCATGCATTAGTAACTTATTTTATAAAATTGAAAATTTTCCTTGTGAAATTTTCACTTATCTTTTTATCTCTCTCTTAAACTCTATAAGAGTTAGCCATTTTGGCATTGTATTAGATGTTCCACCTGAGTATGGTGAATCCATACTCATTTGTATATATTTTGATCAATAAAATGACTAAGTGTAACCTCTTATATGACTATTCATGGTGTGTTTCATTTTAATTATTTATTTTTATTAAGTGACACTCTTGTTTCCTTAGCATGTTAGCTCATTCTTGTAACCTATTTACAATTGGAAAACTTCTTCTTGCAGGGCATATGGAGTGTTTTGGGATATGTTAAGGATTAAGTGAGTTTGTCTCTTCATCAGTGCCATTAAATACATTTTGTCTATTCCTCCTTTCCTATATGTTCATCTTGACCTCACAATGTAACATTGATGTGAGAATTTATAGATTGAAAGAGTGTATGTTTGGTTTATTGCTTGGTTTCAAGTGTAATATGCATATGGTTGGATGTCATCAGTCAATTTGGTGTATTATCTCCATTATTTTAGATTTTATTTTAGTTTAGTTATCCATTTTCACCTCCCAAAGTTAGTCTTAGTTTCAATCCATAGTGGTACATCAAGAGAGCTAGCCCTATCTAGAGACTCACCTCATTCCTTAGGTTGCCCACAAGCCTAGAGGTGATTTCATTGTGCCACTTGGATGAGGAGAGATTTTCATCTCCTAAAAGGGTGAAAATATAAGTGACAATAGGTTTTGGCATACTTGATGGGACTCTTTTTCTAAGATTTGGAAGATTTTTGGTATTGTTCTTCAACATTTCAGCTTTTGGAGGCATTTATTCAAGCATCAATGATAACTCTAAAGCTATATCAACTGGTTAAGCAGTCTAGGTGATCCTTTTAATATTATTGGTAACATGTTATTTTTTGTTATTATTTCCTAATGAAGTTTCATGGCTGACCTTGGTGTTGAGTACAACTTCACATAAGTTGGTGAGACCTTCCAAGCTTATGGCATTCCCTATCAATATGAGAAAGTTGTAAACCAATCCTATCATGAAGTGTATCAACCTTAATATGGTTATTTTTAGCCTCAATATGATAATATATAGATCATACATGATTCTTACCAGTCATATAGCCAACCTTCTCTATGTCTTTCTCCTAGTCAACCTAGCCACTCCTCAATCCAACCCATTTCCACCTTCAAGAAGACACTCTTGGACTATGAGAGATATATGTTGGAGCTTGATACTCTTAGGGGATATGGATAAAATATTCCTAATATTTCCATCCATTAGGCGATAAAATTCATTAGATTTAGTCAAGAGGGTGTGGGCAACTATTGAGAGAGCCAATTGGAAAAGGCTTACAAGTGAGATGATAGATGTGAGTGGTTTAGTCTCTTTCTTAGAAGATAGGCTAGAAGTTCATGAAAGGCAGACTCACCAGACCTATCAGCCTTCTTTTCCTTTCTAAAAAGTTTCTATCAGTCCTATATGGTTCCCACTCATGAACCCAATCAACCTTATCAAGGCCATCCTTTTCCAAATCAAGTGGAGGAAAGAATTGAGAAGAATAACCTTGTAATTCAAGCAAACCTTGATAAGAAAATTGAGTTGTAAAATATGCATATGCAACAGTCCATGTTGGCATAAAAAGAATTGGATTTCAAACCATCATTTACATTTCACATTTTATCCTCACCACCTCAAAAATAGACTTCTAATCCTAATATCCCATGTTGGAATAAGATAGTGAAGTCATGGGGAAAGAAAGAGGAGAAAAGTATTGACAAAGAATGTGAAATTGAAGAGAAGCTTGGTCTTATATAAACACCTCCCACCCTTCCTCAAGAAAATAACTCAAATCCTAAGATCCTAAGTTGCATAAAAATAGTAGAGTCATGGGCCAAGAAAAAATATAGAAGCATTGTCAAAGAGTGTGAAGTGGAGAGTAGAGTTGATCCTTTGAAAGTTACTACCACCCTTCCTCAAATAGCTTCTTGTATTCCATGATAGCCCTCAATGTACACCTCAACCTCATGATGATTCCTATGATCTTCAATAAATACTTTTCCAAGAGGATCTAGTCAAGAAAATTTAAGAGTTAGAGTCAAAGATGAAGTTGCTAAGTCAAGGTGTGATGGAAGGTTTAGACCCACAAGAAGATTATATACCTAAACACACCCTATTTCACCTCCTTCAAGAGAGTTCCCAAGTTGATTCAAATTTTAATTAATTAGATGTTAAGTGGAAGGAAGGAATTAAAGTTGTCTCAATCCAAGATCTACCTTCCCTTTCTCAAGAACTCCTAAAAGAATCTCTTACTTTTCATTCTTAGCCTGATTTTAAACTCTATGTTCCACCTCCATCAACTAGTTATTTTTCTCCTCATTCCATCACACTTTTCCTTGATGTACCTATGGTGTTGGAACATAAATAAGAGTATATGGTTGAGGTAAATTCAAAATCCCTACTTGAATATAATGTAACTCATTGGCAGCCTCATTGGGCTAAGTCATCAAATTTCAAGATGCCTAGTCTTGGCATACTAGAAAGGAGATGGAAGATATTGCATCCCTTGAGAATCAAAGCCATGATATGTTAGTTGAGATGAAAATTGAGAGACTTCAAGATTCCCTAATTGATGAGATGTGAGTTCTTGTGTTGAATCTCCTCATTTGGTTGATGATGAAGAATACTTTTCTTCTGTTAAAGAGCCTATCTTGAGAGAAGCAAATGAAGAAGAGAAAGTACAATTCATGGATGATAAAGAAGACATAATTATTGATTATGAGGAATATATTACCATAGGTACTCCCTTTGATGAAAAAAATACAATCCACAAGATCTTATCTCCATATTTGAGGGTATGTGTATTCATGAAGTTAACTCTAATGCATCCATTCTTGAGGAGGGTTATATCCATGAGGAAGGTGGAAAAGACTTGAAGAAAGAAATAAATGAGGAATAATCCATGATTTATCATGAGGTTGTGGATGATCATTCCAATATTGAGGAGGAAATGGCTCTAAATAAAGAAGAGGACAAGGATGATGGCAGTTATAAATAGAGCCTTTTTAAGAGATTTGCCAAGTTGAAGGCCAAGTACATGAAAAGACAAATAAAGAATATTATTTGGAGGAAAATGACCAATATTGGGAAGAATTTTAAAATTTACTCGATAATATATAAGAACTTTTAGCTGAGAGGAAGCCCAATCTTGTTGAAAGTACTATAGAAGACAAGAAGGTCTGCCTTGTTGAACCACCATTAGAAGTCATATATGAAGGATCACATAACAAAGTTGAGTTTATTTTGATACAAGAATAATTAATTTATTTAGTAAATTTGTTTGGATTTACTTGGTTCTCATTGAATATTAGGCCAATGAAGTTGGCAAATGATGTGAAAGAATTGGAGGCATCAATGCTAGAGTTCAAAAGGCTACATGCCTCATTCAATCCTCCATGTCATGAAGCAAGAAGAGTCTCAATATTTACATTTGATCCAAGGGGAGGTATTATCATTGTTATTTTTACATATTAGTTTGTTATTTGATTTCCCTAAGTGCTTTAAGTACATGTGTGTTTGCTTTATTGGTATGTGTCCTTTGCTTTGTGTGGTTGAGGTAGTCAGTAGTGTTTTATCTTGATCAAAGGTTTGTGGTCAATGGTAAAAGGTTTTCTTATTTATCCCAATCCATAAATGACTCCATAATCCCAATGGACTAATAAGGCTACTGGTCTAGTTAGTATAACAGGCATACTACCCCTATGAGTCACTAATTTATTGACCAAATTTGACTTTTTAGTCAAATTAGGGCACTTATAGGTTAAAAATTGAATTTATAGGTATATAAGGGGTATAATATCTTGTTATGAGGTGAATTATAGGTTAATTTATGTCAACTAATGTTATATTATCTTTGGTTAATTAGTTTTTATGTCCTTATATCAGTTTTGGGTCATTTGAGGGGTCAAAGGGGTGCATTTAATGATTTGTATGGGTTTATTGGGAAATATGCAAGTTTAAAAATGTGATATCATGTCCCATGTGTCATTATAAGTATTATATAACTGAAATAACTAAAAACATGGTAGGTTATTCAGAGAAATGTTAGTTTTCTTAAGGAAAAAGGAGAGATTAGCACTTGTATGGCCTCTTTGGGAAGTGTGCCACTTGGAAAATGTTGAAATGTGACTCTTAAAATTCCAAATCTCAATCCCATGTTTCTTTTTTATTTGGATATGTCATTTATTTCTAAAAACCATTTTGCTCTCTTTTCACCTTCAAGACACACTAAAGTGACTTGCAAGTTTTTTCTTGGTACGATTAGTACAAGCAGTTTCAAGATAAATGATTTTGGGGGTTTATTATACACTAAAATAAATTAATTTAAATATTAGTAAGTTTTTTAATTATAAATTGTGCTTTATGAACTATTCATTTGAATTTGATTATTCAAATATGCTTATCAATCTATGTACCCTTCAGGTTTTGGTCTTGTTTGGGAAAGTTCATATAGTACAGATGTTGAAGTTGCTTCTAGATAATTTTGAATTCCTTATAAAATTATCCACACACTTGGTTTAGTTTTTCATGAGTTTTTGATATGCTAATCATCTCAATTTGTAGGAAAATATAATTTTTTGAGTTATGGACAATTTTCACCATTTTCAGGAGTTTTGTGCTTTGTTAATGGATTCAAATGGTTATTGAATTCATATACATGTTTTTAGAGTCTACTCATCTCCCCTTTTCACCTTTCATACAATTCTACTTGATTCTCATAATTATAAGCTCATTCTCCATGCTAATCAGTCATTCTAGGAGACTCATGCTTACCTTGTTCAACATGTTTTTAAGGAGTTGTCACATTGGGATAGAGGTTATTCATATTTATTCCATACCTCCTTGATGGTAATCATGTATTTTAAAAGTTTTAACTTTGAGTTGAATTGTTTTAGTGCCATTCATCAACCCTTGTTATTTTTCACACTCACTATCTACTCTTAACTCATACACACATATAAGAGCATGAGATGACCTCATCTGAGCCTTGATATTGGTTTCATTTCTTTTAAGATTTGTAATTTTGTGTAGAGGTATTGAGGGAAGATTTAGACCCTTTAAATTAAAGTAGGATTCAGACTACCCATTCTATGATAGCTTCCTAAGCTCACTACTTGTATAGGAATGCTCATATACAAGTGTATTAGCAAAGATATGAAAAGTCATGTGTGGAGGTTCAAAAAATGTAAGAAATCCTTTTTATTGGTTTAAAATATGTATCCTAATCATTGTATACTTGTTCAAAGTGTCAAGGAGACAAAAAGAGGAAGTATACCAATATGATGAAGTAAGGACTGATTTTTGGGATTGTCTACCCTAAAAGCACCAAATAGAGGTCTAGGGCCTTTTTGATGGTTTCATAAAATAGGGTGTAATAATAATTAAAGCCCTTAGGTGTGTTTGTTTTAATGTCTCCATGTAAGAGAATCACCTTTCAAAAAGTGGATCTAAGAGAGTTAGTGAAAGGTAGAAGTTTGAGGGTCCTAAGTTGCTCATAAACACACTAAACCTAGATAGTGATATCTATAGTTCTGAGGTTACAAGAGGCCTTTTCCATCTAAGTTTCATAATGGATTTACCATCATTCTCAAAAAAAATCAATAGATTAAAGGATTTTTATGACCCATGATCACCAAAAGATAAGATGATTTATAATGTGTTTACTTCCCACACTCACCCTAGGTCTATACACTGTTAAACTAAACATCTACAAGCAAGGGTAAACATCTCAGTCTCACTAGTGACCTTAACTTGATGCTTGGTTAGTGTTTTAAGACTCTTAATAGGTGAATATTGGCTCATATATACAAATTGACACTTCAAAAGATCCAAAGAGAGTTTCTCAAGTATCAATATGACCAAGTCCAAAGGAGCTTACATCACCTATAGGAATTATCAAATAGGGGTATCTCAACTTAAACAAGAAAGCACAGTTTATAGACCCCAAGAGCATACAAATGAGTCCAAAGTGAAAACATAGGTAAGTTATAAAATAAATACACATTTTTTGACCTCATAATATGTTTCAAGAGGTTTATGAGCACCATGATCAAGTAGATAGAGTCAATAAAACTTACAAGTAGGGTTGTAGGTGGGGCACTTCAACCTAGACATGGTTTTGGGAAATTGATGAAAGATGGTGTCTTAAAGGCTACCAAAGAGAAGTGATGTTGAATAGGCATGGTATGAAATAAATATGAAATCAAATGGTATTTGTTGATGTTTAAAATTGTGCTTGATTCTAATCAATAACAATGGGAAGTTTCAAGATGTGGGACTTGTGTCTTGAAACAACCTCCAGATTTTAGAGAAGCTAGTCTCTTCTTTCTATCAAGTGTGGGGGGAAAAAGGATAGGAATTTAAATAGAAACACAAATGCAAGAAATGAAATCTAACTATGGCGATGCACCTGAGTGTAATTTTGATCCTTAATCTTAAGCACAGTGCAACTATATGTAAGATTCAATTACATCAAAGAGCATACTATGGCATGATTAATGTAATAGACAAAAAACAATAGAAACAAAGGCTCGCAACTTTAGACTACCTTTGTAATGATATAGGAAACATTAATAAAGGCACATAATTCTCTCTTCTCATTAATTTCATTCATATAAAAGGCACATCAACATGCACAGTTAAACAAACTTTACAACTTAAGAAAATAGAACAAAGGCAAATGATGTTCTTGATCACAACTCTAGCAAGTCTAACCACTTTCTTAGAAAATTCTCTTCCTAAGTATATCCCTCCTCTTCTTGGTGATCCCTGCATTCCTCTTTATAGCCTCAGATGTCTCATCCCATCACCACCTTTCCCACGCAATTTTACTCCGCCCTTAACTCACAGGGGACAAACAGATGGTGCTTTCAATGTTTGCCAGCCCCATAAATCTACCCAGTACACTTATCCATCTACTGGAATTAACTCCAGCTGAGTTTCCCTCTAGATTGATTGTGCATGCCCAAATTTATGGCCTAAACTAAACTCTAATTGAACTGGAAGTGTCCATACAGGACCCTCTATTTTGTTGAAACAAAAGAGGACACTTAGTCAATTCCCTAAAGATCCTCTTATTTCTTAGGAGATATCAGAGGATGACACTTGGTGTTTTTTTCCTGATTTATCAAAGACACGCGGCACTTTCCACTTTCTTGCTTAGGAGTGTTCTGCCTTTGACACCTATTGCAATTTGCTTCTTTTATACTTAGCAATTTCAACAAAATAAGACTCACCACATTCCTTACCCGAGTAACCTTTAAAAAGGGGGGGGGGGAAAGATGTACATGGAAATCTCTGCTTGCTCTTTAGCTATGCTTGTAAAAATATTTGGGATGCATGTTAGGCTCCTACGGATGGTGACACTTGGTGGCCTCCGCTAACCTTTGAAGTAAAACTTGGGACCCACCACGATCTTTATTCAGCAATGAAACTCAAAGATGATCTCTTGAACATTGACATGTGGAGGCTTTCGTGGCTTCTGGGAAGATACGTGGCATTTTCCACTTCTCTTGCTAAGGGTATGTGGTAGCCTCTGCTTTTCCTGGGAATGGAGTAGAAAGGGCTTAGAGAATTACACTTGGCAGCCTCTACTTAAATTCAGCACTTAAACAAAAATGAAACAATGCCTTACTACCTTCTGAAAGGGTGCCTGACCCCTTTGTTTTTGGGACACTCCCTTGAACTGCCCGTTGAACCAAAATTGGTTCAAGGGTTCAAGGGTTTAACTCTACGCACCGTTTACACACAACCTGAGATCTTGAACCAAAATATTAAACTGAGGCATTGAACCACCCTATTGAAACAAAGCATTGAACCACCCTACTCCTCAAATGCCAACACATAGTGACTTTTGCATTCTTCTAGAAAAGTAGTTCAGAGCCCTCCATAACTGCCACTTGGCACTTTTCACTTGATCTTGATACTTACCCTATTGAAACCTTTTGCTGAAAAATAGATGAAATGTGGGTGCCAAAAAGGAATGCAGATGCTGACACATGGTGAGTTCTACTGAGTTATTATTGGATACATGACATGTTCTGCGGCCCTCTTGAAAGTTATGAAAAGTGCCTCGGATGATGCCACTTAGCCTGTTCGATAACTCAAAAAGTGACACTTGGTGGCCTCTGCTTGAATTTAACACTTAGGCAAAAATGAAACAAAAGAATCAAAAAGGGAAAATGAAACTACATTCAGATGATGCCACATGGCAGCTTTTACTGCTCTTCGACACTTAAACAGAGAATGAAACAAATGAATCAAGCCCACGCTCTGCTTCAAAATTTTGCCATCACGACCAAGGTATGCAAGAACAAAACTACAGTGTGCAACCAAAAATGGAATGCGACGTAGAGTGAAAAATTTACTCTATAGTTACTAGTGACCCCTAGGATTTTTGGGCCTACTCAAAAAGAAAACACAACTCCCGCTCTGTCAAAATTGCAAAATTCACAGCTTCAACAATGTTGTCTAGTAGGTGGACCATTCATGGTCAGATAACCCTTGATTGTTCTGTAAGTCAGTGAAGGCTAAATCAAGGTGAATAATATCCTTATGCAAAAAATTCTACAAAATTTGAACTATAGCCTTCAACTTGAACTCGAGCTGGGAAACAGGAACTAGAACAGCTTCCACTTTCGAGACTGAAGAATCGTCTCATAAGTTCTGAAAAACTATTTGATCATTTATTTTGGCCAGTAACAAAGGTTCAACTTTGTTGGTTGAATATTTTGTCTATCAGCATACTGGTAAACAAAATATGTCTGATTAGCCAAAGTAAGAAGATTAGTCATCCAAATGTGCAATTTTATCACATCAGAATGAGACTGCTCTCTCCTCTCATCAAGGGGAGGTTCCCTGTGGATATGCTATTTATATGTATAAATAGAAAATAATACTCATGGGTAGGACAAGACATCCATCTCTCTTTCTTCAGAGATGATTTGTACAAAACAAAGGAAAAGCTCAAGGGAATGATAGACAATACTCCTCTTCTTTCAAAAGAACTATTCAGCCAGTCATAAGAATACTCTTGAAAATAAAATCAAAATGTAACTGAAGGTATGGTAACCAACAAATCGAGACATAGCACAAAGTCTGTACCTGAAATGCTCAAGAGTAAAATACAAAGGATGATGAGGGCACAAAGTCTTCTCAAAGTCTTTTACATAGCAATGAAAAGAAAACACACTGAAGGTAGCTATGGGGGCACAAAGTCTCTCCACGATTGATTCTTTAGGACACCTTCTTGATTAATTTTACTAATCTTGCTTGTTAAATTAATGGAACATAAAATATATCAAGGAAAAAGACATAAGAACATCTTCCTTAACAACAAAGATATCACAACACAAAGTCTGAAAAAGTTCCTTGCTTTCTTATTCCAATAATAAAATATGATCAACAGACTGAGCACAAAGTCTCAATGATGCCTCTCAATTTGGGTAGAGTTTCATTCAGATTGTCAAAAAAGAGATCCTCTTTACAATGAAAGAAAGTCCTTTATATAGCCATTTCAAGAAGGAATCGAGAACAGTAATACATCATGATGCATTGGGAATTGTTAGGAAGACAAGCTGGAACTTTGGGGCATTTTACCCATTTGATCTTCTCAATGTAGATAAACAAGCCATGCAATTGAAAGATTACAAATTTCAATGTCCACCTAGCGGTCTGATCTTGTCTTCATCATTCCTCCTTTTCTGGTTAATTGACTTGGGTCCTGGATTCATTCTTTGTTCTGTCTTTCCTCACTTTTAGATAGTTTTGGTCTTGAATTCTAGGAATGCATTCAGGTCTATAAATTCAAAGAATCAATGGCTATCTCATGGATTTTAAAATTGACGTTTACATGCCCGTCAATGTGTTCTCAACAGCTAGTTCACTATCTTGAATTTGACATCTTTAGGCATGTCACCCCTTGGTCTTCTTTTGGCTTTTGGCTTTGTATTCTTCCAAATTGGACTTGCCCTTTTGAGCCTTGAGAAATGACCTATGTTGAGTCAGAATAGCCTTTTATTTTGGCTGTCGAGAGTCCCCCACAAGGGCACCTACCCTTTGGGGTCCTTTGGCAGCCCTTTGCCTTGGCAGTTCCTGTGGACAAATCCCCAGGTTTTCTCTCGTGAAAGTTCCCTGCAGACATTTTTCTCAGGTGTTTTCTCCCATGGGTAATTTTTGTAGACATTTATCCCATGGAAAATTCCTGCAGACCATTTGTCTCATGGAAAATTCCCGTGGACCATTTGCCAGGGGAAAATTCTCGTGGACAAAAGTCCACAAAAATTTGTTCCACAAAGTCTTTGATTGGTCTTCGGACTTTGCCTGCATTTTATTTTTTGATTTCTTTCAGACTTTTTGTTCGAAAGAATTCCTTCAGACAAAAATTTGAAAGAATTATGCCTTATCCAATTTTAAATGCCTTAAACAAATCTGAAAGAATTAACTTTTGGCTTCTTTGAAAAATGACCCTTTCGAAGGGTGCTTTTATTGATTAAGTGTCCTCTGCAAGGGCACTTGTCCTTCAAGAAGTTTCCTTTTGCGTTGAAATACCTCTTTGAACTTTGACATTGAACCATTGGATGAACTTTGACATTGAACCAATTGGTTGAACTAAAAATGGTTCAAGCCGATGGTTCAATGAATGAAACAAGCCGATGAACTAAACATTGGAACCAAACATTATGAACTTGCCTTTGAACCAACAGCTGAACCATCTCATTGAACCAATCGGTTGAACCAAGGCTTTGAACCAAAATGGTTCAAGCCAATAGTTCAATTCAATGGTTCAATAGAATGAACCAAGTGAATGAACCTGCTGTTGAACTTGTTCATCAAACCAAGACATTGAACCAAGTTTTGGTTCAATGGTTCAAACAAAGCTTTGAAAAATTTCTTTGAACCTACTGTTGAACCTATAGACATTGAACCAAAGGATGAACTAAAATAATGAACCAACTAAGTGAACTATTTGGTTGAACTAAAAGACACTGAGTAAAATAAAGCATTGAACCGCTTGGTTGAACTGAGCCATTGAATTGTTTCTTGGGTTGAACTCGTTGAACCTTTGAACCAAAGTGGTTCAATGGTTCAACGATTCAATGGTTTAAGCTGACTTGATTTGGCCAAGTCTTCTTGAAGCTGATGAACCAATTAAAGTGATTGAACTTTAAACCTTGATGAAGCACTTAATTCTTGCCAAAGACATTGAACTTGTTGAACCTTGAACCCATTAAACCTTTGAACCAAAGTGGTTCAATGGTTTAATGGTTTAAGTCTCTTTTTGTACTCATATGCTTATCGATGGAGATTTTCAATTGAACTGAGGCTCTAAACCAATCTTGGAAAATGACCAAGTGTTGAAAACCAATCCTTTTGACTGAAACTGCCTGTATAAGCCTTTGAACCTGGATAAATGAACCTGCATGTAGAATCTATAGATACACAGTCCATAGAAATCAACATGTAAAACCCATTAAACTTGACCTACAAAGTCTGTAGATTTTTTGAGAAGCTTGGAAAATGAGGAATTTGAATGTCTAGGACAAATTTTGGAAATGGAAGAGACAATTTTGGTTTGTAAGACCAAAATAGTTTCAAATGTTGTCCCAAAAATGATTGCTACTTTTGGGGGACAACAGATGGCTCCAGTTGGGGAACTTCTGTCAATTGCAAAATAAATTGAAAGGAGTAGAATCTAGAATCTCCAGTGTCTTCAAGTATGCCATTGGGTTACAGAGTCATGCTACCCAAAAATGAAAGGCATCAAAAATGGAAACAAACAAAACAAAATTAAATTAAAACTATACAAATATACATATATACAGAGGCAATGATCTGATACTTCAAGAGTTGAAGTGTTTTAGATGCTGCCCATTATGGGGCAGAGAAAAGAGTGCCATCTTGGTATTTCAATAAAAAGCTATTTTCACCCATGTGCTGATGAATTATAAATAAGCCTTTCCAAAGGGAGTCAAACTTTCCATGCATCTCCTTTGGTTCTCTTCTTTTGTCCCACAACAGGACTTGATCCCCAATCTGGAAATCATGATTTATGGCCTTCTGATCAAAGAGTTTCTTTACTAGACTTTGATGAGCAGCAATTTTGTCCACCACCATGGTTCTCTATTCCTCCAGCTGAGTCAAGCACATGATTCTTTTGTCAAGAGAACTCTCATATGTCTGATCTTCAATGGCCTTCATCAATTTCAAGGCTAGTAACTCTAAAGTGATTGGTATCTTAGCATTAATACTGTAAATAAGTTGAAAAAGAGACATACCAATTGCCCTTTTTGGCGTGATTCTATCTATCTACAGAGCATCAACCAATGCTTTGTGCCATGTCTTTTGATTATCATCTGTTAGCTTTTTGATAATAGTTACCAAATTCTTATTATTGGACTCAACTTGTCCATTCCCTTGTAAAAAATAATTAGAAGAATGGGAGAGTGTAATTCCATAATGAAAATAGAATTGCATAATCTTTTGAGAGGTGAAACAAGTTGCATTATCAGTAACAATTTTGAGTGGAACTCCAAACCTAGAAATGATATTTTTTTTGAGGAAGTTGCATATAACTTCTAAAGTAGCATGATTAGTTGAGATTGCTTCTACCCACTTGGTGAAATAATCAGTTGATGTAAGGACATAATCATGTCTAGCACTTAAAGATGGGTTTATTGTCCCAATAAAATCAAGTCCCCATTGCTGGAAAGGTTCTTCTATGATTACTAGCTTGAGAGGTAGGGCAGCCAACTTGGGTCTTCCAACAAATTGCTAGCAAAGTTTACATTTCCTCACCCACTTATATGCATCTTGGAAAAGAGTTGGCTAGTAATACCTGGCTCACAAAATTTTGTGAGAAGTCACAGGAGCAGAAAAATGTCCTCCACAAACTAGATTATGAAAAGATTTCAAAAGTTGGGTTTGTTGTTCTTTGTTTATACAGTGAAAGAATACTCCATCTATGCTTCTTTTGTATAGGTCATTATCCCAAAGAACAAAATTGGTAGCTTTCAACCTAATAATCCTCCTTTCTTTGTAAGACAAATGAGTAGGACATTCACCATAAGTTAGAAAATAAGCAATATCTGAGTACCATTTATTTGTAGTGGAGACAAAAAAGACTGTTGGCGTATCTTCCACTTTAGCTTCTTCACACTGTGTATCTTCTGGCTTATTGTCAGCCATTAATTGGCAAAGGCCTTTACCTCTAACTAGCTTTGTCGACTTGATATTTTGATCAAATTCTTGGATTTTTACAATCCAATTACCTCTTTTTATGCCAAACTCTTAATGAGTTAATATAGACTTGACTGTAGTGTCAGGAACTAAGGCAGTAGTATGTGAATTAAGAATATAGAAGCAAAAATGTTTGACTTCTTTTACCAACGCATAGGCGTGCTTCTCTATATTTGAATACTTCATTTCATGGGTTTTGAGAGGGCAACTCATGAAAGAAATAGGGGATTCCATACCTTCCTTGTCTTGTTGAACAAAAATCACTGAAAGAGTATGTTCAGATGCATCGTTGTATATGATGAAATCTCTATGGTAATCTGGACAAACCAGAGTAGGGGCATGAGCAATAGCAGTCTTGATATCTTGAAATGATAATTTGCCTTCTTTAGTCTAGCTAAAATTAGTCTTCCCTTTCATCATGTTCACAATATGTCTTGTCCTCTCAACAAATTCAAGAATGAATCTCTGCAAGAAATTCACTTTTCTGAAGAAAGAGTGAAAAGCATTTTTACTTGTAGGCAAATTCAACTCTTGAATAGATTTGACTCTATCTGAGTTAATCCTTATACCTTCTTTGGACACAATGTGTCCAAGGAGTTTCCCCTATGTTACTCTAAAAATAAACTTCTTAGGATTCAAGGAAATACCATTCTGGCGGCAGCGCTTCAACACTTGTTGCAAGTGGTGTACATGATCAAATCGACACTTTGAAAAGACAATTAAGTCATCAAAATATACAACTATGAATTTGCCAATCTCATCTTTGAAGGCCATGTCCATATCTCTCTAAAAGGTAGTGCCAACATTTATTAAGCTAAAAGGCATTCTTTTATATGCAAATATACCCCAAGGCATGATTAATGCAGTCTTGTGTTGGTTATCTTCACTAACTTCAACTTGATTATAACCTGAGAAGCCATCTAGCATTGATAACATCTCTGATCCTGTTACTATTTGAAACACTTGGTCCATGATTGGCAAAGGGTAATTATCTTTCAGAGATGACTGATTCAGATTCTAAAAATCTACACAAATGTGAATTTTTCCATTCTTCTTCTTTACAGGCACTATGTTTGCAATCCATGTAGAATGATGGATTAGAAAGATAATTTTAGCATTTAACATTTTTTGTATCTCAGACATAATAGTACCTAAAAATTTTGGATTGTATTGTCTGGATTTTTGCTTGTAGGGCATTAAATTAGCCTTAAAAAGAATGTGATCATAGATTTCATCAGGTCTGAGAGACTTCAGGTCTTCATAATAATACGCTAAGACATCAATGTATTGACAAAGCAAAGAGGTGAATTTGAATCTTTCTTCAGGGGTACAACACTTACCAATGTTGACCATCTTGGGATTTTCTTTGTTGGTTAGATTTACTTGGTCAAATCCCTAAGAGAAATTTGAATCTGTTTACTATTATTTGATGAATCTATCATGCTTGTCAAATAGCTTCTCAAGA
The DNA here is from genome assembly GCA_037957365.1 of Torreya grandis. Lineage (NCBI taxonomy): Eukaryota > Viridiplantae > Streptophyta > Pinopsida > Cupressales > Taxaceae > Torreya > Torreya grandis. The sequence goes on from JARHVA010000176.1 coordinate 6,093,881, forward strand.
GAAACCAGGCCTTTGGGAATCTTGTTTCCTTTTAGCTGTAGGAATTATTCATTTATATCTGAACTAGATTCAAAAATAGATTCAGACTTCTGAGATTCACTTCCTTCAAAATATAGTTGTTCAAAATTATCTTTTCATTCCAAGAAGGCAATGATTTGATGATCATCATTGAATATTTGTCAATGATCAACATTATCAAGAACACTTGGTCTATAGACCAGCTCAATGGTATACTTGGCTTCTCTAAAATCTAAATGAGGAACTAAGAGAGTTCCTAAAATAGCAAGTGAATCAGCTCTGTCATTAGACTCTCTGGATATGGCAGAAATGTTGAAAGCATCAAAGCTTTCAATTTGGTCCCAAACCAAGTTACGGTAGTGACGTAACCTCTCATTATTGGTCTGATATAGATTTTTCACTTGACAGACAACTAATTCGGCATCCCCTTTGGCATGAAGAAACTTAATGCCTCTTTCTTGAGTAGCTTTCATGCCTAGCAACAGAGATTTATATTCAGCTATATTATTAGTGTTGCTAAATTGTAATTTATAGGATGAAGGAAACATATCTCCTTGAAGAGATATCAAGACAATCCTAGCTCCCAAATCAGTAGAAGAATAGCTACCATCAAATTCTAGAGTCCAAATTTTATTAGAAACTAACTTTACTTCAGACTTTCCCTCATCAAAGATGGATGGTCTTTCTTCATCTGTATATAAAAAGTAGTTACCCATACTTATGGATTCAAAGAGGATTTGAGCTTCAGGAGCTGATGTCTTGGTAACTACATACTTTGCTTCCTTTTTAGGAAGTAATCTCTTCATCACGCCTTGGACAGGGATCTTTGCCTCAGATAGATCCATGTTTAGTTCTCCTCCCACATCCTTACATAAATTTTGTCCAAGCAAAATGCCATAAGATGTTGAGACATCAGCCACCAAAACAGTCATCTTAATCCTCTTGTCTGGAAAGGCTGCAAATGCAAATTGGGTATCTTTGATTTGCCCCAACAATGGTACTTGTTTGTTATCCATGGAGAAATATCTCCTAAATGTCTTGGTCAGTGTGAGACCAAGAGACTCAGTGACTTTAGTAGGCATGACATTGTCAGATGTGCCTAAGTCTATAATACAGTTACTCAGCTTGTGGCCATTGATTAACAGGGAAACATAGAAGGGTTCTATTTTTCCAAAAGCAGCTGGAGGAGTAATGACCAGATTATTTGGAATAGGTGTGTTCTTTTTAGAATCAAGAGTTACTTTTTTAGCTTTTTATCCTGTAGGGATGGTTTGATTTTTAACGTATTAAACTAGCTTATTCAGTTGATCCAGATTAGACTGGAAGTATTCAAATTTAGACATCTATATTTTTGTCTTTTTGACATGATCAATTATGTCAAATGGCTGAATCGAGCTAGGTACAGAGAAAGGTACTTCAACTATTTGAGTTTTAGGAGGGATGGGAGGTGGGCTAGTTTGCAAATTAGAAGTAGAAGGGGAAGGCGCAATTGATGTATTTACCTTTTAATTGATTACTGAATCTTTTGATTGAAAAGGCAGAGCTGTCCCATGTTTAACAATTGTGATTGCTAGTTGAAGTTATTCCTCTATCTTTTCTTTATCAGCCTATTGGATTGATTGGTTCTTAGATATGGTAAACACTGCATATGATCCATCTGAAGCTTCTCCTTTGCTTTTGAGTTCATCCTAGCAATTTATAAAACCAATGTGGGAGTCACCAATTGATTATTTTTTATTGTCTTTAATGATATCAGCATCATTTTCTTGATTCAATTCAAGTTGGAAAGAAAATTTTGATTCTGCTTCAAGGTATCTCATTGCTGAATTGGTTGGAGGAGCTTCCAAGGCAAGTTTTCCTTATGGGGGAGGAAGGTGATTTTGTTGCCCTTAGTTCTTGGCAACATTGCCCTGATATGACTGATTTGAGAATGTCTTTCTATATGTAGGAGCAAAAGACATTCCTTGAGCCATTTGCTTCTTAAGAGTAAGTAACTCATTTGCTAATTTCTGCACCATTGGATTTGTGGTGCCTGTAGACATAAATTCAGAAGATGATGAAGCTCTGTTTCTATTTAGATCTCTTCTTATTTTTCCTACTAAGATGAGATCATCTTCTACTTCAGTGGCCAAAAGTTGAGCTACATCGAGATCTATTTGACTAGCACGTCTCAAGAGGAAACTAACTTCATGTAGCTGAGAATTAATGAAAAAGCATTTGAGATTCTCAGTTATAGGTCTAGCAATTATAGAGATTTTGTTTCTCAATTTGTCAAATTTAGCTATGAAATCTCTCATAGGTTCATGAGGCTCTTTCTTCATTTGTATAAGTTGAGCCAAAAGTGTATATACATCTTCTGTAGGTTTGAATATGGCTTCAAACTTAGCTTTAAGGGTATTCCAATTAGTCATAGACTGAGCCTATAGATGGTAAAACCAATCTGCAGTAGCACCTTATAGTGTTTCAATAAAAAGCTTGATTGCTACATCTTCAAACTCTACTTCGATTACTCCACAAGCTATATTGAATGCTACAATGTGTTATGTTAGGTGAATATTTTGTCATCAACTAACTGAGGACAAAATGGGTATATCAACTACAGCACAGGGAGATTTACGTCACAAAAAGTGTGGGTTTACCAGATTTGGATGAGGTAAATCTCTTCTCTCATCAAAGGGAGGTTCCCTATGAATATTTATACGCTATAATTATATATAATTAAGAAAAAAATAACACATGGGGTGGTGTAACATCATCCACCTCTCTTTTTTTAGAGGTGATGTACAAAGAACAAAAAAGAGAAATCCTAGTCATGGGCCAATAACATTCCTCTTTTTTCAGGAATGGTATCCAACATAGAGCAGAAAATCACTTGAAGTAATAAAGTTCTCAAAGAAACCTAAGTAAGCATAAAGTCTTCCACAGTTTCCTTCACTGATCTGAAACAAGTGCAATCGTAGAGTGAAACGAAGCACAAAGTCTTCACTTGAAACTACAAAAGATAAAAGAATCACAAAGATAAAAGTATCTCAAAGTCTTTCTTCTACCTTTTAGAAACACCCTCAGATAATATCAACACACCCACTTTACTTATTAAATCAAACAAATAAGCGATTATCAAAAAATATGACATAAGAACTATTTTCTAAATAACACAGATAACTTCAACACAAAGTCTGAAATGAACCTGCTTCTCATTCATTTAACAAAATATGATTTACAATTTGAGCACAAAGTCTCAAAAAGTGTTTCAATTTTGGCAGAGTTTTGCTCTCAAAAATCCAAGATCCATTTACAAAAGAGGTCTCCACTATATATAGGGAGAAACTCTCAAAATTAGAAAATAATAAAATACAAAAATATCTTAGTCAAAGATGACTCATCTTTGACTTTGAGATATTTTTCTAAACTTTTTACATGTAATTACATATTACAAAATTGCATGCACTTTTCTCAAGACAAAAGTGCATAAGGAAAGAAGAAGAGAGAAGGGGAAAAACTTCAATTCTTACCACCAGACTTCTTCAGATGAGCATCATACATAGCAATGGATGCCTGAATTCCTATACTGTCTGACACAACTATGTTCTTGGAGATGACCCTAGCTCTGATTAAAGCATCCTTCAATGTTGTGATGGCCTTAGCATGATTAGTTAACCTGGACCTCAGATTGTCTAGAGTTAACTGAGTATCTAAAATATGGTCCATAGAAGTCATTGAGAAGACTTTTTCTTCAAAATTATTTTGAATCATACCCTTGAAGCTTTGGATCATTTTGTCAGCTGAGAGGAATTGGTTATCTATAAAAGTGAGGTTGCAAGGTAGCTCTTCCAGTCTATTTAGCAGGCCTGTGTCTCTCTTCTCACTAACATCCCTGGAAGATTTGAGATCTTCAACCAACTCCTTGAGCACCTGTATCCTGTATATCAGTGACTCCTTGATCTCAACATAGGAATCCTTACTGGAAATGACACTGATAGATATCAAGGTAATTTTCTTTAGATCCCTCATCTCTCTCCATTTGCTAAGATATTTTTTAGTACTGTCAATATCCTGAGAGATAAGAGAGACAAGGTCATCTAAATCTGTCCTCACCTTGTTCATTTTGTCTGTCTTTTTTGCAACCTTCGTAAGCAAGGAAACTCCCTGAGTATGCATCTTTTCAACGTAATCCTCTAGGACTTTCCCCTTCAAGTAAGTTTTCTCTACCTTTTGAATGATAGGGTATAGAGAAGGCCTCTGGAGTTACCGTTTCAGGGGGAAGAGTGAATTTCCTTATTACTACCATCAGTTGCTCTGTCTTGGCCTTATAATAGTCTTTCATCTCTTTTTTTGGTCAAATTTTTGGACCATGATGTCCATTGCAGACTGTAGATCACTTTTCACACCTTCATGAGTAACTTTGTCAAGTTCAACATGAGAGATTTAATAGCTACTCATTTCAAAACCCTCAAGGGTTGCATCCTGCAGAGGCTTAGCTATTTCTAGAAATTTATGTCCCTTTTCCTCAACCAATTTTGAGAGAATCCTTGGCCTCTTAGGAGCTTTATCTTTCACCGGTATTATTTTGCCAAAATCAAAGTCATCTGGAGAGATGGCTAACTTCTTTCCTTTAGGTGTGAAAGCTGACATCCAAGGTGAGAGAGAAGAAGTACCTATCATGGCAATAGTTTATGCAGCTGGTGTTATCGTGGCAACTTCTACACTGCTAGTGGTAACAGTGGTCACAGTTGGAGTAACAGGTGAAATTGTACCAGCCATTGATTCTGGGTCTTACGCAAAACTTTCTCCCAGATTGAAGGAAGGAGATGAAAGACTAGGAATGGATCTAGAAGAGTGAAGAGTATCTCCAAAAGTGCCCTGAGGATCGCCAAATATAACTCTGGAAGGAGAGGTGGCTCCAGAAGAAGGAACACTGATAGGGGAAAGAGGAGAAGGAGATGCCATCGGAGACTGAGGTGGAGAAGGAGAGACACTTTTGAGTGGTTGTGCCCCTTCCTGGGAAGGTAGAGGCTCAGTACTTTGCTATTCTAAAGGCCGGTCATCTGTCTCCATTTGTTGGGCCATCTGTTCTTGAGGGCCTTGTTCTACAATTCCTTTAGCCGCTGCTTCTAGCTCTTTAATAACCTTTGATTTTTTAGAAACAAAGATGATTCTAGGCTTGTGAGGCCTAAATGGGGAAGGAACATCACCTTTGTTTTTGGTCCTATTTTCTACTTTTTTCCTCATCTCTGCTTGGAACTCAGCCTCTAATCTCGTGATAAATTCTTTTAGTATGATCCCTTTAGCCACTAACCAATCATTAGTGTTAGCCAATATTGGCTCAAATCTCTTCCTTAGAGAAGTTAGTTCTTTCTGAGACCACTGAATTAGAGGAAGAGGGGAGCCAGCAATCTTTTTGGCTAGGTACCTGCTATTGATAATGCTCCCATCATCGACTAGATTGGGGGGAATCTCTGCAAGCCCCAAATACTCAATTTGTTCCAGGGTCAGCTTGATATAGTCCATCCTCCTAATCTCCTCAACTATTTTTAAGTCTACCCAGACGTCTTCGATCATAGGCTCATGGAATTGAGTCTTTCGTCTAATCATGTCCTTGACTCCTCTGTAGTCAAATTTGTCCCTTCTGTTGAATTGCTTCAAAGTGACCAGCTGCATCTTTGTTTCCATGACTTTGCCTTGGCTACTGTCAAGATAGAGTATCTGCCAATTTCAACTAGAAACCTGAGACCTGGCTTTTTTAGTTCCATCTGCCTAGCATGTACGATAGTCATTTGTCGACAAAGCTCCATCAGAACTAACTTGTCAGAAGGAAACCTGGGGAGCATATAGGGATAGCCTTGGAAAAAGCCAATCTAAAAATAACAAAAGGTGGGAAATTGAAGGAACATGCAACCATAGTCATTGACGACCATCCAAGCCTCATCAGATACTCTCTTCTATTCAAACTGAGGGTCAAAGAGGCATAAAAATATAGCAAAGAAAGCATCATTTACCCTTTTGAAATGGCGGATTGATCCTTGTAGAGTCAGCTGGAGGTAATATGAGTAAACCAGGGTGGTCTTTCTGTCCCCTTTTGTTGTCAACCCTGGAAAGGTTCACATTGAGGTAGCTATGTACACAAGGTACAAAGTCATATAGAACTTAGAAGAAGTTTGTACCTTGGTTAGCTGCTCATGAAGGGTGTTGTTGATCTGCTCACCCCAAAAGATGATCTGCTAACTCTGGAGGATGATCTTAGTAAATGGGTACATCCATTCATGGAATTATGAGGAAGATGGGAGGCCTTGCACTCTACTGAGAAGGGTGATCAAGTCACCAACTTCTTCAATGAAATAATTCCTCGAGAATTTTCATGGCTATCTAGATAGATTAGATCTGGGCATCTTCAACCACCTATTATTCATCACTTTCTTTGCCCTCTCAGGGTCTTTGTCGTACTCCTTCTGGGCCTATGTGAAGTCAATCTTTAGTATTTTAGTAGCAGGAGGGCACATGAAGACTTTGTCGATGAATTCAGGATCTAGCCAAATTATCACATTGCTACTGGCATCTGAGACTGATCTTGTCTCTTTATTGTAAAACTGAGCACACTGGAGGATGAACTCTGTATGATGTGCTACCACTGAGAAAGCGGCAATCAAGTGAATGTTGCTTTTAATGATCCTCTTCATCTCAGAGCTCAGGTTAGTTGCCTTGGTCTAGGTTACAAACTCAACCATATCCATGTGGCCAATTTTTGTGTCTCTGATGTCATCAACATTGGAGGTGATCGAAGAAATTGGGAAGACGCCCTGGTATTTGTACTTCATGGTCTTTGCCTTTTTGGGAGATGTTTCAGACATTGGAACTGGCCTCGATCGAACGGGTGCTGATGAGCAAGAATTCTTTGAAAGTAATTTAGTCATGATCATGAAATTAGGGAAAAGTGGACGAGCTGGGGAATCTGTATTTTAAGTAATCATGACCAAGGAAGGGTACTTAAAAGGGGTGGGTCAAAAATTGGGTCGAGAAACGAGGAAGGAAAGGAAAAGAAGAAAAATCTAGAGTTAGAAAATCTCAAAGGAGAAATGCATGGGTGGCAAAAATTGCCACCTCTGCATGCAAAATTGACAAAATGTAGAGGTGGCAAAATTTGCCACCCCTGCAAGATCAGCCTGCATAGGTGGTGAAATTTTCCACCTCTACAAATCAGGGGAAAAAGTGTAGGGGTAGCGAAATTTATCACCCCTTCACATCTGGCATGCATCAGCAGTAAAATTTCCTACTGATGCAAGTCTTGGGGTAAAAAGGGCACGAGTGGTGAAAATCGTTGCCTGTGCAGGCAAGTCCTGCGTGGGCGGCAAATTTTGCCGCCTGTGAAGGTAGGGTCTTGCAGCAAGGGCAAAAAAGAGGCACAAGCGGTGAATTTCACCACTTGTGCAAGTTTTTAATAGAAACTGAGGGCAAATGGGAGGAGCGGTGATTTTTTGCTGCCCGAGCAAGCTGGAACTAAGGAAGGCCAACAGGGAGGACAAGGTGGGAGGCGGTGAGAAATGCCACCCTCATAAGAGCAGGTCGATCGGCCAAAAGATTTTAAAACCCCAACAACAACAACAACAATAAAAAGGCAAACTAACAAAGCAAAGAAGAAGGAAGGAAAATAAATAAACACTAAAAATAAGACCTACTTGGAAAGTCATACGCGTAGTAAGCTCAAATCCACCAAAATACATTGTAACTCATTCCCTGGATCATCTAGATGTAAAGGGCAGGAGGAGAAGAGAAAGAATGGAGAGAAATGAGGCCAAAATTGGGTTATATGGGGCAAAAATTGACCCCAATAACCTACCACACGTGGTAATAAATGTTGTGCATGGATAACGAGGCATGCATGGGTGGCAAAAATCACTGCCCTTGCATGTTCGAATGCAGGGGCGGCAAAATTCACCACCCTTGCAGGGCAAAATGTAGGGGCGACAAAATTTGTTGCCCTTGCATCTCAAAGGTAAAAATGCACTGGTGGAAAAATTTGCCGCCTGTGCATGAAAATGGAAGAAAAAGAGACTAACTCTAAAAGAGGTAGGCTTTGGTTGCTTAGACGCATCAAGACCATAACGAACTTCACGTTTCAGGGAAGATGTAGTAATAAGACATTATGAATTTCAAAAGGTGCAGTTGGATCAAGATGAGAATAAGAAGAACCTATCTCAAAAACAATACTTAGATAGATGAAAGACGAAACGGACAAGTTTCGTAGGGGGTTATTCCCAAAAATGAGCTAAGCTGATTTTGGAAACAACATGTTCATCAGGATGAACTTTTCCATCACCATAGAATTTAGGGAAATTCTTCTTAGAACTATGTGGAAGCTCATGTAGAGGAGCAGTAAGATTGAGAGGACCAAAAGCATTACCCCATGGGCCTTGAACTGCCATTAAAGGATTCTAAAAAGGAGGGACAACAAATCTCAAAGGGGTAATTATAGACACAGCTTTATCAACAACAAAAGTAGATACTTCATCTGGTAATGGATATCTAGCTTTAGTAGGAGGGAAGCTCTTGGTTCATTGGAGATGAGATGGTGAAGGAAATAGATCAAAATCACTTTGATGTACTAGCTCAAACATAGGATCAATGATACCTTTAGCCCTTTGGCTTCATGTATACCTTGAATTTGCCAGATTGTGAAACAAAAATGGAAAAGATTTGACTTTGCTTCAATTAAAGCTTGGGGCTTTAAACTATGCATTCTTTCCCAGTTAGTGTGGAGGTGAATGAATAGGCTATAGATGGATAATGGGTATTTCCCCAGTGGAGTCACCAAAAATTATTGGTTGAATATTTTATCTATCAACGTACTGGTAAACAAAATAGGTTTGATCAGCCAAAGTAAGAGGATTAGTCATCCAAATGTGCAAGTTTATCACATCAGAAGGAGACTACTCTCTCCTCTCATCAAGGGGAGGTTCCCTATGGATATTCTATATATATGTATAAACAGAAAATAATACTCATGGGTAGGACAAAACATCCATCTCTCTTTCTTTAGAGATGATGTATACAAAACAAAGGAAAAACTCAAGGGAATGATAGATATTACTCCTCTTCTTTTAGAAGAACTATTTAGCCAATCACAAGAATACTTTTGAAAATAAAAGCAGAATGTAATTGAAGGTATGGTAACCAAAAAATTGAGACACAGCACAAAGTCTGTGCCTAAAATGCTCAAGAGTAAAATACGAAGGATGATGAGGGCACAAAGTCTTCTCAAAGTCCTTTACACAACAATGAAAAGAAAACACACTGAAGGCAGCTATGGGGGCACAAAGTCTCTCCATGGTTGATTCTTCAGGACACCTTCCTGACTAATTTTACTAATCTTTCTTGTTAAATTAATGGAACATAAAATATATCAAGGAAAAAGACATAAGAACATCTTCCTTAACAACAAAGATATTGCAGCACAAAGTCTAAAAAAGTTCCTTGCTTTCTTATTTCAATAATAAAATATGATTAACAGACTGAACACAAAGTCTCAATGATGCCTCTCAATCTGGGCAAAGTTTCATTCAGATTGTCAAAAAAGAGATCCTCTTTACAATGAAAGAAAGTCCTTTATATAGCCATTTCAAGAAGGACTCGAGAACAGTAATACATCATGATGCATTGGGAACTGTTAGGAAGACAAGCTGGAAGTTTGGGTCATTTTACCCATTTGATCTTCTCAATGTAGATAAACAAGCCACGTAATTGAAAGATTACAACTTTCAATGTCCACTTGGCGGTCTGATCTTGTCTTCATCATTCCTCCTTTTCTAGTTAATTGACTCGAGTCCTGGATTCATTCATTGTTATGTCTTTCCTCGCTTTCAGCTAGTTTTGGTCTTGAATTTTGGGAATGCATTCAGGTCTATAAATTCAAAGAATTAACAGCTATTTCATGGACTTTAAAATTGATGTTTACATGCCTGTCAATGTGTTCTCAATGGCTAGTTCACTGTCTTGAATTTGACGTCTTCAAATGCATCACCCCTTGGTCTTCTTTCAGCTTTTGGATTTGTATTCTTCTAGATTGGACTTGCCCTTTTGGGCCTTGATAAATAACCTGTGTCGAGTCAAAATAGCCTTTTACTTTGGCCATCGAGAGTCCCCTGCAAGGGCACCTGCCCTTTGGGGTCCTTTGGCAGCCCTTTGCCTTGGCAGTTCCCATGGACAAATCCCTAGGTTTTCTCCTATGAAAGTTCCCCGTAGACATTTTCCCCAGGTGTTTTCTCCCATGGGTAATTTCCACAGACATTTGTCCCACAGAAAATTCTCGTGGACCATTTGTCCCACGGAAAATTCCTGTAGACCATTTGCCAGGGAAAATTCCCATGGACAAAAGTCCACAGAAATTTGTTTTGTGTAGTCTTTGATTGGTCTTCAGACTTTGGCTGCATTTGCTTCTTTGATTTCTTTCAGACTTTTTGTTCAAAGGAATTCCTTCAGACAAAAATCTAAAAGAATTATGCCTTAGCCAATTTTTAATGCCTTAAACAAATTTGAAAGAATTACCTTTCAGCTTCTTTGAAAAATGACCCTTCTGAAGGGTGCTTTTATTGATTAAGTGTCCTCCGCAAGGGCACTTGTCCTTTAGGAAGTTTCCTTTTGCATTGAACCACCTCTTTGTACTTTGACTTTGAACCATTGGATGAACTTTGACATTGAACCAATTGGTTGAACCAAAAATGGTTCAAGCCGATGGTTTAATGAATGAAACAAGCTGATGAACTAAACATTGGAACCAAACATTATGAACTTGCCTTTGAACCAATAGTTGAACCATCTCATTGAACCAATTGGTTGAACCAAGGCTTTGAACCAAAATGGTTCAAGCCAATAGTTCAAGTCAATGGTTCAATCGAATGAACTGAGTGAATGAACATGCTATTGAACCTATTCATCGAATCAAGACATTGAACCAAGTTTTGGTTCAATGGTTCAAAAAAAGCTTTGAAAAATGTCTTTAAACCTACTATTGAACCTGTAGATGTTGAACCAAAGGATGAACTGAAAGAATGAACCAACTGAGTGAACTATTTGGTTGAACCAAAAGACACTGAGTAAAATAAAGTGTTGAATTGCTTGGTTGAACCGAGCCATTGAACTATTTCTTTGGTTGAACCCATTGAACCTTTGAACCAAAGTGGTTCAATGGTTCAACGGTTCAATGGTTCAAGCCGACTTGATTTGGCCAAGTCTTCTTGAAGCTAATGAACCAATTAAAGCGATTGAACTTTGAACCTTGATGAAGCACTTAATTCTTGCCAAAGACGTTGAACTTGTTGAACCTTGAACCTGTTAAACCTTTGAACCAAAGTGGTTCAATGGTTTAACGGTTCAATGGTTCAAGTCTCTTTTTATACTCAGATGCTTACCAATGGAGATTTTTGATTGAACTGAGGCTCTAAACCAATCTTGGAAAATGACCAAGTGTTGAAAACCAATCCTTTTGACTAAAACCCCCTGTGGAAGTCTTTGAACCTAGATAAATGAACCTACCTGTAGAATCTGTAGATACATAGTCCATAGAAATCAACATGTAAAACCCATTAAACTGGACCTGCAAAGTTTGCAAATTTTTTGAGAAGCTTGGAAAATGAGGAATTTGAATGTTTAGGACAAATTTTGGAAATGGAAGAGACAATTTTGGTCTGTAAGACCAAAATAGTTTCAAATGTTGTCTAAAAAATGACTGCTACTTTTGGGGGATAATAAATTTGATCAACCATTAGCACCGTGTTATCATCAAAAAATGGAGACGGGAGGCCAAAATTGACTAGATATTTGATATGCTGCTTCATCTCATTGATGCCTTCTTTCATGATGTCGAAGAACTCTTTGCAACTGTTGGCTGTGGAATTGCAACTGAGAACCTCATTGACTCTCTTTACTGCGACCATTTGTCAGTGATTCCTGTGGCTGCTAATGTCACATCTATTGCATCATAGAGCTTCTACAACAACATTTGAGATTCTGTGACTTTGTCAGAGACTGTAGCTAGAGTGTTCTTCACTGAATCTTCCACCTTCTCACACAATTTTTGTGCATTGAGCAGGAAGGTGAGAGAAGGCCTGAGTTGGATGATCTCTGAGGAGATTCTTTTCCACATAGATTCATAGAGCTCCTTTATTAGTTTCATCACTCTGACACCCTTTGGCCTAGTAGCCAGCTCTAGGGTCAGTTGTGCCGCTCTCTATTGCTCTGCTTGGAACTGGGCTCAAATGGCCACAGTGTTATTTTGTTCAGTTAGCAACATGTGCTACCATTCTGCTTTTTCCTACCTCAGGGTCCCCACCATAGTGTTTATCTGTGTGAGCTCTGCCTTTAAAGAATCATTCTAGGTCTGGACTACCCAATGAATCTAAAGGGAAATAGTCTCTTGCAACTGTTTATTCAAACTCGCTATTTCATTATCTTTCTTATTTATTTCTTCAATCAAACTATTATAGTTTGCCTTTTCCTTGGCCAAATCGGCCTCCATCTTCTGTAGCCTTCTTGACATTTTCAAGTAGTCTTCTGTGACTGTAGAAGTGGATTTGGTCAACAACTTAACTCTATCTTGGGGCCTGAAAAGGGACATATTGATGGCCACTGCATCCATCGAGTAATCCTCAGGCTGCATCTGCTCAGCTGGCTTGATAATGTTTGGTGACAAATGGGTCACTGTTAATTATTGATAAATTGGGTCAAATTGTGACCACATATGAGGTGTAGCTAGTGCCTTATTTTCTTTTGTCTTCTTTTTCTCTCTTCAGGCTTCCCTTGCTATTCATGCAGCATCTACTTGGGTCAAGAAGGTAGAAGGGGAGGTAATATGCCCACCCATAAAAGGATGCCCCTGTGGTAGACCGTATTGAATAGCCAATTGTTGGCTATGGGTAATCTGAGGAGAAAATTTTTTGGGAGTGGAAGGGGAGAAATGGGGTAATGTTAAGAACTGAGGAGGCATAAATGGGGTGAAGTGTAGAATGGGGATGGTAGAGGTGATAGGGGGCATCATTTGGCTAGGTGGAGGCATCATGTCGATGGGAGAAGGGATAAACTGAGAAAGAGAAGGAAGAATGATACTTACCTGAGGAGTAATCTTAGCACTCTATAATTGGCACTGTTGGGTGTCTGTCTCCTCTTCCATGGCTAACTGAAACTGCACTCACCTTCATTTTTTAGGTGTCTCCTCTTCTAATTGTGCTCTCTATCCTTCCATGTCTACTACTATTATTGGTGATGCTTGTGGAGAACTAAGAACTTCAATGACTTATGAATATGGGGAAGCCTTCGATGGCGAATCAACCACACTCTTTTATTTCTCTGAGATGCTGAGAGGTTGAGGTCGATCAGACACAGTTGCTACAGCCGTAGTTTGTTCTGAGGCTTGTGGCTCTTGGCTTGGCCTGACTTCCTGCTCTATCCCTCATGTTGGTAAATTAGTTGTCTCTGGGCTAGATGTAGGGGAGAGATGGCATTCATCCCATAGTTCTTCCCACCTCTCATCTGTATCCATTTTTCTAAAAGAATGGGTGGTCTGAGAAATATCTTACCTATATTTCCAATAGGCTTTTATCTTTTCTGCATCCCAATCCTTATTTTTCAATGCTCTTCTCAAGCCAAAAGTCATTCTAACTTTGTGATCATAATACCTCTACTTAACGTAGAAAGTCTCCCATGGTATATTTTGTAGAGGGGGTAAGTCTGATAACTCAATGTCAAAATTGGGAGCATCTTCTATAGGGTTTCTTCGAGTCTCCCAAAAAGGGCGGCCCTCTTGTGCAATCCTGGTTACAACCCTATTAGTCCTTATCCAGGAAGCTATGTAACCAGTTGGGTCATATACCCATTTGTCTTCAACTAACAAGAACCCCAAGAAGGCTAGCTTTCAAGAAGCAAGACTTCAGCATCCCTGGATTCTAAACTTATGTTGTCTGCCATCCATGGGAGGTCAAACATCTTCCTCTTTCATTTCCCAGAACCATAATCATCGTCTACAACTGACACTTGCCTGGTGACTTCTAAAAATGGTAACCTAAGAGTTAGAACCTTCGATAGTAACATTGGTTCCCCACAAAACCCATGAACTCTTAGAATCATATGGTGGGATCCAAAGTAGAAGTCACACAGAATCGGGCAACTAGCCAGGAGGTTTGAAATGCTGGGAAATAATCTGCTCATGATTGGTTTAGGGCTGACGTGGCATAGAGTAGGGGTAACAAATAGTTCCCAGAAATCATATGGGTCATTGGTCCTTGACAAAACATGTGTCCACGTAGACACAGGAATGGTCCTTGGGGATCAACACTAGGGTCATACATGTTTAGATGCATATGTTGGGTGAAGAGGTCGGCATTTTGGTATAGCATGAGGTGAAACAAATAAGAAGATTAATTGAACACTCCCTTTGATCTGAACTAGGCCAGTTTTTCCACCATTGTAAAAGCAATCAGCTCTAAAAAGTCAAGCTGATATTCCTGGGTCTTGTCGATGGTCTTCAGCCTGAAGAGGATGGCCATTTACTTTGCATAAACTGCCATATCTTTCATGCTAAAGATGATAGCCATCATGGATAGTGCATCTTGGTTGGCTTGTGTGAATTGGCCCCTTGCTACAGGGAGTGTGGGCATAGTAGTGTTGTCATCGCCCATTTGTAATTTGGTTCTTAAGAATGTTAACTGAGTATTGACATTAGCCCACATCCTTTGCATCCTAACAATAGTGGGAAATGTTGTTGTACTATCAAGGTGTAGGGCTAACATGTCTCAGATGGCTTGCAGTGTGATTTGCATAATGAAAGGACCCTATTGAATGGTACATGAGGGTGCATGGAGCTAGTCTGCACATAACTCAACCAAGTCAGGGCATGGATGCACAGTTGGGACAAGGAATTGTGCCAATTGTGAGGTCCACATCCTAATGCCAAACATCTCATATTGCCCTGCTCGGGCTCTCTAAAGGCACCTTTGATGTGCCCCTTCTCTAAGGTTTTTGTTGCTAGCTCTTTGCAAGATTGGGTCCATGATTCCATCCACATAATCCTTTACTTTTTTTGAGTCACTGGCCTGACTGACCTCTGGGATTCTAGTTCTTGGATAGGCTTTCAATGGTGGCATGACAGCTGAAGCATAGGACTTACTGGCCAAAAACCTATCAAGGGATTCATAAATTCCAGCTCCTTATTGTGAAGATGATGTTCCTTCCATGTCTATGTCCCTTGTGTGATAACTGGTATGAATCCTTTACAAACAAAACACTCTCACTGAAGCAACTATACTGGGCACTGAAAGATTTCACAAGTAACAGGATATTTTCTGACAAAATGAAGGAATGCTTGAGAGTTGGTAAACTTTAACTATTTCTAAATGGTATTTATGGACCTATCAAGTCTCAAAATGCATTAAATTTGTTTAGCCATTAGCAAATCCTAGTCAATCTTTCAGGGGCAGCGAGATGGACATGTTATGCAAGTGGCCGCGCAAGGTACCTTAGAGATTTTAAAAGATTTGGGAAGCATTCAATGCTTTGAGAATTTGAGGATTTTTTGAAAACTTTTTGAGTGAACGAATCTATATTTAAAACACTTATTTAAATGAAAAGCAGGAAAACAACAACGAGAAAAACAATGTGGGAAGGGGAAACTTATCTAACTATAATACATTAAAAACCCAAGCTAATTGAAATGCTTCAAATAGATTCCATTTATGAAAATCTCTTTAGGCTCTCCTTCTATCGATTCCAGCTCAAATGAATTCTTCTATTTGTATGCGTGAATTCTATACGGGCCAGTCCATAATGCTTCAAATTTAGTATGCTGACCTGGCTTAGCGGCTCTCGCATCCCATTTCAAAACAATCGAGCCTACCTCAAAATGAGGATTCAAAGTCCTTTTATCAAAACAATTCTTAACCATTCCTTGATGCTTGATTAATAAATCATTGGTTGTATCCCTTTTCTCCTGAACCTCTAAAAGCTCTGCAAGCCTAACCTACATGGGGCCATTTTCCTTAATTTCAATTTGTTTGATAAGCTGGAGGGTAGGGATTTCCAAGCTTAAGGGGATTACAGTTGTCTTTCCATATACCAACTCATATGGGGATATCTTGATCACCTACTTAGGCATGATTCTATCAGCCCATAGTGCTAGATTAAGCACTTTATGCCACTCTTTGTGATGATCAGTTCCTGTTCTTTTGATGAGTCTTATCAAGTTTTTGTTGGTTGATTCTGCTAGACCATTACCTTAAGGGTAATAGTTAGATGAATTTTTTAGATATATTCCATGTTTCAAGGAAAAGTTAGATACTTTAGACCCCAAGAATGCTTTAGCATTATCTAAAATTATGGTGTGAGGAGCCCCAAAGCGAGTAGTGATACTTCCTAAAAAATTTAGGATTACGTTCTCTATTGCTTCTTTAAGTGGGACTGCCTTGGTCCATTTGGTGAAATAGTCTGTGGTAGTTAATATCTATTTGTGACCTATACTGGACACTAGATTTATCATTCCAATGAAGTCAAGACCCCATTGAGAAAAAGGTTCATCCACAATTATAGGACTAAGGGGCATAGCTACATTCCTCCTCATCCCCATATAAAATTGGCAGGATTGACATTTCTTAACCAGTTGATAACAATCTACAAATAAAGTAAGCCAGAAATATCCTACCTCACTTATCTTTATGGCTGTGTTCTTTGCAAAAAAATGCCCCCCTGATATTCCATGATGCATTTCATGTAGTATTTTTTAGCCTCAGCCTGTTCTACACATCTTAATAATTTTCCATCAGAATTTCTTTTGAAAAAGACTTGTTCAATTAAAACAAAATGAACTCCCTGTATCCTATAATATCTCCTTTTATTTTGAGGAGTTCTCTCAAATAAATCCCATTTTTCATAAACTAAATCCTACTTGTGACCCAGGATTCCTGATCAATCTCTTGTATCTTTAACACCATCTCCGTCTCTCTTTCTGAATTTGCCTCTTCAGGTAACATCTTTTCAAGCTCTTGGGTCATATATTGGCACAACCCCCTGCCTCTGACTAACTTGGTGGGTCTGACCTCTACATCATATTCAGGGATCTTACTGATCTAGTTGGCTTTTTTTTCAGTGATTTCTCCCTCCATGACGTATTCTCTGACACTTGGGTGAGCTACAAGTATCAAAAAAATTCTCCCTTATACCATATGCCTGAATTTTTTGAGGGATTTTACCATGGCATATGCTTGTCTCTCTATAAAATTGTACCTGGTCTCATAATCCTTGAGAGTTCTTGAGAAAAAGGATTTTGGGTGTTCTCCCTCCAGCCTATCATCCTTTTGTGTCAAGACAGCAGCAATACTTGACTCTCCTCCATAGACATACATTACAAAAGGTTTGGAAAAATCTGGGTTCTTAAGCACTAGAGCTATTGAGATAGCCTTCTTGACGTACTCAAAGGTTTGCCTTCCTTCTGTAGTCCATTTAAAAATCAGGTCTTTCTTTAGCAAGAGTGTTACTGGTCTTATCAAGCTTGCAAAATTAGATATGAACCTGCTGACAAAATTAATCTTCCCTAAAAAAGACTAAACTACCTTTTTATTCACTAGAAGGGGTAGGTTCATTATAGCTGTAATTCTCTTAGGATCTATGGAAACTCCCTCTTTAGATACTATATGTCCCAACAATTTGCCTTAAGGTACAACAAAGATGCATTTCTTGGGATTTAACGATATCCCAAAATCTTGACATTTCTTGAAGACAGATTCTAAATGATCATCATCATTTTTTGAAAAAATAGTGAGGTCATCTAGATAGACCAAGATGATCTTATTTATAAGTTCTCCAAAGGCTACATCCATAGCTCTTTGAAAGGTGGCTCCTGCATTTGACAGACCAAAAGGCATCTTAGCGTATGCAAATGTTCCACATTTGGTAGTAAAAGTAGTTTTGTACTGATCTTCATCAACCAACCAAATCTGATTGTATCTAGAGAAACCATTTAGTAAAGAAAACCTCTCTGATCCAACCATAGTCTGTAGAATTTGTTCTATGGAGGGCAAGGGATAGTGGTCTTTCAGAGATGCTCTATTTAGATCTTTGAAATCTACACATAGTCTTACATCTCCATTCTTTTTCCTAACTGGTACTAGATTTGATACCCAGGTTGAGTGCTTGATTGGAAATATTATTTTGGAATTTAAAATTTTTTGCAACTCATCTACCATTAGAGGTTCAATCCTTGGATTTATTGGCCTCTATTTTTGCCTAATGGGCTTAGATCCCTCAGTCAGTTCTATTGTGTGCTGAATAATGTCTCTATTGTACCCATGAAGGTCTTCATAGCTCTAAGCTATGACTCTATCATATATTTGACACAATTCAATTAGTCTTTCCTTCTCTTCTTGAGTTGTAGAATTTCCAACTTTTAGCCTTTTCCCATCACTCACCTCTATTTCATAATAGTCTGCTTTGTCTACCTAGAATCTTTTCTTTTCTAGGCTTACATCCTCTAGATCAAACACGTTTTCTAAGGTGATCAATCCCTTAGGGAGCTTATTAGTCTTCAATTATATAATCTGATCCCCATATGCTTCCTCAATCTTGGTTTGTAACGGATCAACAAACTCATTTGATTATTGTAAGAATGAGAGTACCTGAGAATCATTTTCAAATACTTGCCAATTTTCATCATTGTCTGGAATGGTCAGCATCACTATAACTTTTATTGACTCATTGTTAACCAATAGGCCAGTTGTTGGGTTAAAATATGAGCCAATCTGGGCCATCTTGTCAGCTTCAGAGTTTTGGCTTCTAGGGACTATCTCAATATTGAAAGCTTCAAAATCTTCTATCAAATCCCAAATCCTATGTCTGTAGGATCTTATTCTCACATTTTTGGCTGCTGCCTTTTCTCTAATTTGCTTTACTACTAATTCTGAATTTCTTTTTACTTTTAAGTTCTTTATTCCCTTTTTCTTGGCTAATAGGAGCCCATATACTAAAGATTCATAATCAACATCATTATTAGTGCAAGCAAATTGGAATCGGATAGCCCCTAAAATTTTATCACCATTTGGAGTAGTAAGACAAATTCCTACTCCTGCACCATGTTTACTTCTAGCCCCATCAAAATTCAAAGTCTAGATCTCTAAATCTTGAGTAGTGGGTGCTTCTACCCTTATAACATTTGGGATTGCCTGGTCCTCATCATAAATGACATATGTGCCCAGACCAGTAGAGTCATAGTTCCCATATAGGTCACTATGCATCATAGCCAACAACTGGCTATTTTCTTCTTCTTGATCATGCTTAGTCTAATCACCTAGCTCTTCAATGAAAATCCTTTCTTCCTTATTTAACATAGCATGATCTGCCTCTAATCTTGTTGTTGGTTCATTAGTGATGTGGTCTTTTGATAGTGGTTTAGATAGAATTTTCATCTTCGAACCATATCTGGTTCTCAGGATGAGGTGAGACCAGTCAAGAGACATATATCCTCCCATTTTTGCTATAAAGTCTCTGGATAAATATAAACCAAAAATAGGAGGTATATCTATAACAACTACATCTTGGTTGACAATTATATTGGGACATGTGTATAACTGCAATGGGAGTTATTTAATTCTCCCTATGGTTTATACTATTTTGCCATCTATCTATATAACTCCTTTTGTAAGGGGTTCATATTATATTTTCAAAGCATCAGCTATTTGCTTGGGCATCATAGTTGTACTAGCTCCTAAATCTATCAATGCATTATGCAAGAGTTTCTTTTCAACTATCAGAGTCAAATAGAAAGGCTCTGGTCTGGATTTACTTAATTGTGCTACATCGTTCACAAAGGTCATTGTCTATTGAGGAACTGTATCTTTAAGCTTTTCTTTTCTAGTAGGTCCTTCTTTGGTAACAACACCTTTGGGTACTGCTTGGCTTTGCAGAGCATCTTGTAGCAGTGCCTTTTGTTTAGTAATAGCCAATATATCCCATATTGACACTTGTGTTGGATTCTTCTTCAATTGGTCTACTACATTTATCAGTCCCAAAGACTGAGCTTTTTGGACATAGGGATATCTTGTTTTCTCCTGGGTTTGGGTAGGAGTCCCTTGATCTTGCACCAGGTAGGGCACTTCCTATTTGATAGTAGCATTTCTTTGCCCTTGAGATGGGGAATTATTTGCTACTTGACCATTTAAAATTGCGGGCTGTTCCACCATTCTCCTCTTTGATCTGGTGTAATAATCTGATTGCACCACTGGTCTTTGGGGGTAGATGCTTTGTTCAATAAAATTGATTCTTCATCTTCAACCCATGAGAATAGTGCGTATTCTAGGTCTATTTCTTCCTCTTGTTGCAAGGACATTCCTTGCATCTGAGCCACTAGGACTGAACTCTACATACCAGGAGACTGGTAGGCTTGATTGTCACTGGTACTGGCAAACTGACCATCCATTTTTTTTTGCTCTACCACCCTTTGTTGTAGATTACCCCTAGGGCAATCTCTAGGTGTGTGAGAATTATTGCAAGGGAAACACTAGGCATTCATATCCTCCACATAATTACTTTGCCCTAAAACCATCTCCCTATTTGAGTTGGGAGAAATGGTCTGTGAGGGTGTGGGGACTGCAACTAATTGATTCTTTGGTTGATGGTTAGTATGTTTTGGGAGGCCCTAATATTGGTTTGGTTGGAATGAAAATCTATTTCCTTGATAGCCTTGATAAGGATGCTTAGGGAAAGTATTCTATTGTCTCTTTATATTGATCAGCTCATTTGAAAACATCCTTAGGATATTCTTGATATCATCCATATCAGATGACTAAGCAGGGACAGGTTCTTTCAAAGATGGTTGAGGGTAAGTGTACATAAACACAGGTGGGCTTTCAGATTTAGGAACTTCTTGAGGTAATGGCAAGGAAATTTATAGGAACATGGGCATGAGGGGCCTTGGAGATAATTTTTCAACATCTATTAAATGATTCTCAGCTCTGACTGCATATTCATAAGCCTCCGACAAAGTGTGTCCTCCAAGTGACTGAATCATGACAGATATATCTGAATTTAAAGCCTTGAGATAAAACACTATGGCCATACCTAGTAGTGGTCTAGCTGTAGTAGGGATTTTGTCCCAAGTTTTTTGAAATTTGGTATTGAAATTAGTCATGTCTTCCTGTGGTCCCCTTTGAATGGTGATTAACTGCTGTAATAAAGAAGATTTATCACCCTTCTCTACAAATCTTTCAAAAAACAAATCTCTGAGCTGGTCCCATGTAGATATGGTATTAGGGGTCAAAGACTGATACCATTCTAAAGCCTTCCCTTTGAAAGAGGCTACCAATAATTTTATGGCCACATTTTGCTGTGTAACATGTATAGCACAAACATTTGATACATCTTGAAGGTGTTTCGCAGGTGTTTTAGAGTCTTGCCCACTGAATTTAGGCAAAGCTTTTAGAGCATTTACTGGGATAGGATCCGAAATGGCTGGTGGTGTTGGGAGGATTAAGTGACTATCAGTATTCTAGCTTGCATAATTTCTTAGGGGTATGGGGGCTCCCATGTTTGCTATTGGTATAAACTAGTTAGCTCTTCTTCTTGGACTTGTTAGCAAAGGTGGCAAAAGAATACCTAGATTTGTAGTGGATTGTGATCTGGTGACTGGTCCATAGCTCTGACTCCTCGTAGCTCTCTGGTTCATACAATCTTGAAAGAAACTTCAATACTGGTCCCACCAGGTGTGCCAAAAATTGTTGATGTTTAAAATTGCGCTTGATTCTAATCAACAACAACGGGAAGTTTCAAGATGTGGGACTTGTGTCTTGAAATAACCTCCAAATTTTAGAGAAGCTGGTCTCTTCTTTATATCAAGTGTGGGGGGAAAAAGGATAGGAATTTAAACAAAAATGCAAATGCAAGAAATAAAATCTAACTATGGTGATGCGTCTAAGTGTAATTTTGATCCTTAATCCTAAGCATAGTGCAACTATATGTAAGATTCAATTACATCAAAGAGCAGACTATGGCATGATTAATGTAATAGACAAAAAATAATAGAAATAGAGGCTCGCCGCTTTAGACTACCTTTGTAATGATACAAGAAACATCAATAAAGGCACATAATTCTCTCTTCTCATTAATTTAAAAAGGCACAACAACATGCACAGTTACACAAACTTTACAACTTAAGAAAATAGAACAAAGGCAAATGATGTTCTTGATCACAACTCTAGAAATTCTAACCACTTTCTCAGAAAATTCTCTTTCTGAGTATATCCCTCCTCTTCTTGGTGATCCCTGCATTCCTCTTTATAGCCTCAAATGTCTCATCCCATCACCACCTTTCCTGCACAATTTTACTCTGCCCTTAACTCACAGGGGACAAATAGACAGTGCTTTCAATGTTTGTTCACCCCATAAATCTACCTAGTGCACTGCTCCATCTACTAAAATTAACTCCAGCTGAGTTTCCCTCCAAATTGATTGCGCATTCCCAAATTTATGACCTAAACTGAACTCTAATTGAGCTAGAAGTGTCGATACATGACCCTCTGTTCTGTTGAAATGGAAGAGGACACTTAGTAAATTCCTTGAAGATCCTCTTATTTCTTATGAGATATCAGAGGATGACACTTGGCATTTTTTGCTTGATTTATCAAAGACACATGGCACTTTCCCCTTTCCTACTCAGGAGCATTCCGCCTTTGACACTTATCGCAATCTACTTCTTTTATACTTAGCAATTTCACCAAAATAAGACTCACCACATTCCTTGCATGAGCAACCTTTAAAAAGGGGGGAAAGATGTACATGGCAATCTTTTCTTGCTCTTTAGCTATGCTTGTAGAAATATTCAGGACGCATGTTAGGCTATTATGGATGGTGACACTTGGCGGCCTCCGCTGACCTTTGAAGTAAAACTTGGGACCCACCACAATCTTTATTCAGCAATGAAACTCAAAGATGATCTCTCATACATTGACACATGGAGGCTTCTACGGCTTTTGGGAAGATACGTGGCATTTTTTGCTTCTCTTGCTAAGGGTATGTGGCAGCTTTCACTTTTCTTGGGAATGGAGTAGAAAGGGGCTCAAAGAATGACACTTGGTGGCCTCCACTTAAATTCAGCACTTAAACAAAAATGAAACAATGCCTTATTGCCTTCTAAAAGGGTCCCTGACCCCTTTGTTTTTGGGACACTCCCTTGAACTGCCCGTTGAACCAAAATTGGTTTAAGGGTTCAACGGTTCAACTCTGCGCATCATTTACACACAACCTGAGATCTTGAACTAAAATATTAAACTGAGGCATTAAACCACCCTATTGAAACAAATCATTGAACCACCCTATTCCTTGGATGCCAACATGTGGTGACTTCTACATTCTTCTAGAAAAGTAGTTCAGAGCCCTCTGTGACTGCCACTTGGCACTTTCTGCCTGATCCTGATACTTACCCTATTGAAACCTTTTGCCAAAAAATAGATGAAATGAGGGTGCCAAAAAGGAATGTAGATGCTGACACATGGTGTGTTCCACTGAGTTATTGTTGGATACGTGGCATGTTTTGTGGCCCTCTTAAAAGTTATGAAAAGTGCCTTGGATGATGCCATTTGCCCTGTTCGGTAACTCAGAAAGTGACACTTGGTGGCCTCCGCTTGAATTCAACACTTAGACAAAAATGAAAAAAAGAATCAAAAAGGGAAAATGAACCCACATTTGGATGATGCCACATGGCAGCTTCTATTGCTCTTCGACACTTAGACAGAGAACGAAACAAATGAATTAAGCCCGCGCTCTGCTTCAAAATTTTGTCGTCACGACCAAGGTATGCGAGAACAATACTGCAGTGTGTAACCAAAAATGTAATGCAACGTAGAGTGAAAAATTTACTCTACATTATTTATACACTACAAAAAAATCTTAAGTGAGAAAATAAACACCTATAATAAACCCTAAAAAGTGTCTCAGTCTAGTCAGGCATGGACTTGATCTTTGGGGGTAAAAGGTATATTAGCATGGTGAATGGAGCTCAACCTTGGTAAATAATAAGTAACCACCTCCATGAATATTATGGTAACCTCATAATATTCAAATTTTATTAAACTCACCTGTAATAACACTCCAAGAAGCAAGACTCAGTCTACACCAAGGAAACTTTGTGCACAGTCCATTTTGCAAGCCTATCTTAGGGATTTGAGGAGGTTTGAGGTTCTATGCATGTCATCATGAGCTAAAACTTGGTGGATATGATCACAATAACCTATAAAATCTTATTAAATCTCTAATTTTTCTAATAAAATAGGGTAAGTACCCCATGTTTTATCTCAGACAGGGGGTGATTCCCCTTGTGCACAAACATGCAGATTTAAGGAAAGAGGGTAATGAGATGAGCTTAAGGTTATATTGACCTTGTAATAATATGTGTATAGTTGGAATACACCATAAAAATAATGATTGACCTTTAAAGGAAGAAGAAAACCAAGAAAATGTTAAGCACAAAATATATTGAGAGGGGGTGTGAATTAGTATATTATATATCTTTTACTTAATCTAATTTCTTTTCTTTAACCACTTAATCACCCATTAAAAGTATGCAATAAAACTAAAAAAATAATATGAACCACACAAGAGAGAGAGAGAGACACCAAATTTTTATGTGGAAATCCAAAGTGGGAAAAACCATGGAGAATAATCTCAAGTATATGAATGAGCACCAACTCCTTTGTCGAACACCAACACAGCAACTATTTGTGAGCACCAACTCTCAGGAGTGCCAACCCCTCTTGTGTATAAAACATGACTATCTCTCAATGATGGTTATTCAACAAGTGATAGAAATCTACAATATCTCTTGCTTTCTCTCTTTGAAAATATATACAAACCATGCACTCTCTTACATATTACAAATGGCTTCTCAAGCCTTTATTTATAGCTTTCCAAATGACCTTTGGCATTCACCCTTTGTGACCCTTCAATCCTCATGAAAAATGGCACCAAACTTTCATGACCCTTCATATCCTTGCATTTGAAAAGTCATATGGTGACCCTTCATAAACAAATGCATCCTTTCCTCTTTTGTCTTTATCTTGGTGGCTTTTCATATTCCTCAAAGTGTCCCTTCATGGAAAAATGTGTCATACCCTCTTTTGTCTTTACATGGTGACTCTTGGAATTCCTCAATATGACTCTTCATGATAAAATTCATCCCATTCCTCTTTTGTCCTTACCTCGTGACTCTTTGACTTCTCCATGGGCCCTCTTTTGACTTATATGCAACTAAAAATATATTCATTAATATTAAATAAATATTAACACACATTAGCCAAGATATGAATATTAAAAACACCATTAAATTAAATGGGGTATTTATCACCAATAATGCTAGACCTTTGACATTAATGACAATATTTCCAATAGAAAAAAGCTCAAGACCCCTAGACTTACAGTCAAACCTACTAGGCAAGGTCTAGGCCTAGTGGCCAAAGTAAGAGTTGATCACATTATGGCATGATGAGAACATTAAAAATGATTTTATCATGTTCTTAGGACCATAAAAATGGGTTTTTAACTTGTGGAGCTCTAGTAACCTCAATTGGATGGTCCAAACCACTACAAGGTTTCAGGCAGGCTTATGATGTAAGGTCTAGACCAGGGCCAAATGGGGTCATTCACCATTATGTATGAAATTTACATTATAATTTATTGGATAGTGTTTTTAGGATGTAATTTTATGTTTTTGAGCTAATAAATGTAGAGGAAACCATCAATATGATTACTTTTGGCCTAAAAATAGCTCAAGCATGAAAGAAGGATGAAAACAAACTCAAAGAAGTGTTTTTAATTGCTCATATCTTTCTTGAGGATATGAATGGGAGCCAAAGGAGTTTAGGAAAGTTAGTAAAGGTTTTTAACAACCAATTTTTCAAATTGGTTAGCAACTTGGACATCAAGGTTTTATGAACCAAGCCTAAGACTCAAAACAAGCCCAAAACCGTACTAAACCCTTCCTTAAGACTAGTTTGGATAAATAGAGTTGTATAACTAATATAATGAGATATTTTGCCTATGATGATGATTGGAAGTTGTATAATACTCAGTCTGGATACTCTGAATGTTTTTTTATTGTACAAACTTGTAGGGATGGGGGTAGAAATAGGGTTTTCCTCAATATTTTATGTATTGTGTAGGCTAAAAAATATTTAAGAGATGAAACAAACTTTGAGTGAAATATTAAGACTTAATATAACTCCCCATATTAATTTAATTCCCCAAAACAACTTATAAGTTCCCTAAATAGGTGGTTCAACTCAGCTAGTTAAATCTAGCATATTGGACAAGCTAGTGAAGAAGATGGAAAATTTCAAGTGAGGTGAACTTAAGGTGTCCCTAATGATTCTAAGGCATTTTCATAGACAAATGAAGGCATTTTGGAGGCCAAGTGTGTAGGGTGTAGGAAAGGGCAGTTTTCTAGACAACAGATGATGATGGCTCACTTTCAGAGGTTTTTAGAGGAGAATACATGAAAAAAATGCCTGGATAATAATTTATAAGAGTATCCCCTTCCATTTTAATCATTTATAATTCTCCTCATTAGTTATAAGACATTCAAATAGCTTCAATCATGAAGGCAGTTTTTTGTTCAAAAGGAGGAGCTTTGTGCCACTTTGCATAACTTTGATGACTTGAATTGAAGTTTTAATTCATTACCTTTCATATTTAGACTCATAAATTGTTATAATTCATGGATAACTTATTTTATCATCTTTAAAATTTTCCTTGTGACCCTTGGAGTTCTCTCTTTCTCTCTCTCTCTCTCTCTCTCTCTCTCTCTCTCTCTCTCTCTCTCTCTCTCTCTCTCAAACTCTATAAGAGTTAGCCATTTTGGCATTATATTAGATGCTCCACCTGAGTATGGAAAATCCATGATAATTTTTATACCTTTTGATCAATAAAATTACTAATTTATACCTATTATATGACTTTTAATGGTGTGTTTCATTTGAATTATTGATTTTGCTTAAGTGACACTCTTGTTTCATTAGCATATTAGCTCACTCTTACAACCTATTTACAATTGGGAATCTTATCCTTGGAGGGCATGTGAAGTGTTTTGGGATATTTCAAGGATTAAGTGAGTTTTTATCTTCATCAATGTCATTCAAGGCCTTTTATCTAGTCCTCCTAGCCTAGATGTTCATCTTGACCTCACAATGTAACACTGATGTGAGAAGTTGTAGATTGGAAGAGTGTATGTTTGGTTTGTTGTTTGGTTTCAAGTGTAATATGCATATGGTTGGATGTTATTAGTAAATTTTATGTGTCAAATCTATTATTTTAGCTTTGCTTTTATTTTCTTTATCCCTTTTCACCCCCCAAAGTTAGTCTTAGTTGCAATCCATAGTGGTACATCAAGGGAGTTAACCCTACATAGAGACTCACCTCATTCCTTAGGTTTCCCACAAGCCTAGAGGTGGTTCCATCATGCCACTTGGATGATGAGATATTTTCATCTCCTCAAAGGGTGAAAATCCAAGTGACAACAATTATAATACATGTTTATATATGTGTTCATATTCCACATATCAAACAAAATCTAGTCCAAAACATCATAATATGTTTTATATTTAAAAATCTTACATACGTTATTTTAATGCTTTTATATATAAACATTAAAATATATACATGCATCCATTTTCACATTATATGGTAATAATTTTTTCAAACACAACACAGTTGTGTGTGTGTGTGTATATATATATATGGTATAATCAAATTTAGATTTATAACATAGTCTACATGCATATATTTATTCCATGTATATGTATTTTTAAAATTCTCAGGTACAATTCCAATACCATACAAATACTATATTTTATATAGTATACTCTAATAAGACATCCACTATCTAATGATAGAGTATTATGTATACATCTACTTAATAAAATAGCCCCATAGCCCCTTTTATAAACTAGATAAATCTCGGTACTTGTATCACTAAAACACATAAAATTTCATATGATTCACACATTATACATAATTAATAATTTATACTAATTCCATTTAATCAAACTATTCAAATTAAGATTTAGATTCATTTCATATGATCAAACACAAACACCCAGTTGTTTATGCTGAACTCGGGTTTTCTAATATAACAACTCAAACTTGACCACATAAATCCTTTCATAAAAATTATATATATATATATATATATATATAAAGGCATACCCAATTCTTCCATTAATTATCAATAGACCCATTCGAATATGTAATAATAATATACAATCACAACTAAACATTTACATAGTTCACATGTAATGAATACAATGAAATCTTAACTCAGACATACAACATTAACCTCTTTGTGTATATATCTATGCATACAATCAAGTTCACAAATATCAATTCATTAATCTTACATACCCATTTCTAGATTATTTTGTTATTGTTTCTACCATTTTATTCCCAATTACATATATAAGTAAATGGGTAGGTTACAAGATTTACAACAGAGTCTATAATGAATACTATGATCTGGGTTTAAAATGAACAAAATTTGTTTTGAAAACTAAATCAACCAAATTCCATTCAAAATCAAACCTTTGAGTTCATCTATATAGGTACCCTATACATACAGTTACCTTTGAAAGCTATACAATTCCAAGATACAAGTATATATATATATATATATATATATATATATATATATATATATATATATATATATATATATATATATATATATATATATATATATATATAAGTATGTATATGTCATTAATTCAAACTAAGTATATACTTGTGTGTGTGTGTGTGTTCCATAATCCATTTTGTATAAATAACATGTACATATGTACCTAAAATTTAAATAGGTTTACGCATAGTCGATCCCTTATACAATCCAAAATTTCAATCTATATTATTGAATACCGTAATGAATATATATCATAACTAGTTTGAAAACAAAACATGTTCAAGCCAAATCAAATACACCCATCAATAAATAATCATTCCATGATGTAACTATGATTTTTAAATTGAAAATGAGTTTAGGATAGAGTTTATTTATAGCCTAAATAACCATGGTAAATCCTACATCTCTATCCAAATCCTTTAGGTTACCTTGGGTTGGATGTAGGGTTCTTTGGAGTCTGAGCCTTCCATAGGGCCCTAAATACAACCCATTAAAAGTTTACATAACATTAAAATAAATGAAAAACCCATTAACCATTTCAATTTTCAAAATACATGAAACATTACACACATAGGAAATTTAAGTACAAAACCAACTTGTGATTTTAATTATGCCAAGGAAGCCATATATTCTCTTCCTCAACTCGTTCACTCCTCTTTCTGCCTACTATTCTCCATGTGTTATGTGTCATATTCATGATCACAACCTTCTTCTCATTTATTTTATTCTTCTCCATCACCTTACTCTACTTCATTCATGGTAGACCAAATTTATTGTAAAATTATTCATGCAAAAATATCTCAACAAAATCCCCACTAAGCTATAGTCCACCATTTTCTTGCAGTCCATAACAAAACTCCCATCATGATTTTTGCAAGAATTATGGTTAACCCGAAGTCAATTAGTGATTAGAAACCCTAATCATATAAAAACTTCCCTTAAATGATTAAAATAATTATTTTATATCCTTTATAAAATATGCATGTCATTGACTTAAATAATTCCAACATTGACTTCACAAACTGACTAAACAACAAGTCACAATAACTAATGTTTATTCTATGCAATGTCAAATATCGACTAGTCAATAATAATTATATTTCCATGCAAACTCAATGATATAGAGGTCATTTTTTGAATGAAATAAAATGGTTATATAACCATTGGAATTTCATATATCTTATCAAGATATTTTTGATGGTATGTAAAAATTGAGAAACAGAGCTTATTTGCTCTTGATGCAGTTGGTCAAAGTTTAGGTCAAAACTAGTCAAACTAAAAAACTTGATGTTAATGAAACATTTATAAAATAGTTCAATTGTCTATATATCATATATATCTTTTTTTCACATTTTATGGTTTGAAAAATGGAGTTTTTATGTGCAAGTTATAGCCAATCAAAGTTGTGGACAAACCTGATAAAAATGATAACTTGGCAATAAATTAACTGGGCAATAGAGTTACATGGCAAATGAAAATCCATTTTAATATGGTTAAAACATAAAGCATTCAATGACTTTTGATAATTTAATATTTTATTAAAAGGTAATTAAAAGGCTAAAATAAAGCCTTTAATATTTATAAATCCCATAAAACATGGTGGAATGGGATATTATTCAATCCCATCAAAAAAGGTGGAGATAAATGTTAATCCCATTATTATGGGAAAGGGGATAATGATTAATCCCACTATTTGTGCACCCCAAAAAGTATATAAATGTGTGAGGGGATATTTTAAAATCATTATAATAGGAATTCATTGAATTCATTTAGAAGCTTCAACAAGTTTCAGCTGAAGAGCGAAGGCAAATAGAGACCAACTAGCACTCTTCCTTTGTTTTGAGGCACTTAGAGTGATTTCCAAAATTCAAAGTAAACTAGTGTAATACTATAGAATCTGATATGGTTCCAACCATATGCTAATTTTTTGGATTTTATTTCATTTTATACTATTTGTAAGGCCTCAAAGATAAGCTTTGAAGACGGTGTAATGACCAGTAAGGACCAATTTGCATGTATCACCATTTTTGAAGCATATAAATTCATTTTCAGACTTCAGAGTGAACTGATAAAATGTTCTAGACTATGAAACACTTTTGGTGATATAAATATTTTCTTGATTTGAGTTTATTTGAGAAATGTTTAAATTATCAAAGTAAGAATTTTAGTGTAAAACTTCAAGAACATGAGATTGATTTCACGATAGGAAGGTGGAAGGTCCGTCATGGGTTTCAAGACTTTTTGAAGGGATGTTTTTGAGTTGTATGCAATCATAGAGTGTCCATTTGACAATTTTAGTATTTTGGTCATGTACTTTCAATTCATGGAAATGGATCAGTTCATGTTCTAAATAGACTCAGAGATGTAGTGAGTAGCAGGGGAACTCCATTATCAAATTGGTTGTCATCAGTTGACTTTTGTGTTTTATTTTCCACATTTGAATAGTTAATTAATCATTTTTAATGAAAAAATTAATCATAATGGAAATTAATAAATATTTTAAAATACTTTAGGTTTTGAGATAAACATATTTTTAAAGGTCAAACATTGTTGCAATTCCTTTGAGTATTTTGGAAAATTGAATATTTGACATAAAGAATCCATTGGTAAATGTTTTGGCATGTATTTAGTGCTAGTTTATGGATCAGATTTTGGTATCAGAGTAGTTAGTGTGTTCAATTAGCTTCTGATTATGTGGATTTGATATTAGTTGTTTTCAGTTTAGTTTTTTGTAGTATTACAGACTTTTTGGTCTTGTTGATATTCCATTTGTAGTGTGTCATTTATAGAATTAGGCTATTTATAGGGAACCAAAATGCATGGGAAGTTGTCACATAGAGCCAATATTGAATATCTTGAATCAATTAACCATCAGATCTAAGAAACAAATGCTTTCTTGATGGCTCATTTCTACTCCTTAGACGAGGAGATTGCCTGCTTGAAATCTGAGTTGTAAGCCAAAGATGAGCTCTTATCACAAGTGCAAAATGATGAAGGATTGAAGCATATGCCTTCCAATTCAAATGTAGGTACTATGATAGATGATTACATTATAATTTGTTCATCATGTAGTACTATTATCCCTTCAATTTTAGATATTTCAGATATTACTTTTGGTAGTTTTGAAAATTACACTAAGGGCATTGGATCTAAATTACTATTGAAATAGGATTTGATGGAAAGGGCCTTGGTAAGAATGGCCAAGGTGTTGTTAACCCAATATAGGTAGATCATAGATCTTTCCATGAAAGATTGGGTTATGCTAGTGAGAAAGTGGATGTTGGAGAGATTTTCTCCATTGCTGATAGAAGATAAGCTTCTGATAGCTAAGATCCAAGGCCACTAGTAGAGAAGAATTCCTCGCTATGAAAGAATGATGAATGGTGTAATAAATAATGTAAAAGAGGTATTGAGATGCCACCTCCTCATTCTTACACTAGAAAAATCACCAATAAAAATGTGAATTCTAAGACTTCTGATTCACTTCTGCCATTTAAGAAATTTGGTTTTGATATTCAGAAGATGTTCCATTCTTTTCCTTGTATGTTTTACAGATTGAATAACCATTTTACCACATATTCTTGGAAAATACAAGATTTTCTAAAGCAACTTGTAGGTGCTAAATACCATTCTCATATTATCAAAGCGAGAAATGGCAAATGGGTGACCTCACCTAAGAAGAAGGATGTTTGCACTCATTGTCACATGAGTGGACACCAGTTTGAGAAGTGTTGGAAAATTCAAACATCCCACCATCCTAGTAATGGTAAGAAGAATATGGTTTATAAACCTATTGATAAGGTAAGTAATGAATGTTCTGTTTAATCAACTCATGCAGATGTCAATAAATCCACTAAGGAAATTCAGGGTCTCAAATCTGTGTAGAGACTCGTTGAAGCCGTGAAATAGAGTATATCACTAAACTTTTATGTAGAGGCTCATTGAAATTTTGAAATAGAAGATATCACTAGATTTTTTTGTAGAGGCTTGTCGAAGCCATGTAACAAAAAAGATCACTAGGCTTATCTGTGTAGAGGCTCTTGTGAAGCTGTGTAGTAGAGGAAGTCATCACATTCCAAATCCTAATTCTATGCAGAGGTTACTGATGGTCATGTAGTAGCAGATAAATTATGGAAGGTGTGATTAGTTAGTTGTTCCAATCGTTGTAGAAATAGTTGAGTAACATGAGTAGACCAATAAGACCCATCAAAATATCTTTGAAACTGATTGACATTTTAGTTAGGTACCAGATTTTGGTAGACCAAAAGCCTTCTTAGTAGGGAGGTTTGATCTGGATGTCAT
The DNA here is from genome assembly GCA_037957365.1 of Torreya grandis. Classification (NCBI taxonomy): domain Eukaryota; kingdom Viridiplantae; phylum Streptophyta; class Pinopsida; order Cupressales; family Taxaceae; genus Torreya; species Torreya grandis. Next base: position 6,126,879 of record JARHVA010000176.1, read on the forward strand.
TTTTTTAATGATATAAAATAGTCTTAAAACCATCAGAATTTCATATATCTTTTCAATATCTTTTTGATGATATGTAAAATTTGAGAAATAGAGCTCATTTGCTCCTGGTACAACTGGTCAAAGTTTAGGTGAACAAGTGGTCAAAGATGGTTAAACTTAAAAAATTTATAGTCTTATAATATTTATAAAATAGTTCCATGGTGTAGATATTATCTATATATTTCTATCACATAATACGGTTTGAAAAATGGATTCTATATGTGCAAGTTATAGCCAGTGAAAGTTGTGGATAAATGTGGTAAAAATGATGACTTGGCAATAGAGTCACATGGCAAATGAAAAGCCATTTTAATATGGGTAAAACATAAAGCATTTGATAATTTTTAATAATGTAATGTTTTATTAAAAGGTCATGAAAAGGTTAAAATAAAGCCTTTAATATTTATCAATCCCAGAAAACATGGTGGAATGGGATATTATTTAATCCCATCAAAAAGGTGGAGATAAATGTTAATCCCATTATTATGAGAAAGGGGATAATGATTAAGACCACTATTTATGCACCCCAAAAATTATATAAAGGGGTGAGGGGTTATTTGGAAATAATTGGAATGGGAATTCAGTGAATTCATTCAAAAGCTTTAGCAATTTTCAGCTGAGGAGTCAAGGCAAATAGAGATCAGCTAGCACTCTTCCTATTTTTTGAGGCATTTAGAATGATTTTCAAGATTCATAGTAAACTACTTAAATATTAGAGACTCCAATATTTTTCCAGCCATATGCTTAGTGTCTAGATTTGAGGTCATTTAATGCCATTTTTAATGCCTTGAAGATAAGCTTTGTAGACTGTGTAATGACCAGTAAGGACTAGTTTACATGTATCACCATTTTTGAAGCATCTAGATTCATTTTTAGACTTCAGAGTAAACTGATGAAATGTTCTAGACTCCAAGAAGATTTTTTTAATATAATTATTTTCCTAATTTAAGTTCATTTTAGCCACTTTTTAAAGTCTCAAAGTAAGACTTTTGGTAGATAACTTCAGGAACATGAGATTGCTTTCATAACAAGAAGGTGGAAGGTTTGTCTATGGGTTATGGGACTTTTCAAAGGGTTATTGAGTTTTATGGAATAATAGAGTTTCCATTTGACAATTTTAATATTTTGGACATGTACTTACAATTCATGGAAATTGACCAGTTTGTATTCTAAGCAGACCTAAAGATGTAGCCTGAGTAGCAGGTGAACTCTGTTATCAAATTATTGTTGTGAGTTGACTTTTGTGTTTTCTTTTCCACATTTTATTAGTTAATTAATCATTTTGAATGAAAAATTTAATCATAATGGTAATTAATTAAGATTTTAAAATACTTCAGGTTTTAAGATAAACATGTTTTTAAAGGTCAAATATTATTGTAATTCCTTTGAGTATTTTAGGAAATTGAATGTTTAACATAAAGAATCTATTGGTAAACATTTTGGCATGTATTTAATACTGGTTTATGGATAATTCTAATATTGACTACTCTTTTAACATATAGACTATATAGTATGGTTAATACAAATATGTATTAAGAATAATATTGTTTATTTTTACTGAGTCATTCAACTCAAACACTTTAGAACCACAATTATTTCCCTTAATCATTTAAAAATATAATCAATGTCTAATATATATATATGAATATTTAACCTTTGGTCAACACTAAATCAAATAAAATGACATTTTCAAATAATGTTATTGATATATTTTGACATTAAGACAAACATATATTATAATAATAATTTTATAATTATTATTATTACCTAAATCTTATAGAGTAAATGACAATAATGGAATCCATCTATACTCATTATAGTAATGCATACATAACATCATATCATTATACTACACGGATATACCCAATAAGGTAGTGAGGTAAGTAAAAACATATATGGATTCAGTCATTCAACAAAGTAATTACATCATACAAGATAAGCTACGTACGACCACAAGATTAGTGAAATCACTCAAACAAATCAACATGATCATCAAAAGAAACTAGATTAGTGAAATTACATAATCATATAAAATAATTTATGAACACAAAATATCACAACAATCATTCAAATTAAAAAAAAAGGCATATTATAACTATCTACTTAAATAATTAATCACACAACATGAAATACTATGTGGTGTGTGCAAGGGTTTCTAGTTTCACTCTCTATTTTCCCCCAACATCTTCATGTAAACCACCCTCTCTGATGATGCTCTCCCACCATCACACTTTGAGGGATGGATATGTCTTACATCCACCTCATAACAATGAATATATTTAGCTTGAAACATCATTATATCCATAAAATAATGTTGTATAATTAATAAACATGGTCACATGTACATAATATAAAAGTACTACTAACTCAAAGCAAACTAATCATGTAAATTAAGCAACACATATCTATCTCATAATTATCATATGACATAAATATTAATTAAAAATTAGTTAATCAACTAATAACCATGATAATCCACAGATCAAATAGGTTTTTTAGTTTAGAGAAAAAATCGAGATGTGACATCCTTCCCCTTCAAACTCATCATCAACCTAATGATACTAATTCAAACACAAGCTTTGAATCTAAACCATTATTCAGTAGAAAATAATATAATATGCCATAAAACAATCAAGTAAAAAAATGTGGAAACAACCTATAAAACTCATCATAGTCCTCCCAAGTAGCATTATGTTTAAAATATTGGTTTCACTGAACCTTGTACTATGACACCTCTCTATTATGCAAATTGAGTTTATGAATGTCAATTATTCTAATTGGTTATACCATGACCACCCTGGGATCCAAAACCTACAAAGCATCCCAATCCAACATGTGTGAAGGATCGATAACATACTTTTTAAGATAAGACACATGAAAGACATTATGTAAAAGAGCTATAAATGGTGGAAATGAAAGCATGTACACTACAGGATTGACCACTTCTAAAATATCAAAGGTTCCCACATATCTCACTGAAAATTTCACTGAATTCCTAAATTTAATCAAACTTTTCTAAGGCTTAACCCACAGAAACACTTTATCACATATAGAAAATTGCCTAGCTATTATCTTGATTTTTATGTCTATCAATGGCCTTAGCTAACCTCTAATTAATTGTCCTAACTTGCTCTTCCATTTTTGAAATCATCCTAGGTTCAAAGACTACCCTATCTTCTAACATGTCCCAACTGATTTTTGTTTTACACCTCCTTATATAAAATGCCTCAAATAGAGCCATCTTTAATGTTGATTGGTATGAGTTGTTGTAACCAAACTCAACCAATGGAAGGTTCTCCTCCCACTTATATTATTTATCCATGAAATATAAATGAATTATATCTTCTAAAACTTGGTTAATTCACTCTATTTTCCATTAGTTTGTGGGTGATAAGTAGTGTTAAAATTCAAATGCATACCCAGAGCTGAATTTAGAGTCAACCAAAACCTAGAAGTCATCCTCGGATCTCAATCCAAAATTATCTTCTCTAGAAAATTATGTAATAGATACACTTCCTTTACAAATCTCTTTGTAATCATAAGTGCATTATATATCAATTTTCTCAGTATGAAGTGGGCTACCTTGGTTAATTTTTCAATTACAACCACTATCATATCATGTCTATTTCATGATAATGGCAAACCTTGGACAAACTCCATACTAATCACCTTCCACTTCTATATGGCATATCATGTGGATATAGCAATCCATCTTGATGCAGATGTTTAGCTTTCACACGCTGACATTCTAGACAATGAGACATAAAATCCATGACATCTCTCTTGATTCCTTTCCAAAAATAGAGTGGTCTAAGATAAGCCATGAGCTTGGTTACACCTAGATGTCTTAAATATAAGGAATTTTGTAATTCATTTAGCACAATTATCCTTAGATTCTCTCTATTGGGCACATACATCCTACCATTGTACCATAAAATAGCATCAATCTCTATCTTGAATCCATTATACTTAGGATTTTGAGCATTCTTAGATAATGCTTTCTTAATTTAATCATATAATTCATCTCTAGGTAAGAATTTAATTACTTGATCTCAAAAATTACTCTTGATAGTACCCATGACTACTATATACCTTTGACAACTAAGAGCATTAGCTACTTTTTTTCTCCTTGCCTTTGATATAATTAATATCAAAATCATAATCAGATAAAAAATCTAACCATAATTTTTGATGAGCATTTAGGTTTGGCTGGGTGAAGATGTACTTGAGTCCCAAGTTATCAATCTTGAGCTCAAATGGTTTCCCTAATAGATAATAACTTCAAAGTTGTAGAGCATGCATAATTTTTATAAGTTATAGGTCATGAGAGGCATAATTCACCTCATATGGCTTCAGTTTCCTAGACTCATAAGCTATCACTGAGCTATCTTATATAAGAACTCCTCCAAGTTCATCCCTAGATGCATCAGTGATCATTAAGAATAAATACTTAGGATAAGGAACTCTTAGCATTGGTGTTGAAGTAAGCCTCCTTTTTAGTTCCTGAAAGGCTACCTTACACTTATCTTACTAGAGAAAACTTTGATTCTTCTCCTGAAGAGAGGTAATTGGATTAACTATATTAGATAAATTTAAGATGAATTTCCTATAATATCTCACTAATCCCATGAAACTTCTTACCTCATGCACATTTCTTGGTGTCAACCACTCTATTATGGATATTATCTTTACTGGATCCATTGAAATACCATTTGCATAAATAATATATCCCAAATACTACACTTTATTTTGGAAAAATGCACACTTAGACAACTTATTGTACAACTTGTGCTTCCGCAAATATTGCAAAACTAGTTCCAGATGTTATGTGTGGTCTTCCTCATCCTTGGAATAAATGATAATGTCATTTAGAAAGACCAAAACAAAATGATCTAGGTAATATTTGAACACACATTTCATAAGATTGATAAATGGTTTGGAACATTTGTCAATCCAAATATTAACACTATGAATTCATAGTGACCATATCAAGTCCTAAACACTATTTTTTGAATATCCTCTTCATGGATCCTCATCTGATGATACCCTACTCTAAGATCAATCTTAGAAAAGACTATTTCCCCTTATATTTTATCAAAGAGATCATCAATGGATGGCAATAAATATATGTTCTTAATCATTACTTTATTCAACATCCTATAATTTATACATAGGCAAAGAGTACCATCCTTCTTCTTGATGAAGACAACTAGATCACCGCATGGTGACACACTTGATTGAATCATCCATTTAGATAATAACTCCTAAAGTTATTCCTTTAAATCAACCAATTCAGTAGTTGTCATTCTGTATGGCACCTTAGACTATGATTTTGATCTAGATATGATATCAATTATGAAATCAAACTTACACTTGGGTGGCAATCCTAGTAACTCTTCTAAAAACACATCATGAAATTTTCTTTAAAAAGTATAATCTTTGATATATGGTTACTTAGACTCCTCCATATCATTTATTTTAATGATAAATGCATGACATCCCTTCTTTTGAGCTTTCTTAAGTTGAATTGTAGAAATTTTCGTTAGCCTCAATTCCCTTTTCTCTCCCTAAAGTTCTATTTGATTTTTAAAATCATCTTGACATTCAACCTTCTTCAGATAATAGTCAACCTTGGATTTATGCTTCGCAATCCAATTGACTCCTAAGATCACATTATATGATCCTAATGGTCCTGTAAAAAAATCTATAGCTATAGTGAACTCAAGCAACCTAATCTCTTCTTTGACTAAAAACTTGTCAACTTTGACCTTAGACTCATTTCCATACTATATCGACTATGCATTTTCCATAACTCTAAATTTTATAGACAATTTACTAATCATTCTTGGAGCAATGAAACATTTATTATCTCTTGTGTCAATCAAAATAGAAAATGGATGATCAAACAAAATACATGATAGTTCTATGGGAAAAACTTGATACTTAGTCTGATGATTGTCAATAGCTACATGAATCCACTACTAGAATGTACCTTGATGAGAAAAATAACCCTTTTTTGGCTTATCTTGAGGAAATTATCAATAAAAATGGTCATTTCCACATATTAATCAACCTCTAATTGGTCCTTTATGGTTAGACTATTGGTTTCCCTTAAAACTACCCTTGAATCCATTATCAGTTTTCCTATTCCCTGAAACACTATTAATCTTGGTGTTCTGATTCTTGAGCTAAACTTTGGCATCTCCACTCCTTTGCTTCCAATTCTTCTTTTTGAAATTTGGTTTAAAACCTCCAAACTTATTTTTGAACTTATCTATGACTTGGGCAAAAGATTTCAATGTATGTCCTTGCTTGACTACCTTCTCAAACACCTGATCCATGGTAGATGGACCATGCACATCTACTTCATAGCTAATTTAGGGTTTTGGTTTTAATTCCATGATGAATTTCCTGATTATGAACCTCTCATGTATTTGATATTGAGGTACATACTTAATAAGCTTGGTGAATTGATCCCAATATTCATTCATTGATAAATCCCCTTAAGATTCTAAAAATCTATAAGCTTTTGATTTAAGTACAACTATAAAATCCATCATGACATAAATAGTGTCACAAAGTGTTCCCAAGTGATGGTGGTTGAGTCAAGGTTCATCTTGAGCTTCTCATTTGCCCACCAAGTTGTTACTTCACCAACAAATTGATATGTTCCCCATATTGATTTCATGACTTCAGAATAATTTTGAATCTCAATATATTTCTCCATTTCTATCAGCCATGCTTTAGCTCCATCTCCCAATATAGTTCCATCAAACTTGGGTGGATTTACCTTTTTTATGTCATGCGCCAACTCTATAGCTACTATATCTCTCAAATCCTATGGCACTTTGTCATGCCTCTACTCTTGAAGATGTTCCTAATCATTAGAATGTTCTTTAGGTTCTTCTTGAGCATTCTCATCTTCATGGCCATGCACTTCCTATTCTAGGGCCTCAATTTTGTCCTTAGTATCTTGCATGGTCATGAGGATTTAGTCCAACTTTGTAGCTTATTCAGGGGTAAACTGATTTGGATCAAAAGAGGGTTTGGCATTTAAATTAATCTCACCTCCTGGGTATAGTGCACACCATTGTTTTTCCTATTTATCAAGAGAATAAGTTTGCATTAATAGATACATTAAGTCCTAAAGTTTGAGCCTGTTAGGAATACAAAACATTCTTACATGTGAAATTAAATCATAAAATGATTTTATAAATAAAACAAGCTATAGAATAAAATAATAATCAAGAGAGAACAAACCACAACACTAAATATACATGGGAAATCCTTACAAAACTAGCAACGAAAAAACCATAGGGAAAAGGTAACACTAGACTTAAATTCATCAATAAAACTCTCTTTACAATAATATCTCTCATAATAGATGAAAACAAGTGCTACATCCAAGCACTCAGGTGAGAAAATATTACGTAAAGTTATCCATTCTCTAACCTCTAACATGAGTTGAGTCAATAGCCTCCAAGCTCCAAATAGTATAACATCAATGCATCCTCCTCATGCACCTAGGTGAGCCAAGCAATCTAGCCTTCCAGGCTCTAACATTTAGCCTACATTTGATACTTACAACCCAAGAATCTAGGTGAGTAAGGCATGCAAACACAAACTTGCAAGAATCCTCACATTATCCACTAATTAAATAACCTGTACAAAGGAGCACATAATGCTTTAATACCATTTTACAATAAGAGAGAAAGAAGAGAGAGGGAGAGATAACTTCATGGCTACTCCAAAACTCACCACATTTTAGTGGGTGTCATGTGATCCATAGTGGTGGTTGTCCCCATTTTCCAAAAGTCATAAAAAATGACCCTCCACTTAGACAAGATCCAAGTCCACCTTCATGTGGCTCCAAACATTATCCCCCACTCCACAAGTGAGGACAAACACTAAATAGTATTATCCTTGTATGCATATCCAAGAGTCAAAAAAGTGGATGTTCCACTTTAGATAAGATCCAAGCCACCCCATGTGACTCCAAGAATTTTTCCCCACTCACACATGTGAGGCCAATCTGTAATAGTGCATTCTTGTCTTCATCTTCACATGTGATCACAAGAGTCAAAAAGGTGTTGTACTCACCTTTTTATCTTCTTTACACATGTGAATCATGATTCCCCTTTAAAATTTGACCCATGCATGCCCATTTCTCTTTTTCACCATGTGTAACCCACATGTGACTCACTAAGGACAAAATCCATGTCCTTTAGTGGATTATTATGCCCCACACCTATCACATCATGGGACACATTATGGGCCCTAATACCACATCACCTACATACCATGTCACTTGCATGCCACATCAGTTCACACCTGCATACTACATCACCCACATGCCATGTCACCATGAATAATGACCCATGAATAGTGTTCATGGATAGTACTTATGATCAGTACTCCATGAATAGTGACCTATGAATAGTGGATTCACATGTAACAATATCCCATTTGAAGTCATATGCACATGAATTTTAAACACCTGCATCTTCTACCAACCATCTACCACCTAGTTGTTATCAATGGCAATACCCATTTCTACTCCACACAACAAGCCCAATAGAAGTTTTTTGCACTACTAAAACTTATTTGCCCTAATTGGGTTCATTAACTTATGCATGCCCACTGTAGATTTTTAGAAATCAAAGTGAGTCCCACTTGACCATAGACCCAATCCTCCATCCAAGATCCCACCATAAACTGATCATAACTCCCACTACTTGGAAGTATTTGGTATAGTGCACACCATGACTCTCATGAGGTTTCTCCTACCCTCAATAAATACATTACATAAGATAACCATCTTATCCTCCTCTATAGGACACTCTAGAAGATAACTCGCAATACCACAAGAAGTGGGATACTTCACTTCATTGATTTTCCTTTCCACTATGCATTTCTATCCTTGGTTTTCTCCTCTAACCACCTTCATCACATCCTATTAACCTGAGCCATCAAACCATGATCATGTTAGGGCCTGAAAAAAACATACCATCAAACATAGTATCATCCTCTACCAAACCATGGCTCTCCATGAAGGTACCACTGTACTCTATTTTTACATTTGTTTTGGCTTGTACAATCTTTAATTTATAAACCAACAACTCCTTACCTCATCCACATAGCCTTCCTAGATACTCCATCTCATCATGAGATCACCATGTAGAAATGATGTCAAAATACATCCCACTACTCCAACTCTTGAACAACAATAAGCACATACCACACTGACATCTATAGTCACCAACTAGAGAGACGAATCCATAAAAGTCAACACCTGACTTCTACATGTATCAAACCACTACCCACCATGATCAACATGGTACCCATCCATGATTCTTAAGAAGTTATCATACTACTCAGTGTATCATTTCACCTATTGATTTTTTGAGCCCACATTCAAACTGCATCTTACTCTATTGCATGTCAATCCAACTCATGTGTAAAGTTACTCTATGCATCAGTCTACTTAGCTACTCACATCAGCTATACCATAGCCACTAAGAACTTCAATCAATGCATCTTTAAGCTCTAAAAGATCCAACACTGACCTTCTCCTTCCATAGAACCTTAGGTCTCTTGTCCTTCTCCATCCAACTACTCCAGGTACAGAATCAATTTTTTGGTACCTCCTCTTCTACATGGCTTTTCTACATCATCTTAACCAATAACATGTGGTCAGTAAGATCCCATAACTTGTATCTCCTTATCTAGCTAATAATCACAACAAGTCACATGCCTTGTCATCACCTTTCATCTACAAAAATGGAGACTAGCTTGCTACACCACAAGCTATGCATTTGTTTCTTCACTAGAGACATTGTGTTGGTATTGATCCATCTGGCAAGGCTTATCAAGCTTCTCTTCTCCATTATCCATATGGATATCCCATAGAGATAAATACCTATCATGCAAACTTTTTTCTTTTTTTCTTTTCTTTTTTGTATTTTATATCTCAGTCTCTCCACCTATAGTTCCTACTTGCACAAAACTAGTCAACAACTATGGATTTGATACTACTTATCAGGAATATAAAACATTCCTACATGTGAAAGTAAATCATAAAATGATTTCAAAAATAAAACAAGATATAAAATAAAACAATAATCAAGAGAGAACAAACCATAACACCAAATATATGTGGAAAACCTTTTCAAAAATATCAAGGGAAAAACCATGGGGCAACGGTAGCAGCAAAATTAAATTCATCAACAAAACTCTCTCTATAATGATATCTCTCACAATAGATAAAAATAAGTGCCACATCCAATCATTCAGGTGAGTAAAGCTTACATCAAGCTATCCATTCTTTAACCTCTAACATGAGATGAGCTAATAGCCTCTAAGCTCCAAATTGCAACAACCTCTATGGATCCTCTTCATGCATCTAGGTGAGCCAAGCAATCTAGCCTTCCAAGCTCTAACCTTCAACCTGCATTTGATGATTATAACCCAAACATATAGTTGAGTAAGGCATGCAAGCCATCCTACTCTAATATTCTATCATGCAAGCACAAACCTGCAATGATTCTCACATGATCCACTAATTGGATAACCCATACAAAGGA